>JAMZEH010000014.1:2670000-3870000 GCA_024699665.1 Ostrea denselamellosa
TGACCAAGCTGTGTGGTTCCAGTGCAGGCTGAGATAATAATCGCCCATGTGTACAGAACATCAGAATCTCTGTGATATGGTTGCCAAGCAACCATTTGACAAAAACTTATAAGTGATTCCAGTTGTATGAAGCTAAAATATGTCTTCAATTTTTTTAGCGACACCTAGTGTCGTTTTTATCACGTGACTAACGTATGTGAGTATGAAAGGAAAATATGTTTTCTACAGAAAAAAATATATACAGAATTTTTTTTGTCTCATTTCTCTTTAGTTTTTGCAAAATTGAACCGATATACCCTACATTGACAAGAAAAATATCACCGAGTTCATCTGTGATAAAAAAAAAATATGGTTATATAAATATAGATATATATTAGTTGCGAGTAGACCAATATTTTTTATAGGACCATACGTTCCAGGAGTGCAGTATACTATTATTGTTTTTAAAAGGGGAGTTGAAAATTTTCTACGATTAGTAATAATTTAATACGGAATTTAAAATGAATGTGGGAAACCGTGATTGGGATTATGACTTCTTTTGTTTTGTTTGTTGTTGTTGTTTTTTCAATCAAGATCTTATATTTCAGAAAGAATTATCATTGAATTTCTTCTTTAAATCATTTATATTTCAGACAAAATGATAAAAGTATATTTCGAATAAGTAGGTGTCTTTTACATTACGTGTATAACGTGTAACATGGTCTATATTTTTCCTTCAGTAGAGTTCTATATATTTTTCTTCTTTTGTTGGTACAAGGGAACACTGTATAATATAAACTGGCTATTATTTTCCATGTAGATATTGTTTATGTATGTGCAGTTCTTGAGACGGAGTCAGTAGTTCATTTTAATTGTTTTATATAAATAATTTCCTGTAGATTTTCTCTAGTCAAATCATTTTGTTAATGTGTGCTTACGAAGGCAATATTTCTGTTCCTCGTAATGTCTCTACTGGGATGTTTGCTAATTCCCTGTATCGGTTTGTCGAATTTTGGTCTTGAAATTTTATGTAATGTTCTAAACAGTGAACTTTGTGTTGCTAGCTGATTACGGATAACTAATTAAATTCTTATTTTTACTTTTACTCCAACATAGACAGGCAGGGTTTTTATTATTATTATATACATTTTTTAAAGTGCTGAATCCCGTTATATTTAGCTTATACATTATTGTGTGCTGTCATTTTTTTTTATCCCATTTTGTCCTTGAAACATGCGATCTGCGAGAGGTCCAAATATTTTGTCTGTAACTGCATGTACCAAAGTACTTTATCGGAGTCGTGCCATAACTTGTTCAAGGGAGTAAAAGACTATTGATAGAGAGAGAGAGAGTGAAAGAGTGAGAATTTATTGCTACAAGGAATTTGGTCGAAACCAACGCGCATTGTAAAAATCTATACATTATATATATTTCAGCATAATTTCATTATATAATAAACATTGTAACAACCTACTGTTTTCGTAGTGATTTTAAAGATAATGCGTATTTGAAAGTGAAAATCTGGTCTTCGAAGTGTATATTTGTGGGTTATTTCGTTTCCCCAGACCAACTTACATAGAGGTCACACCCACAACAAGATTAAACACAAATTATTGAAACAGAACACTTCAAAAATATATAACAATTTGTTACGTATTATAATATAGGTAACGGCAATACTTTTCACATTAACTATGCATTGAAGGCTTGGGATGCGCGTCTTCTATGTGCGTACATGATAATAACGTCCGCGCATCCATAAGCTTTGACATCGGGGACTGTCTTTGTTTTTAATTTAAAAACTGTATTTTCTGTTAAAGAAAATTATACGGCGAAAACGCATTGTATAAGTTTCGCCAACCTGTATTTTATATCCCAAATGAAAAAGACCACATAGGACAGTTGATTGAAATTATAATCAGCTTTGAATTTAAACACGATTAGTAATAACTTTTTTTCCGACCCCCCCCCCCCCCCCCCCCCCCCCCCCCCCCAATGATTTAATTATAAGAGTTAGAGGAAACGCGGAAAAGATTGTCCATATTATTTTTTATTTTCTTTTTTTCTTTTTTTAAGATTTCCATACACTTTGCTGTTAGTTTAACGGACTTCAATCAGAGCTCACATCTAACTTTATAGTATGCTTATGTACGCATGTAACCTAACAGAATGCTACATCGACTGTAAGCAGCACACATTTACCGTTCAAGTTGTGGAGGATTGATATCTGTAAAGTATTGGAAAATAAGATTTACAGATGACTTTCGTTTTCTTACAAGTTTCTAATTAATATATTATTTATTTTCTCCCTGTGGTCCTCGTTTTGATATACGGGAAATATTTCATTTTGCTAAAAAGTGTGACTGTTGTCATTCAGTGAATAAATAACTTTTCTCCAAATACTGAAACAATTTAAGATATCTTTTTTTTTTTATTGAAGTCATATTGTTTCACTGAAATTATTATTATCATCAATAAATTTGAAAGATGAATTAATTTCTTGAGAGAAATCATAGCTAGGCAATTGTATTTAGTGAGACAAGGGTTCATCAGCTACAAGTAACTTGTCGAATATTGGACCTAGGTCAATGCTATATGCATATGTTAAAAGAGGGGGGGGGGGGTATGGACTTATTTGTTGTAGAATAGATTAGATTTCTAAAGCAGGGCCTCGTGAGGCATTACATACAGCATTTATGATTACATATGCATATATAAGCAGAACCATAGCATAATAATAGACAAGATTAACTATCATTCAGCTTGTGTAACAATATGACATGATGACGGAGTTCTTAAATTTACATAAAATATTGTATGAGTTTTGTTGTTTAAACTTAGTATAGATTATATAAGTTCACAGCATTTAGTTTTTAAATGATGAATTTGGCATAAACTTATAAATTGTGATAGACTAAGAATCATGGCATCATATGTATGATTTAATGATTAAACTTATGGATAGTAATATTTCAAATGAATATTTTGCTATTTGTTCTATATAAATTATATCTCATATTCAAATTATTATCTGTGACTCGTTTATAAAATTTGCTGTTTTAATTTCATATGGTAATGTAAATATTTGAAATGTCTGAAGTATTTCAAAGTTATTGCAATTTACTGTTTTCATCTTGTAAATCAAGGACACCAATTTCACTTTAGTAAACATCTTTTCTACATTCTAAACAAATAGTATTTCAACAAATAAGGAATATTATAGGGTTTGAAACTTCGTGTTTGATTTTAGATGAAGTACGGACAACTGAAAATCAGACCAAAATTGAAACTTGGAGGATAATTTTTAAATTTTAACGTTTTCAGTAGAAGATATAGTTTACCATTTTCCCATTTCCGTAATATTGTGATCCCTAGCTGTACATGATTAATTTTTACGTAATAATACTGTTAAATATAGGAAACATTATATACATAGATACAGCCCAACCCCCACCATACTGCAACTCAATACCTTGAACTAGACACGTGTTCATAACATATGTGGTTCTTTAATTTTAAGGTGGCTCCTTCCTCATGTGACTTGTCCTGCTATGTGTTCAAACTTTAAAATTTCCATTTACTATGATATAATTGAATTGAATATAATATGGTTGAATTTAATCAATAACCAAGGAAAATGTGTAGGTTGCCACCTGTTTAAAGATGTCAAACTTACATAAACTGCAATATATCAACATCACACATTTTCATTAAACAACATAATGAATAGTAGTATATAATAAAACTGGTTTCTCTCTCTCTCTCTCTCTCTCTCTCTCTCTCTCTCTCTCTCTCTCTCTATATATATATATATATATATATATATATATATATATATCAGTACAGAAGTTATTGACCTAGACAACAATGAAATAGCTTATATATATATATATATATATATATATATATATATATATATATATATATATATAATGATTAATTAAATATTGTTTAACGTTCCACTCGAGAATCTTTTACTCATATGGAGACGTCACCATAGCCGGTGAAGGGCTGCAAATTTAGGCCTATGCTCGGCGCTTATGGCCTTTGATATATATATATATATATATATATATATATATATATATATATATATATATATTCCAGTGAATGAAATAAAATTTCTACAAAAGATTTAGTTTTATCATGCACAAATTGTAATAAATTAAACGATTTTGCAAAAATACCTATGACGTTACATGAGAATGGAGTTACCTTCAACCATCATGGCATCCAGTCATGGAAATTATAAGCAGGAATGACAACAGGAATGACAACTGTCATGTACATAATGTAGATCAATACGTATATTTAACAAAATGACATCATCATCATATACATAGTATAAATGGCCACGCACCTACAATCTGAACTCCACTCGACATTTTCCATCCAAACGGAAAAAGCCGAGCCATGTTCAGATTGCAAACACCTGGTGAAATGGCCAATTTCCGGAATTGTAACTAACGTTGAACCTATTAATCAAGACACACAAATAATTAAAGTTAAAAGTAGTACTTATTAATTTAAGAAAAGCGTTTTAAATAAAATTAGTGATGCATTTGCCTTACTTGTCTCGATGGTTGTTATGGTCCTGCATTAAAATGTTTTTTAGAGCGGACATTTTCTTTGCTTGGTTGAAAAGGGGAAATAATCAATTAAAAAGGGGAAATAATCAATTGAAAAGGGGAAGTAATCAATTAAAAGGTGAGATAATCAGTTTTTAAAGGGGAAATACTAGTAATCGTTTAAATGGGGGAAATACATGCTTGATATAACAAAATATAATTCTACCTAGAAAAATGATAAGCACAGATATGTACATAGGAGTCCTTCAAGCTGAATTTCATTTGCATTTGTTTAACAATATGCTAATACACTGCCGATTGTTTCCAAAAATTAACATAGCATGCAAATGGATTTGATTTAGAAATGGTGTACAAAAGGTTACCTTTTCGAAGAGTTTGAATCCGATCAAATATGTTACAATTATTTGTAGCATATTTTCAGTTTTGAAAATTTTAAGTATTTTACTTCAAAGAACGTTTCGAAAACTCAAAGCTGTCACACTTGAGGAAAAACTTTGTAGCGTTAACTGACTTGAAATTTTTGCTTTGAACGAGGTTGAATAATTACGTCATAGAGTGTTCATATTTAATATGCACTAAGTGAATGTCAATGGAGTAGATAAGATGTAGGTATTCTCTGCGTTATGAACGTGTTTTATTGTCTGAAAAGAACATTTTGCCAATGAACACAGAAAAAGAAGCGAAAACACCCAGTTATATACTGATCTTTGTCTATGATAATAATAATATGCATGCGAATATTCAAAACATCATAGATGTTAAAATAAACAGATATGTAGGTTGAGAGATGACTATGTTCAGTCATTGCTGTCAAAAGTTATCTCTTGTCAGATTAAGGAACACATGAGCCCTATATTTTTTCTTTCTTTCTTTTTTAGGGGTTGATTAGAATAAAAAAAAAAAAAAAGAAAAAAAAAAAAAGACAAATTAAATAGAATACTGAAATTTTCGAGTAAATCACAATTCACTGAAATTCTCGACACGTTAATTTTCAGCTAAATAACCAGGATATTAATTATATACGTATTTTCACGAGGTGTCGATATGGAAGATGGGATTCCTACGTTAAATTTATTGTTCGAGCGTCACGCGATATTATAATTAATATTTTTAAAACCTGTCCATTATACAGCGATGATTTAAGCAATATTTCGCTTTGTGGGTTTTGCGTTAAAGCTCTAGTCTCTGTAGACGAACAAACAATCTTAAATAAAATTACAGTTTCTGCATAAATTCTGTGTTTTTAATCTATCCTTCGCCGATTTTGTTAAAATATTACAAGATTTAGGCAACAGACGAGTATTTTAGCCCCTTAATTTTATATTCTAAAATAGTTTCATTAATCACTGTGCATTTCTTAGAATTTTCCATCAAGAAGAACCGACATACATAGACCTTAGTTAATTTGATCGCACTGTAATGAATTAACTCTGGGTTTCTGGACTTCCAATTAGCCTACACACAGGAAAAATTATAACACAACAACATTTCCACAGCCGTATTTTATCTTTTTTAAAAACGTTCAAGACATGAGCTGATGTTGTAAAAATCCACCATTCTCACCTCTGCGCCTGTGATCACACGTGTTTACGACTCACAGCTGGACGTGCAAGGCATAAAACGGTGTTACTAACAAACGCAAAAACGCATCCGCCACAGATATGCGAGACAGAGGGTCATTTACTAAGTAGAAAGATATGCTTTGTGAGTCTTAGCAGGACTTCTGCAAATCCAGACTGGGTCATCAGCAGGAATGTTTGAACGATCGAATGAAAGCAACTATTGTTATATATATATGAGTGGGCATTGTTTTCTCTGTCCATATTCTGCTCCTTACGGTGCAATAACTATTGGTATATGACAGGAAATGTCTGCTAGGGTTGTTGTAATGTGAACATTATAATTTCTTCTGAATCTGTGCTGTGTTTCATTGCAATATATTTACTTGACACGTTAATCTTATATAAAATAAACCCATTCTTTCAACATAGTATATCTTCTCAGTATATAATGAAAGTCATATTGGGCCTCGCTGTGCTCATGGGCAAGATGGCATACCGTGGTTACATCTTTTAATCGTTGTTAATCTTGTAAAATATTAATTATTTTGAAAGTAATTAAGATAATGCTAAGTTTGCGTTTAATAACTGGGAATTGGTTTGTAAATTCTTCATCGATGTGGTGTCGCTTCCTAACCCTTTGCAAAATTGAATAACCCTGGAACGAAGTAAGGTCAGGTTAATTTTGGAGAGGACTATTGGCCATCGACCACGACAATATTCCCGGAATTCTCAGCCTGGCACAGAATAATGTGCGCCTTCTATTGATTTTCTTACGGTTGTATAATGTTTATTTAAATATTATAGGAAAGTTCCAGCAGTCTTTTTCTGCGGCGTGTATAACCCATTTTCCCTATCGTTTTCACGATTTTCTCAATTAAAAAGATATTTAATAATTAATTTAGATATACAAAGATAAATGACAAGGGACATGATTACAATTGTTTCTTATTAATTAGAAGAAAAATATTCATGTTAAAAAAAATCGTTTTTATTTAACAGTAGGGGATTGAGGTTATCTCCCTTTACGACTCTCCTTACCGTAGAGGTAGTTTTAGACATCTCAAAGCAAGATCGCTAGTTGTCTTGGACTGGTAGGCCTAGAACCAAATATATAGTAGGATGGCCAGATTTTGTTGATATATTGATAAATCTATTGTCATGGGCATTCTTCTGTCAATATTGCCTCGACAGAAAATCCCATCGGCCCATTCCCCTCTCTCTGATGAGAGGAACAGGGTTTTAATATCGCTCTTAGCTGTGATAATCGTACATTTTCTCCCACTTAAACAGCAAGCATGTTTAGCTATGACATGCTGTATTCAAGATTTTTTTCTTGGACGAAAATAAGGTTATATATGTATAGGTTTATCTAATGGTCGACCCATCTCAATGGATACATTATACGGTTTTAGAATATCATAGTAGATAACAGGGAGTCCTTTGACGAAATTATGCTTACAGCATGCGTTCCTTGAATATGTTTGAGAATGATAAGCAAAGATTAATGATATTCATCTACCTATAAAATAAGATATCAAAAGATAATGAGAAGTACTGTTAGACAATAAGAAGGAATTGTTAAGATGATAATCTTGGGATCATATGCTTGATATATTTGTCTTTTTGCCAATCTTGATATGATGACAGAAGAAGGATATCGGCTCATCTCGAGTCACAGTGTTTTAGACATATAGTTGTTTGCCTAATCAAGCAGACAATACCAGATTAAAGCCATGTGACATAAACAGACAGGTATGCGTCAGATATAAATCAGCCAAAATCTATCACCCGGGTCTTTAAAAAGTTTGCCTGCAATGATGTCAGGGGGTGACTGTCATAGAAAATCTCTTATTTCAAGGTGAATATTTTTCATATCATCAGCATTAAATCCACACCATCACAAAATCATCACTATATTAGACCATCCACATGCTTTACAAAGTTGTTTGTGTGGAGATTTCTTCTACCAGATTGGTAGTTATTAATCTCATTAGAAATGATTTCCTGAGATAGTACAGTGAAAAAGCTAGGTGGTACTTAGTACCTTAGAGGAGGTTTTGTGTCCTGAAAATATTTTTTTTTTATTGTTGATGCTTATATCACTGCTTTATGTTTTACTGGGTTATGACAGAAAGTGGAGATTTTTAGCATAGGCACTATCTGACATAATCACTATTTTCTCATTTTAGTGGCATTAATCATTAATTATTGATGACATTCTTTTGCTGGTTTCTTGTCCTGTATTTCCTTTTATTCTGCAAGACAAAGCAAAAATAATCAATTCCGTAATCAGACATCAAGTTTTTGTCTGCCTCTGTCACAAGTAAAAGTTAGATATCCCCAAGTGTTTTTTTTAATCCAATGCTCAAAAAAGTGAATTTTGCAGTAAAACATTATTAGTGGAACAATAAACATAAATTTAGAACATATTTTTGAACATTATTAGTTCTTCAAATACTTATATATAGAAGCATTAGGCATATTTGAAACATTAGTTGTACAATATTCTACAAACAGAAATACTAGGCATATTTTATAACAATTAGTTGTAATATAATCTGTAAAAGAAGTGCTTGTGAGTGCAACAAATGAAAATGGTCTAATATTTACAGACCACTAATTTCTTATCTATAAAACAATCTGCAATGTCATGTCAACAATGGTTTTTATGTGGAGAAGTTTTCCATGGGTTGACCTCTGGATTTTAAACATTTAATGTCCCTTTCCAAGTATGATATATTAGTTACAGCAAACTACATTTTCTTTCAAATAAATCAACTGTAAAAGGCAAATTTCCAAGTCATTTCCCTCAGTGTATGAACACTTTAACCAAGTCAGTCAAAGTCTTAACTTGTTGACAAGCCTATCTTTTGACGGTCTAAAGAGACAACTGCCATGTGAACTTTTTGTGAAGTATCCATTACATTAAATAACCAAGTGTGCTGAAAGTTTTGTGTCTACTTAAGATGACATAATAATCCTTGGTGTGAATGAAATCGGAAGGTACCATCCATTATTGGTTGTAATCACTCAGTACTGGGTGCACATTGCAACTGGAAGTTCCCTACCAAATTGCCACCCAGATGGATTCAAAAGATTACTGCTTAATAACAGCCACCATCCCCAGACTTGATAATTTCTTAGATCATGCACTAAAAAGGTATTGAAATTGAGATTAATGACATTGTCATGAAAAAGTGCACATGGTTTAATTACTTCATGTGAGTATTTTGAAAACAGTTACCTGTTTACCAAAGAATAATCAAGTATAGAAAATTAAAAGATCATTAAAATCTTTGTTGATAATCGTCGGTGCATATCCCAAATTGATCCCTTGGAAGATTCACATAATTATAGATTTTACAAGAACAAGCAGGAATCATTGCACAAATTTATTAAATAGATATATTTAGGTGGATTTTGTGTAGACCGGGACCAGTGAAATTGTGCTCCCAAGTTTTCCGTGTCTGGTTGACTTGTTATGGATAATCATTAAGTATTGAAAATGTTATCACTAGATCTCCATGCATAATTAGCTACAGTGTTACTGCACTGTAAAAAATTCATGATGAGTAGTGGCTTCAGTGAAAAAAAACACCCTTCCATGTTTCCTCACTTCAGTGCATTGAATGTGTGAATTTCTGATTCGTGGTGACAAATAAATGACAAGGCACCTGTCTCATTGAACATATGCCTTATGTTGCTATGATTTGAAGTTTTGATGCATGTTGGAAAAAAGTAATCAATTTCAATTTTTGATATGGAAGGATTGATACCCCCCCAAATCAGGATCATTAATCATAGTATACTATAAAAGATTGCATCACAGGAGAAAAGAGAGAGAGAAACTATTTTAAATCATTCTTTTCAAAACTAATTTTAGGACATGCAGTTAATGTTTTGAAATAATGAATGCTATTTATTTGACCTTTTTCTGTCATTTTCAGCGTCCTCCCTCACAAAGCCTGACCTTTGGGCCACAGGAAGACACACAGTCCTCGCGGTCTGGAGACACACCTATCACACCTAGTCAATCAAATGCAACATCAAATTCATCTCACAATGCAGACAACATCAGCGAATCAGGTAAGGCAATAATGCTTCTGCTGCATAGAATACTGATGCTGCAAAAGTGCTAGCAAATGCCCAGACATGTGATTAGATGGGTATTTTGTGCTATCACATTCTTTTACTATATAGATATGTAGCTCATAGCAGTGTTGACTGACTCTTGAGTCATGACTGGGGTACTTTCAATAACATAAGCAAACCTTTATATTGGTTGGTCAGTCAAGAAATACTTTAAGTGTATAGATGTTGAGTGTTTACAATTCGATCTTCAGATTAAGGTATTACAAATATGTAGATAGATGGGTTTACTGGTGCAGATAGGTTAGTAATACAGAGAGATATAGGTTATATTTGTATTAGAGACAAATATCTTGCACGGAAAGGATCTTGTTCATCACTTGGTTTTTTCAAAAAGTCATAAGCTTCCTAGTGTCAGTAATGTTTGAGAAGGGGTGGATAGTAGTGTTTGAACTCAGGATCTAGGAGGAGATTTTGACTTTAATATCACATTTAAACTATTTGTAATGGTAATTCAAGTTCGCTTTATGGGAAGTTGTTCTCAGTGTGACAGTTTTTTTTTTAAACAACTTTCCAGCCTAGGAAGATTCCATAGCAGTGGAGAAGACTAAAGTTTGTTGATTCAGTATTTTGACTGAACCTTTAAAATGTTTGGTAATATGGGGAATAGTGTTCTCTTTGTGAGTACTAGTATTTAATGATTACAATATGCCTGAGTTTAATGTCATTATGTAGAGAAGGGTCCATTAGAGTCAAAAGTTAGTTGCAGCTGTTTTCTCTGGATGCAAAAGAGTCCATTGATTGCAGAGAAGTTGTAAAAATCTGGAGACTTTTGGTGCAAGTCAGTTAACTATTAATCACTTCTTGAAAATCTCCTAAATGCCATGCCTAAAGTGTTTGCAAAGTAAAGAATTTTGGAAATAAAAGTAATCAAAGAAACTTGTGCTGACAATATCAAACACCATTATAAGATATCAATATAAAATACATTTCCAGCTTTCAGCAATTTTCAGTGCTAAAGACTCTGAATTAAGAGTGTTTGTAAAGGGAAGCCCCACGATGCTTCAAGAGCCATTCTCTAAAGACACAGGGAGAGGTTGAGGGTGATGATAACGAAATTTTGTTTGAGGGTTCTACAGAGAAAATTGGTGTTTAATAAATGTGAAATGTTAGGTACTTGGGTGGTAGGTTGGCTATGTAATAAGAACCACATCTTTTCAAATCTTGACTTGATAGCTCCTATCTTCTTTGGGATTAAAGATGAAAAATGGGAATGTTGGCAAAGCTTGCTAATCATGCTGGAGCTCAGTAATGGTTATTATGATTGAGGTATGATATCACACACATTTAATAGCTGTAACACATAGGAATCAGTGGTAGGGATTCTAAGACTGGGGCACAGGGCATCAAGTTTAGTTTTGATTGCTCATTATCAAATCATGACAAATAACTCCCCAAAAAACATCCACCAGCTTCTCTCAGATCAGCACAGAGAGAACTAATTGATGCCCCTTTGAAGTACAGTAAATTTAGCATCAACTAAGAAAAAGATACAGTCAGAGACAAATGGCTACTCATTCTGTGGCACAAGTTAAACTAGAGGCTTCTTCAGTATGCTTCACACAATTTATACAACAGAAAATCAAGTTATTTCCACTTAAGAAGGCCAGATGTTGCTTTTACAAATATCTTGCCCCTTGTCCTGGGAAGTATCATGATAGATGTTCCAGTCTGACATTTTTTTTCAGTGGGTGAGTGGATGTTGATCGGACAGGTGTTTTAGGTATACAAGGATGAATTCTTCTCTTGACAAAAGTTTACTTAGAGGTGAAGATTTAATGAAAGGGAAAACTAAAACAGAACCTCTTTCATGTTGAATCACACTCAATCTTGGGATTTGACAAACATTTCCAACTTCATCTGCTGACAGTTCTCCAAATTCTACAGGGTATTTAGACCCACTAAAGTTTGTTTGTTTGATATGCTGATCATTTGGTTTTCAGAAAATCAGTGAAGATGTTTGATTTCCTTGAAATTTAATTGTCGAAAAAAATATAAATAAATTGCATCAGTTATTTTGACGATAACAAAGAAATGTTGCAGGTTTTTATTTTATTTTACAAAAGGTTAGTGCTTGATCAGAGACTGTGAAGAAAGTGCATTGTGATTTTCATCATCTAGAACCATTGTTGAATATGCTAAGTGCCCATTTTTTTTTCGCTTCATGTCCACTTTTAAATAGGAGTGTGATTTTCATCTAGATTTCATTAGATGGTAGTAATTAAATTTTCTCCTTTCCATTTCTTAATTCTGTTTGATGAGATTCATTGAACCTGATTATGTGACTAGTGCAGTCACATATGCTAATAGTTACAAAGGAAATAAAAGAGGGTTTCATTTTGATTTTACATTTCTTATTTAATGAATGTTTTTCTTCTATTTGGTTATTCTTAAGTTGAAAGCTATTTTTGCATCAATTATTTTATAAATAGCCATGTGGAGGCTAATTTTGCACTCGTGCAAAGAGTAGGCTATTGTGATACAAATTTTCCACCATCAGTAAGATCCAGAATCCAATACACACTTTTCTAATGATTTTGGCGGTCCGCGAGCTGCTGCTGATTGTGTTAGCTGGGAATGTTTTCCGCTAGACCAGATATTTCTGCCATGTATAGTGCTGTCCGTATGCCTCTGCAGTGTCCTATTCAGTTGGAAAGCAATTCTGCTTTGTGTATAAATGTAAAATCTATAAAAATTGGAATGGTTCAGCGGAAATGTATAGCCACAAGCCTGCATTAGGAATGGCATCCGAACCAATAACGAAATTTAGGGAAAAATCATCGTAGGAACACATGCTTAAGAGTCAAGTGGTGAAGATTTCTCAGGGTTCCTCCAGGTCTTTTGCATAATATGGAAAACAGAATTTCAGATCCATTTTAACTTAATGCTGACAAAAAGACAGGTTTTTTAAAAGTATGTTTATGTTGGATTTTGAGTTGTTTAAAGGGTATCACTGGTTATTCTATTATATTACAAGAAATCTGTGATGATTTAAATGGATAATTATGATAGCAAAGAATAAAATGAACGTTCAGGTGGTATAATCTTGTATAGATTCAGGTCAATTGTTGCTCATTCAGTCTCTTGTTGGTTGAATAGCTGGGTGTACAGTTATTAGATGTTCTATGATTAAGAAGGCTGCAATCTGAATAGGTTCATAAATTGGGGACCTGGTGGATTGGTGACATTGCCCATCCCACCGTAGTCCTCATTATGTTGTGATTCTTTGTTTGAATCAAATCTACTGCAAAGTGTATTTTATCTGATCGGCTGCGAATATTTACCTTCCATTCTTTCCTTGTGTAAACGAAACCATCATAACATTAGGGTTTCAAATTCTTTTTTAAAAAATGGTCATGCGATGATTGGGTGCTGATCTTAGTTTTATCGTAATTAGGCATTTTATAATGCTATTGAGGTGAACTTTAAACTCATTGTGCAGTGAATAATCCAGCCTTGAAAGTTAAAAAATTGTCATTTCCTTAAGTGCTTTGAACAGTTTGGAAGAATAGAGTGATTTTGATTATTATGTACTTATTCACTACTTTTGCCAAATCTTAATAGCATAATACAAATATTCTTCTCAGTGCTTTCAATTATTTTGGAGGAATAAAACAGGGACGCTGATAACATTTTTGATACCTCCCAAGTTGAAATTGTATGCTTTTACTCTCTTCTTAAAAAATACCAAATCTCAATCAAGATAAAAATCTATTTTTGAAATTGGTGAAAAAGAATCAAAAAGAAGCTGAAAAAGGCCCTGCGGAATTCCTGTGACCCTTGAAAACCCTGAGAGGATCCAAGACTTCCTAGTCTGATTTCCAGTAAACCTCAGGGTTCTAAAGTTTTTAGTTGTGAGGAGGGAGTAGAAATGCATTTTAAGGAAGCATGAAGCCCCCATTTGAAAATATCTTTGTGCATGGGATTTGGGTGGGTTTAAAGTTGGATTATTTTGTCCCGGTCTAAATCCCCAAATTAAGGATAGATATGGTTCTAAGGTTGGTGTAAAAATAAACATGGTGTTGAGTAAACCACTTGGGGAAAACTTCCCTTTGCTTCTAGGAGGAAGAGTTATGGAATATTTCACATTAACCCACTGCCTTTTGATGTTTTATCATAATTTGCCAATACCTTAATCCTTGTATATCAGCAGAGATTTCACATGAGCCTAGACGACACTTTTTTCACAATTTCTTAAAATTAAGAGCTTTTATATTCTAAAATGTGGATTTGCCTAATCATTTAATAACACTATATGGAAAGATATTTTTCTTGCTGTCTGGACTCTTTTGCAGCTTTATTTAAATGCAGCTTTTGAATTTAACTATAAATTTCTTTATCACTCAATTTAGGTTCAAAATTTTATCAGTAAGAAAATTTCATTTCAATGTACGTGTGACCTGAGAAGACGGTTTAGATATGATTATTTGCAAAAGCCTTGTTTCACAAGCGGGTTGGTAAACATCTTATTTGGGTAGATTGTGAATGTAGCCTCCCTGACCAGCTGTAGTTCGTGATAAGGTATAGAAAATATTTTGTAAAGAATACACCAAGCCGTTCCCAGCAACATACGGCAATGGGGTTGCTGACTGGCAAATACATTTTTATCAAGAACTGGATTTTAGTTCATTAAGAGGTTAACGGGTATCTCCTGGTTTTGGCCTGCTTTTTCAGGGTTCCGTATTGATCACTTTGATGTCTGATATTTCTTCTCTCCAAGACTGCAAGGAAGTCTTGAGAATATCTTGGTGTTTTTATGTCCCTTGCCAATGAGTATTTGCAAGAGATTATTGAAAGGAAAAAGCATTTCCCTGACTGGTCATGCAGCCATTTGGAGTGTAAACATACAACTTAAAGTCAGGCATTACTGAGAATCAAGAGGATTAGGTCAATACAAAAAGTTTTGTTAGATTTAGAATCTGTTCACTCAGCCATTGGAAAGAGCAATCGGGCAAGTAATCCAACAGATCTTGTTGAATTAAACAGCAAAAATGTTTAGAAAATGGTTTTATGATTTGAGAGCCGCTAGCTTGTTATGGTTTGAGTCTCTAATAAAAACACATGTGAACTGCATCCTTGTCATGTCAATGGAATTAAGTATTTACCCAGCTAATCAGCCAGTCCAATTTCCCTATTGGATTTTTAACACCCATAGGTATAAATGTTATGTAGAGTAGACTGTCTGCTGAATGTTAGACCATCAGAGAGGACATGGTGACCTTGCCTTTAGAATCTAGTAAGGAGACATGATCATTAAACCAGATTCAGTGTAGGTTTAATGGATAGTTTAACAAATGGTGATGAGTTTTTTTGGTATGAAATGGTTACAAAGAATTAAAAATGTCTGTGGATGGAATTATTTCCCAGAGTAAATGACCCTGATGGTATTCCCACAAGTAATATAAGATCTTAATCTCAACCCTTAATGAATCTGAATAGCATTCATTAAAATTTTGAAGGGGAGTTGATTTCTTGACTCTTGCCACCAATTTAGTGATTTGGAGGTTTTCTGAACTGATATAACAGAGATGGTTTCATATTATTTTCCCCACTACACTTATTTTGAGAGCAATAAAAGTGCTTTTGGACAATAAATTTTCTCCTAATATCAATGAAAATCCTGCATCCAAAACATGATGTTCTTTAATGTAAGAATCTCTGAATGGGAAAAAATGACAGTGCCTGATCATGTACTGAACATGCTAGACTGTGCATGTGTGTAGTCCAGTTTCACTGTTTAAGAGAGATAAGAAATAATTGCAACCTTGTGTGTGACAGTGGTTTAAGGGCACTGCTAATCTCCTGCCCCATTGTCTCAGATGCAGGCTGTAGCTGGAGGCAGTCATTGTAATTTATTGCAAAAAGATGACCATTTGTCTCCTAATGGCAGTATAATACCACGTTTTCAACCTCTCACCCCTTAAAATTTAATCTCCTTTTGACAAATCACAAATATTTGAATATCTGGTGAGGCTATCCTTGGAAGTTAAATCTAGCCATTGATATTCTGTACAAGCATGGCTTTGGACCTGCAGAGCCCCCTTTTATCCTGGTTTGTCTCGCTAATGTAAGCAGTGTAGCACTATGACACTAGCATTTTCCTCATTCAATTCCAGTTTCATTCACAATTTTTTTTTTAAGGAAGTTGTAAGTGGTGATAGCATGCAGCTTGGTCTCATTTCAGACTTGACTGCTCTCCGATATGGTAGTGTGGCTCTAGGTTGGGCCAAATGAAATCAAAATGATATGAATGTTTCAATTTTCATGCAACAGTAAACGAATTATCAACTCTAGAAAGGCATAAATTATATGTTTTCAGCGAAGTAATTCAATATTCAAGCAACAGTGCCCACAGTATATATATTGGTGGAGCAGTGTTACATTGAATTCTGTTAAATAGGGAGACAGAGGAGTGCATGTGCTTCATTTTTCTCACTTACTATTTATTTTATAAATCCCCAGATACAGGTTCCTAGAGAAGTAAGTGTTAGGTAAATATCTAGTGATGATTCAACATCTGTGGATCCCAGCAATAGTGGTGATAGCTCTGCCCCAATTTGTCCAAGAAACTCCAATGTTTATAGCCAATTTTACCTGCCCAGCAAATTTATTAATCAAATTTGTGTATGTTTATGTACATAACTCAGGTCACCAGTTGATCAGACACTACAAACTTTAATAGGGTCCTCAATTCACCACATGGTCCTCTATACCTACATAGAAGGCCTTATTTGTTTGCCCTACCATGACAGGGTCATATGTCTTTGTGTATCTCTGATATCTGAAGAATTAGCTTTATCTCCAAAATGTTGAATTCTGTATCATATTGATTTTTGAGTCACCCACTTGAGAAATTATGTGCCCCCCTTCCCCTCCTTTTATTTGAGCATTGTGCATGCTGAGCTAGCTGTTGGTCAGGTCCCATAGTAATTAATGACTTCCCACATCATTTAGATCTCCAACTGTTGTGTTTACACTTTACTGTTAAATTGGAGGTTGTTTGAAATGAAGATTTTAATTTAAAGATAATGGTTGCCACCAAGTTGGACTCTGACTTGGAAATGAAGTGTAATTAACTTTATTACCAGGTGGATGTGTTGGTCAAAAATTGAAATATTGATGTTGGAGGGCTTAGGCAGCTGGTGGTGACCCTTTCTGCAGTAATGACAGTGTCATCTCCAGATTTTGCCAATAAGGACTGGAGATTTTCAAGGTTTTTGAACTATTAGGAAACATTCAATATGGTTTTGAGGCAAGTCAGGAAAAGAGAAATTTCAGACCACTATATCTGGCTATTTACATGATTTAATTTGGGATGTGAATATGATTATTTTTGTTCTTTAAGATTGAATTAAAGTCAGTATTTAAATGGCTTCCTCCTATTTAAAGTTTCTTTCTTCAAGACATTTATATGCATATTTTGGTATCAAGGGTGAAACAGGTGACAAATCTTTCAACCACAAGTGCCTTCGATTTCTTTACTTGGGATTGTGGAAGGAGTACATAAGCTCAGATTTTGGTATATCAATATAATTTTGCTATTATTAGCTCAGAAAAGTAAATGCACTGGATTTCGGTAGATCTTGGTGATTCATCACTGAATTGTGAATATCAGGGGAGGTAAATGGAGACTTTCAAATCACTCGTGCTTTCTAATAATAATAATATATATAGACAAACAATGCCAACAACTGCCAAAATTTTGATCTCTTGAAATGTTTATTTTTGGCATTCTTTTGAAAAAGGAACAAAAATTTTATCTAGAGTTTGATGCAGAAACAATTGACTATTTGACTAGATGGTGTTCATTTGTGGGATATCGGTAACAAAGTAAACTGGGTTTGGGTTTCTAATTAAAGATGTTTACCAGGTTCTGTGTCTCTGAACTCGTTTTGACATCCAGGAACTTTGGAATTCCAGGCAAGATTGAAATAGCATTCCAACGGCCAGGATCGGAAAGGTTGGGAAGAATTCACCAAATGGTGTAGATTTCAACTTAATGACATGGTTCTCCCTCTTTCCACATCTGTGTCTGATTGTAATGGTCAGTGTGTTATCTGGTTCCCCCACCATTACTGATCTTCCATTAACCAGTTCCTGCCCTTCTTATCACTGCTGCACTGATTGCCTCTGATTAACCAAAACAATTAAGTACATTGTTCATTGTGTTGTCTACATTCATAGCTCAACTGTATTTTGTAAAACTGAAATTTAACTCTAAACCCCAGAGGTCAAAAGATCATGTTGATAATCTGCATATTATACTAGAAACTCCGCCTATCTAATTACATCACCTGTCATTCTTTGTTGCTAAAATAATATGTATTGAAAAGGAAATCATCACATAATTGATTCTTAATCACATATAGTAGAAAACTTTGGAGGGAATTCAATGTTTGTCTGCATGATAAAAACCCCATATGATATGGGATTTTTCACATTCTTTAATTCACTCAGAATTTTCCTGAATTTGAAATGCAAAGGAGGCAACGCCTGATAAAATGGCAAAGTGCTCATCACATATATTGGTATGATATTTTTTTCAAGTGGTTTATTAATGAAGATAGAGAACTTTTGTTATTGTACAAGTGTACTGGGTATGTCTCGTTTGTTATCCCCTATAGGGGTAGGGTTGGTTTAATAGGTTTTGGTCATTTTTTACTCCTGATATTTCATTTCTTACACATGCATAAAAACAAATACAATACAAATAACACTAGATTGGGTTGTGAACATGATAAAGGTATAGATTGCATATATTGGGTGTGTTTTATTTAGATACAGATAATGTTTATTCATCATATAAATTAGACCTTTGAGCGTTTATCGCTGTTTGAAGAAG
The DNA here is from genome assembly GCA_024699665.1 of Ostrea denselamellosa. NCBI lineage: Eukaryota > Metazoa > Mollusca > Bivalvia > Ostreida > Ostreidae > Ostrea > Ostrea denselamellosa. The sequence goes on from JAMZEH010000014.1 coordinate 2,689,122, forward strand.
TGCAGCTTTGTGATTTATTTCTGAGAAAACCTGTTCAAGTTATATATATACTTTTATTTTTTTTTTATTTTTTTTTTTTTTACAATTTAAATGTTTCTATATTTAAATTTTGTATAGTTAATTTGGCTGAAAATGACTTTATAGACAAGATAAGAGATTTTTTTGGTTAGAAACACAAAAGTTATGCATAGATGTTCGAGATATATTTCATTAATTATTTGAAAACATTGACAGCCATGAATTACATGTAAAAAAAAGTCTATTGTTGATTTATCAGCTTGATTTGCTAATACAGAATTTTATTATCCTATTCATCACTATGTGTCAAACACAGTATTTGATGAATGATGTAATTGTCCATAAATTAACCTGTGGAAATTCTAAAAACAGATATGTTGCTGCAGGGTGTGCAGCTAATACAATGTCCCATTGTCTACAAGGCAAAAATGATCTAACTGGCATTTAGCCCTGTTTGAATGCAATAATGATGTTGTTTTGACTTGGGCCTCCGTGATTGTTATGACATAGATTGTCATAGAGGCATCACAGTGTGTGAGAAATAGAATAAGCGTCTGCAATTGACAAGTCCTAGATGGGAAACGGACTCTACCTCTGGGAGTCCATTTTCAAACAGTCCCTGCAATTATTCACATCTCATAATTACATGGAGTAACTTGTGTACCAGATTCCAAAAAGGCAAATTAGTTTTTAGAGGATTTGTGCAGAAATCTTTTTAAAGGCATTTGGATTAGTATTAAATATGGCTGAGCAATTGCAATACTACAATATGGATGGTTGGTATTCCGTAGTTTTTAGCCTCATTAATGGTGGTCGTAAATTAGAAAATTTCCTTTTTCTATTCATTAGCTAAATTGTGTTCATCAACAATATGTAATACTAATTCATATTGATCCAGACTTCAAAATCCAGAAATAATGAACTTTATAGAGGGACTATAACAAGACTCATTATAAACCAGGAGAAAATTTCCCTAATAACTAAGAGGATAGAATGTGTACAGGGCTTGACAAGTTTTGATGGATGGCTGCTAAAATTGAGTCTGACGTCTAGTTACCAAGTCTACTTGAAGAAATTGCAATGAGGATAAGCAAATTTATCATGATCCAATCATTCTACAAAATTTGGTGGGCCTCTATTCTTGTGAACTTCTTGGGTTTATTAAAAACATTTGTAGGACAAAAGTATTGTGAGATGCGCAATTTCCCTTTGTCTTGTAATGAAGTTTCCAGCAAATGGCTTTCCTTCACCTTCAGTGGCAAGGAAAATAAAGTTTTACTGGAAAATAATGTAAAATATATTGCATTTGATGACCATTTCTGGAGAAACGGCACTAGAATTATCAGATTGCTTTGGTTATTGAATTATATGCAAAATTTTCAAACAAGCCAATGAGAATGTATATCCATGGCATATTTGATTAGAAAAGGATTCCAATTAATTTGTAATCATGCCTAGCTTGGTTTGGGCTGTGTAATTGAATTGGCAAGTCAATGGGTGACCAGCATTATTAGATCAGGCCAATTCCAAATAAATGTCATTGTATTTGTAACAACAAACAGGCTCCGCAGTGGGTAGACAGGTCTCACTTTCCAAATGTACTAGAACACAGTCCTCTCTGTTCAGTCGATACTTTTGTTTTATTATGGAAGAAATTTTATTATTCTAATGGAAATGCGTAAAGTTACATTTGAAAAATGTTGATTGCTTGAGTTGTATTTTTATGTTTTGTCCGTCATTGGTTTAGGATATAAACTGAGGTTTTGTTGTTGTAATTTTGTCTCGGAGTCAATTAGCCGTATCCAACCCAATCTGTTCCAACTCATCACATGGGCTGTAACCTCTCCAAAATTTTTCCTGTAATTGATGTTCAGCTTCATTTAACATTTTTCAGTTCTTCTTTAGCTTGTAAAAGTATGCAAGTATTTTATCTATCTGGTAATTTTCTAACCAGGAAATTGTTCTTTGCAAAATCAAAAATATCATAAAAAATGTGATAAAGATAAATTGCAACAGTTGTTAAAATGATAAAGGTTTGTGAATTTTAAATACATGTATAACCCATTTATTTGAAGATTAGAACTTTTTATATATTATGATAGGAAATTCAATTTAATTTGAAAATTTGAAGTTACATGTATATGAAAGATAATGCCATTATGACTTTCAACATTTTTAATCAGGGGGAAAGAGAAATGATTAAAAATATAGCTGTGTCAAGTATTCTAAGTGAACTTGCTCCCAGAGTTCAAGAGAAAGGTGGATTGCAATGTCCAATATTGTGAATAAATCTTGATTAGTTCATAATGGTGAAAATTCCATGCAATTTAGATGATTGTAGTTTCTGTTAATTCCTGTTCTTCCATAATGGAATAATTAGTGTGTACAGTGATGTCATTCCCTACTCATGTTCTTTATCTTAATTTGTTCTGAATAGTTGATGGTTTTCTGTAGAAAAATTGCCCAACACTGATTCTTTGAATCAATAGAGTAGCTGGGTAGGTGACTGAAAGAAAAACAAATCAGAAGTTAAAATGAATAAATAAAGTCAATATAGGCCTCCAATAAATAGCAAAATAGATGTAAGTGATTTCTTTTGAGTTTATTTGAACATGATGTGTTGCAGACTAGCTAGCTAATTGTTTTACAGTAAACCTGAGAGCATTAAGTATCATAAACAGTTGTTATATCTCTATGCTAAAAGAACTGATTACAAAAATTTGTTTTGAATTGATAAATGCTATTAAAATGAAATTAAGATCTTGAGTATATGTGAAAAGTTGTTGTGTTTCAGGGGAAGGTCTTGACAACAGTGTCGGATCAGGGGAAGGAACTGCGGATGAAGATTCCGAGGATCGTACCTCAAAACGACAGAAAAAGAGGGGCATTTTCCCTAAAGTGGCAACAAATATCATGAGGGCCTGGCTCTTCCAACACTTAACAGTCAGTATTTTCATTCATTAATCATACATTATGAATTGAAAAAAAAATCATATTTGATGATGCTAGACAATGACAAATTAATTCTTTTTTATATAAGAAATATATAAATCTTGGACTTTTTTGTTATAGTTTTGTTAGAAGGAATATATTTTCAGGATAAGTAGAAATAGAATATAAAAGAAATTAAAAAGGTAATGGTATTGAAAAATTGAATTAAAACTTCAGGCAAAAGATTAAAAAAAATAATTACAATTGTAATCAATGTTGGTTTATCACATTTCTACCAAACTCTCCCCCCAACAAATCAACCCCAAAACTGTTGGTTTACGTTGTTGTCGAGCATTACCTCAAATTAAAGCTGAAGAGACTCTACAGTTCATTGCCACATACTGTACTGCAAAATGGGTTTTGTTTTGCAAGATAAGTTTGAATTTATGTTTGTTTACTCCAAAAAGATAAAAAGTCATTGATCATTTTCAGTGTAAGAAAAAAAAAGTTAAACAAACATACCATTTCCTTCCAAAAATTTCCTGCTTTAAAGTTTCTGTCAGCACAATGGAAAATGAAGAGAGATAAGGAGAAATGACTGGTAATAGTGGGAAGGAGGAGATTTAAGTTCACAAAAAAAAAAAAAAGGGAAAAATTAAATCAGGCTACGGAAGTGCATTTTACATTAATTAGTAGATACATCTGAAAAGATATCATTTATAATGAAACCTGTCTAAATATGATGGATGGCAATTTTCGGAGGCTGAAGGAAGGCTTGAGGAATATTGGATTTTGATATGGTGTCATATCATTGGTAATCCAAATGTTAATATCAGGCGACAGAGGGATGGAAGACATAGAGGCACAAGAGAAAAAAAACAATGGATAATTAGGGTCCTGGTGCAGAAGTGCCGTATTATGCCTATACAAAGGAATTAAGTGTGGCTGGAAGAATTGATGGGATGTCAAAATTCCAATAAGAAATTTTATCTTTTGATTCTGTTGATAGTATCATCATATGATATAGAGTTGACCTTCCTATCTTGAAAGAAAATTGACGCATAATCAAAATATTAGCTTTGCCTCTAACATTTCCTCTTCTGCCTTCCACAGAAACATTCAATACCTATTGCTGTTCTTAAGCCTGGTATAGTTTTCTTGTAATTGCACAAGCAAACAAAGACACTAGTGTCAGGTTTCAAAATTTTGAGTAGTTCTTTACACAAGCAAGTCACATTGCTTTATGAAAATTGACTTTTGGGATATTAAACTTCCTCCAAAGAAAATGTGTCTGGGGTGTTCCTTGGTACCTGTGGGTGATGGAGCGCACAGATCAGGCTAATCATCAAATGTGATATGAGGGCTGATCTCACTAGGCATAAAAAGCTAGAGAGAGACAAATGAGGGTAGGGTGTCTCCTGGTCACAGGTTAATTAGAATTCTCACTGCACAGTGACATCACATAATTTAAAGCTTTCGAAAGTGTGCCAGAAAATAAAAGAACAGAATTGTAACTCTTGTCTACATGGTTTTTTGGGCTCTTTCATGCATGAGTGAAAATTATGGAACGGCTGGGAGAGAAAAGGCAGACAGGCAATGTCTATGTGATGCAAGGTCAATGACTGGTGAACAGTGACTATAAGAGCAATGTCAGGTGCAGAAATAGTTATCTCCAGTTTTCAGGTCAAAATAAGAGGCAGCCATAACTCAGGGGACAATTGCATTTATAACAAATCTTCATTCTCTCTTAGTCCATACCAAATCATATTTGAGTGTTCCAGACCCACTGCACTTGCAAGCATTAGAAACTGTGTTACATGTGACAGTAATGTTTTTTTTTTAATAAGATTTTTCCATTTTCTCTGCAAATGACTCAAAAGCATATGTATGATTTGTAAAATTTGTGACACTTTTTTTGGGATGTGAACTTGAGAATTTGTTTTGACGTTTTAGTAATTTTAATGTATACCTGAGATTTGAAATGTGTTGAGTTGTTCATCTTGTTTGTAGTACTAGTTTTAGTCCCAGCAGGTGTCTGTTGGTTTCTTTAATGATGTGTATGTATGTGTGTGTGTATACACACACACACACACATATACATTGTAATCACATCTGATTGAAATGTGTAAGCTCATTCCTTGGCTCTTAATAATTTTTTTTCTTCACCCACCCTTCCTTTTGAACCTTTGATATTTTTTGTTTTTAAAAATCTCAATTATAATTACATGTATTTATATTTACTATTGTTTTATCAGTATTAAACTTTAAAGTCCGCTGTTCAATATATTTTATTTCTTGATAAAATCTACTATATATATTATATATATGAACATATATAAAGCCCAAAATGTAGATATAAGGAATGAATTTCTAGACTATTATAGGGAATATTAGCACATTTTTATATTATCTTTAATGCAAATTATCCCATGCATTAGTTGTTTTTATACCCCTACACCACAAACTACCAGGACATATACGCCTTACATATTATAGGATTCTGTTTGCCTGCCATACAAGTCCGTGAATGGATTTTTAAAAGATTGTATAATGAAATAGGTAAACATTAAAAAGCAAGAAGGAAATTTAGATAAAAGGAAAGAAGATAAAAAAAACTCCACCTTAAAAGTTAGAAGGAATGATTTCTGTAAATGATAAAAGAGAGATGGAAGTACAGATAGATCAGAGGGTAAAGTGATTGATGACCAGAACTGATTGAAATGAATTACTTGCAGGTTTCTGCTGTAGGGACTTGTGCCAATATTTTCCAATTACTTGTAATGTATACCTTATTCAATAGTGACCACATAGTGTTTGTGGTTATTTCTGAACATACTGCTCTAATAAGAGGGGGTGTTAGGCCAAGTAGCCCAGACTTTTCACTTGAGTAGGTACACAAACAAAATCTCCCTGTCATGGAGTTTCACTTACAAGTCCAATACTCTGTGCATGACTGTGTCTATTTCTGACTTTTCCTCTTTTATTGAATAAACAGTTCAGACACAACAGAAAACACTGCAAAAATTCTCAACATCCGGAAACTCCTAGCATGCTCCAAAATGTCCTATTTAATGTGTAAGGCATAGACCTGCTGTAAAGAAGTAATCCATAGAACAGTTCAAGCTCTGTAGCTGAGGTGATTTATCATTTTAATTGGTGCATTATTGATTATGATCAGATTGAACTATTTATTCTTCTCCTTACTGTAACAGCTATAGCTCATCGGCTCATCATGAGGGAAAAGCTGTGTGATAATTTGCCAGGCTTTTGGAGGATTTTCCCTCTTTGGCACCTCATCAGCAGTCCAGAGTGAGGAAAGAGACCCGTACACAACCCAGCTTTGGAACATTATCTACAGATATAAGTGTGAATGATGAACCCTTGGCCATCAGTGCTATATAGGTGCTCTCCATGATCACCTGAACAGGGCCTTCTTCAGGCTACAACCTGCTGGGTCTTAAGGGTAATTCGTGTTGATAATTTAAAAGCCAAGTGTGACAAGATGAGGATCATGGTTGGTAGAGTGTCAGGCCATTGTGAGTGGTCAGTGACATTGCTGGCCAGCTTTCCCTCCCACAGCACCATTGGGGCCTACCATTGTCTGACAAAATGGATGAGCTCTTGAATCTGACAGCTTGGGTATTGATAATAGATTAGATAGGCCCCAGTTTTGTGCTTTTGTTTATATTTCTGAGTGTGTGTGATGATTCTTTTGTTGGGTCCATTGTGACCATGAAAGCCATACACTGGATGGTCATTTCATTGCACACATCTGACACCTATAAATCAATCTGACTCTCCCAGAATGTCATAACTCCTCAAAAACTGATGCCCAAATACAATGCACATTACATTATCAATGTTTTATTGTTGAGTACCCATGGAATGTGTAGAATGGGGAAAAAGTGCACATGATCTTACTTGATGCATCATGTTGAAATGTTGGGTGATGGAGCATTGCATTGTGGGTAATCTTTGACAGGATATAAATCTAGTGGAGCCTGACAGCTGTGTCATTATCATTTCAGACCTGTGACAATGTGACCCATTATCAACACCCTTAGACCCTTATTGCTGACTAAATTGCTGTGGCTAGCTTGGCCAAATGAGCACCTTTCTTCACAAAATAGTTTCCCTTTTGTTGATGAAGTTTACCAAATTAGATCTTATGATTCAAGGTTTCCAACTACTTGATGATCAATTGATCACTTTGACAATTTAAACATGTCCATTTCACCTTTCTAATGAAACAACGGAAATTAGGAATGAAAAATAACAGGTTTTTAGAATCTTCTACATATACATTATTCCAGGAAAACTGAACTTTAAATCTCTTCAAGATGTAACCAAGAACAATGAATTATTTGTTTTTGTTTTCTTTTCTGTTTGTTTTAATGCATCACATGTATAAAGACTTGAACAATTACATTTAATGGATATTTTATTTACACTCATATGTAAACAAGTCTCCTAAAAGTGACATGAATTCATTGCACAACAAGGTTCCATTGCATGTTTAGACAATTAAAGGAAAATGCATTCATAAGAAGTTAAAAAAAATGGTATTGAAGTAGAATTTATTTTCGTCACTTTTTTCTTGGATTGACATGTTTTGGAATGCAGTTACTCTCAAAGCTAAACAGACGGGTCATAGGTAAATCGGTGGTACTCCATCATGAGCAACAATTATCTTGTTGTCTCATTGCTCTGAACCAAAGTTTACATATGACTTTTAAAGTACTTGATAGGAGAAAATTTAAAAAATAAACTAATTGAAAACTCTGACTGCATACCCCGTGCAGAATAACATACATGCAAAAAAAATTTGCAAAGCAATTGATAGCTAAATTGAGAGTCAAGAGGTTTGTTTTTGACTTTTGCATAACATTGCATTAGCGACTGCAAACGCACACCCCAGAACTGCTAGTCAAAATACATGTAAGTACCATAAAAATGTTCTCTCTATATTTTGCAGCACCCTTACCCCTCAGAAGAACAAAAAAAGCAGTTGGCCCAAGATACAGGGTTGACTATTCTCCAAGTCAATAATTGGTAAGTACAATTTTGAAAGAAATAAAAAAGAAAACAGATAAAAGCCATGTCAACAATTGTTTTGTTAGGGAAAGGAAATCTTCATCACTTTTCTAAATGTCCAACTAGAAATATACTGATGGGCTGTGCGATTGATTTGGGTTTCTGTCTAAAATAATGTGTATTTTTGAGGGTTTGTTTGTGAGATGAGTGATTGAGTAGGAAGTTTGGGGGAGAGATAAGGATTTGTGTGGAGATGTGGGGTTGATAGGAACCCCTTTATCTCTGGGATCAGGGAACTGTCTCGGTCAATTTTGGGTCTTCCCATCTGCTGAAATCTTTGTATACTAACCAGTCCCAGGTGAAGAGTGATGTGTTTAATTGTTGTAGTCAGGTGCACATTCTAGAGAGAATATTTTAAAAGTCAACCAATGGGGTGCAGAAAGGTTCTGCTGTTCAAAAAAAATTTCAGTACTGTATTTTGATTTATGAACCACATATGTTGTCATGAAGTATTCGGTCACCTAGTTTACATGAATAGCAAATATTAAGGGAGGATTAGAAAGACATTAGTGGTAATTGAATAAACCAGATAGCAAAACTTTGGAATATGTCTGAGTTTACAGTCGAAGTGAATTGATTAAGTTATAGGACAAGTGAAAATGATTTTTTTCTAAAAGAATTTTGATAGGAGACATTTAGAAGGGACTGCTTTTGGGGCTTGGGTCACAGAGTGAAATGTTAAGAATCTTTTCATGAGGGTAACACAGAAGTTACGTAAAGAAATTGACGGTCCGCCATCGTTTTTGATAATTATGACAGGACTTTGATGAACAGTAATCAATTCATTTCATAGTTTTGATGCATTTTTACCTTTAAAAAGTGAAAAAAATTAGTTTAAAATGCTATCTAGTTAATCTAGGCAAAATATCGTGTGAAAATGATATTCCTCGTGCCGGCTTTGTTGCACAGGCTTTTATAGTTTTGAATTGAATTGCTGCCATCAGATTACAGTGAATGGACCAGCCAAAGGCATGGGGTATAAAATTTCTTGATAAAATCTTTATATTAAACTTGTGTTTTCTTATAATTGACCCAACCTCAGAAATTGAGGCTTGTATCATACCCACAATCAATAGTGGGAAAACTATCACCTCCAACATATTGTGTCACCATTTTTCAGAAATTTACTTGTTCTTTCAAAAGGTTTTGAACCATTTCTAGCTCATTACATTTCATGAAATCTTATCAGCCTCGTATTAATTTTGTATATAAAAGTTTGTGGACTACTGAAAAATTGTGAAAAGACGGAATTTTCATATAATTATGGGACCATGATCGTGTCGTATGTGACACAAAATTTTGGCGACAGACATCTTCAGACTGGAAATCATAATGACACAAAAGAAAGATATAGAAAGTTGGGACAATTAAATTGTACCCCCCAAAAAATTCCAGAGTCAAGACATACAGTAAATTACCATGACATTGGACAACAGTCATTCCATCTGTACCCTCAAAACAGAGCCATTTAGTGATAAAAAGGAAATTTCAGACTGTACCCCTGCGGCCAAATTTAAGTGGCACACACAGGGATTGTGTAACGGTAAAGCTGAAACTTTCAATATTTGTTTGGAATTTTTCAATCTATAATTTTCTGGTATGTGACCTTGCAGGCTTATTTTGCATAGTGCTTGCATTAACCATTGGGATAATATTTTGGTGGCATAAGTGGCTTTCATTTTTTTGAAAAGGTCCATAAGGGTCTTTGTCGCAGGAAAAAGCATAAGTGAGGGGTTGAGATTTCAAGCAACAAAGCACCGTAAGCTGTGCGTTAATGGATCATTCATGAATTTATCTAGAGAGGTCTTTGGCAAAGAATAATTCTCTGTCATTAAATAATTGCAGAATAAACATTTCTTTGTACAGAGACAGTCCCGCTTTGGCCTTTTTTGTAAGGTTATCTAACAAGACATCTTTTTACTGCTAGAGCAATTAAATATCATATTCTGATGGCACTGATAGTGGAAAGAGAATGCTGTTATAGAGGGATTTTCTGAATTTGTTATTTCTTTCCAAGGACTGTTTTCTGAACTATAAGTTTGGCTTTCATAAAACAGGTGTGGGATAATTTTAAGACCACAGAAAATTTTCATATTATGTAAACTGCACCGATTTAGAAGTCTACCATTTCTTCTTATGTTACTTTCAGACAGTCAGCTCAAAATCCAGAATTTCTTCATTTGCATCATATTTCCTACATATTATGAATATCATTAAAAGAGCCTTTGACATAATGTGAAACTTTTGGAGTATTTTTGTTAATATGACTAAATAAATTTTATATGTAAGAGGTAGAGTGATGTCCCAAGTTCCCCCAGTAGTCGTGTGATGTGTGTGTGTGGGGGGGGGGGGGGGGGGAGGGGGATCCAATTAATACATGGGAACTGGGACTAGGAATTGCAGAAAAACCCCACTACTCTGCAGCTGTGCTGTGTAAACATGTTACTGCATTCACGCCATATGGCTACTTTGCTATTTTTTGAGTGAAGGAATCTTAAATAAGATTTTTTGTCAGTTTCTAATCCATGAAACATCAAACCAATTTGCTGAGCAGATTTAGCATTCTGTGTATGTGTTCAAAAGCCTTGTTTATAGATAATAAGTAGGTAGTAATTGGGCATATTACCTGCTATATGTAGAGATACAGATTCCATTTACAAGACATGTTTATTTTGAAGAGATTTTGTTTCAAATTAATCACATTTTGGAATAGCTATTTACCAAGTGTTTGACACATGGAACACTTTATGGTACAAAACACATCCAGGCAAGAATCAACCTTTCCTTCCAGATAATTAATGGTACATTGACAGAGACAGTTAAATATTCAGGGGTTTCATCAGTCATGGGCAATTCTAGGGTCACACCTTCTCAAACAACATTGATTTTGAGAAGTTTGATGGGTATTTAAATGTTTTGTTTAATAAAAATATGGGCCATAAACTCCAAATGTCTGTGACCAAGAACCATTAGCTACATTTAATATTTAAACTGAACACATAAGAACTCAGGAACATTAAATGAAGGTGAAAAATTGATGAGCTGATAGTCACAGGTATAGCAGTGCAATCATGGCTAAACATGGAGGGTTTGGACTGTATGGGACCTACATCAGACGTGATTCAGTTGCTTGTAATAGAGCGTGTTGATTTGGTTGGTTTTTTACTATAACAAGACAAATACATTACAAGTATGTATAAAGCCCTGTTGTTTATTGAAGCCACAGACTGTAGTGGTCGTGTCTAGCAAATCATGACAACCAAGAAATGCAGTGCCGATGGATTATTTACTCCCCGTATGTCGCACGTTCAGGGAACAGAGACAAATATGTCCGAGACCTTAATTTTCTCACTTTTGAACGGTGAAACGAAATAGCAAATTTATGGATTTTTCTTCTACATTTACCTTAGTCACAGCGTGAAGTATGCACACGAAATTCACAGAGTCCAATGAGAACATGTTTTATCTGTATAGAAAATGCCTTTACTAAACACTGGATATCGGAAGACGAAATGAGATACGTTAGGACACCTTGATTGAACCAAACAACCAAACAGCACTACGGAATTTTGAGGAAAGATGGGATATTTAAATCACTTCTAATCAGAAATCTCCTAAATTGTTCTAATGCAAAATTGTGTGCCCTATACCTGTTACATAGGTATTTTAAAGAGTGGAGTGATAGCTAGCTTTATCAGTTTCTATCCTATATCTTCTTTAGCAAATATCCAAAAATATATTCTCCCTAGTGATAAAGATTTGTTCATTTGTTGGTAATTTTGCTTGTTGAATTTTAATGTAAATGTAAGAAATTTCACAAATTTTATTTTTAAAAAAAAGATAACTTCCAGGAATGGGAGGGAAAAAAACCCCAACCAAACAACAACCACAAAAATGGTGTTGCTAATCACAATGTCACTGCAGTACAATCTGTCATGCTAGATTCTCATTATAAGGTATATTAAAGCGTACATGTGGCTGTGCATTACAGAATGCTGTGAACTACATCCTGTCTGAATGAAGAAGGGTTTGGTTTTTTTTTTCCCTTCTCAGATCATGCACATGCACACTTAAATGAATATTCATTTATTCTGATGATGATGAGTAATGCCAGTTATGACCATGGATTATCCAGGGTTTAGTGTTGTACAGCTTTGGTGGGGGACTGTTACTGCATGGTTCAATAGGATTTTTCTACCTCATTTCCAGCACTGAATGAAGGCATTGATCAGGCATTGACAACAACCCTGTTTATAGTCTAACTCACACAGGATCAGTTTGTTTTATTTATTTACAAATGATAATGTTGTTGAATGGTGGGAATTTTATTTGCATTTTATGAGAAATATTGACCAAACTGGTGAAAACCCACTGTGTAGTTAAGTTAAGAAGGCGGTACTCCACAATGTCCTGTTTGTAATAAGACTATCATAAAAGTGTCACATCTTGCACATGTAATCTATTGACTGTGTTCTCTGCCTTATACAGACAATTCCTTTTTTTTTTTTTTATTATTCTTTTATTTCCGTTTGTGTTTGACACAGAACTGTGGTCATGCATGTTTGTTGGAATGGCGGAAGTGCTTATTCTCTGTTTAGTGTTCCGTTGGACCACAGTGGGCCAATATAGAAATTTTAAAGAAAATTTTCATTGGGTTTAAATGACAACAATGTTTCAGATGGGAGGAAAGTATCACTTTTGATGATCAGATCTAAGTTCATGTTCACTGGAAATCACATGTCTAACGTGCGTTCAGTGTCCATCTACATCCCCAGATTGCCATAGGTTTCCAGTGCAGAAAGTGACAAAGTAGTCGTTAGTTGCTTTTGGTTAATTCAGAAACATTATGTTTTCTTAAGTTGCTGAACACATTATTTCCAATTTGGGCCTCCAGCTGTGAATTTAATCACATTTGTTGAGGAGACTCTGGCTTGCTGAGTGTAATGAGAGAACCATGCAAGACTTTCATATTGCCAGCCTTATACTGAGGGGAAATGGGGCAACAAAAATAAAGACTCCCAAAGTGGACAAAACACTCCCAGGAAATGACTAAATGGCTTTTGTGGTCACCTTCTTGACTGGCCTGGAAACTTCTTACAAATCCACAGTTACCATTCTAATGTGTTCCCCAGACAAAGCCCTGGTTATGTGCCTTGACCCTTGGAATAATCACCATTCATTGATCGCTGCCATTATATGTATTTTACTGTCATTTGTCACTTGTCAAGCTAATATCCTCCAGGTCACGCCCCTTTTTTCCTAACTGATTATTAGCCCTGTATAGTTTTTCTTGGTGTTCATTTCTCAGCCAACACTTTTTTGTTATCCTTTTATAGGCTGGTTTCTTTCAAGTTTCAAATTTACCCCCATTCAGTACTATTGCAGCAGATTTCCCTTTTCAGAGGTGAAACATCACATTAATGAATTTTCATTTTAAATTAGAACTTGACAAAGTATATCCTGAATAGGAATTATTTTAAATTGTTGCTTAATGTGTCTTTGAAGTGATTAATTAATGGATTTTCTCTCTTGGTGTTAAGATTGATGTAGCACAGAGTTCAAAAATGATCTTGACGAGTTGACCTGGAGAAAACATTTAGAAGGCTATGCAATCCTGAATCAGTGTAACTATATATTTTTGCATACTGTTGTGTTATCAGTTGAGCTAATGATTCAGAAAATTTGAGATGGTGGATCTTTTGATGAGTTTTCCAGCCATTTCATGTAACACTGACAATAAAGAGTTACCTCCCTTATAGACTCTTTGTATTTCGCACATATGGCCAAGTTTTTATCACAGTGGATCTTCCTTTGATTTATTTTAGATTTTTATTTTTTGTCCTGAAATTTAATTTGATATCTATGGCAACTAAATGACTACAAAGCTGCCATGTCTCTGTAATTTACTGCAGTTCACCATTAACAGAAGCAGAGTGTGTCCTTCTGCCAGTGGCATTTTTATGTTGAATTTTAACTTCCAGTAACAATTTTATGAGTGGAGTGCTTTGTGATAAATGTGCTAAATGCATTTTTGGTTTTTTAGCTAATCATAAAATGATCAAGCTGAGTGGATTGGGAAGTTGAGGTGACCCATTGTGTCCATTAATGAGGGGCAGAAGATGAAGTACTTGAGATATATTTTGGGGTTAGGTCTAAGTGTTCCCTCATGACCAATATATGTAGCATATTTATAAATCAGAGGGGTTTTTTTGCAAGATGACGGCAAATTTGGCAAATTTTTTAAACGTGGCTTGTTAGTATGTAGCAGATTGTTATGACAATAAGAGTTTTAATTTGCATCCATCTCAGGGCTGTTATGTCGGCAGGATTTTCAACATGGGGGATAAGTGGAATATTGAGAGGCTGTGCATGCTCGAGTGTTGTTCGTGTCAGGGAATCAGTGATAATCGAATGTAGAAAACTTATGCACGTCAACTCACATCAGAAATGTGTTGCATCACAGATGTCAGGTATCCCATTTACTGGGAATTCTTGACTTCACTTTCCTCCTCTGATCAGAGAGAGATGGCCACATTTCAGCTTTGGGGGTTGTCTTCTTGGATGATTTTTCCGTCATTCATGGCCCTCAGGTGTACACAAGATGTGTAAGAAGGAACAGTGCTAGACACATTCTCTGATCGGTGGGTGGTGGGCATATTACACCGCAAGAGAATTCATGGGAAATAGCATATCTTGATTTTTGCACATTTCTAATCAACAAATTATGCGTTAATTTTATGCTAATCAAATTAATTACCAGGTGATGTCAATTTCTTTTTAACTGATAATGAGAAAGAAGCAGAAAAAACGATGTTGGGTTTTATCGTCATAATGCTATTTTTAGAGCCAGTATTTATGCAAGTATAAGTGGATGATGTAAAATATATACAAACTTTTTCAGCAATTTTAATTGTGTAATATGACAAGAGTTTTACTCGGCCAATCAGGGATGTGGTAAGCGATATGCCTTTGTTTTTACAGAGTTAAAGAGATTCATACTGTATGGTAGGCAAGATAATGGCAATCTTACAGCCCACCACCAAAGATTTTTGATAGGGTTATTCATAAATCATTTCTGCCAAAATTTCTTGTCTGATATTATGTGAAACTAGGGACATGAAGCTAGCTGTTTAACAGGAAGAGGCTGAAGTGAATGGCACAGCGTCCTTATCGGCTGCGATAAGGTTATAGTATAGGTCTGCCTCATGCTGGGCTGCAGTTTGAATTTTTTTGGATAGAGCATTCCCCCATAAATGCCAGCCTTGCTGTTTAAAATCAGATAGCTTCTCTATGATTCATTTTTTTTTTGCCGTTGAGTAGCAGAAGTCTATCAGCAGCATATAGCAGCATTTAATTGCAGTGCCAGAATTCGATATTTTGTGAGAGATGGTTGATAAGATGGAAAAGCTGTGCCCCCTCCCATCACATTATGAAGTAAAAATTAATGAAGTGGCACATACAGTGACAAATACTGAGGATAATCTGCCATCATTTAGATATTTTTTGTTTAATTTAATTGAATGATGGCATTAAAAAATTTTGAAAACAGCGAGGGGGAATAACTCTTGCATCCCAGGAATTTTGATAGCAGTGGATTTGCTACTAATTGTTCACGAGTGACGTAGTTCCTATTTCCAGCGGCCATATTGGCTATCCTGGTAGATAATCACTAGAAATAATATTGATGAAGATAATTAAATTCATTTATCATCCCAGCTTCATTTCAATAAAAACAACAAAAAATATCTCAGAACACCAGTAAGTAACATTTCCAGTTCAGAATTTTGCCCTGTATTGCTGTCAGTTAGCCTTACCCATATTGATTCTTTGGTATGGGAGGTCTGTTTTAACCTTAATTTTAGGAATGATTGTGCGGATTAGATATGCATTAAGTATGATTATAGAAACAATGGGCTGATGTAAATTGATAATGACATGGGTTAGAGCATTAGACAGTGTGATTGTTTCCCTCTAAATGGTCACCAGCCTCCAGGCACACACACCATACAAAAGGGGAGAAAATCAGATATGCATGCATCACTGCTCAATTGAACACGACTAGAGCTGACAGACCAGCCATGTAAAGTGAAATCTTTGCCAAGCTTTCATAGAAAGAAAGGGGACTTAATGATTGACCATGTGAGAGGAAGACAAGGAAAGACTGAGGCGAGGATGTGATCTTTATCTGAGCAACACATTATTAATCCCAGGATCAGATGATAGGGTGTACATTCTAGGCTGCTATCTGGACCTGGTGGGAGGTCATTTACTGGAGACTCGGGACTTCTGGTGTAGACCCAGTGGATCAGAAAAGTTCACAGGGAATTCTTTCTTCATTTTTTTCAGTGACAGACAGAGAGTAACCTGGGTCAGCTCTGCATGTTCTTTATTAAAAAAAGTGCATGTGACAGTAACTATATATTGAGAGATTTTATTCAGAAATTCAAGACGCCTTCAACAATGACTGGTTTTACATGGGTTGTTAAGGAATGAAAAATGACAATGGATGTATGTGTGTCAACAATTTTTTTGTCCTTCATTGAACATAATATACAGATCTTATTTATGACATTGTGTAATTTAAAACCATTTAATTCATTAGCAATTGGCACACTTAAATATTTTTACAATGTCTGTCTGCAGAATGGGGTTCTGGTGAATTTCAGATTAAGAGTGTTGAGATGAGAGTGTTTCACGGATATGGGTCAAAAACTTCAGATACACTTGTTCCCTAAAGATAACTCGAATGCTGTACACATGTAACAGTCTACAAGTACATTTTTTGTTCTGTATTGTGGAAAATTTCATTCTTAATGTATCACAAATGAGCCACCATAGTGAGATTTCTGCTTTTGCTGGTAATTAATTTGCTGTCTGGTGACTTGAACTAATGTTATATGTCAGAAAGCTTTGAACATTGACAGATCCCATTAAGTCATTAGTTTCCTTGTTAGAAGACTTTCTAGAGGATATTGAATACTGGGTGTCAGACTCTGCACTGTGTGATGTTTAAATGAAATGTTGACAATTATTCCCTGTGTTTAGGTATGGGTAGCACCGTCAATATATAAACAAACTAATGCCATTCACTCTTTGGTCAGGTGGTGAGGAGGAATTAAATGTGATAGTTTGGAAATGTAATGGAGATTCAATCATCATAATTGATAATGGTTGAGGTAACACATTTGACTTGAGAAGACAGGTTAAGAGGGCTTGTTGAGGTAAACATAAAGGATACTTAGCATTTATTTTGCAACCGAAACAAGAACAAAGAAGTGGTGACTTACTGTAGATATTTTTGTTGAAGTAAATTAGTCTTTCTGTCAGTCATCAGATGCTAGGTCCTTTGACCAGACAGAAAAATGAAATTTGAGCTATCTGTGTGCTTGGTGATGGAGTCGATGCAGTTACTGTTCTTGTATCTGTCATGGGTGGTTACCAGATTATAGTGTGATGGTAACTGTAGTTATCTCATCCCTGGAGGTAGGGGGAGTAAGTTACCATTTCTGTCAGAAGGGATTAGGAAATCCCAGGTTTTTATGTGCTCGGTTTAATCAGGAAAGCATGGTGCAGCCGTTATCTGATGCTGTAGACACCTTATTTCAGCTTTGCCATTTTTTTTAACTCTGCTTTATAATGAGCAAAGAGAAGGAAGGTTTTAAGCAAAAAAAGCTGATAGCACTCATAAAATCTACAGATTCGTTTCATTCCGACCCAAAAACACTATCATGCCAAACTTCTCTAGTGCATCTAAAGTTTTGAAATGATTTTTTTTCTTTCCCTTTTCGCAAGGAGCAAAAAGGAAGCCGAATAACTAAACATTGTATCAGATTGCCATTTGAAAAGCAAATATCATTCTTGTGTTGATACTGAAGGGTCAAAGGTCACTCTGATAATCGGCTCTCAGTCGCAGACTTTGGCAAATGATTGCTTTGTGGCTGATTTCTTGGCGCCATTTCATGGCCCGGGTTGTAAATCACTACCTCTTCAAATAATGACAGACTGTCCTCATATTTCTCCCCCATTCCAACAGGATCTGACTCAATGTTTTTGGTCTGCTATATTTATATATTTTTTCGTAGTTTATGAGTTGATGTGAGGTTGAACAGAGATGCTCACCTCTTCCTTGCTAAGCCGTTTATGATCTGCTTAATAGACCAGATGCAACTGTAAAACCAAGTCAATGTTTGTGTGAAGAATTTTCATGTGAAGACATATTGAGTGATTTCCATAAAAAGAATCTTTTACTCTTTTATTGCAAACCTGACATTGAACTAGTAAAAATTTAACATTGTTATATTCTCTTTTTACAGGTTCATAAATGCCAGAAGAAGAATTGTTCAACCCATGATTGACCAATCAAATCGAGCAGGCAAGTCACCTGTTGTTACTGTGTTCAAATCACGGAGGTGTAAGTCTTCAACAAGTCAGTCTCCTCCTGATATCCCGCCAGGTAACCATGGTAATGATGTCTTTGACACTGGTGGCTGGAAAATGTGGCAGATAGGAGAAAAGCAGATAAATAAAAATTTGTCATGGCGACAGGAAACTAAAAAGAATTGTGTCTATAAAAAACCCTGTAAATGTATATTGTTTATAATTCAGCAGCCATTGTTTGGCTTTTTAGGCTGCTGAATTCAAACAAAGTCACATGACCTGGTGTGATCAACCAATAAGAGAAGACTTTCACCTCCATTGTTAATATGCATGTTGCAGATCATATCAATGCTTTACATCCATAAATTGCATGCTAGTTAAGGCTTCATTCTTCCATGCATGGGAAACCTATTGGGAGCTTAACATGGGTTAATCTCCAGAGCTGATGTAAATATGGCAAACACTGAAAGATGTTGCATGATAAGAAAGCAAATTTAACATGTAACTGCTAAAAGAATTATTCATCAATAGTTAAGCTTTCTTTGAAGATCTTTTTTCAGTTATTTTTAAATGTGAATAGTCATGCTAATTTTGGGTTGAGTTAGCTAATTAGATATGAAGTTCTGTACCTTTTTGTTTGTAGTTCTAGCAATAGATAACCCCAGAATATTTACCTAATATACCCTCCATGAAGCTTCATGACCCAAATATTATCTGCATTTTTACCAACCTGAAAAGCAAATAGAGGACATGCTGATTGTGAACAGTTTTATCTCTTTGCAGCTCCAGGGGGTCATGGTGGTTACAGCCCAGACAGCATGGGCTGGGATGGGCAGACAATGGCCCACATGGGCTCACACAGTAAGTCTACTTGGTCATTGACATTTTTTTTTTTACTGTATACAGTGTAATTTTTGCTGCAGTTAATTTTCACCATTTTCATTCAACCACAATAAAATATAATCCAACAATAGAATGGATATAAAATATGTCAATTGAATGCAGTGTAAAATATGAGAGAGAAATGAAAGCTGTATACAGAGGTTTCATCTTATCTATTTGTAGTTGATCAAACTAGAAAGGACATTTCATGATTTTTTGGTTTATATTTTCAGTGTTGCAGGCTAGACCTGGAGCAGACATGTACGACCCAATGAAAGCAGGCTATCACCACATGGACAGCTCCCAGAGATATGACATGTTAGGAGTCCAAGGAATGGGCGATATGTACGGTGCACCGCCCGTTAGTGGCAGCAGTTCATATTCCCAAATGTCACAGTTACGTCCGCCTGTACACTCACAAGCTATGTTAATCCCTGGCCACCCACATCACATGATGATGGGACATGGGGCCACGGGAATGAGCCCCCACGCAATGTCAATGAGTTCCACCCAGAGTCCTCCTCTACATGGCAGCATGGACAGTATGGGTGCACATATACAGGACATTCATGCAGGGTAAATACCATGACAGTGGCCCCTCATGACATCAAACAAAAAGTATTAGTGGAAGACAGGACTTCCTTTTTCACCGCCTATCAGTACATTTGGAACAAAAAGATATGATTTAAAGAAGAATAATTTGGAGTTAAAAACTACAAATTATTTGGACAAGATTTCTTTTTTTTTTTTTTTTTTTTTTGAGAACATGATAATGAGAAAAACGTCACAGTGATCTCGGCGTGGTAAGTGGAGGAATGAAATTCCTGGTCAGTGGAACTCAGTATGCTAGTCACAGACGTCAGTGTCACTCGTCTGGATTGGACAGAGGCCGACTGATGTCTCTGCCTCCTCTATGTATTTCTCAATGATCTGTATGGACTTTTACTCGCAGTAGGTGCAAGAATCACTTGATTTTTCACAAGTATTAGGTGCTGGGTATAGCAGCATCAGAAAATTTTGTTTTCCAATAAAGTATTATGTTTGGGGGCAGATTTGAGCTGCCTTTTTTTCTTCTGTGTCACTGATGACATTGTCACATGGATACCTCATCTTGTATGCTATATATATAGTTTATGGCCATGACTAATTGTAAACAATAAATTACATGCATTCCATTTCTCTAAATGTGGTACTGGTTATGGCCATTTTGTATTTTGTTTTGTGTCTTTTTCTCTCTCTCAAACAAATCAAGTGTTATTTCTTTTATCAATTGAACAACAAAATACTAATGATCAAAGGACCAGAGATGTGGCCGTATAAACCAATCAGAAATAGAAGAGAACTGATCATTACAGCCAATCAATTTGAAGCTTTAATATTACCTCAATATTAGATTTCTGTTGTAAAAATATGAAGATTTGTTCATTTAGATGGTTTTGTATTTAAATATGGTGCATGTTTGAACAGAGAAGTATTTGGTGCATATAATGGAAATGTAGGACTGGTATGGTCAGGGTGAGAGAGAGGCTTGAATCAAGTGATTGAATTTTTGTTTTTCTTTTTTTTCTGTTTTGTTTGTTTATTTTTTTGTAATTGAGTATTAATAAAGATTTGATTTGTTGCCAAGTAACACACAAGGTTGTATTTTGTTTGGTCAGTATCGTGAACATTTTTATTTTTTTTTTGTAAGACTTCTAAACGATCAGAATGACCTGAGTGGCCATCAATTTTTTCTTTGACCTGCCCCTTGGTAGGTTTCTGATGTGGCCAAATCAATATTTCAACAGTATTTGTTTTTCTCTTTTGTTACTTTTTTGCATAATAAATTATTTTCTAGTATTTTTTGATTGATGTTGAGTTTTCTTTAAGTTTGCATTAATATAAAACAATTACATGTGAAATGAAGAAACATCCTATGGATATTTCAAATCTGTAATATTGTGGGAAGATTAAGATTGCATAGTGATGTACATACTGAGTAAATTCTTGGTTTCAGATTTTTTTCCCATTGTTTCATTTACTGCTGACTGCCCACAATCCCATGGATGAGTGTTTCCAGGGATATGACAATCACATGATACAGCAACAAAATAGGATTGGCCTAGAGTGTGTTCTGTTATTTGTGTGTGAGTGTCTGATTGTGATGGAAGTCTGCTAAAGCTTGGATGCTTAGTTCTAGGGAATTTTTAATGAGATTGTCACATATTTGAGAAAAAAATTCCAGAAGAAAAAAATAAAATGTTGTATTATGCTAATGCTGTTTTATTATCTTTCATATCTCTCTTTCATCAGGGAAAGGCAGCAGTGCACGTACTGTACAGTTATTGCAAATTTAGTTATGCTTATAAAACAAGATAGTAGTCATTTTCTAAGAATGCAAAAAGAGTTTAAATTTTGATATAATTAGTACTTTAAGCAAAACCAGATTTAAAAAGGGGGAAAAAACTTCCATTCCTAATATTCATAAAAGATATTTGCATGTCTGGAATAACAAAATCATGATCTGTGTGTGGCCATACATGATGCAAATTTTCCTTTCTATTAGACTCGTTTAAAATGCATTGCTTGGATACATAAATGTAATACTTGCTCTTGGCGTAAATTTAATGCATTGTCATAAAAATCTTGTTAGCCTCATGATATTATCTTGTATCTTGGTGAAAAATCAACGCGATAAATGAATTTCAATGGTAATAATATTTCTATCGTTTTCATTTTTTGGTACTACACTTTCAGAGGAAGTCAACTGTATGTCATATTTCCTGAGTTCAACACCAACCTCGGCAAATAACGCGTAGCTTGTGGAAATTAGATTGGCCTTGTACATTAGAAGTCTTTTGCCAGAAAGAACTAGGTGGGCTAATGGCCTTTTTTGGCTTCTGTAAAACCCAAAATAAAATGGAAATGGAGACAGTGTCAAAAAAGTTTCACATTAATATTTTTAGTTATTAGAGAACATGATATCAGAAGTACAATTTTACTCAAAATTTAAGTAAAATACTAATTTTGTCATGTTTTTCTTTCAGAAAACTGATTAGGACAAACACTTTATGTCACACATACTGAAATATAAATTTATGGCATATATACATAATAGTTTGCCCATTAGTCAACTGTTGATGTTTTCTGAAAGAAAAAAAAGAGCTATTTTACATTCAATCACTAAAAATGGTGAGAAATTATTATCTTTTCTGAATTCAGTCTCAGTGAGCATAAACTGAGAAAAATGGATTTTAAAGTAAAAAATTACATTTTTTTATCCCATGTCAAAATATTCACATTGCTATACTCTTGCCATTTTTGAATCATAACAATCTCAACATGAATTTTATTGACTTAAAAATATCAAATAACTTATGGATTAGAGCAATTTTAAATTCTGACTTAAGTCTGTTTTCCGTTTAAGATCATGGAACTTGGGGAATTTGGGCAATCGGAGAATAATGTCAACATTGTATTGGAAATGTGCAGAGTACAACTCAACTCTTTTTTGAGAGCCAAATACAGTCCTTATCATAAATAGTTCTTTTCTCTATATTCACCAAAGAATTGCTTTAGACAGTTTGGCTTCTCTGAATTTTAGGACAGCCTCCCCCCCTTCCCATCTAGAGGGGCAAGTTATTACTTGCTGTCCCCTTACCTCACTGTGAGGAAGTCCAACGTCTACAGCAGCTGTACAGTGTGTGTATGGTAAAATTCTCATCAAAACGAGAATAATAGTTGGTAACTATGAAGACAATAACAAATATAATAACAGCTCAAATCTTAAAAAATTCTTGGTCTCTCTAGACATAAAAAAAATTGTCTCATCATTATTGCTGTGAAAAGGTTAAAACTTTTTGGAGTTCGATCCATGATGGTTGTGTGCAAGATGTGAAAGTATTGTGGTTGCCCACTCAATGCCAAGGCTTCCTTCCACTCCAACGACCCCTTCCCGTCAATATCCAAGCTGATGAGAGACAATGATATGAATTGTATACCTTGTTTGTTATTCATCATAAATGAAAAAGTTTATGGGAGGTTTATATAGCATTAACAGAGAAATATAAAGTTAGGACAAATTTCCAGTTAAAATATACAAATTTAATATTCTGTATTGCAAAATACAGCAATGATTTTAAGATGGCCTTAAATCTCTGTTTAAGCAGGATTCTGTTGTGTGAATGTCTGTTCCGACTACTAGAGCAACACAAAATGTATTCAGGAAGAAAACTACAATCTTGAATACTTTAAAAGCAAAATCCTTGAAAATGTGGCAGACATTAAAAAAAGGATTACTGCAATATTCATTTTCTCTCTAACAATAATATCAGATATGTATTGTGTTGTAAATCCACATGTCACAACAATTGTTTTCACTTGAGGCTTAATATTTTTTGTTTCAAGAACCTTATACACATTTAGGAATAATG
This sequence comes from Ostrea denselamellosa, assembly GCA_024699665.1. Lineage (NCBI taxonomy): Eukaryota > Metazoa > Mollusca > Bivalvia > Ostreida > Ostreidae > Ostrea > Ostrea denselamellosa. The sequence continues at coordinate 2,712,836 of JAMZEH010000014.1, forward strand.
TCCAACTTGTTTACATTATAGGACTATAAAAGCATAGATCATTTGCAAAATTACCTATTTCTTTGTTTTTATATCCTTTATAATACAGGGAAACTAGACAATACACTTTATAACAAGTTTTTATGCCAAATTTTAAAAAGCCCCTTTCACATCACAGTTCTTATCGAAAGGTTTATCACCAACAAAAATTAGACATCACCATTTACATTTTGTGATTTCAAAATATAAAATGGACTTTGTTGTGACTTTTGAAATTTGGGTAAATAAATGTCCCTGGGTATCTTAATTCCTCTCTTGTGTTGACTGGTGTTAGAGAACTAGATGTCCCTGGGTATTTTAATTCCTCTCTCGTCTTTTGACTGGTGCTAGATAGAGAACTAGATGTCCTGGGTATTATGATAGAAGTCTCTATCTTCTTTTGACTGGTGTTAGATAGAGAACTAGATGTCCTGGGTATTATGATAGAAGTCTCTCTCTTCTTTTGACTGGTGTTGGTTAGAGAACTAGATGTCCTGGGTATTATGATAGAAGTCTCTCTCTTCTTTTGACTGGTGTTAGTTAGAGAACTAGAAATCCTGGGTATTATGATAGAAGTCTCTCTCTTCTTTTGACTGGTGTTAGTTAGAGAACTAGATGTCCTGGGTATTATGATAGAAGTCTCTATCTTCTTTTGACTGGTGTTAGTTAGAGAACTAGAAATCCTGGGTATTATGATAGAAGTCTCTATCTTCTTTTGACTGGTGCTAGATAGAGAACTAGATGTTCTGGGTATTATGATAGAAGTCTCTATCTTCTTTTGACTGGTGCTAGATAGAGAACTAGATGTTCTGGGTATTATGATAGAAGTCTCTCTCTTCTTTTGACTGGTGCTAGATAGAGAACTAGATGTTCTGGGTATTATGATAGAAGTCTCTATCTTCTTTTGACTGGTGCTAGATAGAGAACTAGATGTTCTGGGTATTATAATAGAAGTCTCTATCTTCTTTTGACTGGTGCTAGATAGAGAACTAGATGTCCTGGGTATTATGATAGAAGTCTCTATCTTCTTTTGACTGGTGCTAGATAGAGAACTAGATGTCCTGGGTATTATGATAGAAGTCTCTATCTTCTTTTGACTGGTGCTAGATAGAAAACTAGATGTCCCTGATCCTCTTAAGATTGAAACCTTCAACTATATAATTTCAATTTTACATCTGCACTGTCTTAGCACTGATTCCAGCCAAGTATAATGAGATTGTCGTCTTTTTTACCGTAGGAAACGTCATCCTTGACATGTAGAAAGTATTGGCATACATGTACTTATCAATTTCAGAGCATTTTCAATTTCTTATTCAGATGGTTAGAAATGTTTTTTTAAAAAAATTCTAATTCATGTTTTATTACACAATCACAAAACATTCACATTCAGTATAATGGTGTTTCATAATATTTTCATTCCAAGGAATGTTGAGTCAACACCAATTCCGTTATATAATCCTACTTGGGTGTTCTGCATTGTAATTCTAAAGAATGTCAGATTCCATGTATGGAATACTTGCATCATGAAACTTGTCATTAGCTCAATCTGTAGGTGTCGGGTAAAAGCAAATTTAATCAAATAATTTGGAAAAGAAAAATTTTCATCTGACAGTGACTTTTGTCACATGACATTAATATCTTTTTTTTTTCAAAACTAAAGTTTGGCCAGTTTATCTAAAAACATACATATACCATATAAATGGCATACTCATGCATCAGTTTAGGTTTTTGAGGACCTTTGAGAGGGTGGGGGCATCTTTGACATTCCACTTTGATATGGCCCTTGCAGCAACTAGCTGCTGTAGAAATGTAGAATTTTTTACACTTCAATATTAATGGCATATGACAGATATAAGGATCTTGCATAAAATACTATGCAACACATTTCTCTTTTACACAGAACAACAATGGTATAAAATATCTTAAATTTTATTCAATAATTTTCCATAAAAATTCTCATTAAAAACTTTGACAAGATAAATAAAATTTGAACAAACTTAATGTGACTTGTGACAGCATATTGATTTTCTTGTAAATGTTCCAGAATGTATGTTAAATATTAAAATGTATATGATTAAAAACTTCTTTGACTATAATGTATTGAATCTACAAGACAAGAAAGATAACCCAATAACTGTAATTAATATGCAATGCTTTCAAAGTCATGAATATGCATAAAACCACAGAATTTACATATTCCATGAGACATTGTTTATTTACAAGTATCACAATGAATGCAAAGAATATTCTCATCCTTTATAAATATTTAAATAAGTAACTTTATGATATATCCTAGGTTTTGATTTACCAGTATGTGAAATGAATAATTTGTTAGTGTTGCAGATAGTTATGAAAGATCTTAATGTCAGAAATATTTGTTAGCAAATGAGACATCAGAATTTGACTACAATGAGAGTTCTCTCAATCTGTGAATTTCAGTGGCTAGACCACAACTCAGTGTTTCTACAACAACAGGTACATTATGCAGCAATATCAATCTGTACTTTTGTTCACCATCTCCCCAAAACAGAATCCATTGCCTCAGTGCCACAGCATGTGGATTTTGTCCATCCAATGTTCAGTCATATTTTGTCATCAAACCATTGTCTCAACTGAGCAATGACTCAGGTTATAAGTTTTACACTGTCATCTTTGATGCCATACAAAACAATGTAACTGCACCTGAAGAAAAACAATTTATAGGCACTTATAATAAATCCATGAGCTAGTTAAACTGCAGTCTTCTATGGGAAAAAAAATATGTGTACTTCATGGTTATAACCCAAATCCATTTCCTTTTTTCTGTGTACTCTGATTTTTTTTTATTAAAGAAGAGACAACCCCAGTTTTAGATGAAGTGCCAAACATTTTGACCTGTGAATGGTGCTCTGGGTTATAAAAGTGAATGTTCTTTTATCATGCCATTGCTTACTGGATATCATATCGGAAAGCCCCGTGACTTTCACCTCTAATGCCAATTGCTTGGATAAGGAACAGTTGCTACTTAACGATGGTTCACTACACTTTGAAGGAGTTTCCCAAATCAGCACGAAATGATTTGATTATGAAAGTCATGATGATATATAATAAGTACACATGTCAAAATGGCAGAAAATATACAATTATAGATGAAAAATCGTGATTTTCAAAAATTCATTTCAGTAAATTTGAACAAAATCCTCTGATGGATTTGAACTCAGGATCTACAGGTCACCAGATCAATCCTTTAACCACTGAGCTATGATGATATACAACCAAATTGATCAATACAAACAATCTCCAAAACATTTAAATTGCCATTCTGTGACATTATGCCATAAAGAGTATAAACCTTAGTGTAGTGAGCTACCTTCATTAAAATGAGTTCGGTCTGATGCAGTGCCAGGATTAATAATCAAACCCAGCCTCTTGATTGCAAATCAACTGCCTTGACCACTAGGTTAAAGAAATCAGTACCAACAATTCCTTTCTATCCATGAATTTCTGTGAGCATGAGGCTTTAAAGATGGTGATCTTTCCCTTATGCGACACGAGTTCAAATCATTATAGACCCCTATTAATTGCTGTCATTAATTTCTTACTCACTTATCAGTAAAATTTGTCAAAGATACAAAAGATTTGTCTGTGAAAGTAACTGACTTGATAACATTACTTGTATTACATAACTGGGGATCCAGGTTGTTAGAATAGATCCTCAGTACCCCTTGCTTGTCATAAGAGGTGACTAAATGGGTCGGTCCTTTAGATGAGACCATAAATAATAATAATAATACCATATTTATATAGCACCCGTTTCATACATTTGTTTGCTCAAAGGTGCTTTACAGTACATAAAACAATTTAATAAAACATTGAAATAAAATGATATAAACATAAGATACAATACATATGCTAAATAAGTATAAAACATGAGTTTCAGGGCATATTAAAGTAAAGATGATGAGATAATGTTGATGAATTAAAACTTTATATAAAAAACCCATCTCAACTTGATGGAGGCTAGTTACTGAAAACCTGATGGAAAAAATGTGTTTTCAATGACTTCTTGAAGGCGCATAGTGATTTACAATCCTTCACATGTTCTGGAAGGGCATTCCACAGTTTCGGAGCTGTTGACATGAAGCACTGATCCCCATATGTAACAGATCGACTTTTAGGAACTACTAGAGTGACTGATTGTTGTATAGACCTAAGATTTCGGGTAGGTCTATATACCTCTAGTAATTGAGGTCCCGTGTCACAGCAGATGTGGCACGTAAAAGATCCCTCCCTGCTCAAAGGCCATAAGCACCGAGCATACGCCTAAATTTGCAGCCCTTCACCGGCAGTGGTGACGTCTCCATATGAGTGAAAGATTCTCGAGCGGGATGTTAAACAATATCTAATCAATCAATCAACATAACTTTACTTTTTTGTAAAATGTTTTGAATACATAATTGATAAAAAGTATGAAGAACAATTCATTTGTAATAAAAAGGTCAATTCCTTTAATGAGGAATACTATACCAGAGAAATTTGATATCCTTTTGACAGCCCATGATTTTGAGAAATATTCTAATGATTCAGAAAAATATCCTCAAGAAAATATAAACCACTGTATCAATACACACTCTGCATCACGGTATGTTTAATATCCTACACAATGAGCATCAGGATTGGTCCTCTAGTATCCAAAGGCCACGGTGCAGGGGTTACTCTGACAAGAAGTATGCGTGAAAGATTTAATTTGTGTTTGTGTGCGTGTGTGTGTGTGGGAGGGGGGGGGGGGGGGCTTTTAGGATGTAATTTTTTTCAGCTTTTATTCTCCCCTTTCTTATGTCACCTTATATTGAATTTCTCTCTCTTTTGAAGCCTGGATTGTGTGTATGCCTATTAAGTGGAACCTATTATGGTCCAGTTTTGAGAGGTATGTAAATCCACAAAAATGCTTTCTTGTAACTCCTTTGCTTGTCACATATCTAAGGATCTATAAAATTGGATGGAATGAAACAGACATTTATAGTTTTAACAAATGACAGGATGCAACTTTCTCATCCATACTATTCTAAAGTTGTTAGATATCTTCCCCTGAGGCCCACTGTAGGGGGTCACAATCTCTATTTTTTGGCCAGTACACATTTTTATGCTATGGCTGTGGAAAAGATATGGATGAAAAATGGAGGATATGTACAACAATATTTTGAAATTGAAAACTTTCAAATTTATTTTATTTAGTCAAGAAATGCAAATTTAGTAGAAAGTAACATGAAAAAAACTTTAAAGCCCTGCTGAACTCGAACCCGCAATCTACAGTTCAGCAGTCGATGTGCTAACCTACTGAGCTAATCCACTAGTGAATTACATAGAAACAGAATAAACAAATATTGCTTATATTTGTATTTCCATTCATGTTTTAAAAGGAGATCGGCCATTATGACGACAATGTAGTATACCTTCTTACGGCTTTTAAATGAGTTAAGTAAAAGAAATGATACTTTCCCCACGTTTTCAAATCTAAAGATGTTTATACAGATTCAACATTGCATTATTTTTTTTTAAATTCACAAGCAAATTATAAAAGTACGCATGTCTGTAATCATAATTTAATTTATAATTTGATTTTAGTAAATCTTGTTTTGTATGATCCCTATAGAAGTATTTAAAGATTTCTGCTTTTATTAAATTATCACCAAACAACACTTTAATACTAAATACCACCATTTTGACAGGGATCTTCTTAATATGAAAAAATCTGCAGTGAGCAGAAGCTAATTGCTAAATACCTTTTATGTATTTAAATGTAAACTTGATGTACATGTTAAACATTATTTCATCGAAACAAGCCAGTGCTGATTATCACATAGTTCATTTGCTCAAGGTTCGGACAAGTGCACCAAACAGCAGCCATTTAAGTAGAAAATTGAAGCCTGTTATTTTCACATTCAATATAAGCACAGGTTTGTATAAAAATTTTCCCCTTTTATTTTAAAATTGATAATTTCAATAATATGTCAGCAGTATTGAAAATTCCCAATACACTGCAGACCAGAAATACAGAGCAGTTTGAGTTACCTGCCCCTTATACATGTTCTAATAAAAACCCCTGCCATATTTGGTTAGTGCATGTATAGAGCCTCTTAAAAATACAAGAGCCCTATGGACCACAATGCTCACCTGAGTCACCTTAGCCCTGCTGTTTTTTAAGATTTTTCATTTTTTTTACTTTATGTCATGATTCATCCTAGTCCCAGGAATTATGTCCTAACAAAGCTTGAATCCACACAACATATAGATGTTTTAATATCACTAACATGGATTTGCTGTTCTGGAGAAGACGTGTTTTGTATTTATGTATTGTGTAAAATTTGATTCCTGATTAAAGCCCAACCTTTATCTCAGGGAGAATCCATAAAATGGGGAAAATTAAAAAAAAACACATAATAAATCCACACAACTTTTCCGAAATATTTGCCTTTCAATATGATTTAGTGTGGACCTGCTATCCTTGAATTTTTTTTTTTTTTTTTAAATTTCCTACATATTCTCATATAAAACTATGAATCCTTATTCCAGCCTAGCCTTGCAGCAAGGGCCATGATTGGATCAAATATAAATCTGCACTACATTGGAATGCCATGTCTAATCATGGCCAGTAGTTCTCAAGAATAAGATTTTTAAAGATTTTTTAATATATATATATATATTATTTTAATGTATTGTAATGTACTTCACCATTGGCTCGTTTGATATCACGTGTCAAAGTGATCGATCGATATGCTTTTCTGTGAAGTCGATATATCTATGGATCGACCTCATGAAAGGGCTATATTTGTATAATATATATATATATATATATATATATATATATATATATATATATATAAGTTGCACAAAATACTGCACTGAATAAAGTCCCATTTATGACTAGCAGGTGTTACATTATAAGATTGGATTCTCTATGAATATGTAATTAGACTGACGGTAAAATGAAATGAAAATCTGATTAGTTTTTTCACATTCCTTCACCTGCTGCCTATGTATTATCATTAGGTCATTCTCCATTTATCAATACATACATTAAATAAATCTTAATCATTATTTATTATTATTGTTTTGGACATATTTTTTTTCCAGTCCTATAGAAATTTGTGATTTACTATTTCTTCTGGATGATAACATCGTTTTTGTTGGTAATTTTATTTCGCTCCGTTTTTTTTCTTCAATATAACACTGTGCATTAAGGTGGAGATGGATAGCAATGACGTGATCCGTAAAAATTGTGTATTATCATGAAAATTAATTTCATCAGATTCATACACTTTATTTTAGCACAAAACTTTCTTTTATTTCTACAAGCACTGGCACAATGCATCTGAAATTTACATAGCATCTCATACTTGTGCAGTTTGGAGAAAAAATAAATGTTATATATATACACACACACACACACACACACACACACACACACACACACACACAAAAACAAATATTCATACACAAATATCAAGGATGACCCATTAAAGCTTGAAAGCTAATTTCCAATGCAAGGATGTTAGTGTAAGGAGGACATTATGTGAGAGGAAACTGAAGCACCCATAAGAAACCCATGTGTCCGAGTAGGTGACCACCATACCCTCTCACATACAACCACTGCTGATCACAGGGATCAACTCCAATCGCAGTGGTCAGAAGCGAGAGTGTAACTTGTGTGCTACCCAGAAATGAGTAAGTGCTAATATTAAATGTCCATCTAATGCAAAGTTAAGGGCAGAACAAAGTTTTCATTTTTTCCCTGTAACCTTCTAAACAAATTGATCTTGGGTCAGGGTCAAAATATCATTTGATGATATCAAATAACTTTTGTACCATGTATGAGCTTGTAATGTCTCTCCATTAAAAAGTGTTGGCCTGGATAAAAATTCCATACTTTCTACCTGTAACCTTGACCAAATGACCTTAGGACAGCAACATGACTCATCATCTCATAGGCAACATTTGTGTCATATATAAAGTTTTAATATCTCTCAGACAAACATAGCGGTACAGAAGAATGGAAAGACATAGTGTTTTGGCAGTAGATTTGTGATATTCTTCATGGCGTTAGATTAATGATATGAATGGCAGTAGATTTTCAAGTAGGGATTCCATCAGGAGTTCTATCCTTGGTTGGGTAGTACAGAGAGTCCAAATATTTATTTGTATGTTGTTTTATGTCCCTTTTTCCACTCCAGATAGAGACTCATCAGCTTCAGGTGAAGTGCCACAAATTTTAAACTATGATTGGTTCTCAACACCATAGACGTGAGGGTACTTATCAACACCTGCTGTGTCAAGGTCTTATTCCTATCTCTCCCCAATGTTTGCAGGGGGTATAAACTATGTTGGGAGTTGGTATTCTAATTTTTCACCAATTTACATGGACCATTCCTTTGCTTGTAGCAATTCTTGACATAGTTGAAATATTTATCAACAACTTATTTTCCTAGATTTTGTAGTTCACTCACTTTCTCTCAGATGTAAATTTCAGCTGATAAATCTGGTCACATATTTTGTGGATATATTTCCGATATCTCTGCTGTCTGAAGAGGAAAATATAAAACTGTTCCATATTCTAAAGACATCCACAAAAATTAGAAATATTCTAAATACATTTTTTTTCTAGCAGTACATGACACCACTTACTTTTCAATCACTAGGCTAATACTGTCTTCATATTCTTGTTCAGTTCCATCCACCTAGGAAAAGATCACAGGAAAATGAGAATATTAAGGAGGAATACGCTGAATAACATAATGGCTGACTTCTTATGAAACATGTTTGAAAATATTAATATCAGCAATATTTGCATATTCCTTTTAAATCTAATTACATAGATGGGTAGCTCAGCAGGTTAACATGTCAGAATTTTTGTTTAACACCTTTAGGGTACATGAATTATGTCCCTTTACCTCTAAAAATGCCACGATACATTTCAGAACGGGAGCAGTTAATTCCACAGCAATCACATCCACAGACTTCTTTGGTAACCATGAGAGTGTGGAGCTAATTTTGGCAAGTATCTAAATAAAACCATTCATATTTCAAAATTCCCAACACATGGATTTTCATTGTTAAAGAATTCAACATACAAGAGTGCTGTGCTTGGTACCTGAGATTCATATTTATATCTGGATTTGGTGGCCAGCTTTCCATTCTCGATGACAAAGTTGAAATTGATAAGCATATTATTGCTGTAACTCGATGAGTGGGAATCAGATGGGGTCATTACAGCCAAGTTCTTGTAGGGGGTCCCCTGACTTGGATCTGATTGTTCCCTGAATACATGATCACACAGGCATTTCAAAGATTACCCAGTACTGTTCTTTTTTCACACAGAACCATGTTGGATTGCTTGTATCAAATTCTTTTTACAAGTAGAATATTACCATAATATACAATATTACTATAGGTAAACTCACTGTTTAGAGGACATTTGTAACTTCTGTTGCAGAAAGTCAACCACCTGAGAATTTGTAGTCAGTTTCTTCTCTGTGATTTTGTCCTTCTCTATAGATCTTACCTAGATAAAAGTCGTCAAATTAAATTTACAACATGCTTGTGGATTCTGAAAAATTGGTATTTATTCTGGCAGTATTGTTCCTTCTCTTTTTAAACTTGAAAGTGCAAATGGAATACAATCAATTCATTAATGAATTCACTTCTAATCAAATCTGACCTTGACCCCTGTTTCTACATCCTTAAGAGTCACCATAAATGATACACCATTGCTGCGACAAAACTCCTGAATGTCTTCTTGTGCCTAGAACAACATCATATGTACAAAGTAATCATACAAAGCATAGCTAGAACAACATCTCATGTAAAGTAATCATACAAAGCATAGCTAGAACAACATCTCATGTAAAGTGATCATACAAAACATAGCTAGAACAATATCTCATGTAAAGTGATCATACAAAACATAGCTAGAACAACATCTCATGTAAAGTGATCATACAAAACATGGCTAGAACAACATCTCATGTAAAGTAATCATACAAAACATAGCTAGAACAATATCTCATGTAAAGTGATCATACAAAACATAGCTAGAACAACATCTCATGTAAAGTGATCATACAAAACATGGCTAGAACAATATCTCATGTAAAGTGATCATACAAAACATGGCTAGAACAACATCTCATGTAAAGTGATCATACAAAACATGGCTAGAACAACATCTCATGTAAAGTGATCATACAAAACATGGCTAGAACAACATCTCATGTAAAGTAATCATACAAAACATAGCCAGAACAACATCTCATGTAAAGTAATCACACAAAGCATAGCTAGAACAACATCTCATGTAAAGTGATCATACAAAACATGGCTAGAACAACATCTCATGTAAAGTGATCATACAAAACATAGCTAGAACAACATCTCATGTAAAGTGATCATACAAAGCATAGCTAGAACAATATTTCATATAAAGTAATCATACAAAGCATAGCCAGAACAACATCTCATGTAAAGTAATCATACAAAGCATGGCTAGAACAACATCTCATGTAAAGTGATCATACAAAGCATAGCTAGAACAATATTTCATATAATGTAATCATACAAAGCATAGCTAGAACAACATCTCATGTAAAGTAATCATACAAAGCATAGCCAGAACAACATCTCATGTAAAGTAATCACACAAGCATAGCGAGAACAATGTAAAGTGATCAAACCATAGCTAGAACAATTTCTCAAGTAAAGTAATCATAGAATACAAAGTTAGAACAATATCTCATGTAAAGTAATCATACAAAGCATAGCTAGAACAATATCTCATGTAAAGTGATCATACAAAACATGGCTAGAACAACATCTCATGTAAAGTGATCATACAAAACATGGCTAGAACAACATCTCATGTAAAGTAATCAAACCAAGCAAAGAGATGTCAAGAAAAATCTCTCCCTTGATCATATCTATATCCATATAATTAGTAATTTGAGTCTTACTCCCTGTAAATCTTGTTTATGAAATACCTATACATGTATGTACCTGTATGAACTTTTTGCAATTTCCCCATTGAGAGAACCCCACCTTCTCAACTTCACATAACCAAAGGCAAGTGCCTTAGTATTGTGCCATCAAGTATAGTTATTCCATAAACAATGGTTTCACCAGAAAAAAATCCCTCAATATAAATTCTCACCTGCATAGTTTCTAAGTATACTTCTGCTCTGAGTCCTGCTGCCCAGAGATCCTGTACAATGGCCATCCTTTCCTTCAGCATAGGTTTGTGTCCAATAGTACATACCAAAATATCATAGGGGCTGGGTGGATTCAGCTGAAAAAATCACAAATGGTGTACTTGTATTCGACACTTAGTGTGTAGATTTATCATTTTCAATATGACATATCAGTCAACTTATTGAAATCAGCACTCTGAAACATAACTCTTTCTACATGATAAATATCTTTTTCTGTCTATTTACTGCTCACAAGATACCTCTTTTGACTCAAGCACAGCCAACACAATCTTCTCAAACGCAATGCTGACCCCAACTCCATGTATCGAGGTTTCCTGAGCAGGCTGAGAGAGAGGAGAACGGAACTTCTTGATCTGAAAATATTTTTGATGAATAATTGCATGAAAATTCCATAAGTTCTACCCACAAATCCTTTCAACAAATACATCTCAACATACCAGGTTGTCATAGCGACCCCCGGCTGCTAAAACATCTGGATTGTGATGCTTTTTCTTTTTACTATCCGCCATCACTTGGAAGATCATTCCTGAGAACTGCTGCATGTTGTATACAAATCCAAGAGACACTATCACCTACAAATACACACGGAAGATCCACAGACCACTACACTCTCCAGAATCTTTTAAACAAGAAATTTTACTTTTGAAAATACATGAGGGTGTGAACTATGATGCTTCATGCCAGTATATTCCATGAAGCACACTAGCACTTCACGAAAAGTATGTAGGCATAAGAAGTTGAAGTTCATACCCTCATGTATTTTCAAAAATGAATTTTACTTACAATCTACTTTCATTTCTGTAGGAATTCTCAGTCGTTAAAATCAATGTAATATATTTATCAAGATTCATATGTGCATTGTTAGCAACTACAATGTATTCATGAAGAAATGGCTATCACTACAATTCGTAAAGATATCAAAGGCAAAAACATTGGAAATTTAAATATATAAGCTTTGAATCCCTTATTGTTGTCCCACATTAAACCAAGACCTATTACTAAATACTTTTACATCAGATGAATCAGAATGATTGCATATTATTCAAGAAACTGTATTTGTTACTACTGAAAAAGAATGATGCAGGAGATATAAAGACCTTCAATTAAAAAAAACAAAACAAAAAAAACCCATGATTTTGATTGTAGGAGTTTTGGAGGACTATGATTTTCTTCCATTCTTTACGAACTTTGCACATCACTTACAGGAAGTTTCAAACCCAGTGTGTCCAGATTATTAAGAAAGACTTCCAGCTCGTGTAGGCCTTGTTTAGCTTTGGATGCAGTCTGAAACATTGAAAAAATCTTGGATAAACAAGCAAAAATCACTTCAATGTGACAAAATACCTACAACAGTATTACTAATGTACAACAATAGAAATCACTACACACAACAATAGAAATCACTACACACCTCCCCTTTGGCTTTGGTGATGCATCTTAAATAGCTGGCGATTTTGCCGTAGTTTCCTTCCATTTCCAAAATGCCAAGTAGTACAGAGACAGACTGGTCACTTAGTCCCAAAGATGTCAGAGATTTGGATATGTTTTTATAATGGCTGTTCAACTACAAGAAAAGTAACAATGGCTAAGATATCAATCATTTTCTTTTAATAGAATCAATATATATCTTAACTAGGACTCCTCTAAGAGCAGACACAGTCAAATGTCCGGTCTACATGGCAAGCAACACAAAAATTTAATTATGCAGAGTGGAATATTTGAGAAAAAAATCTTACCTTGACCCCTGAGAGAATGTGGAGAATGTCATCAAAATGGCCCTCTGGTACCCCACAGTGTTGTAGTATGGCATGTAGTAGCATAGCGTGGTTGACTTTTATGTAGTAGTTTCTTTGCTGAAATCAAAGAAACTGAAGTTTAACTTGGGAGTATAAATCAAACATTCATTCAACACTGTTACTGACATTTTACTTACCTGTAAAACTGGAATTTCTGAAATAATTTCTTGAACAAGTAGCACCACTTCAGCATCAGGGATCAGACTAAAATGACATCATAAACGTGCCAGCATGAATAGAATTGTTGTTGATGAAGTGTGTAGAACTTCAGATAGACATTTAGTAATGACAGTCCCCTACCTGCCCAGGTTTGGGGTGATGATGTCAAAGGCACACTCAGTTAGCTCCCTTGGGTGTTGACCATACACTTTCTTCTCCCTGAACACTTTCTCTATACAATATCTCTTGACACTATTGCAATTGTGACGTGCAACATATCGGACAAATGGAATCTGAAATCATATCATTATCACACTAAAGACACCATTTATATGTTAGAGTTCGTGATTTGATAATCTGTTCAAAATTTGTGCTCTCTCTGTGACAAGGCAGATTACCCTGAGATCAAATGGCAAGGACACAAGATGACCGCAGTGGTCCATGAACCGTGTGTATAGGTCAGCTTTGGCATAGAGGTCACATTCGGGCATCAGGAGGGGTGTGATCACTCTAACAGCTCCGTGGTGATGGAAAATCTTCACCATCAGATCCTGCACCATCTCATGAACTAGTGACATCTTGGTTGTAAATTTACTCTGCAAGAATAACACATTTAACTTCATGTTTATAATTACAGGGAATGCGTAAGTTTGTATAAAACAGCAAAATTTGAAACATGTAACATCCTTTGAAAGATTTTTTTTTTTCAATTCCAAATTGATCCACTAAATAAATTGAATTCAGTGTTCATACTGAAATGAATGCTTCTGATTAGATGACAAACCTTGTAGAATTCACTGTCAAACAAGAGATCATCAGCAGCATTGACACTCTGAGAGAACAGTGCTGAGAGCATGTGTCTGTAGGCTTTACTGTGGGGATCTGCAATGGTTGATCGAAGAATGTCATCCAGTTCCTCCTCTTCCATCTGTGGAGGGGGTAAGTATTCTGACTGTAACAGCTCCTTTGTAGAGGCCCTCTTTGTGGGGTCGTGGTTCAACAACCACTTAATGATATGTGTCTACAGATAATGAGTTAAGGATGTGTATACTTAAACTGAAGGTTTTACCCACCACACTGAGGTGATTATTTTCCAATTTTTCCATTATTTACAATCACATAAGCAAATAAAGCTATATATTAGGGTAACTCTCCCTACAATTTTTGATACATAATCTAACTGCCACACACACACAAACACACACACACACACACAGATTATATTGGTATAACATGAACAATGTCCACTCAAATACAAGACAGAAAAATAATCCAAGTATAATGTAACTGAAATCACTAATGAATAAAATCTACATATTCAATGTTTCCAACATAATGGAATGTGGCAGCATCAAATGCCCCCACCCCACCCCCAACAAACACACCCACACCCACCCACACACACACATTCTGTATGTGTACTCATATTTAGTGGGATTGAAATTTTAGTGGATTTGGTAGTTAAAGCAAGAGCACTAATTTATGGATGCAATAAAATGTGAAAATGTCTATTCATTCATTATCAAACATAGAACAAGCATTAAATCATGATAACACCAAATAGTACATAAGCTGTGACTGTGCCAAATTTTTAATATGCTAAAATAAGTAGACATATAGAGTAAGCCAATCATTAATTTCATATTCACATGAATATGCTGATTTATTTCAGGATGTATCAATTTTAAAACATAAAAACCCCACAGAAATATAAAATAAATAAACAGATCCACATAAACACTGAACATCTACCTGATTTTGTAGTTCATATTGGTTAAAATCCTCAGGGAATTTGATTTCTGGTAGTCTAAGATTTCCCAGGATTTTCACTCTCTCCATTCCAGTAGGCAGTGGCTTGTAGCACATCTCAAAGAAGATAATCCCCAGACTATAAAGATCTACTTTCTGACAAAGAATAGAACACATACATTTTTTTTTATTTACCTTTTTCAAACATATCAAACATTAGAGCTTCAAGGAATCTATAAGGCAAATAAGAATAATTTTCTGGGGGTAACCTTTCTATTTTATGCATGCCAAACATTTCATACAAAAATTATTTTTGTAGAAAAGAAGACTTCATAATAATAATACACAAGAAATATACATGTTGTGTGGGATTTAACTAAGCCAATTTTCACTTACTGCAAAATCTTAAAGATAACCCTCCCACAAATAATCCATGCCTGTAGTTTCTAGCCTACAGTTGTCAGTCGCATTATTAAAGGCTATCATTAATGCTACAGCAGATGAAAAATATCTCATTTAAGGAAGAAATATTACAGTTCATTAGAATTTTATAAGGTGTATTTTTACAAGTTAAGAAGTCCGGTTATCTCACAGTATATCCTACCCACTAACCTGAGAGTAGATGATTTTGCTGGCGCCAGTCATCATCTCTGGACTGACGTACAGAGCAGTCCCTACTTTCCCAGTTAGAATTCCATCCCCGGTGTTCTCAGAGTAAGATTCCATAGTATCCTCTGTAGCACTCAGAGTCAGCATTTTCACATCCAGGATATTGCTCTGAAAAAATGAGATGTACAGCAAGTCATCATACATGAATATAGACCCCACCCCCACCCCCTACCCCACCCCAACATCCCAATTCCTTAAAAGTTCCAAGTATCAAGCAATCAGGAAAGCTAATTTGTATAGATTCAATGAAGAAAATTAGAAGAAAAACACCTCATCTATCTCTCTGAATCTCACATCTTTGATGTGGAAATAAGTATCCTATTTATGAGGAAATCAGTACCTTATTTATAATACTAGTTGTGGCAAGACCAAAGTCTCCAATTTTCACTTGGTCGTTGGAGTCCAAAAATATATTGACTGGTTTCAGGTCTCTGTGAATCATTCCCTACAAAAATGACAAAATATGTAGTACTCACAACATACTGGCACTGCACTACAGCATAGCATAGATATATGTTATCATTATTTGATCCATCTGTCAGATGTATGATATATATGTAATTTTGATATTACTTGTTCCATCTGGCAGACACAAAATATATATGTAATTTTGATGTTACTTGTTCCATCTGGCAGACACAAAATATATACGTAATTTTGATGTTACTTGTTCGTGAATGTGAGTGAGTCCCTCTATTATCTCCCTGAACAGCCTCCATATCCGGTTCATGTCCTGGTACAGACCAGAATCTATACAGTTCCTCAATGTGCTCTTCTCACAGTATTCCATCTAACAAACAAAAGTTCATCATCAACCATTATCATTCACAAATCTCACTCCAGACACTGACCTGAATGTACAGATAATATAGTTTAATGTTATCAAACATTGACATGAATGTAGATAATGTAGTTTAATGTTGACAGACAATGTCCTAAGTGTACAGATACTGTAGTTTAATGTTGACAGACGCTGACCTAAGTGTACAGATACTATAGTTTAATGTTGACAGACGCTGACCTAAGTGTACAGATACTGTAGTTTAATGTTGACAGACACTGACCTAAGTGTACAGATACTGTTGTTTAATGTTGACAGACACTGACCTAAGTATACAGATACTGTTGTTTAATGTTGACAGACACTGACCTAAGTATACAGATACTGTTGTTTAATGTTGACAGACAATGACCTAAGTGTACAGATATTGTTGTTTAATATTGACAGACAATGACCTAAGTGTACAGATACTGTTGTTTGATGTTGACAGACGCTGACCTAAGTGTACAGATACTGTTGTTTAATGTTGACAGACACTGACCTAAGTGTACAGATACTGTTGTTTAATGTTGACAGACGCTGACCTAAATGTACAGATACTGTTGTTTAATGTTGACAGACACTGACCTATGTGTACAGATACTGTTGTTTAATGTTGACAGACACTGACCTAAGTGTACAGATACTGTAGTTTAATGTTGACAGACACTGACCTAAGTGTACAGATACTGTTGTTTAATGTTGACAGACAATGTCCTAAGTGTACAGATATGGTTGTTTAATGTTGACAGACACTAACCTAAGTGTACAGATACTGTTGTTTAATGTTGACAGACACTAACCTAAGTGTACAGATATTGTTGTTTAATGTTGACAGACACTGACCTAAGTGTACAGATACTGTTGTTTAATGTTGACAGACACTGACCTGAATGTACAGATACTGTAGTTTAAGGTTGACAGTAGATTCATCTCCTCCATTCTCATTTTTGTTCGCTCCATCAACCTACAAATAATCAGACAATATAAATAAGGAATGAAAGTAATTCTTACACATTTTATACAATATCAAGTGAGTTTGGACAGTTCACACATTATAAATTGTAAAGCAGTTCATAAAATAGCATAAACTGTCCCAACTCACTTGATATAATTTAAAATGAGTAAAAATTACTTGCATTCCTTACAATTTAGAAAAATGAATTTGATGAAAAGGCAAAGATAACTAACAGTATTCAATCTTGTAATTCCTACAGAAAATACAAATCAGAGAGATGGGCAATCACGGACCCCTGGTCATACCAGAGGTGGGATCAGGTGCCTAGGAGGAGTAAGTATCCCCTATTGACCGGTCACACCCACCATGAGCCCTATATTCTGATCAGGTAAATGGAGCAATTTGTAGTCAGAATAAGTGTGTCAAGAACGGCCTAACAATTGGTATGAAACACAGAGGACAGCATTTGACTTAATGGTAAGTTGTACTGGCAAACTAGATTGTTATAATGACCATAAATTTGTGAAATGCTGACTTTAAACGAGACTGTACAAACCCCTGTAACATCAACTTCTTTGTTAGTAGCTTGCCTAGATTTAAAAGCTGATCATATGCAGAACAAGCTCTTGCATATCAAATCAGTTGGGAGAAATAAACACCATATGCAGGTGATGATGGAATATTGCCGCATAAATAAGGGATGTTGACGATGGAGAAATTGAAATCATTCCGTTTGTTATACAGTTGAGTTGTTAGTTTGCCGCTGGCATCTATTTTCAGTAAAAAATCTAAGTACAAAACAGAAGTGGAAGGCTCTGTAGTGTCTTTAATTTCAAGTTCACTGGGATATATCAAATCGACATATGAATGAAAATGATCATTGTTAATAGACAAAACGTCATCGATATATCTAAATGTCGAATTGAAGGCCACAGCAAGAGATTTTTTCTTCTCACGCAGAAGCTTTTGAAAAAATTCTGCTTCATAAGAATATAAAAATAGGTCAGCTAACAAAGGAGCACAATGTAATTTGATAAAGAATTATAAAGAAAATATGAATTTATTTATGATACAGAGCAATACTGTTGTAACAGAGGAGCCACAGCATTGTAACGTTAATCCTAGGACATCATATAACATAACTTAAAGGCAACTTTGTTTATACAATATAAAGTCAAATGAACCAATTTCAATTGTAGTTTACATGTGAAATTACACCACTTTCTCATAATGCTACATTGCGATCGAGATCATTCAATTGGTAAATAAATACAAAATCTTTTACGATATATATATATATTTCAGGCCACTTTTTTTTATTTTGTTTTACCAGATCTGCAGACATATCTTCATTATCAAGGCTCTGTATGAACACAACATCTTCCGACATGTCAGCCAGCCTCCTGCTCAATAATCCAAAATACTCAAGTTAAAGAATAGCATTCCTTCACATCCTTATCATTCTTCAGATGATTGTAACTTTGTGCTGAAGTTTATATGAATATTGTATATAGTTTTGAAATGGACAATTTAAACTAGTAGTGAATTTTCTTTAAGAAATAAAGAATTATAAAAAAAACTTCCATATTGAACAAGGACATATGGTAAACATGAAAAATCCATTTGGTTATAATCTAATATTTTTTATCCCATGGGAATTCTGATTAGAATAGGTCCTCAATACCCCTTACTTGTCGTAAGCGGTGACTAAATGGGGTAGTCCTTCAGGAGAGACAGCAAAAACCAAGGCCTCATGTCATAGCAAGTGTGGCACAATAAAGATCACTCCCCGTTCAAAGGTTTTAATCACCATGCATAGGCCTAAATTTTGCAGCCCTTCACCAACGATGGTGACATCTCCATATGAGTAAAATATTCTCAAAAGGACGTTAAACAATATACAATCAACCACCATTTTTTACCTTTTACTTTTTAAGTGGACAAGAAATAGTTGGATATACCCTGTACCTGTAAAAATTTATAAGAAGACCACTATAATAAAGGCCACTTACTCTTATCACATTAAAATACCTAAAGGGGGCACATATAGGGGCATAGGAATACAGTTATGGTATTATAGCGTGACAAAATGTCTCACAGAAAGGATGTTCCGAACACGTCAGCCTCGTCCTCTTCCTCTGAGTCCCAGCCCGGGTTGATGATGGCTGAGTAGGACCGGCTCCATTCAACTGAGTCCTCCACCACCTGAGGAGCCAGTCTCTCTATGTTGTCAGTAATGTCCAAGCTGTTGTGAAGTTTCTCCGGAGTTTTAGGGGTGGACTTTGGAGTGGTGCTGACAGAACTGGAGCTCTCACTATGAGCAGGATCATCACTCACCTCAATCCATGAGTTAAAATATCTGATAGAAATCACAATTAAGAACAATGTCATTAAATATTGTAGTCTCAGAAAGAAACATCACACAGTGAATCTATGTTTTGAATGTTCAACCAAGCATTCTACAGAGTCACTAATTACCTGACCACATTTTCATGGTTGAGTCTTGACAAAAGTTTAACTTCCCTCGTAATTTTCTTGTTGAATTGTTTGCTTTTGGGGTTTAATGGAATTCTTTTGATGGCATAAAACCTTCTATCCAATTTATTTCTGACCTAGAAGTGGATAACAAACAGTTCATTCATCATACATGTGTTTGGGTCCACTTCAGTCTTATTTTTACGAACATTTTAATTTGATTGTTACAATTAACAGGTGCTCTCACAGGAAAGCTGACACAGCAAAACCTAATACTAATGCATTGTTCCTATTACATGCATTTACACCTAGCTATGAAAATTTTCTTTATTATCTTGATATTCTTAACATATTCTTTACCAGCACTGCTGACTTAACATCATAGCAACATCCCAGTGCAAACAATACAGTAAAACACGTTTACAGTGAAGAGCTAAGGATGAACAATTGCTGGGGGATGACCAATTTTGATTCATTATAAACGTAACTCTGTATATCCAGTGAGTTTACAGTGTGTTTTAAAACCACAGGGCATCAAAATCACTTCATTGTAAATGTGAATTCACTATAAGGATGTTCACTGTAACCGTGTTTTACTACATCGGCAATGTTGCTGCAGCACATGTAATACCAGGTGACCTGGTTGCATCTATTGTGGACTGAGAATATCTAGGTTTACTCAGATAGTACTGGACAATGACAGGGACCACTACCTTTATAACATCACCAAATCCTCCTTTACCCAGAGACTTAAGGATCTCAAACTCATTTGTTAGACGAGACTGTCCGCTGGCCTCATACGGTGTAATCAAGGGTTGCTCCTCATCAGAGAAATTATCATCTGCAAGACAGCACAGCAAGACTTAGAGTCAAATACTAATACTGGAAACACACTTACAGAGAAATAAGATTTATAACGCAGCCTATATTTCATCATTTACCAAGTAATTTTTGTGCACATAAAAATTTGTAGTTAGCCAAAAAATATACCATATCACCGATACATAAATTCATGGATCATGTGATTTTGTGACTTGCTCAACTACCAAAGCAATGAAAATCAGTGTTCAACAATTAATGATAAAATCACAGTATTATTTATGCTTACAATGATATTTTCTAAGAATGTAAAATGGAATGATTATGTTACTTGATTTCTTATTATAATTTGTAATTCTCCAGAGTTTTTTGTTCCCAGAAACTACACAGAGGATTAAAGGGACTGATTCACAATTTTCCCCTAAAAATTTGTTTTTCACTTCCAATGATCAAAATCTACTGTCTGATGTGTTTCAAAGGTTTCACCAAAAAATTAAGGTTATGACTGAAGCTCAGTATAAGGAATTTATTATTTGTTGTGTAAACGAAGGTTGAGGTAGGTTACTGTTTACAAAATTTTGAAAATGTATGGTTATCGATCAAAGTTTATGATATATATCACATTTCAAGTATTCTTTGGGTAAAATACACCATTTAAAAGTTAAATTTGTGTCTGTGTAAATTAGGATGCTTAGAATTACAAAAATAACATTTCACTAGTTTGTTTGTAAACATAAAAGACTAAAGTCTTGTTTACATAACACAGATCTAAAATACTGCTCTTATCCTTGCATTAAACAGGTCACAACTTTGGTTGTCAACTTTAAATGAGTTATATTTCTAATGTTTAACATCAAATATGAAAAAAAAATTCATGTCAATATAGTGGCATATTGAAAGTATTTGTACTTTTTGTATGAGGCTTATATTTTTTATGACAAAACTTCATAATCTGTTTCTGTGTTATTGAATGATGCTTGTGCTAGATGTGGTAAAACTGGTACAGTCTCAAAACACCACAAGGGGGGAGAGAGAGAGCAAGAGCGAGAGAGAGAGAGAGAGAGAGAGAGAGAGAGAGAGAGAGAGAGAGAGAGAGTTTTCTATCCCAAATTGTTTTTTCACCTATAGACTTATTCATTTAGGGACAACATAATATACAGAGATTATTTTCCCACTCTGACCCAAGCCAATTTTTATGGGGGTGGGTGTGAAGGAATTCTTTGGAGAGGAGGGAGGGGGGAGAGAAGGGAATCTATGCTACTACACCCCCACCTTCTATTATAACCATGAGGAGACTAAAAACATGGGTGTAAATTCACACACAGCACTCACTCTAAATGTATTATGTACACCAAATATTCATTGTGGTACATCAAGCTTAGAAAATCAGTTTTGAAAAAAGAAATGTAAAGTATTCAATTATTTGTTTATTACAGACCATTAACTACGATAAATATCTAATGACCTGATAAAAAGAAAAATGATAAATCAATCCTCTAGAATTAAGAATTAGCCTCCAGCTGTAATGAAGCTGAAATATTACAGACTAAATAAAATACAATTTGTTTCTTGATTTCTGTTGACTTCTATTTACATAACAATGACACTGCCAGGTGTTACCAATAATACACATGTGTCACATGGTAAAACTCCCTGTGAGCAAAATATGCAGTATTTAATTAAATTATGCAACAGCTGATCACTATCAGCAATCAATTGGAGATCAGAGATACTTTAATAAGTTTTAGAATAGATTTTTGATTATCACTAAATGTGTCCAGAATAAATTTCTGTTGGTTTCCATACAGAATTTATATAAAATCTACAACTGTTTTCATAGGCAAATAACCCCCAACAAGTCAATATTTTTCATACAGACAGAAACACAGACATTCATATGCAAATATTTATCTCACTGAGACATTTTGGCACTATACCTTCTGAATCAAGCTCCTGACAGGTTTCAGGCCTGGAGACTGGTAGACTGAGAGGAAGAGCGGCTCTAATAAAGTTATGTTCCAACAACTGGTGAACAGACCAACGAGTTTTATCATCCTTAATCAGGCACCTGAAGGATGGAAAGTCACAACAATCTACAGAACAAGTCATACAAACATTGAGAGCTCTACTCAGCAACACTATAAAACACAGACCAGAGATGTGAATAACAGAGACAAGGAACTCCTTCAGCCATGTGCTTACTGCTTAAAAGACAAGACCATCTATAAATTTTCATTTTCAAAGTTTACTTCATTCCTATGCTAAATTGGTGTTGAAGTTAAGAAATCTTGGGATGAAATGACAATAAACAAATGTATTAACAAATTCGACAGGCTAATTCTAAAAGCCTGCTGAAATCTCCCAAATTTCGCTAACTTGATATCTAAAATCATCAACAACAAGAGGTCATTGGACCTTAATGGTTACCTGAGTATCACATAAAGTACAAGATAAATTACATCTTTAAAATTCTGAAAACGGGGATTCCACATGGACAAGAAGATGTTTAATTCTTCATAATTCACCTTTGTGCTATCAAAATATAATTTTCCAATATTTCTCATTTATTAATCTAAGATCCAGACAAATACTTCTCCTTTTCAGTTTAAAAGAAAAATATGTATCTGTGAATATCAATAGA
Source organism: Ostrea denselamellosa (assembly GCA_024699665.1). Classification (NCBI taxonomy): domain Eukaryota; kingdom Metazoa; phylum Mollusca; class Bivalvia; order Ostreida; family Ostreidae; genus Ostrea; species Ostrea denselamellosa. The sequence goes on from JAMZEH010000014.1 coordinate 2,736,177, forward strand.
CAGTACAACATAAAAACGGTATTCAGGAAAAAATTTAGAAACAAGTTATAATTGTATTTTTTAGATAATGTCCTTGACCTTGAATCTGGATCATGACACACTATCTGGTCATAAGCAACCTTAATAGCCCACTTTCAAGTTACCTGATGGTATTCTAACATTTACTTTGTACTCAAGTCACATGATTTTTGCAAAATTGAGGGGCGCATCACATCCGGTAAATTTGTTTTTGTTAAAAATGAGTTCGCCTGCTGTGAAATGCCCAAGTTCTTTTGTGTTGTGGAAGGATGTACGTCAGATACAAGGAAGAAGGGGAGATATGGGTTCATGGCTGATGTGAAATTCTTTCCATTTCTCACGTCTAAACAGCCCAAACTCTGCAGAAAATGGCATGAGGTGTTAAGGCACTGTGACTGCAACCGCTCACATCACAACAGATTATGCTCCAAACATTTTGTAAATTGCGAACCAACACCACATCATCTTTACCCCAAGCTTTTTCAGTATAACAAATACAAATTTTTTAAGGGAACTTGAGGAGGATCACCTATCTAGAAAAGGTTAACCAATCACCAGAATGATGACGCCATCGAAATTGGAGACACGCCGTTCCTTCATACACTTAAATTCAATTCTGCTGCAAGTTGACATAGTCTTAACATGTTACCTTTTCAATAAAAGTGACATGTAACTCCTCGATCCAGTAAAAATTGCTTTGATTCTGGTATTATAAAACTTCGGAAAATCGTGTTGAAAACCAGATGTTGATGTGCTCGCATCGAGTTCAAAGTTAAATGTTAGAATCATGCCGGTATACAGTAATTCGAAAATGGACTATTTGTGCAAAGTATAAACAATGATGTTCAGGAGTAAATAGTATTTCTAGACCCTATTTTATGAGCCAAAGAGTCCCACCCTGAAGCCAGAACTACTAACCCAGGGCTTATAAAATTCACAACTTTGGAAGAGGTCTCCATTTTCTTTATCACCACACAATCAATTTTTGTGCTTGATATTCAGGAGTAAAGAAGACTGTTTTATATGACAGTATTTTTATTTAAAGACCCTTATGCCAAAAAAAAAATTAATAAATAGTTTCTCAAGTGAAATTTCAAATTTTTATGAGGTAGGCAGGGTTTTTGTTTTTTAGTTGGCTTAGCAAGAGTTATCTTTCCTTTTTATGTTGACTGTAACAAGAGTTACCTTTTCTTTCTCATGCACATGTTTATATACATGTAGATAAGCAAAGGAAATTTTATTTTTATATGAAGAAAAAAAAAAAAAATTGCTTCCACATCGCTTACTATTAAGTGCACACTATTACTCTCAAATACCTTCACATAAATGAGTGTACATTTAGTCATTATTTGATCAAAAACACACTTTTTTTCTTTTTACTAAATCCGTCTGAAAATTTTGCAAAAAAATCTATAACAAAAGAGTTACTTCATTTACATAAACAAACAAATAAAAATTGAAATGAAATTCCATATGGTACCTTTTCAATGGATGCAACGGTGCCTGAGAAACTTCTGATTAATTTTTTTGGCCTTGTAGTCCCACCCTGTAGCCTGAACCCCTGGCCCAGAGACCATTAATTTCACAATTTTCATAGATAACTATGCACCTGATTGTTTTTTAAATGTCCAGGAATAAAGAATTTTTTTTTAAACATTTAATGTAGTTCCACTATTTGATCCTTATTCCCCCACCCTAGAGTCTGACTCCCTAACTAAGGGGCTATTCACAAGTTTGGTAGAGGCCGCCACATGTTCAATATAACTATACACCTAGTTTGTTTTAACTGTCCAGGACTATATGTAGGGATGGAGATTTTAAAAAAAAATCATTTAATGTATTTTTTTACTGCATGATGCAGTGATCAGAGCCTACTACAAATGCCATTTACCACTTCATCTGTGATTCAAACTCGAGCTTTCAGTGTGGCTGGCCCTAAACGGTGGAATGCTCTACTATATGATATTAGAGCTCTGCTAGCCTCTGTATCTTTAAATTGAAAGACTCATCTGTTTGCAATTTATTACAAAATAATTTTTTTTATCACTATTATTATTATTACTATGATCCATATTGCTCCACCCTAAAAGCCTGAGCTCCTGGAGTAAGGACAATGAAATTCACAAATTAGACTTTGTAACCATTCACATAATTTTTCTTTGAGCTGTGCAAAGGTTAGGGAGAAGATTTCAAAATTATCAATGCATTTTCACTAAATGAAGTATGTCCCACCCTAGCTCCATAATCTCTTACCCTTGGGCCATGAATTTCACAATTTAATGGATTTCACAATTTAATGGATTTCACAATTTAATGAATTTCACAATTTAATGAATTTCACAATTTAATGGATTTCACAATTTAATGAATTTCACAATTTAATGGATTTCACAATTTAATGAATTTCACAATTTAATGGATTTCACAATTTAATGAATTTCACAATTTCAAAAAAGCCTTTTCTGCTTATCATTACTATATATTCAGTTTGATGTCCAGTATGCCAAAAAGGTTTTAAAAAAATAATGCATTTTAACTATATGAATCATAAAGCCTAACACCAGAACTCCTGACTCACGGCATGAACTTCACAATTTTGGGGGATTCTCTTCTTACTGCAGTGTATTCTGGTTATCTAATGTCCAGACGTTAAGTAGAAGATCAAAAAAAAAAAAAAAAAAAAAAGCAATGTAATATGAATCACCAAATACACCATAAAGCCCCATCCTAGGATCAGATCTTCTAACCCTGGGTCATGAAAGGATTGTTAGACATATCCAGATTCATCATAACTATACACACAGTCTGTCTACTAAACATTTCTGAGTAAAAAAGAATTTCAAAGGTTGCATCATATTTTAAGGTTTTGACTCCATCACTTTGACTGAAGGAATTTAGTGATCATGAATTTCACAATTTTTCCCCCTTCCTCCAAAGATGCTCCATACCAAAGATGAAAAATCGCCATAAACTTTCAAGTTAATTATGTTTAAATTTTAACTTATGGTGGACAATGGACCAAGAACCACAAATCATTTATTATTACTGCTATTTAAGCTCTGTGAGACACAGGTATTTATGCTCAAACATTCTAAGCATTCTTGTAAGATCAACTGATATTAGGCCTAGGAAAAAAATATATTTGTTTCCTCTTTCAGGCTGAAAAAAATTAGGGTAGGTAGGTAGCCCCCCCCCCTCTTTTTTAATTTATTTCCTGATGTCTTTAATACTGAAGAACAATAGTACATAACATCTTTATGTTTGTGAGATGTGTAAATAACAGTCAACAAGAGGTAATGTGTACTTAGTACTCACTAAGAACACCCTCTCCCCCTCCCATCTCACCCCATTCTGTCAATTAAAAGGGTCTTCCTTTGACCCCAAAATTGGTAGGTATCACTTTGTTGTGGGGGGGGGGGTATAATAATAATGATAGAGTAGTACACAATATTCCCATTTCTGGTTTTAGACTCCCCAAATGAAGTGCACAGTTTCAATGATTTATTTCACTCAAAGTGCATGAAAACATATTTTGACCATTCTGAGGCAACTCATAATCCTTCACCAGTAACTCTGAAGTTGATTTAGTGAGTGAAAATAATTTATAATGCATATTATCTTAAAATATAAAAATGAAAACGAAGGAAATTTGGATTAATAGAAAAAGTTACAGAATTTTTCAGACTGATTTTCAAAATGAATTATGACTGTATTACTGTGTTACTTGCATTTTTTCCAAAATAGTAAACATGAATCACAAAATTCAGATCTGCAATGAAAAAGTATTAAAAACAAAGAGGGTAGGTGCTATAAATGAGGGTCAGTCGAGAAAGCTGAAACAAACATAATTTTTTTTAGGCCTTACTAACTTGTTAAGGAAGTCTTGGAAAGATGCTGGAAAGTGAGATGGAATTTCCACATTGGATTCTTCTACTTCTTCTCCAAGGGCAAGTGACAGCAGAACTAAACCCTACAAAGATAAATCAACAGTGCAAATGACAATGTTACTCATTAAAACAATTACTACGGGAAAAGAATGATACACATATTGATTATTGTAAAACTGATCTATATCACAGTAAGAGGCACTCAAATGGTTTTAGTGTTCTGAAGAAAAGTTTTTTATATGTTTGAGATGTCGTAAGTTCTATACCAGATTGTAGACATCCCCCTTCTTGCTTGCCTTGCCCTGCGCTGGCCGATGGTCATCGAAGTGGACTCCTGGTCTGGACTGTTCCAGAGTATAGAAGAAATCTGATAACCTAAAGAAAGAGAGGCTCACTGAGGAATGCTTACAGCCTACAGAGTATAAAACAAATCTGATAACCTAAAGACAAGATTACAATGGACAGTCTATACAGTATAAAACAAATCTGATAATCTAAAGAAAGAGAGGCTCACTGAGGAATGCTTACAGCCTACAGAGTCTAAAAACAAACCTGATAACCTAAAGACAGGATTACAATGGACAGTCTATACAGTATAAAACAAATCTGATAACCAAAAGACAACATTACTAAGGACTGCCTACACAGTATAGAACAAATCTGATAACCAAAAGACAAGATTACTAAGAACTGCCTACACAGTATAGAACAAATCTGATAACCAAAAGACAACATTACTAAGGACTGCCTACACAGTATAGAACAAATCTGATAACCTAAAGACAGGATTACTAAGGACTGCCTACACAGTATAGCACAAATCTGATATGCTACAGAAAACAGACTTACTAATGAACACTTATAGCCCACAGAACTTCAAAAATAAATATGGTGTTCGTGCTTCATCTTAACAAATAATATCAGTGGGTTGGAAATCTTGTCATTTACCTTCTCTCGATGCTGTAGTCTGCTAATTTTGTTTTGCCTGTGGCATCCACAAAGATACTAGCAGCCTACAATAATCCATTTTCTCAGCAAATCAGAATATAATCTGTGACAAAATCTACAACTGGTTATTATGATACAAAAATGTATTTCAATCAATTACAGTCTATATAAAATAACTTTATACCAGACCATGAAATGACAAATCTCACAAAAATTTCTAAACATCAAATAATTTGAAACTAGAAAAGAGAAATAACAAATGTTCAAAAGTCTTCAGTCACAATTACTCTAAATCTACACATACCTACCCTTAAGCTTTTGTGAACCACATCTTTGTTGTGTAAGTAGGCTAATGCATTCAAAATTTCCTCTGTGTAATACTTTAGATGGGCGACATGGATGGGTCGTTTTCTCCGAATATTGACTGACAAACTGCTTCCACTGGAGTACTCCATCAACAACTGTAGATAATAACTGATCGTAAAATAACCAACTAACAATCATTAACAATCACAAATAATAATATACTGATCATAAACACATATATATTGAACATAATGAAAGAAAACCAGTTAACTACCATAAATAATGATATACTGATCATAAACATGCAAACATGCCATATACTACATGATAACTATTTAAAAATCATGCATAAATCTAAGAAAAAAAAAAAAGATGTTCATGTACAAAACTGAAATTTACCATTGATGAATGCCCTTCACCTTCATCAGTCACAAAGCTTCGACCTTGACATTTCATTTCACCAAATTTGTATGTTCAAAAGTTACTAAAATTGTGGACAATGAGATGAAAACATGGAGAAAGAGAAATAGAATATGTCCACAATCTTCAATCTCAAAAGCATAGGAATAATTAAAATACAACTCCATCAACCATTTAAGACTTAAAAGTTAAATACTTGGGCAGTTTTTCTATGCATGGCTATTCATTTAATGACAGGTATATATAATGTACATGTAGAGGGCTACAAATGTTTGCCAAGGCTTCACATAGCTAATCATAATTCTATTACTTCTGTATTATCAAGAAAAAAATGTTTTACAAATTCCGAACATGGGGAGGTGACTGTTTGACAGGATTGTAGCAGCTTATCAATGACTAAAACTAATCTCATTCATAGACATAAAATTAACTTTTGTTAGTCATCTAACATACATGTATCTTTTGTGAAAATTTTAATCAAATGAAGTTTTGATTATTAACCTACAATGCTGTCATACTCATGAAACACATATATGATCACACACAAAAGCTGGACTTTTTTGACAGATGTAACAACAGAAATGCCAGTAATTTGTAATTGGTAATGGATGTGTGATAGCTTTTTGCAAACACAGGAAAAGCCATGTGCTGAAGTCCCAACTCAATTGAGAATCAAATAATCAAAGCACAATACCAAAGCACACATCTAGTATATTTATTTCATTTTATTTCAGAGCTACATTATGAATAGATTTCTATTTCTTCTTTCCTTTTTAGGTTCATTCTCATTCCATTTAGTCCAACTATTCTTTCCAGTTAAACCTGCTTTATTTCAAATACAGTGCCAAATTAAAAAAAAAACTCTTAAAAATATACAAGCTTTACAGCTTATCAAGCTTGGGGTTGTGAACAATGGTACAAACACTATCCACCGGGTCCACAAGAATTTCTACCTTTGGCAGATTTCTAAGACGTTTGGGGAACTGAATTATCACAAGATCTCAGCATCCATGTGTATTTAACACATATTTGGCAGGCCCTGCATGTTGTCCTTGTTTTCTGAATTCCAGCCGTGTTCTGCCCACGTGTAGGCAAATGTCCTGCAGGATAATTCTGCAGATGCCAAATAAGAAGCATGAAAATTGGACTAATTTCTTAATTTGTTGTTTACATGTTTCTAAATACTGTATGTGTACTTTGCCATATTCCAAAGTTAGTGCAATCAGAATTGCTGTATCAAGGCAATAGTACTTGTGTCATGTTCAACAGTGGATAAATAGAGAATTTTTTTATCTTGACAAATCAGAAATTAGCACACTTGTTTCAGCATCAAAGGCACTAAAATACAAGTCCTATTAAAAAAAAGTACACACATGTCAAATTTGAAAATAGCCCATTGAAAAGTGAAATAGGGCACTACAATTTCATTAAATCAGTGTGTGCCTAAAGAATTAAAGCAATGCCAAAACACTAGTAAATATTGGATCAAGCGGATAAATACTGGATCACACTGGATGATACTGGATCAGGCTAGTAAATATTCACTCTGGCTGGTTAATATTACTTCAGAATGGTTAATATTGGTTCAGAATGGTAAATATTGGATCAAACTCGCAAGTACTGGATTAACCTAGTAAACATTGGATCAAGCTAGTGAATGATGGATCAGACTGGTGAATATTGGATCAAGCTGAAAAATATTGGATCAAGCTGGTAAGTACTGGGTCAAACTAATGAATATCAGATCAACCTGGTGAATATTGGATCAGACTGGTAAATACTGGATCAGACTGATGAATATTGGATCAAGCTGGTAAGTAATGGGTCAAGCTGGTGAATATCAGATCAAGCTGGTGAATATTGGATCAGGCTGGTGAATGTCATATCAAGCTGGTGAATATTGGATCAGACTGGTAAATACTGTATCAGGCTTGTTAATATTGGATCAAGATGGTAAATATTGGATCAAGCTGGTAAATATTGGATCAAGCAGGTGAATATTGGATCAGGCTGATAAATAATACTTGACGGGGCTGGTAAAAGCTGGTAAGCACCAAGTGGTGAAGTAAGGACTTCAATGCAATTTACATTCACTTCCCATAGGAATGATGAGACAGTCAAAAGTAACATATTACACCAATGAAATTGTTAAGATTTATCACCAATCCATGTATACCTATTACTACATTGTCAGAAAGAATCTTGGCTAGTAACATAAAATTTGGTTAGTTACTGAACTCTAATAGTAGCCCAACTGGGTGACTGTTGAAATTGTTCTTGACACACTGATCACCCACTAGAGCTTCTCAATCACTGCTGTCTATAAAAACTTACGAAAACAGTGATTTTCCCAGGATCCTGCTGGTATTTAATTGCAAGATAATGAACCAAGTTGGGGTGGTGTAAGCGAATCAGTGACAACAGCTCTTGTTCAATACTGTGCACCTGTCAAAAAAATAATACTAATTCAAAAGGCATGTTACACTGTTGGTTATGTCAAAAGCAATTACCATGTATATCAAAATAACTGAAGCAATAATTTCAAGATTATTCTTCAAACAATATCTACTAAAACATGGGTTTCTCTTTTTAAATGTACATGCATGTAATCATACATCCAACATGAAACAAACATATAACAACCAACTTTCGATTCGTCACCTCTCTACAATCTTAGCTCCACCTGTTTAAGACAAGTCATGTCTTGATGGTTATGCGGAGACATTATACAGTTCCATCAATTAAAGAAAAGTCATTTCAATTTTGTTGGGAGGAGACACCTCAATCCACTTGTTTAAAACAAGTTAAACCCTCCCTGTTGAAAGTAGACAAGAGGTCCATGGGCCACATTTCTCACTTGGCCCATATTTAAAGATTTTCCCTATATATTTATATGTAAAACATTGTGGACTAAGTCTACCCCAGGTGCCATGATTTCAACAAACTTGAATCTGCACTATATGTATATATATATATATATATAAAAAAAAGAAAAAAGAAGCTGCCATGTAAAATTGAACTTTTCTGGCTAAGTAGATTTTCAAAGATTTTTTCCTATATTTTTGCATATAAAACTTTGATCCCCTATTGTGGCCCTTCCCTACCCTGGGGGCCATGATTTTAACAAATTTAAATTTGCATTATGTCAGGAACTTCCATGTAAATTTTAACTTTTCTGACCCAGTGGTTCTTGAGAGGAAAACTTTTAAACGACCCTACCCTATTTTTGTGATTATCTCCTCTTTGATGGTGGGCATGGCCCTTCATTTCAATAAACTTGAATCCCCTTCACCCAAGGATGATTTGTACATGTTTGATTGAAATTGGTGTAGAAGGTTTTTTCCTACATTTTCACATGTATAACTTTCATCCCCTATTGTGGCCCCACCCTATCCCCAGTGGCTACAATTTAAACAAACTTGAATCTGCACTATGTCAGAAAGCTTCCACATAACTTTGAACTTTTCTGTACCAGTGGTTCTTGAGAAGACTTCTAAATGACCCTTCCTATTTTTGCTTTTTTCTGATTATCTCCCCTTTGAAGGGGCATGGCCCTTCATTTGAATAAACTTGAATCTCCTTCAACCAAGGATGATTTGTTCCATGTTTGATTGAAATTGGCCCAGTAGTTCTGGAGAAGATTTTTAATGATATTTTCCTACATTTTCTCATATAAACTTTGATCCCCTACTGTGGCCCCATCCTAACCCCAGGGGCCCAGGTTTTTCTTTTTTTCTTGTTTTTTTTGTAACAAATTTGAATTTGCACTGTTTCAGGAAGTTCCATGTAAATGTGATCTTTTCTGGCCCAGTGGTTCTTGAAAAGAAGACTTTTAAATGACCACACCCAATTTTTGTGATTATCTCCCCTGTGAAGGGAGCATGACCCTTCATTTGAACAAATGTGAATCCCCTTCACTCAAGGTTGATTTGTACCATGTTTGATTGAAATTGGTCCAGTGGTTCTGGAGAAGATTTCAGTGTATTTTTGCTATTATCTCCCCTTGTAGCAGAGTTTGCCCTTCATTTGAACAAACTTAAACCCACTTCCCCCAAAGATGATTTTTGCCAAGTTTGGTTGAAATTAGATCAGTGGTTCTGGAGAAAAAATCGAAAATATGAAAGTTGACAGACAGACAGATGTTCAATGTATAAAGGGTGATCAAAAAAGCTATCTTAAGCTTTTAGCTCACATGAGCTAATAGAAAAATTGCTCCACTTATTTAAGACAAGCCACAACCTCTCCAATGGAAACTCTCTGAAGTACCTAATAAATTTACCCCACCTGATTACAACGAGCTACAGTCTCCTTGTTCGAAGTATATAGTGAATTTGCCCCACCTATTTAAAACAAACCACACTTTCTCTGCTGGAAGTAGCCCCACCTGATTAAGACACACTATACCCTCTCTGTTGAAAGTAGATAATGAATTTGCCCCACCCGTTTAAGACAAGCCACACTCTCTCTATTGGAAAGAGACAATATCTTAGTAAATTCCATCTATTTAAGACAGCCTACACCTTTTCTGCTACTATTTAATACAAGCCACACCATCTATATTAGAAACTCTTGGTTTAAAGTACTGTAAATAATAAATTTACCCCACCTGTTTAAGACAAGTAAGACCCCCCTTTCTTGGAAGAAGGCAATACCAAAGTTGCACCTAATTAAAACAAGCCACACCTTCCCTACTGAAGGAAATAACAACTTAGTTCCACCTGTTTAAGACAAGCCACACTCTCTTTGTCTTCATCTTCGTCCTCCTTCCTGAGAAGTTTCTTTCGGCCATAATGCCGCCATTTCAAAACCCACTCGGATATTGTGACAAGTTCACCAGATGTTGTGTCAATTCCAACATACACTGTGTTCCCAGATGAGCCATGCCCTAAAAAGAATTAAAATCAAGCTTATTTGCTCAGTTTACAAAAAACAAGAGGTCCATTGGCCTTAAAAGTCACCTGAGTATCATAACCCATGCATAGCCTATATAAGAAGTATTTTATTTCCATATAAGCTTCAATATGGAGTCTTCTGTGCTCATGTTTATGATCTTTCAAATACATACAATTCCTATTCAATTACAGAATGAAAAATGGAAGTTTGAAAAGCATATAAATCATTTTAACATTCCCTAAGTATTTTTATACATTTTAATGTGGCCATAATGGCCTCACAGAAGAGCTTGAACCCCTGACCCAGGAGCCACAAATTTCACAATTTAGGTAGAAAGCTTGATGGATATCATAATTTTGCATTTAGGTTTTCTCAAATATACATGAGGGTAGTAATAAGCAGTATCCAATAACTTGATAAAAAAATAAAGCCTGTAGAGTGTCTACAAGCTATGCGTTACACACACACACGCACACACACACATACGCACAAACACACACACACACGCACACACACACAATGATTCCATTACTATATCTCCTCTTGCAATAAACAAAGGGGATAATAAAGATCTGGCCGGAGAGGCCCCTTTACCTGGATAAATGTAATCAATATCAAGTATGTGTACTGATTATTACCTGTTTCTTTCTCGTACACAGATATTTATAAGCCGTGGGTAATCATATAATTGTCAGCTTGGCACTTAAACAATGTCTGTTAAACAAGATTCATCATTCAATTTTGTCAAATAAACCTAATACAATCATACCATCATACTAAAGTTGTTTATAATGAATTATCTTTTATATTGAAGTAAAAATAAATCCCCAATATCATTATTTGATATACAGTTCAACATTGGTTATCTTCAACTTTGGATATAATGAACAATCAGGTCCATCCCTTGAATTTCGATATATCCAGAGTAGACTGTATTACAGAACTAACATGAGTACTAACCTAAACATGTTCCTCTGTGAATGGTTCTTTCCCCCTTTGTGTTGAATGCCAGGACAACAATGCCCCCAGTGTGATTCTGACAAACATGATCATCACTGGAATCCCTACAAGGAGTGCTGGTTCTCCTGGAAATTATCAGAAATCAGAAATAACTCCTTCATAAAAATAATTTCAGGTCTTCGGAGTACATGCATACAGATATACCCTCTGTATATATATGTACTATCCAAATACTGTTTACCTCATTTATCATCAAAATCTACAGGTACTGTACACAGGGAAACTTTTGTCTGATACCAGTTTTGCGAAACTATTTTGTCTTCTTTAAATTTGCAAAGCTTTTTTGGCCACTTCAGAACAATAAGAAGTACCAACACATTTCTGGAGTATGCCGGTGTGACACTGTATTCATACTCTCATGTATTTTCAAAAATGAAATTCATTTCTGGAATATCTTCACTCAAAGCATTCCACATACATGTATTTGAATCTAAAACACTAACTGCTCTTTTATAATACTCAGCCGTGGGTAAATACAGTACATTTGAATTGGAATTTCTGGTTTGTTTCTGGCTAACTTCTGATACATATCACATGACACAAAATATCTTATTCTTCTCTTGGAAATCTTGTTCACTGGTGTTTCTAGATGACTTTTCCAGGACAACTTTTTCAGGACGAAGTTTCATCAATAATAACACCAGTAACTTTGATTTCTAAATACATTCTATGACATGCTGTTTATCACTAAATTCAATTTTCAACACTTCGATAATCTTTGTACAGATCCAACAAGCATACATAGAATTTTACACAGGTTTATGCTTAATTTACTTTGTTTAATCCAAAATATACTGCCCTGTAGATCTTCACACATTTTTGACTCTATGTTTTCTACTAACTCATCTGTACCATCTTGTGATTTATCATATACATACATATTTACATAAGAGTGCTTCAGTGTATATAGGATACAAAAAAAACAACAACAATGGACTTAAAATACAGCCCTGTGGAATTCCAATCTTTACTTTCTTTTCATCTGATAAACTGCTTTTCCAAATATCTCTCTGAGCACAATTTGTTAGATATGATTTAAACAATTCAAAAGTATAATTACTTATGTCAAAGAACTAGAGTTTGTGTAATAAAACCTTGTGATTGACAGTGCTTTCCATAAGTCTATAAAAAAAACCTGTAAGTTTACGTTCACCAATATTTCTAAGCTATCTATCTACTAAAGAAATAAGAGTACATTCACATGAGTGTTTTGGCCAAAAACCAAACTGACAATCTGTAATTAGGGTTAAAAACATGCCTTCCTAAAACTGTACCAACACAAGGTAAAATTGATAGGTTTGACAATTGATCATTGTAAATATTCACCCCAGATTTATGAAGTGGTACAACACAAGGTTTTTTCCAATCATCTGCAAATGTACATGACAATATAGTAAAGTTGAAAATATATGTAAGAATATCACATACACTGTTTGATGAAAGTTTTAGAAGTTTGACAGATACCATCCTAACCTATTGCTTTAAATGCAGACATGTTGTATCTCATTTTCAGCAAATTCACGCAGTTATACCTTGTACTGTAAAAGAATTTTTAGGAATTTGTTCTTGAACAGTTGATAAAATGTCATCAAAATGTTTTACAATGTATCAACTTACGACCAATGTTACAAAATTAATTACTAAAACATTCAGCAATATCCTTTGTATCATTAAAAACCACATTACTGTCTTTAAGAAATGCACAGTCTGTATTTGTCTTCTTAAATAGTAAGGATTGCTTAAGTTTGTCCAACATGTCTGTAGGCTTATTTCCTGCTCCTCAACAAATGCATGTTTAGTTCTTTGATCTTATTCATGACCTCCGTTTCTTGATGCCACGTCTAGGCTCCAGGCATGATCATCATTGATGCCTGTTGCCTTTTTAAAGCCGTGTTCATGTCAGTACATTTGCGTAGGTACATGTCATCCTTTATCCATTCTTCTTATCAAGAGTTTATTCTGCTTTATTTTAGCGGAATGTGCTAATCCAATGCTTTAAAAAAATTAGAATAGAAGAACTGCCACATAGAACCGATATCCACCATTTCATACATGGGACTCCGGACAATAGTGTTCAGTTCTTCTTGAAAACTGCTAACATTCAGGTTTTCAAATTTTTATATATGATATGTACATGACTGCACCAGATCTAATTTTGTCACTGACAATGTAAATCAGGCTGTGGTCAATAATACCTATTGGGAATAATGATGTAGAAAACTTGTTTACACAAGACAAAGGGTTTGATTTGCAATTTTCAGGTAGGTGTGAATAAACTGAATTTGGCGAATGTGAGTGGCCTACATTAAGAAGCTAAACTACCTGCATCAGACTCAGTGCCTGTGGAATAAAAGTGTGTAAACGTTAATTAATGGAAGATGCATCATTGTCTATAAAAAATCGTAAAATTTAATTTGTCGGTTTATCACAGTGCAATAAACAACTTTCATCTTATTCTAGAAATTTAGTGGGCAGTTAATCATTTTCAAAATCAATTTCCTTTAATTTTGACAGTAGGATGATATCGATATATAAATTGAAGAATGTTGGGACATACTTTTTGTTTCATATATTTGGAAATTAGTCATGAGAAGATGCAAAACGGAAGGATCTTCTGAACCTTCCAGAAATACTTGGCTGTTATATTTTGACTACACATTATCTCAAACCATTCAAAAATTCCTTCAGACTCCTGTCCCTTTCTAAAGTCTCTTTTCAACTACATGATGATTTTCACTAAGGACTAATTTGTCACCCTACATTCTGAGTGTCATCCAAAACATATATAAAAGCATGAAATTGTTTTGCTTTAATTCTTAAAACGTTGTCAGATAGTGGGGTGTTCTGTGATTGTGCATTTGTAAATCACAGAAGTATAATTATGTACAACCATTCCATTTGTGTCACAGTAGGTGCTACAATGACTGAATATGTTGAGGTGTTGATGAAGAAAACAGGGGGATTCTTCAGTGAATTCTAAGTGAACCTGTGATATTCTGAAACTATGATGCTGTGTTTGTGTGTTATGGGATTAGTCTTCGGTGACTTTTCTTGTGTAAAATTCATAGACTAATAATATAATGTTTTTGATGAGTTTGTTCTTATCAATACAATTAATAAACATATAAAAACTCATTTCTAGTTTTTGTACAGGCAATGAAATGATTCTTGATTTTTCTGGGTTTAAAATACACTTGACTTAACTTTGTGACCAAAAACAATAGAACGTAAACCATGGTGTTTTAATTGACTAAAATAGATATCTGGTGAAATATGATTTTCATAATGTTATGATAATAGTAAGGCTGTCACGTTTACAAAATTTTGTAAAGGTTTAAACGAAGCACTGTAAACGAAACGTTACCGTTTAAACGAAGTGTTGTATAATTTAATAAAATAAAATACGCACAGAATTTTAAGACCCATTAATGACCATTATGTTTGTGTTTCAGTTTTCATCGTTCTATGGACGATGCAGAGATTGTCACCGGACGTTCCGGAGTATAAATATAAGACAGAATAAAATACACAAACATAAATATCCGGATAGCATTTAAATTGAATTCAATTTTATTCACACTGTACAACATTTGCACAATACAGATCACAAATTCACAATAAACTTCATTTTTCAAATTTTCATTTCAGTGATTTCACATTAGATTGTCCAGAGAGGGCAGAGCTGGTGCCGCGGCTTCTTCCGTCGGTTCGGTTTTTAACATGGACTTCACGTGCAGCCGGTGCAGCGCAATTCACTTTATGTTTTAATCTTTTGTTCAAAAAGATCAGTTTGTCCAGGTTCTCAGCGTCAAGGGAGGAGCGCAGTTTTGTAACAGTTCCACCCGCTGTGGAAAAGACGCGCTCAGATGCAACGGACGTTGCCGGTGTGCATAGCAAATCCTTTGCGAGACTTGCTAATTTTGGAAAATTAATACAACTGGTTATCCACCAAGTGAATGGGTTGGTATATGTCGGCGCACCTTTTTCAGATAGATATAATTCGATCTCTTCATCTGAAGTGGAAGGGGTAATTTTATTCACTTGAAATAATTATTCAAATAATTTAGATCGTAATTTGAACCCTGCAAGATTTGTGCCACATATATAAGGCATCGTTTAAACGTTTAGGGATTTTGTAAACGTTTACAGCCCAAACACGAAACGTTACCGGTTACACGTGTACACGTGACAGCCTTAGATAATAGTGATGGATGATGAGAGCAAACCAAAGCTAGGTTGTACACATGATGTATAAATAATATATCAAATATACAAAACATTTCAAAAGATGTTCAAGCTGATGTGTCAGGTTGTAACACAGTTTTGGTTCGGTGTGAGTCCTGAATACATGTACACTGTCACCAATTGCCAGCTTTTTTGTCTTTGCCTATTTTGGCATTGCTTTGAGGATGGCATTATAAAAAATGTGAAAATAAAGTAGCTGATCAAATAATTATTCTCCTTTTCTTGTCATCCAAAACATATATAAAAGCATGAAATTGTTTTGCTTTAATTCTTAAATTAATAGTGGGGTGTTCTGTGATTGTGCATTTGTAAATCAGAGAAGTATAATTATGTACAACCATTCCATTTGTGTCACAGTAGGTGCTACAATGACTGAATATGTTGAGGTGTTGATAAAAACATCACATGACTGCCACATTTTTCAGGAACACAAAAATATGACATCACACACATCAATACACACAAAGGTCACATGGTACACAAAATTTACAGCAGCTGACAGTAGTTTTAAGTACATGAACAACAATGTTTTAGCTTCTCTTATGTAACATGCACCTATTCTACTGCACAATATCAGAAACAGTATTTAATTTTGAGATAAAATATATGCAAGCTATTATCATAATTACAATGAACCTATACTTACTTATTATTATGACTTTGTTTTGATTCGTCAGACAAACTAATTATGTATAATTATGACCTCTGACCCCTGTTTGTGGCATTGTTATTGGAAGATGTTAGAAGGTAATGACCCTCTGTACCTGTATAGGGGTGGCAGATGACGATAGGCAAGTTTGGTGTTACATCTAGGTTATTTTAGCATTTATAGAAATATTGTTCTAAATATTTTGGTGGTAGTATGTAGGGGTGGCAATATACCGAGGAGACAGTGTATATCATGATAATAACTTTGATGACCATTGTATTTTGTTTGTACTACATTGCATCATCAAATTTTTAATAATTATTCACTGTATGTTGAATTTGCAGAACTTTCATTTTTGTGAAAGTAATGAAATTTCTTCGACAATTTCTTGCAACACGGAACCTTTGTTTGCAATATGTCAATCTCACAAACCTTTGTCTCTTTGTTTTGTTATCTTTCAGTTCGGTGTTAACATTGACAACAAGTGGTGATGGTGAGACAGAATTTCGAGTTCTTCTGGCATTTCCTGGGGTACCCACAGGAGAAAAGTTTAGCACCGAATCAGAGGAGGGAGATGAAGGGAGGACAGAGACAGGCTTCTCTTCAACCTACAACAAATCGCAATCTCCAGGAAAGTTATACATTAATCAGCATTTCACCAGCTATCATACATATCACATGCATTGCACAAAAATACATTTTTTATGATGTGGTAATTCAAAATTTTGAAACTTCTATTTAAGTCTTGGAATGAAAATAAACGTATGATCAACTGATTGGTGATTTGTTTTTAACTACATTATCTCTGCCAGATTATTTTATTCAATATCATATCTACATTGTCAATTCATACCAAATTATTTACATTTCCAATGTTTTTGTCTGTGATATCTTTACTGATTAAAATACATGTAATAACCATCTCCTCACAAATGTGAACAATGTGCATAGGAATCTTGATAAATATAGTATGACTATTTTAATAGCTTGGAATTCTCCAACAGAAATGAAAATAAAATGTAAATATGAGAATAAATTTTATTTTTGAAAATACATGAGGGTATGAACTACGATGCTTCACGTCAACAGACTTTTCATGAAGAGCTAATACACTTAATGAAGAATGCAGGCATAAAGTGTCACAGTTCATATCTTCATGTTTGTTTATTTAAATAAGAACATTCATACACACTGTGTAAGTTCATACTAGGATAATGCCATATCTACAGCATCAATTCATACCAAGATAATACCATTCATATCTATTTTGTGATTTCATACCAAGATAATACTGAATAAATTCATATTAAGATAACACCATTCATATCTATAGTATCAGTTCATACCAAGCTCTAATACCATTCATATCTGCAATGTTAGTTCACACCAATGTCATACACTTGTTCCAGTGTTGTAAGGGTTGTGTTAGTGTTGTGTGTGACTTGCTAATAATTCTGCTACATTAATTCTATAGGGAGACTAACAGATCAGCGATTTTGAATTCTGCCTCAGAAGTGATAGTCACTATGTAGTAGTTTTGCTTGAAACTACCTACATGTTCTTGTTCTATGTAAAACTACCTACATGTTCTTGTTCTATGTAAAACTACCTACATGTTCTTGTTCTATGTGAAACTACCTACATGTTCTTGTTCTATGTAAAACTACCTACATGTTCTTGTTCTATGTAAAACTACCTACATGTTCTTGTTCCATGTAAAACTACCTACATGTTCTTGTTCTATGTAAAACTACCTACATGTTCTTGTTCTATGTAAAACTACCTACATGTTCTTGTTCTATGTGAAACTACCTACATGTTCTTGTTCTATGTAAAACTACCTACATGTTCTTGTTCCATGTAAAACTACCTACATGTTCTTGTTCCATGTAAAACTACCTACATGTTCTTGTTCCATGTAAAACTACCTACATGTTCTTGTTCCATGTGAAACTACCTACATGTTCTTGTTCTATGTGAAACTACCTACATGTTCTTGTTCTATGTAAAACTACCTACATGTTCTTGTTCTATGTAAAACTACCTACATGTTCTTGTTCTATGTAAAACTACCTACATGTTCTTGTTCTATATAAAACTACCTACATGTTCTTGTTCTATGTGAAACTACCTACATGTTCTTGTTCTATATAAAACTACCTACATGTTCTTGTTGTATGTGAAACTACCTACATGTTCTTGTTCTATGTAAAACTACCTACATGTTCTTGTTCCATGTAAAACTACCTACATGTTCTTATTGATGTAAAACTACCTACATGTTCTTGTTCCATGTAAAACTACCTACATGTTCTTATTGATGTAAAACTACCTACATGTTCTTGTTCCATGTAAAACTACCTACATGTTCTTGTTCCATGTAAAACTACCTACATGTTCTTGTTCTATATAAAACTACCTACATGTTCTTGTTCCATGTGAAACTACCTACATGTTCTTGTTCCATGTAAAACTACCTACATGTTCTTGTTCTATGTAAAACTACCTACATGTTCTTGTTCCATGTAAAACTACCTACATGTTCTTGTTCTATGTAAAACTACCTACATGTTCTTGTTCTATGTAAAACTACCTACATGTTCTTGTTCTATGTAAAACTACCTACATGTTCTTGTTCTATGTAAAACTACTTACATGTTCTTGTTTCATGTAAAACTACCTACATGTTCTTGTTCCACGTAAAACTACCTACATGTTCTTATTGATGTAAAACTACCTACATGTTCTTGTTCCATGTAAAACTACCTACATGTTCTTGTTTTATTTCTCCTTTCCTCTTCTTGTTCTCTTCCTTTAAAGCTTCTTTCCTTCTCTGAATTTCTATCTCCAGAGTTTGTAACTAAAAATAGGAGATGACATGAATAAAGTTATATTGAAACTATCAATATGATCTGAATTTCACTAAAAGTTATCTTCACAGTCTTCTCAATCACTATAGAGTCATTCATTTTGAAACTATCAATATGATCTGAATTTCACTAAAAGTTATCTTCACACTATTCTCAATCACTACAGAGTCATTCATTTTCATAGGCTCAATTTTTTGTGGCCTGAGAAAAATAAGCATGTACATGAATATTTGATTTTGTGGATGACATTCTGTTATTTTTTTTTGCATTTTTTTAGTTTATCTTATTCATTGAAAATTCACATGTGTTGGAAATGTCCACACCCTGAAATTAATGAAAACGATTTCATAGCACCTTTAGTGGAACAATTGTCATTTTGTCAATTACACAATACTAATGATTTCACAATATTTTGATTGGAACATTCATCATCATCAGTTTGTTTTTTCACCAGACTAAATTTATTCAGCTTTTCAGTAAACTAATGAATCACCACTTTTTGAATGAAAATGTGAGAACATACAGTACTAGTCCTAATCACCCAGTTGTTAGATACATTGATCTGACTGCTCTCTCTCCTCTTTCTTTTCAGTCTCTCTCACCCCTTTCTCTCTCTTTCTCTCCTTTTGACTTTTTGTTTCTTTCTCCTTTTTATTTCAGTCTCTCTCACCCCTTTTGACTCTCTTTCTCCTCTTTTTTTCTCTTTTCTCTCTCTCCTTTTGACTGTTTACCTCTGTCTTCTTTCTTTTTCCAACTCCTTTTGACTCTCTCTCTCTCTCCTATTGACTTTTTACCTCTCTCTCCTCTTCCTTTTTTTTCTCTCACTCCTTCTGACTTTTTACCTCTCTCTCCTCTTTCTTTTTTTCTCTCACTCCTTTTGACTTTTTACCTCTCTCTCTCTCTTCCTTTTATTCTCTCACTCCTTCTGACTGTTTACCTCTCTCTCCTCTTTCTTTTTTAATCTCTCTAATTCTTTCCTCTGCTCTTCTTCCTTTTCCTCCTCCTGTTTCCTCTTATTTATCATCATCTCCTCATAAAAAGACTTGGCTGGAGGCTTGTTGTGTGCATGTAAAAACTGCTGTATGTGCTGTGCTATTTGCAGCAACATCTCCTAAAACAAGTATGTCAGAGAATTGAGAAAAAGTGCTATGCTCCTCTACCAAGTGAAAATTGTCACACACATAAACACAGGAAATTCTTATCAAAAAATAAAAATGCTCATTCAGTATTTTTTTTGGGGGGGGGGGGGGGGGGGGGGGTGTCTTAGCCAAATATAAAGCATTCTGCAGAAATGCTGGTCTTTTTATAAGCATGCCATGGTCCATAAGAAATCCTACCTCTCCTTTGTTCTCCATCGCTATGGTATCTACTTCTGACTTCAGAGATGATAACTGGGTTTTGGAAAGACCTTTAGCATTGATGAAACTGAGATCAGGAACTCTGATTAAAACAAAATTTAGAAGAATTCTAATATTGTTGAAAAGAATATTAATTCCCAGTTTTCTGCTGAAATATTAAGACATTGTTGTTTTCACTAATGAAAAGAGAGTACAATTATCAAAACGTAGCTATATATAAATACACATTAATTCTATATATGTACAAACTCTAAGGTATTGGCTTTGAAATCAACTATGGCAAGTCCATGGGAGCACTCTAACAAAGTTATCATGACCTTTAAGTTGATGTTACTGAATGTTATGAGGTAACGGAACTAAATACTCTCTAAAATCAAAGTATATGCCACCTAATTTTAACCATTCTCTGCCAGGATGCATGGATCCCAAAATGTGAGTGACACAAATACATTTAATAATCAGGTCTTCTATCAGTATGTCAAAATACCCGTGGCATTCTGCAACTCAATATCTCTCTCCGCCTGAAGTGGGTTATGTGAATACAACTAAACACAAGACTTCTGTAATTTTTGTCATTCTTCCTGTTTCATTAGATGTACAAATATTTTTTGAATTGTTCAAAAATGCTTACGCCATCTATAAACTGGATACATGACTGCCACTGTTTGTCAACTCCTGTATATTGTTTGTTTATCCTAAGCTCTTAAAAGAACTCCAGTAACTCCAGCCTCTGTTCCACCTAATTATGTTAACATTAAAATCCAAAGTGGCAGTAGAAATATAATAATTTCCTTATTTATAAAGCAATTTCCATCAAATTTTCACAGAATGACAAATCCTAATGTTAACATAAAATTAATCAGTTTTCCAGCATACACAAGGGAAACTTAACACACTCAGAATAAAGCTATGATCAATAGAATACAGCTCATACATCACCATAAAAGGCTAGCCAACATTCATTTTACCAGACAACACATGGCACCCATATAAATTCAGCTCCTACATCCAAATATTTACTGAAAAACCATGCTCAGTTTTAGCTCTTATAATTCTGCTCAGGAAGAGTCCTCAACCAAAATTTGATTCAGATTTCAAAAGAACAGTACTAGAAGTGTCATTGAACAAAATGAAGATCAATAGTATTGAGTTTTGATTTTATACAACTGACTGGGTTGCATTTAGTAGTGTCTGAGTTTAGTCTTTTACCTTTCCTTTTTTCTAAAAAAAATGATATATTGATGCCCAACAAATAAAAGTGAAAAACATGAGTGTCTCAATAATTTCTGAATAACTAAACCTGGTTTATATAAGGAAAAAAGTATGAAAGCTAGAGAAGAGCAAATCCCCATATTAATATTTTCCTATATATCTGATACACACGATAGTCTGAAATCAGTTTCTCTACATATTTATTTATTTTATCATTTTTGTTTTGTTAAGACAATCATAAAATTTAATACACTGTAAGTTTTACTTTGCACCTACATTAAAGTCTTACTTCATTTTTTTTTTTAAACCATTTTATTTTTTTTTCAAAATCCAGTAATGGAGTTTCAATGAAGCATTACCTGTTTTATATACTTTGATCCGAGCAGTAAGGAAGTAAAGTGATATCCACTCTACATCTTTTATCTTATAGTACAATTTATGCAACTTCTATATTTGATTATGTGTTTCATTACTAGTGAAAGAGCTGAGATACATCCAATATTAAAGCAACAACATTTCAAACTACTTTTTAAATACGCCAAATATTCCTGATGCCAAAATTACTTGATGTTCAGTGCTAATCTACGAATGCACCTCAACTACCATTTCATAATAAACTTCCACTTCCTGAAATTTCATTTATGAAAACACTCTACCATGCCTTTTTTGTTTAATCATATCACATTGCTGTTTAGTATATACTAACTCCTCTGGATAACTGGCTGGACATTTGACGAGCAGATCCACCTGGACGTGATATTCTCCATGGTTTCCCATACTCTCTTGCGGCTTTATGGTAATCTGAATCTCGGGTGGCCTCTGAACCTAAAATGAAGGCCTTCTGTCATATTCAATGTCTTTTAATATTATTTCCCACGTTCAATAGATTGACATGGCTGACTCAGTCTCATAACATTATATAAATGATCCTGATATGAAAACCATGGTCACTTGCATTTTGTGTTTTGATAATACAACAATAAAGCCTATAACTGATAATTCAATTTTATTAAGTAATCAAATTGAATATGTATTGCAAAAGAAATCTATAAGTAACTTAAAAATATTTGTCATTCAGTATAAATCAATCATTTGCATTCCAAGATTGATATTCACGTATACAAACATGGCGATGCACACACAAATTAACCCTCTTCCACATATATGTAATTTTCTTATTCACTGCAGTAGATATAATCTCTCATCATCAAACTTCATACTTAAAATATATTATCAAAATATAGTATATCCTGCCATCTCATCTTTTTCATCAGCAAAAGAAACATCGAATAAAATAAGTTTCCTCGTATCCTAGCATCATTATTATTGATCACGAATATTTACAGACTGATTGAATTTTAATTTATCAAATTACATATTAGAATTTTGATCTATAAATACTGAACCAATATTAACCAGATTTTTTTAGCTGCACTAATTTTTTTTTCAGTTGGGGGTAGGTGGGGAAGGGGGACTTGCACTATACACTTTTATCACATAGGTGTTTAATAGCATTTTAGTAAATTTAATATATCCATGACTGACAACAATGCTTTAAAAGTAAACATACTTAAGCAAATTGAACTGAGGGAAGAAGAAGGGAAAAGCTCAAAGTAAACACAAAATAAGATGAAGAAAAGGACTGCTGTCCAGGATCATGACTTAGAATCAGAAGAAAGTGAAAAAACTGATTCACAAACTGTTGACATTTTCAGTCAATATTTAATACCAATAGGGAATTTAAATTTATGGAATAAAATGATGCTACTTTTATTTTGAAATTTTATTTATTTTTCAGGGCTACTACAAACTTCATTGGAATAGTAAAAATGTGAAATTCACTAGCTCTACTGGCTAGTGGCTCAGAAAATTTTTGTAAAGTCTGCATTATTATCAGATCTCAAAAGCAAAGGTACTGGAGTAGAAATTGTTTTAATCAAATTTTTTAGCAAAACAACCAATCTGTGTCTTGCTTTGAATATTCCCCTTCTCAAAGAGTTTTGTTTTTAAAGATTCAAAATGTACCACTGTCACTTACAATGCTTCTTTACAGTAGAATAGTTCACAATACCAAACCATAGTTTATTGATGTATGCTCCTTGAAATATTATTAGTTACACAGTCAGGTAGGGACATAATATGGAGTCATCCAGGGTGTGAAATGGGGTGAAGTGAAGCCAAGTGCCAATACAGATTTCCATTACACACCCTGGGTGACTCTGTATTATGTCCGTAACTGACTGTGTAACAAATTTATTCCACTGAAGACCTTTAGAAAATTTGTCAAGATTTCAGTAACACCTTTGATAAATATGATTATATAATTAAAGTGAATTCCATATATATGCATCACATTAAACATCATATAATCACAACATCAGAACATCACATTGAAAGATATGAACAATCAAATTAAATAAACAAATTACGATGTACGTTGAAACTGAATACAGACATACAATGAAAGCTATGGTACCTGTCAGACCTTCACAATATTGAAATTTCGGGACATCATATGACTCATAAGTGATGTCACAGTTGAACAGTGACCTAATATAGAAAATTCAGGGCATCATATGAGTCATAAGTAATATCACAGTTAAACGGAGACGTAATATGGAAAATTTCAGGGTGTCATGTCATTACCTTTTATCCAATCATTTATCTATAAATTTATTTGAAGTGGGATAAAAACACTTATTATTAAGGTAAGTATGTTGAAAATTTCTTTATGCATTATAGCAAGATTTTTCATTTCCCACAGAGGGTTAAGACTATATTTTCACATACTGGGGTTAGCAACTATGTTACAATTTTCTTCTCATTAAATGATCACAATTTCATGCTTCTCATCAGATGACATTTAAACAGCAAATATTGAAAAACAAGATAAAAATCATTGAAAAATTTAAAATCTGTTCATCATTCGACAAGTACCTAAAATTTTACCAATATTATATAAGTTGATTATACCTTCCACGCATCCTCTTTTCTGAGGTCCACAACATCACCCGTGAATATTGCTTGTAATGCCTGCAGTTCAAACTCCTGTCTCTCAGCGAGAGACTCCTCTGCCATTGGTGTTCAATTTCTATCACCATTCAGTTGATTTAGAATTTTTTAGCATATCAGAAAATAAAAATAGGCCTAAATTAGTAAATGCCAACAGTTGGCACACATCTCTTCGTTTACATGTTTCAAAAATTTCAGAATCCCTATCCCGACTTCTTAATTAATTCGTACCAAGTTCTTTCGATATTCTGATTGGCAAGTTTACTTCTAGGCCTAATATTACAACAACATTTGACTGCTTTTCGATCTCATTATTTATTCCCCTTACGTAATATGTTGACAGAGCTACCGTTAGAGCGAGCGCAGCCACATGTATATGAGCGGATCCAGAAATTTTCCCCATGGTCCAAGTGTGTTCTACACCAAGCATTTTCAGAGGACCAGTTGAAACTATGGATTAACATGCATTTTACTACTAGAATTGCATACAAATAGGCAAATATATTTCTATCATCAGCCCAAAGCGGAGTCCTTGAATCATGCTAAAGCTCATCGTAAGAGAGAATATTAATTAATTGATACAATCCGTATTAGATTACGGACTTTTTAGGCGCGCTTAAGGTTCGCAATTTGTTAATATGCGAGGGTTGTTCGATATGTGATGCGTATTGTACAATATCTCAAAAGCATTCGACTCAAATAGTGAAATGGACATTACATCCCTTCAAAATATTCTCCGCGGTTTGAAATATATAATTTCAATCTTTGAATCCATTTTTGAAATGCGTCACGGTACGCTGATCTAGGCAAACCTCTGAGGCACTGACTGATGGCTGAGTCAAAGGCTTGTCAGAATTTGTAACGACGACCAGATAAGAACTTTTTAAGTTTTGGAAAACGGGAAAAGTCGCATGGGGTAGATCTGAAGAGTACGGTGGGTGTGGCAAGACGTTAACCTTCTCCGACTTCAAAAACTGCTTTACAAGCGCAGATGTATGTGATGGAGCATTATCATGAATTAGACGAACGTGCCTAAATCCTGACACAGGGCATCGTTTATGATAATATTTCTTGAGCTCTTTTAGTATAGCATCTCGGTAATACCGAACAGTAACACTCTGCCCTTTAGTACCGGAATTTGTAGGCTATATCATCACATGAGAAGAATATGAAATAAAAAACCTCTTTGTGCTTATGGTTCTCCTGGCAACTACAGACCTTCTACAGTGTTTAGTTAGCCATATTTTGTTTCCAATTTTTCTTACTTGTTCGAAATAGTGATCACCAGTAACAATGTTTGCAATGTATTGGATTGAACTTGGGGAAACATTTTGAGCCATTGCTTAGCGATTTGTATTCATTTTTGGTCATCTGTCAATATATACGGTATCTATCTGGCAGAATCTTTCGTACTTTTAAAATACGCTTCAAATTGAAATCCACCCGTGATAGCGATATGCCAACAGCTTTGGCAATATCATGTACCGTTACCTGCCATCACTTTCAATTTTGCTGCATCTTTGACGGACTCTGTGCAAGTCAGAAATTTCTTTCTCCACCTTCGAACTGTCTCATAAGATACCTTATCAGACCCATAAACTTTCCCCAATTCAGTAAAAATCTGCATTACAGAATGACCGAGTTTTGTGCGAACTTTTATATACGCTCGAATTTCTTCCAATATTCTCAACCCGTTTCCCAACCATTTTTACAACATTGGTCAATAACTGGCTCTATTGAAATGACTATAAGTTTAAAACCATGTGGAGCTGAAGGCTCGTGTTTATATCGTTAGAAAGGTATTGAATAGAGCTATTCAATAGTGTCATCATCCACGAAATCGTGCAAAGCGTTATAATGCTGTGGTACAATACACATTACATATCGTAATTATCCAGAATTTAGAATATTTCCTAGCAGTAAAACCTGTACAAACTTATTAAGCTTGTATTGAATTACTAGCCTGTAAGAAATATATATATATATATATATAACGTGTGCGTGCGTACGTGTGTTTGTGTAAAAATTTTCATGCAGGACCTGAACTGCAACGCTTCACGCCGGACCAAACATACGAGACATCATTTGATTGATTGATTATATATTGTTTAACGTCCCGCTTGAGAATTTTTCTCTCATATGGAGACGTCACCATTGCCATTGAACGGCTGCAAAATTTAGGCCTGTGCTCGGGAGGGATCCGAGGGACCGCCCCATTTAGTCGTCTCTTACGACAAGCAAGGGGTACTGAAGATCTATTCTAGCTTCCCGGATCCCCACGGGGCGACATCATTTGAAGCGTGTCACATTGATATGTGTTAATTACATGTTTACAATCCTTACAAATAACATAAGCTTTGTACAAATACACATTTAGTTTCATGTGCTGTGTAGGTAGTAACTGTTTTGGGTAGAAGTGGATATTTTACATGAATTAATGTCACAGAATTCTGTCTCTCGCTACTCTCTGTAACAATTTGAATCAGTTTGTTTTTTTATAGAGATAGAGGGAGGGAGATAGAGAGAGAGAAAGAGAGATTAATAAATGGAAATCTTTTTATATTGACTGCAGTTGATTAAAACATCATGTGAAGTATTCTAGGTGATTTTTGTTAATTACTGTGTTTGTGATTGTTTATATCTGCTTTTGGTGGACGTAGAATCTGTCAAAAATACAAGATATTGTGTTACACGTGGCGTATCCATTTTAGCTGAGTCTACATATCACCTGAGTCTACATATCACCCGAGTCTACATATCATTTGAGTCTACATATCATCTGAGACTACATATCACCTTAGTCTACATATCATCTTAGTCTACATATCACCTAGTCTACATATCACCTGAGTCTACATATCACCTGAGTCTACATATCACCTGAGTCTACATATCACCTTAGTCTACATATCACCTCCGACTATATTCATGATGAGTATGTCCACTGCATATATATACTCAATCCTGTACTGTATTTTGTCATTTCAATCATACACATTCAATGTTATGCCCGTTTTGGGCCCTAATATGGAACAAGTCTTATCCTATCGTATTTGTTTAATTTTTTTAAGTGTTGTAATTTTGATGAGGCCTAGTCATTCCGTATAAGCATACGTGTATGTAAAACTTGTTAATTAGTGTAGAAAGGGAGATTGGACGTGATGAGCGGCGTCAGTTACCATGATACGTATTCTCTGAGATACCCCAGGAAGAATCAGTGGAATAAATATCATGGGCGGATCCGGGACAAAATCAAAGGGGAGGGGGGAGGTGACATCCCAACTTTGTACATTTTCCACCCAAAGAGGGAGGAGGTGAAGAGCCCAAAATAAAAATAAAATGTTCGACCAAAGTGGAAAAGAGGTTCAACCCTAGTAATCACCAACATGTCTAGATCCGCCACTGAATACAAAATGTGTCGGCCTGTTTGGACAATTTCGAGAAAGATAAAATATAAGAACAGTATTGATACATGTAATACACATCAAAATATAAAAAGGGTAGTGAGGCAGAAGTTTGTGCAAATCCTTTGTAAACTTACAGCAGGACCCGCTGTTATTCTTCACAAAAGAATCAAAAGGGTTACCAAGTGAATGCCCATGGGTTGTGAAAAATGTTTCACATATGGTTCACATGAAAATATTAATATTCAGGTGAAGCAAATAGCAATTCTTAAAACAGTTGCAGAATTCGCTAGTGAAAAAGGAGATTGAATCTGAGATACTGAATGCTAGAGCACCTGACTAGAGATAAAGGGGCCCAGGCATCGAATCCTAGTGTAGGCCGTCTAATTTTCTTCCTTCCTGTTACAATCTTGTGAGAATGTTCAATTTGAGCACATCGGAGGTGTCGTGTACTCGCAGAATTATAATTTCAGATTTTCTGTAGTATATAGACCTCCGTCATCAAGCGTGTCCAGTTTCATTGAAGAGTTTACTCAATACTTATCAACATTAATTGTAACATCAGGAGAACTTCTCATCACAGGCGATTTCAACATCCATGTTGACAATTTGAACAATGCGGACACACAGAAGTTTCTGAACTCTCTTGATGAGTTTGGTTTAAAACAACATGTTGCTGACCCAACCCACATCAAGGGTCATATACTTGATCTGCTTATTACAAGGGAGCCTAACAAAATCCTATTGTCCAAGCCGGAAGTGAAAGATCCTTTACTGTGTGATCTTAGAGGGAATATATCCGGAGATCACAAGGGCATATCTACTGCCTTGAATGTCTCAAAACCGGAGAGACCAAAGAAACTAGTGAATTTCCGTCAATTTTCCAAAGTTATTACCGAGGATCTAAGTTCTGACCTCACAAAATCGCTTAGTTTCTTGAAATCAGATGACATGCCGCTTGAAGACCATGTGGAAAACTACAATTCCATCGTGCGCGAAGTTGTCAATCTACATGCGCCTCTGTTAAGTAAAGAAATTACGTTAAGACCGAATAAAAAATGGTACTCCCCAGACCTACGTAATGCAAAGCGTGAGAAAAGAAAGGCTGAAAGGGTCTGGAGACGCACAAATCTAACAGTGCATTATTTAATTTTCAAAGAAAAGTGCTCAACAAGCACGAAACTGCTCTTTGAAAGCAAGCAAGACTACTTTTTGTCCAAAGTAATGTCTTGTGGTAAAAATCAAGGACAGTTTTTCAAAATTGCAAATTCATTGCTTGGAGATTCCGGTGTTCCAACTCTTCCAGATTGCTCATCTGATCTGGAATTGGCGGATGATTTTGGATCATATTTCAGCAATAAGATCAATAACATACGGACTAGGCTGGTCAGTGAGAGTGGTGGCAACAAAACGGATGTCACGACATTTGATAAACCGTTTGAAGGTCAACCCCTGGCAAATTTCGATCGTACCTCTTGTGAGGAAGTTCTGAAAATTTTATCAAATTCGTCATCTAAAACATGTTGCTTAGACCCGTTACCAACCAATCTACTCAAAGAATGTGAAAGCTCGGAGTTAGTTCCCCATATTACTAATATCATCAACAGATCCATATCCGAATGTTCTGTTCCACCGAGTTTTAAGGAGGCAGTTGTGAAACATTTCCTGAAAAAACCTGGTTTGGATAAAGAAAATTAAAAAAATTATCGGCCTGTGTCTAACTTGCCGTTCTTATCTAAAGTTTTGGAAAAGGTTGTTGCCATTCGGATTGATCGTCATCTAGAACAAAACCATCTCAATGATGACCTTCAATCTGCCTACAGGAAATACCATTCCACCGAGACAGCCCTTCTTCGAGTTCATCATGACATTGCTGTTGCGTTAGACAACAACAGTTGCACAGTTCTCGTTATGTTGGATCTTTCGGCAGCTTTTGATGTACTGGACCACGACATCCTGTACAAACGACATGAGCACACGTTTGGTATCACGGATAGCGCTCTTTTGTGGATCAAGTCTTACATGAGTCAAAGAACGCAACGTATATATATCGGTTCCGAAAATTCAAATTCGTTGCCGCTTGATATTGGAGTGCCCCAAGGCTCAGTGTTGGGACCAAAAATTTATTTCATTTTTTCCCGTCCTCTTACTGAGATTTGTTTACACCACGGTATGCGCTATCATGTATACGCCGATGATACACAAGTATACCTTGTCGTTGAGCCGTCCGACAATTGGCAAGATGTGTCTTCAAGGTTAACACGCTGCTTGAATGATATGAAGAAGTGGATGTCGAACAACATGCTGAAATTAAATGAGGAGAAAACTGAAATGATTATATTTGCTTCAAGGAGTCGTATAAAAAACTTGACAGAAACTAGCTTACACTTTGGCGAGAACATAATTCATAGTGTTCCTAGTGTAAGAAATCTTGGAGCAGTTTTTGATCAACTCCTTTCTTTTGAAAAACAGTGCAGTGCTGTCTCAAGGTCTTGTTACGCACAGATTCGAAAGATAGGACGCATTCGGCATTTTCTCACGGATGGAGCATGCAAAACACTTGTCCACTCTCTGGTAACATCTAGGCTGGACTATAGTAATGCGCTTTTATACAACATAAATAGCACACATTTGAGCAAGCTGCAGAGGGTTCAAAACACAGCCGCACGACTCATTGCAAGGAGAGGTAAGCGTGAACATATTCAGCCGATTTTGGCTGATTTACATTGGCTACCTGTCACATACAGAGTGCAGTACAAACTTTGTGTATAAGTATACAAATCGTTACATAGTCTAGCACCGGCGTATCTATCCGAGCTAGTTTGCCAATACAAACCCGCAAGGTCTCTTCGTTCAGAGTCTACAAACCAACTAACTGTGCCACGAGTCCGATCGAAAACGTTCGGCGATCGTAGATTCGACATGTTCGCACCAACACTTTGGAATCAGCTTCCCGTAGAGCTTCGAACTGCCGCCAGTCTAAACATTTTTAAATCACAACTCATCTTTTTAGAAAGGCCTTTCTTGTATAAGTGTATTAATATCAACAGGATTTATAGTGCTTTTAAGTTTCTCACATTTTTATAGTTGGAGTTATAATTTTAAGTTTTTTTTGTTTTTTTTTTTGAATATTAAAATGTCCAATGTTAATTTGTCTTGTTTTATCATGTGATTTGCCATACCTTGTAAAGCGCTTTAGAGTTTCTTTTAAGATAACGCGCTATATAAATGTTATTATTATTATTATTATTTGGTGCCGTAAACCATCCTGGAACTAACAGGCGAAAATGCCTGCCGGAGCAAAAAGCCTTCATGTTGTGAAGGCATTTCAGGGACGGATCAAGAAAATTTTCAAAAGGGGGACTGTGATCCAAGATGCCCCCTCCCCCCCCCCCCCCCAAAGGGGGGGGGGGGTGCAGACTTCAAAATTACCATTGAAGAAAATTATTTTAAAGGAAATTTTTTAACCCCACTCCAATTTTACTTTGTTGTTCTTCAAATCATTGCCCCGAGGGATGGGTAGTGGTGGTGAAGCCCCCAGAGACTGGAGAATTTTAAACATTCATAAGATTTTTAAATTATCACTGCATGTGTCACACACTCATCCTTCAGTTTAAAGATATTTTGTTGTTCATCTTATGAACGCAGTTAATACTGGACAGTAGCCGGTCTAGTTATTATTGTGTTACAATTAAAGTGAGGAATTTTGTTTATTATTTTGGTAAGACAATTCCTTTTTAATAACTTGCATTAAAGTTCTGAATAATGGATTTTTTTTTTAAATATTTGAATATGAGTCTTAAGTGTCGTTACCTTACTCACTATTAATCAACTAAGATATTTTACTATTAAAATTCAAACAAACGTTTTTGAATAAAATGGTTGAATATTTGTAACAAAAGTGGTCACTTTTACCATTTTGGGGGTTTCAATCCACCTTTTTGGAGCAGAAAAAGTATAAACTTAGGTCGCAATCCACCCCTTGAAAATCTTCTGGATCCTCCACTGTATTAGTGTGATGTTCAAAGTCCGCGACGTGCAAATCAATGTTGCATTGATCGGCATCCTCACAGGATCCAAGATATTCGTGCACATGAAATCAACATTTTATAAATCAATTCAAACTGCCATATAAGCACCCCCCCCCCTCCCCCAAATAGATCCTCTGATGAAAAGCGCATGCTTTTAACATTTTTAAAACAATTATTTTCCCTTGCTTAAGATTTTTACATGTTGAAAACATTCAATTTCTTATGCTTAAAATTATTACCTGTTTAAAATATCTACTTTCGGTTGCTTAAAATTTTCTTTTGCTTAAATTTTTTACATGTTTTAAATAATTACTTCCGTTTTCGTTCAATGGACAGATATGTTAATCACATTGGAATTTCTGAACACTTGCATTTTTGTGCCATTTCAATATTCTTTCTTCAAATGTTATATTATTAAATGATATTTCTTACATTTATAATTTTTGAGTCACACAAGTGTTAATGCAAAAATTATAATATTAATTAATGTTTTTCTATAAAATAAGTATTTGATCGACTTGTTTCATTTGTTTCTATCTTCAAATAAAAGATGTCGTATTTACAATTTCTGTGCGTGTCCTATGAAATAGTTTAGAATTTATCAATATGTACTTGCTCGTTCTGTATTGTCAGTGTAGATGCATCTATAATAGACCCCTTTCCCGCCTACAGAAAATCAAACATAATTGTAGAATAGAACTCAATTCTGAAAAGTATAGTCCTCTCTCTCCAATAAGAATGCACAAGCTTACGCCTAGTTAATGTTCCTGTATCAATGATCTGATGTCATTTCTTATCTAACTGCCTGTCATTTGCAAATTCTAAATTTTATAAATAAATAAATAAAAGTTTTCTTGCAAACAAGGTTGCAATGCACCTAGTATATACATGTATATATCTCGTAATTTAGTCTGTTAGTCTGGATAGGATCAAAATGATAAACAGAGGCGGATCCATAGAGGGGGAATCGAATAATGGTACCAACATCTATGTTTTTGCTTACCACAAATTTCTCAAAATGTACTAATAATCTAAAAAATCATTCAAACAATTTCCTTAAAAATCATACTATCGGCTTTATGAATAAATGAAATCGAACTAACGAATTTAAATCATTAATTAAATCAATTTCCCAAATCTTTCTAACTTCAATTAAAAATATAGCGAATTTTGAATTATTTATCGCTTTTATAGATAGTTTAAGGGATTTTCTAAATTGTTAAACGATTTTATAATTATTTTAACGATTTCCTAAAATTGTTCCAAACATTTCAGCGAATCGTTTTCATAATTTTCGTTTTAACGCATTAAACAAGTCATTTTAACGATTTTCTTTCTAAACGTTCTCGAGATTGATATCCAGACTACTGTGTTCAATTTGCTACTTCATTAACTTGACTTCTTTTGTACATTTGTCAATTTTTACCCGTCTGAAACAACCCCCTCTACTTACATAGCGAATTGGACCTTTTCAGCCACACCCGATACATCACACTCAAATACATGTATTAATCAAAGATAAACTGCTGTTCGGAGGGCCTGTGGGTGAAGTGCCGCGCATGACACTCAAGGTCGCAGCAGTGAAGGGGTTTTTGTTTTTGTTTTGACCTCCGTTTAAATAAGGTGAAATCCGAAGAACCCGGTCGTCACGTTGACATCCGATACAGGGCGCTCGGCATTACCAAAAAAAAACGTCACGTCTAAGCTAGGTTTGACGTGGCACCGGGTTTCAGAATTAAACCATGAACATTCTATTCTCTTTAGAGAAGTGGACAGGCATAGCCTATGTGGATGTAGGGGACAACGGGAGGTCCCTATTTTCTTTAGAGACATAGCCTATGTGGAAAAGATCCCTATTCTCTTTAGAAAAGTGGACAGACATACCTTGTAACTTAGCTGGTTATGGCTGGTCACTTGCAACAGGTCTTGGAAACAAAATAAACAACTTCCTGATTTTCAGTACATTAATTTTATTATCCATATCTTATGTACGTATTTTATAAATTTTTATTTTGCACTGACATACACCTCGTTTTAAATTAACTTCGCCCATTTTGTCCCAAGCATGGACAATAACAATGGGAAAACCAAAACTTACAATATTCTACACATGTATAACAGTCCCATATTCACTTACAATATTCTACACATGTATAACAGTTCCATATTAACTTACCAATATTCTACACATGTATAACAGTCCCATATTAACTTATCAATATCATACAAATATTGACCTACAGTATAAATATTAACCAGTCCCATTTTTACTTACCAATTAATATTCTACACATGTATAAATATTAACCAGCCCCATTTTTACTTACTAATATTCTATAGATATTGACGTCCCATTTTAACTTACCGAAATTCTACACATACATCATATCAACCAGTCTCTTTTTTTGTTGAGTTTTCAACTACCAGTATGCTAAGCATACAACACGATAAAATTTGTAATATTGTCACGGTAACAATCTTCCATGGAGAAACTGTATGTGTACATGTACCTTCTGTCAACTTATCAAACTCATAATCCCTAACAAATATCAATCCTCAAAATGCCTTTGATCACACACATGTATGTGATTAGATAATTAAGGTGGTCCAGCACTAGTCTGCCCCAGGACAAGTCTCGGGGAGCAGCAAACGCATCACCTTCTGAGTCACCTCTTCTGCTGCTGTCCTCCTTTGAAATAAAAGTCTATGCCTCGCTGTTGCTTTGGGGGAGATCCTCTACCCTTTGCACTACCCTAAAACAATGAAAGACAAATACATATCAAAATTTACTTTTTATAACAAGGAATTCTAAAGTTTTATCTCACAGATTCAATGGCTTTTAGAGTCAGTAGAAGGAGTGTATTGGGTGCAATCACACCTCTTTTCACACACAGTGAATGAAATATGGCCTTCATTTTACAATGTATACTCCACAATAATTCACTCTACAATTTAAAGTGAAATAATGTATTTGGATTTAGGCATTTCTTTTCACTGTAAAAATATTACATGTACATGTTTGCCCTACTCTTAATTTTGTATTCACTGTGGGATTTATGAGATTGATCACTGTTTGTTATATTCACGCTTTCAAGAAAAACATAATGGACTTGGTACCCTGACCAGGGTATCTATTCACAAAAAGTCTTACCATTATGACTGATCGTAAAATTTTTTGTGAATAGATACCCAGAACCTCACCCTGGACCCACTGCCCTCCCCTCCCCAACACCCCAAACTATCTGCCTTGAGACATTTTTAGAGAAGGCCTTGATTTCAAAGAAAGGACAACAATTGTGAATGATCGAACTTACTGATGATTTGCTGTAATGGCGACTCCATTCTGGAGCTACTATGACAGGATTGGGATAGGTCTCCCCTAGTGTTACGCCCGCCCTTTCTAGGGCCCCACGACTCAATGTCCACACAATATGAACAGATCCTCCAGGAATATTCTTAAGTTCAGGCAGCCACGTCCTCACAAAATCTCCCTGTGACACAAATTAACACAACCCCAAAATTACCAACATTGCAATGAAAATGCATTATATCTGAATTTCTGATATACCAGAAAATTTGTTGCAGATATTTCAATATCTGAAATGCTATTCTCATCCCTCAATAAATTACAAATTATAGGGAAGAAACTTTTCATACATATACAACATTTTTCTGAAGTTCATAAGTTATATGTAACATACATTTCACATTCTAGTTAAAACAAATATATGTATGTGCTATTTTTATTTGGTAAAAAAAAATTGAATGATATTTGACTGATATCTTAATGGAGCCAACTCCCTACCTCACAGTCATAATCAAAACCCTGCTTGACCACGTTGAATTTCCTGTCCTCTCTGGGGTCATTTCCAATACCAGCACTGTATAACCAGTTACCATAGTTACTGCAAACATCATGGTCTATCTATTGCAATGAAATTTTCTTAGTTATGTCTGTACTGTATTTGATACATGCTGATCTACATTCAACTTTCTTGGTGTTGATCATATTGTGAAAGCATATTACTATTTATATGTTTAGATTACCAGCATCGACTCAAACCATTCAGCACCCAAACGCCAGTCTAACTTTAAGTCTTTTGTCAAGAAACTGGCAACATTCTGTAAAAACAAAATGGTACACCTGCATTCAAATTTATGTCCATACTGCATTCAACATAACCTGGTGATTAAAAATCTTAGTCTTACCCAACAACACGAAAATCATACTTGTCTTAGTCCTACCTGATAGCATATAAACATACTTGTCTTACTTATACCTAACAACATACAAACATACCTGTCTTAGTTCTACCCTATAACATACAGACATACTTGTCTTACTTCTACCCGATAACATACAAACATACCTGTCTTAGTTCTACCCTATAACATACAGACATACTTGTCTTACTTCTACCTGATAAAATATAAACATACTTGTCTTACTTCTACCCTATAACATACAGACATACCTGTCGTAGTCCTACATATCACACATACCTGTCTTGGTCCTACATATGACACATAACTGTCTTGGTCCTGCATATGACACATAACTGTCTTGGTCCTACATATGATACATAACTGTCTTGGTCCTACATATGACACATACCTGTCTTGGTCCTACATATGACACATACCTGTCGTAGTCCTACATATGACACATAACTGTCTTGGTCCTACCATATGACACATACCTGTCTTCCCCTATTGGACATAAACCCTGTGGCTGCCAGCTCTCTCATGTTGGCATCAACAAATGGTACACCAGTCTTTCCCTCTGTAAACAGAAAGTATTTTTTCATTACAATTGTAAAATCATTGTACATTTATACATGTATGTTTGAATCTCAATATGTCTAAAAGAAATCAAACTGACCTTTCCAAGCTTTGAAAAGTTGCTTGTCCTGTTTCCATCTGATATTCTTATTTTGGATTCCTTGAAAAAAAAAACAAACAAGATATGTTGAAGACAAATTTTCATGAAAGAGATCTTTCAGTTAATGAAAAGATGAAGTATTCCTCATACCTCCTTCATAAAAGATCTGATTTCCATATTTCAGGGCTACATATCTGAAATAATCTCTCCAGATGAGTTCAAACAGGACCCAGTATGTGGACTGATTAGCTGTTCTCTCATTCTCGTATCGTTTCACCTCCCAGAAAATGTGGCGAGGAGACAGGGAACCAAAGGCCAGCCTGAAATTGATGAATTCACTGAACACTCAGAGTAAATTGATGAATTCACTGAACACTCAGAGTAAATTGATGAATTCACTGAACACTCAGAGTACTGAAAACCAGATAACTTTACTCTGTTCACTCAACAAGTAAAAAAATATAACAACATTTTTTCATTTGAAATGAATTGAATTTTAGAAATAACATTGCTCTTACCAAACTGAGAACTTTGTAGAGTAGTCTGCCCCTAGTAGACCATTTCTTGTCTCTTTGTAGGTGGCGATAGCATCAGTGTTCCATAGATAATGGTTAAGTCTGTCTAGTGCTACTGACTCCCCTCCATGGAATTCCACTACAGACCTCGCATCAGGAACTGGCACTGAAAAGCAATGGGCTCACATGGTCACAAAACTTGTCTTGAACACTTGGACTTCTTGTGGTTCCTCAATAGACAAGGATCGGCCCATCTTTGGGCATCTCAATTCTTTACGAGTACACTAGATTTTAATGTAACAAATCAATAGTGAGCACAGCAAGCCAACACAAAGATATGTAGGTATGAATTATGGAAATCAGATCTTTTATGGAGGTATGAGGGATACTTAATCTTAATGAATAGCTCTTTTCATGAGTGGAGAGATACCTTTCATGAAAATGCTAGCTTTAAAGGTTAAAGCACACCAAAAAGTTCAAGCTGAAGTGCATATTCATCTACAAAATCCCAGACATCCCTCATCATAAATGGCAAAGATCTCACAAAGTCACATCTCTATGATCTCAAATTATGACCTTACATAGATTATCTCACTTTCATCAAAGTCTCGCTGTCCCCTACACAATGCAGTGTGCTGCATTAGACCTAAGGTATTATAATGAAATGTAATACTGTGTCAAAACATGGATGCCTGACACCATGGTCTTCTTTTAGATGTCATGTTACAATTGAAGCAGTGGTGGATCTATACTAGGAGTTGAAGGGTGTTTGTTTGTTTTATGTCCCTTTGAAAATTTTTCATTCATATTCAGATGTCGCCAGTTGTTGGTGAAGTCCAACAAATTTAGACCCACACTTAGTGTTCAGAGCTGAAACAGTGAGGGTTCATTATAAGCCAACACCTGCTGTGACACGGGACATCTGTTTTTAAGGACATATCCCAAAGACCTGTGATTCTCACTTCAAAATACCAAGCATTTGGTGAAGGAGCAATCACTACCTATGTTTATGTCTTATGTTTGATGTAGCCATTGCATGAGCTGGGCTCAACCTCACAACCTTCCAGCCACAAAGCAAATGTTCTACCACTGCATTACCACGACTGGAATGAGTTGAAGGGTAAGTTTAGTATACACACATGTCGATGAAAATCACTTACACTGAGACCAAGAAATTCATTATTGTACACATGTCTATGAAAACATTTGACTTCAACTGATTGTGATCAGCTTTATTGATTCTGGACTTGTGAGTGGATTTCAAAGTATCATAATAAATAAAAAATAAAAAAATAGGAGTGAATCAAACATGTAAAACTTTACTTACTACTATGTGATTACCAATATATTTAATTACTGCATTTAATTAAAACATCATTGCTACATGGGAATTATCAGATAAATTTTCTGGATAATCATCAAATAAAGATTTCTGACATGTTTATTTTCCTATTTTCAGTACAGTGAAGATTTTTCCTTTTTTTTTTTTTTTTACCAAATATCTTAATTCCACTGGTAGGGGCTGTGCCAGGCACACATACATTGGGAGATACAGGGTCTAAACCAAACCAAATTTTGTCCAGGCTGTCACTTGTGAACCCTTCAATTTTACTAAATAATCAACTCCAAGATTTATACGTGTGGTTATATCCCAACTCCATATGCAATAAAAGCTTAACTTCAAATTACATTCCACTCCATAATTTGTACATGTGGAGGGACAGCCCCCTTCTCTACATGACACTCTGAACTTCACTCTAACATTTGCTGTGAGTAAATCATTACCTTCCACTCCAAGGTCTTCATGTGTGGGGATATCCCCCTCCTCTACACCTTGTGGGAGAGGTTTAAAAGACTCCGGCATATCAAAACACTTCCTAACAGGTGCTTGTGCTTCCACACGCTTTCTGAACTGTGTGTAAATGTCAGGTGTTCTGCAGATATTGAGAATACAGGTATAAGGCACAATAAATTTCTATATACAATTGAATTTGTTATCATTTTATGACATTAAATGTAAATGGTGATGTCGAGACCCTTACTGAGAAGGTGAAAAGGGGAGCTCATCCCTGTGATATAGGGTGTGACCCCAAAAGGTTTTAACGTCCACTCCACAACACTTCCTGATCGATTTCTCTACATCTACCTCTTCTTGAGTAACCTGGAATCAATTCTGTATTGTGATGGAAGAGAGTATTCACTCAAAAACATGTATTAACAAGACATTTGTCCAATGTCAATGGTAAATTGCTTCAGAATCTGAGGAAACTATAATACAGTGAAACTTGTCTAACATGGAGTTCCAGAAAAAATCCTCCCACTAGACAACACATATTCAGTACATTTTTAAGTCTGATGCTGAAATGTGTACTATTTACACAACATTTTGGATTGTGCAACATCTGGGTTATACAAGTTTCACTGAAATGTTTTGGAATTCAAAAGTATCTCAATATGCTGAATGAGTAAATATTGAACCATTTCTGAGTCACATTAACATCTCTTCTTCCAAAAAAATGCATATATAATTATAATTTCATGTACTAAGTTAACATCTTTTTTATAGAGCTATGAATACCAGATATGTATATATACAATTCATTTATAATTTTACACCAGTTCGGTTGATCACGATATTAATATTGCATCAGATCATATACCTCCTCTTGGAACACAACAGAATGAACCAAACTCTGACCCAATGTTTCTATCATTTTCTTCAGTTCCTCAGCTGGTTTCCCTCGTCTCACAGCAAGGCCACTGAAACAATTCACCAACAATTGAATTCACAGCCTACTTACATAATAAAATTCAATCCTAAACGCTATCAGTTCATATTTTATTATATTTATTCTGGAACTTACTACATATTACAAGAATTCTACACATTAACTTTGAGGAGAAGCTCTGACCTGCCCTTTAGTTTGAGATTCTTCCTCAAGTCTTGCACAGTCTCAATCAATAGTCTGGTTCTATGTCGTCCTGTTTTCGGAAACCCAAAGTGGTATGATCCTCCAAAATGATGGGGGTCAAATATGTACACAGGCAGTACAAAATCAGCATTCCTGTTGGCCCAGTGCAGTACCTAGTAATACATTTACACACCTCATACTACCTCTGTACACCAACCCATTGTACACCTCATAATACCTTTGTACACCTAGTATTACCAATCTATAGCTCATAATACTTTTGTACACTTAGTAATACATTTATAGATGTAGTAAAATTTGTATACCTAATAATACATTTGTACACCTATAGTAATATATTAATTTTTATAAATTAGTACATATCTAATTACCAATGCATGGCAAAACTTAACAGTAAATATGCACAATAAATCATCATTCCCTGAGCAATAACTTATGTTTCATATAATTGTTTCAATCAGCATCATTAACGAAAATTTGATTCAAAGTTTAAATTATATTAATTAACACTGTCATGAGAATCTTATTCCACATTATACTGAATCCAACATCATGTACATGTACAGCTGACAGTTACAAATTATGCAATCAACCACACTTGTACTGTAATAAATCAAGTATACGTTTGCAATGCCACAAACATAACTATAATTTGGTGATATTGTGCAATGCAACTTGCATGCATTCATCAGCTGTTCAATGTCATGTGTTGAACTTATGCAACATACACGTACAACATTGAATATTTTGACTCCCGCTCAAGTGATCGCAATTTTTATGAATATGTAAAATATAAACAGGTCTGGCACAATTTTTAGAATTAATTATGAAGCTTTAGAATGCTATCTTAGTTTTCACAAGCTTCTCAACAGCTAACTACGGCAAGACCTGGTCCACATTCATCATCTATGCAATTCTCGAGAATCGACTAACAAGCATCGTTAATTAGAATAAATTTGAGATTATTATTTCAATATTTTCAGAACCATACCTCATTATCGTGAATTCGCAAGTCATTCCGAAGAAGACAGATGATAATTTTGCCTTTGGTACTCATGCTTATTAGTTACGCAATCATATTATGGCTCGAGTTCGGTGTTCTTCTCTTTATGGAACATATCGATCCCGATTGATTACATGTGAACATGTATGGATTAGCGAGATGGAAAAAAATTATTATTATCTTCTACTAATATACTACAATTTTTAACTTGGAATAAAGATACACTTTGGAGAATGGGCCATTAAAATACATGAAT
The DNA here is from genome assembly GCA_024699665.1 of Ostrea denselamellosa. Taxonomy (NCBI): domain Eukaryota; kingdom Metazoa; phylum Mollusca; class Bivalvia; order Ostreida; family Ostreidae; genus Ostrea; species Ostrea denselamellosa. Next base: position 2,778,039 of record JAMZEH010000014.1, read on the forward strand.
ACATATAACAATATTTGCAATCTCTACCCAGAGTTATCGTTCTTTGCACTCACTCTGGGTAGAGATTGCTTTATAAAGCGTACCGATGTAACATTTAAAAAAAAAAAAAAATAGTGACCCGTTGAAAAACGACCCCAGGGTTCATTTTCAACGAAAGTTTGATTAATTTTCAAAATTAAAAATGACCCAAACCATTAATTAACTACACTCCCAAGCGTGAAACTTTGACCCTTGTTAAAAATGACCCATGGAGATCGTTTTCAGTCCTTATCTAGGAAAAGTGGTGGGGTCATATTTCAACATTGAGAATATCAGAACTGAAGATATCATTAATTATTTGAAGAGATATTTAATTTAATTTGTTGCGGGCATCATCAATTGAGTTTATGTTAATTTGGCGCGCCATACATACTTCAATACTGAAAAAGACCCCAATGTCTCAGGCGCGTGGTGGGGTTATATATTGCACAGAAACATTTTATATATTCATTGAAAAACGACCCCATTACTGATCAAAATTTAATGTTGATCACTTTTCAACCACCGTTTTTAATCAAATTTGATCGGGGTAAACTTTTAACGTTAAGAAATGACCCACACGGTCGTTTTTCAACAGAGCCACTATTTAATGTTGCCCCGAAATTGTTCAGCATTGAGTAGCCTAATGATAGATACCTCTTAAAAGTTCATTCAGTAAATGAATATATTAAATATGGGCAAATGGCTATCGGAAAGTGTCAATTTTTAATTATTTGACTGTGAACAGATGAGGAAAACTCGTACCAGAATGGGGAGAGGTTTGGGGGGTGTGGGGGTGGTACTGAGTTGAAGGAGTCGGCATTGAACATGCACTGTTAATACCCAATTGTTTATTAATAAAGTAATTAAGCATATTTCGCTGATTTCTTCTGAATTTATCGGAGCATGTAACCGTTAAACTGACCGGTCAATAGGTTTGACCGTTTCATGGTCAGTGCACATGAACGTTGAACATTACGAAAGTGCCGTATCGAAATAACTGTATGGTATTATAAACTACAACATTGCGGTTCTTTTAATCGCTGATGCAGATAAATGAATCGGATAATAATACAGTTATTTCATGTATCTCAGAGAAACAGTCAAACTCTTGTCCCTCGGTGATGCGAAAGACCTCATGAACTACATGCATTGTCTGAAGCCAACGAGGGCGATAGTTCACCACGTCGGGAAACAGAAAAACAAAATCTATGGATCAAGGGCTGTGAGTTATATATATATGTATATATATATATCCACACACACACACACACACACACACACACACACACACACACACACACACACACACTTTTGTGATTTACTAAATTAATGTCCTCATTACTTCGTGTACAAATGAGTTAACTCATATATATATATATATATTGTAATTCAATCAGTTAGAATAAAAATCAGAAATAAGAACAAAGTCATGCTCATGTGCGGATCTAGACGGGGAGGGGGTCAAGACCCCCTCAGAATTTGCAAAGTATATACCATCATACCATATATATATATATATATATATATATATATATATATATATATATATATATATATATATGAGTTAACTCATTTGTACACGAAGTAATGAGGACATTAATTTAGTAAATCACAAAATTATCAGGAAATTCATATATCAAGTGTTCTCAAAGGAATACATGCTGAAACGATTTGTTTGTTCAAAATCCATCTTTCATTTACAATTTACATTAAAAAAACCCGGTGATTAATGTTACAATTTTATTCATACTCGATGTTTAACAATAGGTAAGAATTTGAAAACGTTCACTATTATACCACAACAAACTTCACAGTCTAATTAAAATTAGATACTTTGATCCGCTCACGTAGTCACTGCGTCAAAGGATCTAATTTGAATTAGATTGCAAACTTCTGGGCAATGTAAACGTTTGACTGACAGTATTGTCATAAAGCCATTGACTTTAGTATAGTTTAGACTAGCTACTTTGTTAATAATCAAAAGTTAACCAAAAAGGACTAGCACAAACATTTAACAGAGTCAAATTAACATGAACTCAATTGAAGATATCTTTAATTATTTGAAGATACCAACAAATTCATTCGATGTGTGCGCGCAACAATTCATTTAAAGATCTCTTTAAAAAATTAATCTCAAATTTTGAATTATTGTCTGCATTAATTGAATTTTGATAGCACAAATTATTCTGCTGAATTGATTTCGCGCAATCTTGAGGCGCGAAAAAGGGAAAGTTGAATATGCATAATTTTGTTCAACTACTGAATATTGCATGGCGCATGAATTTCGGCGGCATAACAAATTTGTGAAATGCCATTTTCTTCTAATTTTACTTACTTTCCAATCTATGGGATGGTAGAATATGAGCTATCGTATCTACACTGTATTCCATAAGTTCACAAAAACACTTAGCAAAAAAAACAAACAAAAAAAACCCCCCAAAAAACCAAAAAAAAACCCAAAAACAAACTAACAAACAAACAAAAAACAAAACAACAACAACAAAAAAAAGGAACCCAATAAAATTCAACCAAAAATAAACAAACAAAAGAAAAGAAAAAAAAACCAACAAACAAACCAACAAAAAAAAACCCCAAACAAACATAAAAAAAAAATCAACACCCCCCCCCCCCCAAAAAAAAACAACAAACAACAAAGAAAAACAAAACAAACAAAGAAAACAACAACAAACAAACAAAACAACAACAAACAAACAAAACAACAACAAACAAACAAAACAACATTGCTGGATCCAGTAAATGTTCTACCAATCCCTTTCTTTCTTCCTCACGAAATATTAACAGCTGTGAAGAGGAAAATCGAAACGTATTGTGTCACAACATATGCTAGAAGTGGTGTAAATCAAACGTGGATTCTAAAAGTTTCAAAAGAGTTTTAAGTAAATTTGAAATCACAACCTCCCAAATCAAAAACATCAAAACGTATGACTTTCCAATACTTTAAACGACCATTCCTGACGATAAATTAAAGACCAGACTTGTTAACATCATAGACAGTTGCTTCTTTAACAAAAATGGAGAAGGAACTATTCATATCTAGTGGAAAAATATTGCTTTGTTAAACACCACTCTGATTTTACACACAAGTACCCTGAAGTTGAAATGAAAAAGATGCTGGAATCCTCACTGATAATATCTTCGTAGTTTTTGGTGATCGGGTCTTCCAACAGTCTACTGGAATTCCCATTGACATGAATTGTGCTCCATTGTTTTTATATTCTTATGAGGCAGCATTTATTATTTAAAAAAAAACTTTTTACATGAGAAGAAAACATTTCTGTTGTGGCTTTCAGCTCGACATTTAGATATATCGACGACGTTTTACGTATGTATCTATACCGGACAAAAAGTTATGGATCATGAACTATTTCATTGATTAAAACTAAACCTTTGTACGTACATGGCAGCATATATAAAACACAAACGCTGACATCAATTTTCATCAATATTTAATAAGAAATCTAGTTTCATTTATTGATTTTTTGAGGTCACAGACCACATAACAATATGCCACTGAATGACGTGAAGAAATCTGGCATGAAAGACAACTTGAACTTTACATAATATGTCCAAAATTGACTCAGAGTTTCATCAATACTCGGTGTGACCTTCGTTTGCTCTCAGAACAGATTGACATCGGCGTTGCATACTCATTATGAGATTCAAAATGTTCTGTTGAGTGAGATTGTTCCATTCTTCTCTCATCACGTTTTCAAGGTCAACCAGTCTGTGGTTGGTTTCAACGTTGTGAAGGTTGATGCTGTTTTTGATCCCACATAGGAATTCAGGTTCGGTGAGATAGCAGGCCACTCCATACGCTCGATTGTTTCCCTCTAATGTTTTCTCAATCCATGTATATGTGTTATTCCACTAACAATTTCTCCCAAAAACTTTATCAAACCAAAATGCCCACGATCCCTAACTTTTTTTGTCTAGTATATTAACAATAATCATTCTCATTCATATTTCGATTCGATATACCCAGTGAACTCGAAATAAAAGACACAACAGTGTCTTCCACATCTGCTTCGTACTTAAATATTTTATTGAAAATAGATGTTAACGGCAAACTAACAACTTAACTCTATGACAAACGGCATTATTTCAGCTTCTCCATCGTCAATTTCAATTTTTTTTAATAGCAATATTCCATTATCACCTGCATATGGTGTTTATATCTCTCAACTAATTCGATATGCAAGAGCTTTTTCTGCACAGGATCAGTTTTGAAATGGAGGCAGGCTACTGACAATTAAGTAGGTGTTTCAAGGGTTTCAACAGTTTCGTTTAAAGTAAGCATTTCGCAAATTCTGTGGTCATTATAACGCCAATACCACCTGTCATTGGGCCAAATGCTGTCTGATGTGTTTCATACCGCTTGCTAAACCTTCTATTGCACACTGAATATGATTACGGATTACCCCGTTTACCTGATCAAAATACAGAGCTCACGGGGGTGTATCCGGTTGACAGGGGATGCTTACTCCTCCAAGACATTCATAATAATCATAATGATCAAGAAAAAAATGAACAATACAATGATACTGATCAAGAAAAAGATGAATTATACAATGACACTGATCAAGAATAAGATGAATTATACAATGGCACTGATCAAGAATGAGATGAATTATACGATGATACTGATCAAGAATGAGGTGAATAATACAATTTCGCTGATTAAGAAAGAGATGTGAATAATGCAATTTCAATGAGCAATCGGCATTGGTTTACGATTCTTGATTCGCAACAAAGTCTAGTAGGGATAAGGGCAAGGGTTAAGACGTATAGGTTTCTGCTCTGTATAAAGTTATTGTTCTCCCGGAACCAAACTGTAGAATTGAGTTTGCGGATGGTTCTGAAACTATTTAAATATTGCACGCATGGAAACATACTGGAAGCACTGTCAAATCGGAAATGAAAGTGACTCAACGATTTCTGATTCCGAAAGTAAAGGTGGGATGATATGTATGTTTTAAAAGTACAAAACAGCTAGAATGAAGTAGAGAATTGCGGAAAGAAGCCGATGTATTCGAGAATTGCACCATTACCATCGGTGCAATTCAGACCCACTACATGTAGGATTCTGGGAAAATATTAAAATCTTCATCATATACCAGACTTAACATTAAGATCTTTAACTACTGAACAGCAGATAATGTGAATAACGCTTAATTCGTTAGGTGATGATGATGATGCAAATATTAATACTACATGAAGGAGCACTCCTGCAGCACAGATGAGACAAAAATATACTCAGTATAGCGATAAGTGTAAGGTAATGAGGATAAATGGAAAGCGAGACAATAAGATAAATGAAGGGAAGACGAGGTGGAAGATATGGAGGAGTTTATCTACCTGGGAGTGATAAGGATCACAACACATCAAGAGCAGGACAAACAAGACAAGGGAAAGTATAGAGTGCATAGAACATTGGAGACAGAACGAAGATCAAGCTATTCAAGTCGCTAGTGAGGTCAGTGCTGATAAAGGAAGCGAATCGTGGAAAGTGACAAAGACAGAGGAGAAGAAACTAGAAGGAGATGAATAATACAATCACGCTGATGAAGAAAGAGATGCATATCAGTTCAAATGCTTGTGGAGAATTCTGGGGAGCAGATTGTGACAAACTGTGAAGTGGCAGACAGGGAATACAATAAAAGACGAGTTGAGGAGGCAGCAATGGGATTGGACAGGAGCTACGAAGAGAAAATGACAATGACTGCGAAACAGCGCTAAAGCGGACACCAGAAGGGAAAAATGCACGAGGGAGACCGAAAACAACCTGTAGAAGGAATGTGGAAGCAGAAAGAAGGAGTACAGGATGGAGAAGCTGGCACGAGGTCAAAATGGTAGCAGGAAACAGGGTGGTTTGAAGAGAGAGAGAGAGAGAGAGAGAGAGAGAGAGAGAGAGAGAGAGAGAGAGAGAGAGAGAGAGAGTCGCGGTCCTGTTGTGAAGAAAATTAGGTGCTAAGTATGAAGTAGCGATTGGCGAAAAGAAGCCGATGTAACTCGAATAGCTCGGTACAATCGAGACCCACCACATATAGTACTATAGTACATTGAGAAAACACTGAAAGTTTCATCATAGAATTAGCATTTAAATCTCAAACTACCGTATAGCAGAGGATGTGAGTAATATTCAATTAGTTAGGTGATGATGCAAATCTAAATGATGCATTAAGAAACACTCTTGCATCACAAGTGAGTAAAAAATAGGCTCACTATGAATAATAGGATTAGAACAGTGAGCTGTAGCAGTAATTTTTGCCTCGTTGTATCTACTGCCATGAAAAGCAATAACAAACGGGGAAATAAAATGAAATATCGATTCAATTAAGATTTCAAAATTAAAAGAGAATATCTGCCGTTGTAGACTATTTGGTTGCGAGTCTTGGCTATTCAGTCGTAAAGCATTAAATCCATTTTACTAGTTGCGTACAGTATATTTCCATAGTATGTTTTTTTTTGTTGTTTTTTTTTGTAAATATAATGTTGAATTTTGTCGAAGATTATGCTAAGCAATAGGCTAGATATGAAAAAGGAGCTTGATATCGTGTTAGAATGGATAAAAAGTATAAGAGGAATATTAAAATCACGTATTAGACACTTCAAAGCAAAAGTGCGTACCATCTATCCTTCTGTATTTAGTAAACCAGAAGTAATACAAGATTTAGATAGGTTATATGAGGAATATGTTTAAGTTTCAGCTGACAAAGCTTGTAACAACATTATATTTGTTTGTAAGGCTCATTATTACAACTGTATTTTAAACAAACTTGGTTTTAATTCCACATTTTGGTAATCGCCCTTATATTCCAACTACCCTTTCAAAAGATGAAATTCTTCAATTTCATGCTTCAGTTTTAAATACATTTAATATCCCAGTCAATGGGACGAATGAATATGGGTTACCGTACATAAGTTGGATTCCTAAACTTCACAAAAACCCTTGCAAACAAGATACATTACTAGATTCAGTATATGTTCTACCAAGCCCCTATCTTCGCTCCTCACGAAACTATTAACAGCCGTGAAGGAGAAACGTCAAACGTATTGTGCCACAACATATACCAGACGTGGAGTATATCAAATGTGGACTCCAAAAAATTCTAAAGATCTTTTAGAAAATTTTAAATCACAAAACTTTTTTTCAAATCAACATCAAAACGTACATTTCAACACTTTACATGACCATTCCTCGCGATAGATTAAAGACTTGACTTTTTGACGTTATAGACAGTTGCTTCTTCAACAAAAATGGAAAAGGAAATTATTCATATCTAGTTATCAGACATTCAAAAATTTACCTCGTTAAACACCACTCTGTTTCTATGCACAAGTACTCTGTGACCATTTTCACAAAAAATCTTACGACTGAAATAAAAAATTCTGTCTCTGCTTTATACTCAAATAAGTGCAACTGTGCCTCGAGTAAGAATAAAGTTTAATCACCAATGAGTAAACTATGATTTGCTTTTTCAGGAATATGTGTGCAAAGAAATATTTTTTTACAATTTCTATCTTAATCGTAAGATTATTTTTGTGAAAGGGCCACTGGAGTTGATGTTAAAAGATGCTGGAGTTCCTCAGTGACCATATCTTTGTAGTGTTTGGTGATCAGGTCTTTCAACAGTCTGTTGGAATTCTCATGGGCACAAATTGTGATCCCTTGTTGACTGACATGTTTTTATATTCTTATGAGGCAGAATTTATGCAAAAGATACATGTGCCCTTCAACTCCACATTTAGATGTATTGACGACGTTTTATCTAAGCCGCCCGCGTGGCTCAGTGGTTAGAGCGTCGGGCTCAAAGATCTGATGATGCCGGTCTTTCGGATGAGACCGTATAAACCGAGGTCCCGTGTCGCAGTAGGTGTGGCACGATAAAGATCCCTCCCTGCTCAAAGGCCCTGAGTGCCGAGCATAGGCCTAAATTTGCAGCCCTGTCACCGGTAATGGTGACAGCCGCCGGATAGCTGAAAAATTGCTCAGGCGGCTATAAACAAACAAACAAACAAAACGTTTTATCTATTAATAATATTTCATTTTCATTCATATGTCGATTCGATATATCCCTCTGAATTCGAAATAAACGACACCAGAGTTTTCCACATCTGCTTCGTATTTATTGAACATAGATGTTAACGGCAAACTAGTAACTCAACTTTATGACAAACGGAATGACTTTATCTTCTTCATCATCAACTTCCCATATTTATGTAGCAATATTCCACCATCACCTGCGTATGGTGTCTCTCAACTGATTCGATATGCAAGAGCTTGTTTTGCATATGTTCAGTTTTTAAGTCGAGGCAGGCTGCTGACAAACAAGTTGATGTCACAGTGGTTAGGGGCGGCATTTCGCGAGTTCTGTGTTGTTGTGTCGATCTAGTTTGCCAATACAACCTGTCTTTGGGTCAAATGCTGTCTGATCAGCTTTTATTAGAAAATGTACAAATCGTTTGAATCAGTCTATCTTAAACATTATTTTGATTTTCAATTATACTCAAGTGTTTATGGTCTCTTTTGAGGTAGTTCTTATCTGTATATAACTTATCTCTGATATTTTCTTGTTTTATAATATATGTTCTCGATATGTAGATATGTTAAAGACGGAACCACAATGTAAACTACTTTGTATAACTAATTGTGCAATCCTGTATTAATAAAAGATATTGTAATTATTATTATTATTACTATTATTACGTGTTTCATTCCGGTTGTTGAGCCGTTCTTTGCACACTGATTTTGACTACAGATTACTCAATAACTTGATCAAGATGTAATTTCATGCTGGGTGTGACCGGTCGACAGAGTATGCTTACTCCTCCTAGACACCGGATCCCACCTCTGGTATATACAGGGATCCGTGTTTGCCCAACTCTTTAATCTGTATTCCATATTGGGTTTATAAGATTGATCGTTGTTCGTTATCTTCGCGGTTTCATGCAATAATCGGTAGTTTTAAAAATATATGTATAGTGTACCAGTATACGCCAACAAAAACAATTAATCGTGAAAATATAGTAATCTAAAACTATTCCATGAATAAAAGAAGATAATTCATATTTAAAGAGTTTAAGTGTTAGTCCATGTAAACACCATGAAGCAGGTGCTTTATTGATTAAAAGACTTCCATTGAATTTAACAAAGAATTTGTTTCGAAATTCTCAAGTTTCAGGATGTTATCTGTTGTGTTTACATAGTATAGTGTGACATTTGTGTATGCAAGCTAATGTTCTACATAACTGTGTTTCCCAATAAAATATATACAGAAATTCCTGTCAATTATATTCAATCACAAGTCGTAGCTAACCAATTATGATTTTCATTATGTAGACTCGTTATTCTGTAACACACCAGGAAAAAAAAATTCGTAGACTCGTTTAAAATAAATCACTAATTACTTACACTCAATATTCCATGATTGTTAGTTGGAGAGAAAATCTAGGTGAACAAAAGAGTAATTTGGTATCGTATTTCGGTGAAAGGTAGCATTCCAGTCTACTGTGTACAAGTGACAGAATATTTCATGCTCACTAGTCAATATCAGCAGGTATTTATTTGAATCCATAAAGACAAATGTAGTCAAGTGGAACAAATATATGACCATGTCTGTACTGGATACAAATGGAGAAGTTCATTGCCATCATACTTGATCGTAATTAGACTTCTGGAGCTCTCGGAGAGTTTGGGACATTGATCAACGTCCCCAAGGTATTTAACGGATGATAAATATCACATATAAATCAATTCAATGTTCATCGAGTGAAAAGATCACGAACAGACGTCCTTATATGAACACAGTTACATGTATATATGGGATACACTTAAATACTGTAACTGAAAGTCTGTTTTCAATGTCGATAACATATTCGGTGACGTCACCTGTATCTATTGTTTTACACAATTCATTAAATGGAAAATGCATACTATTGGAGGTATAATCTACAGAGAGGAAATTGGTGTGTGAGTGTGTGTGTGTGTGTGTGTGTGTGTGTGTGTGTGTGTGTGTGTGTGGAGATCTAGTTTTTGTATGGGTGGATCCTATTTTACCTTCATGTAATTCTTTTATCAATTCAACATGATTAAGATGCTTAATTCGGCTAATTTCACTGAAACATCGGGAAAATGATATTTTCAGAAATAATCTTCCATGCAAATACAGTATCATATATCTGGTAACGTCTGTAATGATAGAGAGTTACCGTTCTCAGACGTGGTCACCTGACCACCAAGCCTTTATATACATGTATATTAGAGTCCATTTACTTTATTTTTCTTGGCCAAAAGGCTTTATTTTCCTTGGCCAGAATAGTTCTAAATTGCAACACTGAGGTATAGGAAGAAATATTTGCCATCTTAGATTTAGGATTCACTTTCCCCAGTATGTTGAAAGTTCTTCCATACATTTCGTAATTTTACATCCTGGCGTTATGTCCTCATAGTGACAAGGAATGCTGTTCTCCTTACTGGTTGGTTGAATAGGCTGTACAATGCAATAAAACAATGAGTTCGTTGATCTTAAATGGTCTTGTAAGTTGAATCCGTAACGTCCAGTACATTTGGAACTGGCTCGTCATCCTCGTAGTTTCTGCTAAGATATTCTGATGTACAAGCACTTTACATACTGCACACAACTTCGAATTCGCTCCGGACCCTTTTCCTTCTCGTTTTCCTAGCGAAACCTGTTTTCATTATAAAAGCAATAGGCTTAGGTACACACGTTCTTTATTTTCAAAGCAGGTTTTTTTTTTGGTTCACAAGGTTTATATCTAAACCAAAAACTAAACTGATACAAAAGTTAAGCTGTGAATTTAATTCATAGTTAGAAATATCAATATATTGTCATTCAAACTTCCTTCCCTGGTGATTCAACTAATGACTAGTACAAGAGTTTGTAGAGTACATCAAAGATGAAGCCTAATAGAAGTGTAGATGTCTGTCAACAGGAACCGGTCATTTCGCCTCTAAAAATAATAGTAGGGGCCTATACAATACCACCCCTTAATAAAAAAACAACAGTGTTTTTGGTTGGGAGTGGTATCGTATAGCCTCCTCCTATTATTATTAGAGGCAAAATGACCGGTTCCTGTGATCTGACTGCTGCTATTGTGTCGGGTCATTTTATCTTAGACTGTTGTTTATAAATATTTAGATCCTGTTTGTTGTACAGTTGTCCTCTGTTTACATGTAAATATTTTCAAACTGTGCAGATCTAGGTTCAAAAGTTAAAGCTTTCGTGATGAGTTAGCATTATCTCTTTTGGAAAACTGCGATACTAAGCCGACACGTTTCTACGCATGTGTAGTAAATGTAACTTATTTCCAAGCATATTTCTGCATGTGATACACTTGAATGACGTTTAATAATAAATATACTTTTAATACGTACGCATATGATACACTTGACTGAGTTTTAGTGGTGCTTTAATTATACTGTTATTACGTTAGCCCTTCGGGCTTCACTGGAATTGAGCATGTGACCGCCCCTCTTTAGAACCCAGTAAAGTTTTTTAAAAAGTTGTTCTGTCTCTCTTTCTTTCTCTCTCTCTCTCTCTCCCTCTCTCTCTCTCTCTCTCTCTCTCTCTATATATATATATATATATATTAAACGCAATTAGTATTTCAGAAATCAAAATTCAAAACACATAGTACGTTTCAAACTAACGTAGCGGCGACAATAAACAGATAAATAAAACAATATATGGTTCACAGACGCATATATTGTACATTTTATGCAAAATACATACACATGTGCTTATCGAACATGTACTTGAAATAAACCTTCTTATTTCAAGAAATGTCACATAAATTGTTTTCTTTAGGGAGACAGCGTTGCAAATGAACATTAATTCGTATTTAACGTGAACAGTATCAACAGCGCGTTTTCGATTCAAACCAGTGCGATCAGAGGTTACTAGGAAATCTTAGTGTTTGTATTTGCAGAAAATGTGCAATTTGTGCAAATGCTTATTACACAATTAAAAAATTCCTGAGTTACATTTCTCTTATTGCCATGATCGCCACAAGGACCCTATGCTTATTTTCCTTCATTTTCTATTTTTAAATCTTAAAAGAAAAAAAAGAACCAAAAATAAATCTAAAACATATTTTACTGATGTATTTTTATATAAATGTTGGTTTGAAATGACAGACTGCTTTACTTGACCGTTTGCTTCAAGAAAAGCTTTTTCCGGTCTTGGAGTTTAATTCATTTAAAGATATCAATGTGAGCTTGGAAGACGAATTCTTACGATACAGCTTGTTTACAGCTCATTCGAAGCCCATACTTCTAACAATATGTTATCTGTATTTTAAAAGAAATGCTCATTGCAATATATCTTCAATGTCTGGTTTCTATGTAATATATACGAATTCTTACGACAAAACCAAGGAAATATCCATATGTTGGTTATTGTTTATACAGATGATATATCCAAGCGGTGGTTGTTTTTTGTAATAATCTGGAATAGAAGATCAGGAATATCAGTATACCAGCTAGCTAGTTCTCAATAATCCCTTCTTTATCAGGCGTTCTCTCTCTCTCTCTCTCTCTCTCTCTCTCTCTCTCTCTCTCTCTCTCTCTCTCTCTCTCTCTCCACACACACACACACATATATATACTCACACACACACACACACACACACCACACACACACACAGAGAGAGAGAGAGAGAGAGAGAGGGAGAGAGAGAGAGCATTTGAATTATACATGTATACATGAATTTGTAAAGTATATTTTGACTATAAAATCTATAAATAAAAATTCACCATTGCAATAGTAAAACGTTGCAGAACGGATATATATTTATTTGTAAAATCTGGGACAAAAATAGTCCAGTACAAATGTAATACATTGTCCACTTTCTTGAATGATATACATTTTAAAAATAACTTGACATCCCAGCCGTCTGCCCTCCTGTGGTAATAAGAATTCCTTATTTCTTTTAGAAAAAAAAATACCCCAGCAATAATCACTAAGTAAAGAGAAAGAAGCATTGCGCCGCCCATATTTGGTATTTAAAAATAAGGGGGTAATACTTAACTATGTACATTGACTGCAAACTGTATGATCAATTTCGTGTATGACTTTAATATCCCTCCTTTTTTCGAAAACATGGCGTTCTCTTTATAACTTCCAATAAAGTAAAATTATATTCTCTATCATGGACATAAAATCGAATTCAAACTATCTAATAAGCATGCTTTATCAGAATTTTCTGAAATAATGCTTTAAATAGAGTTGTTCGTTTATTTATGACATAATAGTTAATTTTTTTTAGGACGTTTCTATTTGCATATCCCAATTACACACTTCTCAAGAGATAATAACTTTTAATCATTTATTAAGAATTACGCCGCAAAATCCCTAATATTGATAACTTTATACTCAATAAATAGAGATAATTCACAGCAGGATTTGTTAACGGCAAATAAACCAATTTCAGAAGACACGGTGAAACCATTAGTCATGTATTAATTTCAATGATGACCACATGCGTGTACAAGGACAATCCACATCATACTAGGCCTGAAAATGATGAGAAAATGTAGTGCTGTTGGACATCATGTCACAGAGAGAGAGATTGTACACAAATAATCATTCCTTTGAAATAATGGCCAAGTGGGAAGAACCAAAGGCCAGTGAGGTATTCATATCTGATTTCGAAACTCATGAAAATTATATGTATATTATGTAAAACTATTTATACTTGCAAATTAAAGATGCTTTTAAAAGGTAAAGGTTTATTATCGATTTTTTTTTCCAAAAGTCTATTCATACTGTATTTAATATATCATGTAAGTAATTACACGTACATCTTGATAAACTGATTCACCGACAGATCTCAGTGACTCCGTGGGGTGTGACTAGCACGTGACAAATCTCAGTGACTCCGTGGGGTGTGACAAGCACGTAACAAATCTCAGTGACCCCGTGGGGTGTGCCAGATCTCAGTGACCCCGTGCATTGTGACAGCCACGTGACAGAACTCAATGACCCCGTGCACTGTGGCAGCCACGTGACAGAACTCAATGACCCCGTGCACTGCGACATCCACATGACAGATCTTAGTGACCCCATGCACTGTGATAGCCACGTAAACGTCATAGGAAAGGTGCCAGCTAACACAACGTCCATCCTCATCTCTTTCTGAGAGTTGTTGCAAAAGGAAAAAAAATCGTCTCATCGCTAATTAATTCGTGCAGAGATTATTTGGCTTTTCGAGCACTTTTCAAGAACACCATTTTATCAAATTACGTGTTTATATTCTGCACACTTTACAGCTCTATAAAGATGCCACTGGCGTTGAAATCAATTACCTATAGCTGTCGGATTTTTCTTATTATAAGCTAACTTGGTCCGGTCAACCAGTTATTTCAATACAACATGTATGTTCTTCCTGTGATTAATCTGGGCACTAGTCAGTTTGGGGTCTCATTCCACTACAGTTATAAATTTTACCCGTCCTTTCCTAATAATTTCACGACTTTTGCCATAATCAATATTGTTTATCAACAATTTAGCTAATAACAATTAACATCATCTCACTTTCATTGGCTTACATGATAGGGTTGTCGTCTGCGTGAGGGTAAATCGATTGTTTCCTGTAACGAAATCTTTCCTCTGGAATTAAGATTTGTACGTAGTGAATATCATTAGTCTACTCTGTGATATTGTGCTGTTCATTGCGGATACTTTTCATGTACTATTTCGTTGCTTTTTCCCACTTCGAAATTATCTCGTGCGTGGAGACCTGGGCGAGCGCCAAAGGGTGAAAAGATACTGCCGACAAGCAGATCACCTAAAAAATTTTATCACTGTCTAAGATCGTTGATTTCATATATATAAAACCCAACTTTCGATGGTGTTGAAGCTGTTGTTAATATTTCATACTGTCCAAAATGATAGACAATTATACGTTGTGCATTGACGACTGCAGAATCATCTGCGTTTTGTGCTACCAATGTTCCTTTAGATGGCGATAGGAAAAAATTCTTACATGAGGTAGGTTAATGATTTTTATATGAATTAAAAGTGTGTATGTTTACAGTAATCGCAGTAATCTACTAATATGGCACTGTGTGTCTACTAATGACTTACCATTATGGGCATTAGGTTTACTTAGTATAATACATAATAGAGTTTCCAAGTGTTTTAAGAAATCAAAAATAAACTCAAGGTATCAATATTAGAACATACATCTATTAAGGTAAGTCTATAGAAGATCCGTCAGACATATGTATTTTACGAAGGCCAAGGGCGAACTGAACTGGTGAAGCATTAAACTCGAATCTAAGCCACCCACAGTAACGTAAATCTTATCATATATAATGCTATTGCTGCTGAAGTAAATATAGACAAACGCATGAGTGAAATGTTTTAGTAATATGTGCTTATAGCAGTAAGCAAATTACATGAAAATTCCATCAACATGCCCACAGTATACAGAGAACAATGAATAAGTGAATACAGTGGCCTTTGCTGACCACTCGATAACTGGCCGGTCTTCCTAACGAGATGCATTGATATCACTAATTAGAAGCAGGCACTAGTTTCCATATCGATCAATCACTGATCAAAAAAAAAAAAAAAAGGGTCACAAATTATACCCCTCAAAATTACCTTGCATCGATAAGGTTGAAAGTTAATGTTAATATCAACAAGAACTTTTCCCGCATAATCATTTTCGTCTTGGAAGTAATTGTTCCCAGACTTTTTTTTTTTTTTTTTTAAATTCATTTAGAACACTCAAATTAACGTTCGTTTAAATCTTGAAGATTTGTTTTGGTATGATAAAGATGGAAGTGCCTGTTTGAGTAAAATTCACTATTTTGCAACTTGAAATACGCAAAAACTTTTCTTGGCTTGAATAAACTATTATCCAAATTAATTCGCGTGTGCATTATATCTGCTTGATTAGAGAATATCTGTTGGTCATTTGGTCATTTTGTTGGTTCATGACCGATGATATTACTTGTTTATACTGGACGATGACTAACCTCACCTCAATGCAATGACCACAATCCACAGACGTACATATAGATCGCATTTCGACCATATATATATATATATATATATATATATATATATATATATATATAATATCCTTGGCGATCTCTCATTGCGACATAAAACTGCTTCGACAACCATTTCCGATAAATTCTTGTCAGATTTGTAAATTCTCAAACAGTAATAATGCAATAGGAGAACAAATTATTGAAAATACATTTCTGAATCATGTATAACACCAAAAACTAATGAAATTCCCTTCGCTTCTTGTTATGTTATCGTTTATTACCGGTCATTAGGTCGAATTGTCTGTCTTGGCAGTTTATAGTGCAATATCTCCATGTCTAGGAAGCAGTCCGAAGATTAATTTTTAATGAGAATTCGGGTGCTGTGATCCACAAAATTATTTAGATAAAAAGGAATGTGAATGGTGTTTAATGAGATATTAATATTGCAAAATTGACAGCTGTTTTCTCCGCTGCGTCAGATTCATTCAGATAGTGGGCAATCAGTGTAAATATTTAAAGCGTGGGATCCTAGACATTCTGATTGCTTTATACTATACGATGGATAGATATTTTGATATGAGAAATGTCAGAAGAAATTCGTTGAGGTAGTTTTTTCCAGATAAATAATGATGGTTTTTGAGTCAATGCTGTATCGGTAGGTATTCACGGAAAACTCGGATGTAAAATAGTTTCTGATTTGTTTCATTGCTGTTCGAGAGCAAAATGAGAATAAAAAAGAATGCGCACTCGATTTACTGTCGGACCTAGCAACAAAATTAACACGAAGTCCATTACGTTACCAGTTTAATGGTTTGGGAATCCTTTTAGACATTTCTGAGGAGTGAAATGTTTTATTATACCAGAAATTAATCGCTTTCTGTTTATATCAACACCGGTTTTTGGTATCCTTCAGGAAAATTTCATATATTACTACAATGTTAACGAATATGATTCTGATCTCAAAGAAGTGCATACGACGTAATACGGAGTGAAATAAAAACCATCAGCGTCACTATCAGAATAATGCTCCGAAAAAGAGAATAATCACTTCGTTTATCAGATGTATGTCAGAATTTACGGAGTAAAATGATGTTAACAGATATATCTATGTTTTTAAAAGTATAATGTCGATAATACAACGATACTAGGTAACAGTTTTGAAAACAAAGACTTTTTTTTAATTTCTCTGACGTATCGAGGTGCAAGAACGCGTAGAACACGTAGAACAGGACATGGAACATTGCTAACTACTTTTCCACACTATAGAGTTCCCGTAACGAGGGTGGGTGGTCTGTAACTCCTTTCCCCCATCCCCAACACACTCATACCTTCCACACACAACTGAACAATTTGTCTCTAGGACGATGGATGACCTCAGAACAAGCAATAGCCGCAGGTGAAGTAGCAATTTTTGACCTAGCGCTCAAGGTCTAGCAGTGAGGGCTTCTTATTATATCAGTTTGGGGGGACACATGAAAAGACCTGCAATTTTCACTTTAGTGGTGGATGGAAAATTTTGATTATACAGTGAGGTTGCATTTATACAATGACATTGCGTACATGATGTTGATGCCCCATACTCTCCCCCATCTCTGGACAAAGACGGGAATGAATAATGTTCAAGATGAAATACAATGAGATACAGATTTCTAAACATCGGTAGATGTGGAACTTACCTTGCTCTCGTTTCAAGAAAAATTAAAGACATAATGAAATATCCTATTCAAATATGTTTACATTGTTGGCTTAAAAAATGACAATGCATGTAAAATTTCATTTCATTATGACTTCAGTTTCATTTGACAAAATCATATCAGTATTTGCGAGCAGCTTTTGTCATTTCTTGTAATTTTACGTCGAATTGAAGTATGATAACCTTTGCTATAACTTCTTGGCTTGACGATTTAGTGGGGTGTCTTCAAATAATATATTACGAAGTCGCTCTGTGTTTACAGAAAGGTAATAGGTTACGAAAAATTAGAATATAAATAAAATCCCTGAACTTTGTTCATTTATATAATATTATATATTATTCAATAACGACGTTTGACTGTATATAGGAAATGTCTATAAAATAAATTCATTTCATTTCAACTTTTATTAGATTACATGAAGATTAGATTAAAACGTGTCAAAACATTAACACACAATTTGTCGAAACAACTCAGTATCATGACCTACGACTCGTCTCTTTAAAAGTTAGATTCTGGGATTTCTCTTTTGAACTTTCTTTCCGGTCGATAAAACAAAAAGATAATTGGAATACATTATAAGCTATATAATGAGTAAGGATTATAAAAATCATTTCCCTGACAGGCATCGAGATAACAAACAAAGAAAGCACTCGGTTTGGATAGCTCCAACACCTTACGGCTACTAAATCTAAAAACTCTTTAAAAAGGTCTGTTAACGTTCATAAAAAATCACTGTTTAGTCGTGTTGGTTTTATTTTCAGGGATGATTCTACGAATTTCTTGAACAAGAGAAAGAGAATTACTCGTAAGCATTAAAAAACTCAAAACATGTTTATCAATCCTTACAAAATCAAAACCCCACAAACACGCTATTCAAATCATTCATAGAATCAATACCCTCCCCCCCCCCCCCCCCCCCCCCCGAAACACGCTATTTAAATCATTCACAAAATCAATACCTCACAGTTATACTCTATTCAAATCATTCACAAAATCAAAACACCACAAAAATGCTATTCAAATCATTCACATAATCAATACCCCACAAAAAAGCTATTCAAATTATTCACAAAATCAATATCCCATAAACACGCTATTCAAATTATTCACAAAATCAACACCCCACAAACACGCTTTTTAAATCATTCACAAAATCAATACCTCAGTTATACGCTATTGAAATCACCCACAAAATCAAACCCTACAAACTCGCTATTATTATTATTATTATTATTATAACATTTATATAGCGCTAAATATAATTAAATTACTCTAAAGCGCTTTACATAATTATTTGAAACTGCACAATGAATATACACAACTAAAATTAATTGAAAATAGTATGGGCATACAAAATATAAAAGGGGGTTTAGATATAGAATGGGTTAAACAGTGATTAAAATATTCGAAAAACATGTTCAGCACAGATTAAGATCGAAATATTAAATTGATGAAAGGGTCAGTTAAAAAAAGCTAATTTAAAAAGATGCGTCTTAAGTAACTTTTTAAAACTGGCCAGGTTGTCTTCGAACCTTAAAACGGCTGGCAGGCTGTTCCACAGTGCAGCTGCACTGACATCGAAACGCCGATTTCCATAAAATTTGGTACGTGCCTTGGGCGTCACCAGAAATTTCGAATTCTCTGATCGAAGCGATCTCGATGGAATATATACATCAACAAGGTTCTGAATGTATGCTGGTGACTTCTCTTGCAACGCCTTGAAGACAGTCAAAACAAGTTTGTATTGAATTCGAAATTCCACTGGTAGCCAATGAAGACCAATCAGCACCGGAGTGATATGATCATGCTTCTTGGTTCTTGTTATTATTCTGGCAGCTGTATTTTGAATTCTCTGTAGCTTTGACAGGGAGCCCGAACTCAAACCATACAGCAATGCGTTCCCATAATCAAGCCTTGATGTGACAAGGGAACACACTAGCGTTTTGCAAGCATTTTCCGAAATGAGTTTACGAATTCGACCAATATTTCGAAGTGGGTAGAAACACTGTTTTGAAATTGAACTAATATGGTCATCCAAAGTCAGAGTCCGATCAAAGAGCACTCCCAGGTTTCTAACGCAAGAAGTTGCATCAATAATCTGACCATCAAAATTTATTCTGAAGTTTTCAAACGCACCAGGTCTGGTTTTTGGAGAAAAGATAATAAGTTCTGTTTTGTCTTGATTCAATTTAAGCATATTGGTCTTCATCCAATCGCTGATATCAGATAGGCATGCCTCAAGTCTACCCGCTATAGTGTCCCATGTCAAGCTTGGTTTGATAACCATATATACTTGAGTGTCATCAGCATAGCTATGGAAAGACATTCCGTGCCTGCGGCAAATCTCGCATATGGGTTTGGAGAACATACAGTAGAGCTTTGGTCCTAGGACTGACCCCTGTGGTACACCATAATTAAGTTGAAAATCGGCCGACACAGATGAAAGCACCGCAACTCGCTGATATCTATTGTTGAGATAAGATTCTATCCAAGTCAGAGCATCGCCACCAATTCCATAGGAAAATTTAAGACGCTTAACAAGGATAGAATGGTCAATCACATCAAAAGCAGCCGACAGGTCCAACATCAAAAGAACAGCGCATGAGTTGGAGTCTAGTGCTGTCACAATATCATGGTGTACCTTCAACAGAGCCGTCTCTGTAGAGTGATATACCCGATATGCAGACTGGTATATATCTTGCAGATTGTTTAACACAAGATGATGCTCCAGTCGTGCATTGACCACCTTTTCCAGGATTTTGGATATGAAGGAAAGGTTGGAAACTGGGCGGTAGTTCTTCAAAACCTCATGGTCGAGTCCCTGCATTTTTAGCAACGGGCGGACTACAGCTTCTTTGAAAGAGGATGGCACTGATGAATTTGAGAGAGACTTGTTGATGATAGTTGTAATAGTTGGTAGTAGGACGTCAATAGATAGTTTAAGAATATGTGTAGGTATTGGGTCTAATTCACAGGACTTAGAAGCTGAGCACATGATTAATTTGCGAACCTCAGTTTCAGTTGTTAGTGAGAAACAATCTAATGGTTGTCCACAAAATGCCGTGTCAGCGCATAACTCATCCAGTCCGAGGTTTTTCTTTGAAATAGCCAGCTGGTTACGGATGGTGGATATTTTCCCGATGAAAAATCTTCCGAATTCGTTTACCATTGAAATCACTCACAAAATCAAACCCCGCAAACACGCAATTCAAATCACTAACAAAATCAATACCCGCAAACACGCTATTCCAATCACTCACAAAATCAAAACCCCGCAAACACACCATTTAAGTAATTCACTAAATCAATACCCTACAAACACGCTATTAACATCATTCACAAAATCAATATCTTAGTTATACGCTATTCAAATCACTCACCAAATCAATACCCCCACAAACACGCTATTGAAATCATTCACAAAATCAATATCTCAGTAATACGCTATTCAAATCATTCACAAAATCAATACCCCACAAACATGCTATTTACATGCCAGTCATTCACAAAATCAAAAACCCCACAAACACACCATTTAAGTAATACACAAAACCAAACCCCCACAAACACGCTATTAAAATCATTCACAAAATGAAATCCATACAAGCACGCTATGCAAATAATTCACAAAATCAAAACCCAACATACACGCTATTCAAATCATTCACAAAATCAAAACCCCATAAATAGGCTAGTAAAACCACTCACAAAATGAAATCCCTACAAACATGCTATTCAAATCATTCACAAAATCAAACACACACAAACACACTATTCAATGAAATCCCCATAAAAACATTATTCAAATCATTCACAAAATGAAATCCCCACAAACACGCCATTAAAATCAATTTTGAAAATGAGTGATTCTTCTGTAGCTAATGCCAACATAATATCAGTCAGAAGAGGGAAAGTTTTTCGTGAAAGTCTCAGACACAATTTTTACAAATGATAATCAAGTATCCCCCATTCTTCGAACCCTTTTATCAATATTCACATCCATTGCCGTTACTAAGATGAACCTCAACATTTCAAATCTATTCCTATGATTATCAAATTTTCCAGCTAGTGAATTTTTTTTTATCCTGACTGTGAATTTTTTGGTATTCACGCATGCGCAGCAAATTTCCTTCTTAGAGTACATTCACTGCATTGTATTTACAAATAGGTGATCTCCAGACGTAGGATTGTTCTTAGACCGTTATGTGGTGGTAACCCAGATACTTTTATTATCTCTTAAGTATTTTTCATGCTTTATTAAAAAAAATCATCCGATATTTGTCAATCTTGAAATCATGGAAGTTCTCTTCATTCTCTCCAATTCCAGTTTTCTCTAATCGACTCATAGGTGTTCTTATCATGTTTTGACTTCTAGATATCCAGTGCAAGAGGTATAAATGGAACTCTCAGGATTCTTGCAATTCAATCTTTGAAAAAAATCTGTCAATGATGTGATGCATTTTTAGGTTTCCATTTTATACTGGTTAAATTAAGATATATAAGGAAGTCTGGGGCTCACTCAGTGGCGTAGCTGCCATTGACGCTAAAACACATCAATTTGACAGCAACAAAAATGATTGTTAATTTTTCATTTTATTATGCATGATTTTATAGCTAGAACAACCCATAAATGTATCCTAAAAAGCATCAAAACCCATGAGCTTCCGGGGGCTTGGCCCCTTGGGCCCCAACCAGGGTCTTGCCCTGAACCCACTGGGGGCCTTAAGACGGCCTCCAGACCCCTAGTCTATTCTGGATTTGTCACTGTGCGTACACTTCACTTCAAGGCTAGCTACGCCACTGTCACTATACAAATAACAGGAAGAGAATGTTAATTCTGTCGAATACCTTCACCGGTGTTGATATAGGAGAGTAGTGCACTGACCAAAATTTTAATGAGTTAGAAATTAGTAATTACAGAATGTTGATGGAATAGAAGCACCGGTACTGAAACGACTGGAAAAATCCACACACTAGTAGTCTGTATACTGTCAGATGCCTCGGATTATTTCACGGGTGAACGTGCAATGCTTCTAACAGCATCAGTGATGTGGTATTCTTGCATTCTCTGATCTTGACAGAAAACATGCAAAGTTTGAATCGCGGATATTCCTTGCGAAATTAGTATTGGAATCTGTGTCTCACGGGGGCGACCGGAAACAAATATGAAGGTCTTGATGACATATTGAAGTATCGTTTCGATGGACACCTTCATTTTTCGAGTCACCGAATCTCTCAAGTCCCATGACTCCGATACGAATGTAAAAACCTACTTTCTTGTGTTTTGTCGTATTTGTTTTGTTCTTTCTCTGGTCAGAGACTAACCTAAAGGAATATTCCTTATTGTAATTTAGAAAGAGACACTGTATAAAACACTGGGGTTAGTACGTTAGTGTAAGAACAACGTCCTTTGATTGGTTAAAGAGATCTTGGGATTTTAAGGCAGTATTTGGCATTTTCGTTGGGCTTCCATGATTATTTCCTAAAGTTCGGTCAGTGACGCCACGGCTTTCTTTCATTGTTCTCTATAAGGAGTGGTGGCGTAATTATCATTTTTAAGAATAAGATTTTCATGTGAGAGATAGGGGTTTCCCCCGTTTATTCTTTGTACAGAACATTTTTCTGACGTAAAAACTCATTGATCTTAATATTATAACTAACTGTTATATTTTATATTATATAGTGCCAGGTGTTTGAAATCTATACTGTTGATTAACAAACGGGTTCTACACCTTATATCAATGTTTTCGTGGGCTCGAATATTGGCGCGATAGGGTCATTGATTATGATTGATTATATATTGTTTAACGTCCCGCTCGAGAATTTTTCACTCATATGGAGACGTCACCGTTGCCAGTGAAGGGCTGCAAAATTTAGGCCTATGCTCGGCGCTTATGGCCTTTGAGCAGGGAGGGATCTCTAGCGTGCCACATATACTGTGACACGGGACCTCGGTTTTTGAGGTTTCATCCGAAGGACCGCCCCATTTAATCGCCTCTTACGACAAGCAAGGGGTACTGAGAACCTATTCTAACCCGGGTCCTCACGGGGTTATTGATGTGGGGGGAATCTGGAGTACCCCTAGGGAACACACGTGTTCGAATGGGCGACACAATACTATTTCACATACAACCACTGCCGATCCTAAGGTGAAGCGGCAAGAAGCTAGTGTGTTAGTTACTACGCTACCCGAACCCCCCCCCCCCCCCCCCAATATGAACCTTTCGGACGTGTATAGTTTAACATTTTTGGAACCGTGACCGAAAACAGCGAATGTATCAAAGAATCCGTCGAAATGGCAGTTGTATCTAAATTACGAAAACTTTACCGAGGTTGTAATCATTCACAGTGATACCTCGTCATCTCAAACTCGATGGGGCCGAGAAAAGAAAAGCTTCGAAATATCCGAGGGTTCGAGATATTGAGGTCAATATACATAAAGAAAAATATAGTTGGGACTTTCAGCTGATTTCGATATATCCATAGTATTCGAGATATCGATGTACGAAATGCCGTAGTTCAACTGCATTTTGTCAAAAGAATCAGCCTGTTACACAGCGTGACTCCATCGAATCTACGACAATTTGAATTTGTCTTTAATGGAAGAGGAAACGAGCAAAATCATTATAAATTTCAACTTTAATTTGAAAATCAAGCATCATGAAAATCTAAACATCAAAGTCCAGTACTATTAGATCTACGTACGCCTAAATTTCTATGTTGTATTAAGTCAACGTGGTCAGAAAACGTCAATGTAATTAGCGATACACAATGATCACTGTATACTTGTTCATTTAGAATTCTTACGCTATCTCCATCTACTTTCTCTGGAGATAAATTAGAATGACATTCATTCTGGGACCCATTTCACACAGCGAGTCTTGTGTCCCTTCGCCGGTACCTCATTCATATAGAAATGACACAAACTTAAAATGAAGAACCACAACTATTTACCTACGGCAGGCGTTCCGGGCCATTTAACAGTAAGGTTCTTTATCGTGCGGACATTGTGGTTTCAGGCCAAACCATACCAAGAAATGTCATTGTTCCTTCTATCGCAACAGCAGCAACCCATGTTATCAGGGAATCAGCATCTTCCATCAAATTAGCTCATCTTTATATCGAAGAACCATTATTTCGAATATCACATCGTAATGGCGTGATCTGTACTGGAACATCTGTACCATCATTCGAGGATGAAAAGGTGAAGATAACGAACAATGATCAATCCCATAGCTCCTATAAAAAATACAAAATTAAAAGTAGGGCTAACACAGACCTCTGGACATACAAGAGATATGGATGTAGACCAAAAACTGTCAGTTCAAAAATAAGACTCCTTACTCTTTGAAGTAACCAACGCAGACTCCTGCAACATTCTCACAAATCACACAGTGGAAGAAGTTAAGGTCGATGCCAAAATCAATACCAAAGGCAAATGTTCAGAGAGAACGCAGCATCCAAAAGGATAGGTAGCATAGCTACCAATAGAGTCTAGAGTCCCCCAAGATGTTAATATCGAAACAGGACTCAAAACTGCAGATCTAGAAGTCGAAACTATCATCAAAGTCGAGCACACCCTTACTTATAAAGCACTAAGTATCAAACAAATCAGTTAACGTAATGGACGACAAACGAGAATAGCAGGGGATGGAACGTGGGCAAAATACAGGAAGACCACAATCAATTTTTTTGGATTAAAGTTGGAAAGAACATACTTGCAGAAGACTCGTTTGTGCAAGCGAATATATGTACCCAACGGAATTCTGAAGTAATTTTCTACAACGTTGTGCTACGGGCCCGAGAATGTTGGAACATATATTATTGTATAGTAATAAACGCCATCTGACGGCGGTTTCAAATTAAATGATGAAATCAATCAGATGTGTTAATTTTACTCCGTTGAACTCAACCCCCGATTTATGATGTTCTTCTCTTTGTGGTGATGGTATATGTCCCCCGTTATTGTTTTTTCCTAGAGAGATCGCGATTAAATGAAAGAAGAACAAATAACAGGAATCGTGTTAAATCCATATCTATCTCATGCAATGAAAAAAGACTACATTAATGAGTTTTTATGGGGGAATTGGAAATCGACCCACAGTTTGAGAAAACCCCTAAATAAATTCATGACTTGGTAGATATGGCGAACTTGACGGTCCAAGCGTCGCAAGATACCTTACACCAAATTCCAATGTCTTTGTTATTGTACGAGAGAAAACAATCCGGTTTCGTTCCATAATTAATCTTATTTTCTGATAACCAAACGTTAAATATTTGTTGCAGTCTGTACTTTTCCAGCAAAGCCAATAACAGTAAAATGCTTCAATGGGCTGTCATAGTATATTACTCGTGTAAATAGCTAAAAATATACAATAAAGTATGTCTACAATGTACCTGTATATGATCGTATCTATACTGATCAAGTGCACAATCATCATTTCCCTCTTCTACCGTTTATACTTGTACGAGTATATTAATGGTGTAGTTAGGGAATATTGAATGTGCACACAAATTAATTCAGAGGTTTGGGGGATGTCTTCAGGCCTCATTGGGTCCAGGGCATACTCCTAGATGGGGGCCCGGGAGGCAAAACCTCTGTGAGCTAATGATTTTTCAGCATTTTTGGAAGCTAAATTTAAGTTTCCAGAACAGGAGACTTACAGAAATTATATCTGAATTTTCGCATAAAATTGTCCTGTTTTCATCCTAAATTCATGTACATGTCTAGTGAATTGAAATGTAAGCAAATTATATTGAAGTTTGAAGCTTTCTGCACTGACAAAAAATGTCAGAGTAGTCGAGGCATTGAAGGATGATGCACCAGATTTAACATGCTATGTAATTTTTTTTCTGTGTTCGTTGCTCTGTTGACTATTTACTACCAAACAAATTGATAAATTTCTGCTGTTTTTTTATAATAATTTTTTTCAACACCTTTTCACAATGGACAATTGTGAAAGCGATAACAAAACGGGGATTTACGAAAACTACCTGTATATCGTAGTTTGTTTTTTACCGGTATATCGTAGTTTGTTTTTTACCGGTATATCGTAGTTTGTTTTTTACCGGTATATCGTAGTTTGTTTTTTACCGGTATATCGTAGTTTGTTTGTTGTTGTTTTTTCAAAATACAGTTTATTCGTTTAAGTACAGTTAAGTTTTCATTAATTTTTGCTTGCTAAATGTGCATGCGCACTTGTGTATACGTAGCTACGCCCTTGCATTCTCACTATAAATTCCTTAGTCTTTTGGGGGGTTGAGCATTTAGCTTTCTCACAATGTATGTTACCCTCTCCACTGTCTCTCGACTTTGGTGTATGAGGAGGGGTATAATTTATAGATCGTATGCTCTTGTATGATACCCACTGTTTGGTTTCTTGTATATGTTAGGGTCGTTGAACTTCGCATTAAATTAAAACACTATACAGATAAAGATATATTTGTTCATTTGAATCACGTAAATGAGGTTCTTGATGGTCCGATCACAAGAGAAGAAATTGTAAAATCTTTAGTTATCTTCACCTTTACATTGATCAATTTAAAAATAAGTAACTTTCAAGTTGTGAAAAGATTTAGAATGAACACATTAAAGCAACAACATGTGTACTTCTTTTTATCCATTATATGAAATAATGTTTAAAATTATTTTTGATACTGGTATTGTTCCAGAAGAGTAGTTAATTGAAACTAATCTATAAAAACAAAGGTGATCCATTAGTGTTAGACAGTTACAGACCAATCACTTTATTAAGCTGTCTAGGGAAATATTTACGTATATTTTAAGTACTCGTTTGCATTTGTTTACAATACGTCACTTAAGATAGTTAGATGGTATTTGAGAAAGGTTTTTCCACTCTGGAAAACATTTTTGTACTTCAATCTTTATCAAATACTTTTGTCGATAGCAAAAAAGAAATTATTTTGTGCATTTATAGATTTTAAACAGGCTTTAAATGTTTTTGGTGGGATAGACTGCGGTGCAAAAGTGGAATAAATCCTTCACATGTATCTATATGTACAAAATATGTACAAAGATATTAAATCAAACATATGTATTAATAGTATATCATCCAGAAATTTTAATTGCAATGTTGTTGTGCGTCAAGGAGAAAACTTATCTCCATTTTTGTTCTCATATGAAACTGGGCAATATTTTGATGTATACATATATATCAATTTTTATTAAAATCATTTCTTATTGGGACAAGTCGCGGAAGCTCAGTGGTTAGAGCGTTCCCTTCGTAACCGGGAGGTCGTGAGTTCGAGCCCCGCTAGTGCCATGACCGCGTCAAACCTAAGATATAAAAATAGGTAGTGATTACTCGAAGTGAGAATCACGGGTCTTTCGGATATGACCTTAAAAACGGAGGCCCCGTGTCACGGTAGGCGTTGGCACATTAAAGAACCCTCACTGATACGGACGTGAGCGCTAAGCATAGGTTTAAATTTGTGGTACTTCACCTACAGCTGGTGACGTCTCAATATGAATGAAATATTTTCGACGGGTTGTAAAACAAACAAACAAACATTTGTTATTGGGCAAAAATTGTTAACAGCAATGATAACAGAGTAAGATTATTTATATCCTTTCGACGGCCGGCGATTTTGAAGAATTTTCAGTGAAGGACGTGGATAGAAAAAAAAATCTGAACCACTTTATCAATACACACTCTGCTTCAAGGAAAAATATATGTTTAATATCTTACATAATGAGCATCGGGACTGGTCTTCTGGTCTCCAAATGTCACGACGCAGCTCAGGGGTCATTCCAACACGAAGCTTTTGGCTTTTAGGATGTAATTTCTTCTTCCATCACCTTCTATTGAGTTATCTCTTTCTTTCAACGCATGGATTCATTTTCTACTACGTCTAAGTGAAGCTTGCGTAACGCGCCCTCTGGTGAGATATTTGCATGATATTAAGAGGAAACTATACCGGTCCAAATTTGAAGCGTATGTAAATCCGGCAAAATACTCTCGTGAAACTACTCTGCTTATCGTGTATTTATTATTACTATTATTACTATTATTATTATTATCATTATTATTCTATATTTATATAGCGCTTTATCTGATCAAAAATTACCCTAAAGCGCTGTACATTTAAGACAATAAAACACAAATGCGTAAAAAATGACATAATATTAAACTGAATTTAAAATAGAAACTAAAAGTAGATAACATAATTTTTTTTAAATAAATGAATACTAAAAACTTAGCTAACGCATTAATAATAAGCAAGTCTAAGAAGATGTGTTTTTAAATGTTTTTAAAAAGCGTTCTAACTCTGGCGAAGATGGAGATTGTCAGGTAAAGAGTTCCAGAGAGTAACTCCTGCCACGTCCAAACGCCTTTTCCCATATGTAGAGGTTCGACATCTCGATCTAGTCAATGTCAGTGAGTTTTCAGATTTAAGGGAACGTTGAGGTTGGTATACCGTAATCACCTATTTCAAGTATTGTGGTGCCATCTTATTAATTACCTTATATGTGTACAGCAGAATTTTGTACTGTATTCGTTTTATTTAAAGATCTATAAAAAGCAGACCTTTACAATTTTAACAAACAATAAAAGGAACTTCCCCTTTCGTTCTATTCCAAATATGTTATGATATCTTTCCTTTAGGGTTCAGCGCAGGGGGTCGAAATCTCTGTTTTTTACGCTATGGCTGTGGAAAGGATATGTACCTCAAAGTACGTTACATTATAGGACAAAGGAAAAGTAACAAACCCACAACTTTCTTCATTTGAAAAGTGTCTTAAACAGGTGTAACCTTTCAAATATTAGGCAAAATACAAATATCGCGTGTTTCCGTCACATACACTTAAGAAATAAATTGTGGAAACACAGGAGGGTATGAATTGTGACGCTTCATGCTGCTTACGCGCATCATGATAAGTTTACTAACAAGAAGAGCTGCAGTTCATACCGTCATACATTTTAAAACTTGAAATTGATTTATGAAATAAAATAGACGTATTTTTCGTGAAGATCCATTCGCGCATTGTTCACAGCTTCAACGTTATATCCTAAATTTAAAAATAAAAAAGGAAAGTCATAGAGACCCATGTTGAAACTTTCGGGCTAAAATACTGTAAGTGCTATTTATGGGTTACATTCTACAGCAACCTTATTCTAGACTTTTAAAAAATATTTACGTGTATTATCAAACCCTTTTTCAAAGTGTACAGTTTCATTTTCATTCACCACTCCGATAATACGGAATCTCTAGAATTAATTGCGACCCCCGATATTGAACCATTCTTTGATTTCTGTGAAATGCAGTAATTTCCGCGTTCAAATAATCAGAAACTAAAATTAAGTGATATTTTCCCAAAGTTGATTCCTTTGTTTAAATATGACGTCACAATCTTGAAAATGTTGAAAAAATTTCAAAATTCGAATTAAAAGTATGCGCAATATGCGTCGATTAAAACTAGATTAACATAATATGCAACATTAACATGTAAAAAATTTATCGTGAGTGGTTTTTTTCTCATGTGTTTTATGGTCATTTCAAAGAAAATGGCTGGAAGATGTATTTTGATATCATGAAGTAACTTCGTAATTCACTTCTAGGATTATGAATAGTTTTGTATATCTTAACTATTCAACTACAATTAATGCAATCCATACAAAAAGTTTTGTTATCTATGACGGAACTAGGGTCAAATTAGGCTATTCAAGTACCGAATCCTTTTATCTTTGATTGAAAAAGAGATTGCAAGAGAAGCATTCTGAAAGAGAGAAAATTTTACATATTTCTAGCTTTCTCCACCACAAAATTCGTCCATTCCAAACATTGTGTGTAATGCAATATACCAAACGTTAAGTTAGACTTGCAATCACCCAGTAAAACAAAATAGGCAAAATTTGATCATGATTTTATAAGCACAGTAATATTTATATGACCTGCGCAAGTTATTAAGATGTCTTTCAAATGCTTTTTTTTCCAGACCAAGGGACATAGAAAATGTCACAGAATCCACATTTATGGGGACTTCTTCCCTGCGTACATATATTGAACTAAGTTTAGTGTGTGGTTGAAAATTGATGAGTTACAGGCAAGTTTTAATTCAATGAGCAAATAATTCGTCACTTGCATATAGTCTCAGGATGTTTTTATTTTGATTCAGTTCACTTGTCGAACTCTCAGAAACAGTGAACAACTGAAACTGAAACTAGTTTATTTGACTAAACACCTATTTTCACATTCGTTGTACAAAAGGTGAAGGAATGAAATTATTTGCAAATCATTGTATATAAAAGTTACATGTAGAGCAATGCATCGAAGTCTCTAAAGTAGTAAGTTTTTAACTTGAATAAATCCAGGGATTCAGATTGTCTTTCATCGAAGGATAAGTTATTCCATAGTAACAAAAACTCCTATCGCTGAAAGTTTTTCATTTATTAAACTAAACTACATGCATGCACTAGTAGCTCCGGGAAGGTTTTAATTTTACTCTATGATTATAAATAAGATGACAATGTTATCAAAAAGAAAATAGTACCATGATAATTTTTAGAGAGTTTGGTAAATGCAGAACATTTTTATACTACACACAAAACGATAATTGTCCTGTCTTGACCAATATACCCCCTCTCCCTTCAGTCGAGGACAATTGAAATGGAGCATATTACGACAGAGGATGGTGCGTTATGTTACCATGACAGTTATGTATCTTGAACCCAGGTGAAAGGGGAAACCACTTTTGTCCCCAAAACCAATTTCCTGTCCAGTTTGCTTGATCTTTAACCTTTCGATCCCAAAGTTTATAGAGATCTTCCTTATCCCTTGACAAGTCCGTGTATGTAGTTTAGAGGATTTCAAGTAAAATGAGAAATCACTTTAGGCGTGGTTCCACTGATTCGTCTATAGACGTACAGAAGGTGTATAGGGTCAGCAGAATAAAGACAACTATATACAAAATTTGAGTATCCATATTAACCTGTACAGGCAGGCGATATTCAAAGAAAAATGTATGCCTCCAGTTTGTTGGTTTCCAATAATCTGAACTGAAATATCCGTTACTTAACTTCAAAGATAGTGGAACTCAACTTGTAGTTGCATTTCATTAGTGGATTTTCCCCATGGGGATCCGGGTTGTTGGAATAGATCCTAAGTACATTTTGCTTGTCGTAAGAGGCGACTAAATGGGGCGGTCCTTTGGATGAGACAACATAAACCGAGGCCCTGTGTCACAGCAGGTGTGGTACGTTAAAGATCCCTCCCTGCTTAAAGGCTTTAAGCGCCGAGCATAGGCCTAAATTTTGCCCTTCACCGGCAATGGTGACATCTCCATATGAGTGAAAGATTCTCGAGCGGGACGTTAAATAATATATAATCAGTCAGTCATTAGTGGATTCAAACAAAGCAACTCTTTGTTCCGCAAACTGTGCATTCTCAAAGAAAACCAAATGAAGAGTGTTTTCAGATGCTTGCATAATATATAAAACATCATTCTGATGCAGTATTTCTGCACTGTTGATTAGGCTTATCTTTTCATTGCCCTCCTCTGGTTCAAAATTAACTCGAGAGATAAATATCTGCATCTTTTTACGTCACTATCAAAAATAGAGAGCTATAGGTTAGGCTATGACGGCAAGATATTTTCAGTGAATTAGCCTTTATATAAAATTACATAACTTTTTTATTGCTTTTTTTTTTTTTAGCTTGCAACGGGTCATATTGTTGTGATACATAGCGTCACGTGATTTCTTTGCTCAAGGGCAATGTCAAAATATTTGATACTCTCGCCCCGGTTACAGATTGAATATTAATGGGAGAAAATAAACAAATATGTATTGACCAGCAGATGGTCTTTTATTTGTAAACAAACACAACACATGTATGCAACTATGTATTTGTCACCATTGTGAAAGCTAACATATCTCTGGAACAATTCATTATAATTCATCTGTATAAATATTCAATGTTATAAATCATGCGAGAATAATCATACATATAATGTATTCTTAATCAAGGAAGTTACTTTATCTTTAATGAAACAGGCGTAAGAAACAAAAAGGCAGAGAGACAAACAGAGAGAGAGAGAGACAAACACAGAGAGAGAGAGAGAGGCTATACTATTCTAAGTTCTTCATGGAACATTTTGAGGTTCTTGGTGTGAATACAAACATACGTAATATATTTGTCCAAAGAATCGCAGTTTATAAAATATTTTCTACCGGTATTTCATATTCACTATACTTATATAACTTCCTAATAGTAAACAGTTTTCTATAATTCAGTCTAATATCCTCTAATAAACATTTTCAATTAAATTTTGGGTTGCTATATATTTATAAGCCTACCGGAATAAGCACTTGCTGTGAAGCAATACATAATATTTTTGTAGTCTATATTTTTTTCTGTATTTCAATTTGCCAAGCAATTTTGACTATTTTATCAGAAGTTCTTTCTATTTCAAAGTTGTGTGGTCATTTCTGAACTATCTTTCCAAAAGTCATTATACTTGGGGTTTTAACACGAATTCAAAGTGAAATCATAGCGCCCACGGATATTTAATGTTTATTTTACGGTCTCCTTTAAATATAATTTGGCCCATTTTTATACTGGATGTTTAAAGTCTGGAGTTTGGAGGCAAATTATGTATAGTTTGTCAATTTTAACTCGCTATCTTTTGTGTTGAATTTTAGAGTCGTTCTTCATAGCATACATATGAAAAACATGTAAAAAGTTTATCATGTTCAAAAATTATGCCAAACTTGCTAGTCATAAATTTTGATTTTATTTAGGGATTTGTTTATGAGAAGAAAGGCTGTTTCATCAGTTATCATTGCAAATGTTTTACAGTAAATAGCCGGCTTGTTTGATAAAATCATCCATGAATCCTGAACCAGATAAATGACACAAAATTTTATTTTCCACCTTTGGTGTTCTGGAATTGTTTTCGAAAATTGTTTTTTGATATTCCCTTTCTCCTCTGTATCTCGTCCACTCGTGCAGAAATCGCAATCTGTTTGGAGAAGACTAATTGTTATTGTCGTAAGCCCGACCCTTTTATCCAGATGTGAGGTGCGTAACCTCTTTCACTAATAAGCCTCCTGTTTGTTCGGTAGGACCTTCATGCAGACAAGGTAAGATCGTCTGTTGATACCATAATTTACTAACCATTCTAAACTGAAAACTGATTTTTTTATTATCCATACCTGTGATATCTACCTTTATATGACAATTGTTCCGTGGTCAAATGGAATTTTAAAGCCCATTTAGTTTTCAGTTTCAAAATTATTTAAACAAAAATGTTTGAAAGTTTAACATTATTGTTTGTTGTCATTTTGAGTTGATATTGTTTTCAAAAATTAGTAATGTTTTGGACATTGTACATTGATCTATGTTCGATTTCGTTTTGGGCGTTAGTGTATATAAACAAACTTCCGCATACAGCACGAATGAAGTAGATACTGTATACCATAATAAACCATCAAGCAGCCTGCTTACTGCCACATTCTGGTATTTATCAATTGTATATAGTCTAATAATACAGAGCAACGGTATGTTAAAATAAATAGTTTAATACAGATGGTCTGGTAAACACATGTAGATAGCCTAACGGAGGGTATTCAATCAATGTCAGTATGTACAGCCAATTAAAAAAATAAATAAATATCGGTCCTGCAACAAATAAAAAGCACCATTGCAAACACAAATCGATTCAGTTCTATTCTAATGTTTCTTAGAGTAAACACGGATTATAAAAGATCACATAAAAATGTGTTGGGGACAGAACTAAACAAGATCAGATACATGTAGAATGTATCATCGGTATTCTTAATTCTAAACACTGGATAACTGTACAGAAGCTATAAAGTCGATGTGTCGTGCGAAATCAGAAATATGTTTAAAAAAGAGCTACTACAATGAAGAAAAATCGCTGATCTTTAAAGAAGGGTTGTTTTTATAAAGAGAAGTGTTATACCTGTGTTAATTCATCTATTTACATCGATTAAAATACGTAGAAAAATATATAACGACATAAACAAAATCTAATAACATAGATATATACATATACAATAAAGAAGGATTTTCACGTCATGATAAAGATAGGTTATGTTTATTTCAGGGTTCATTGCAATTTTTGTGTTTTATATAAACTATTTCAAATGCAGTGTGCATCTTGTGTGATCCTCTAAGATTTACATCAAGTAACTGTATCCCATATCCATTTTCAATGATCGTCATAGTGAGTGAGAGCCTGGCGAAATTTCATCGAAAGGACATTTTTACTGGTTGTTGTTTAATGAATTGCCTAGATTGTCGAGCGGTTTAGCGCGCTGGTCACATGCTGTTGCACTGTAGGAGATTTGGTTCCACAGGTTGTGAGTTCAACCCCAGGCAGGGGCGGAAGTGGTTATCCAAACTATAGTAATTTTATCTGTGCTTTATATACTCAGTGATGATTTATGATTTTCACTTCGTGAAGTTTGCTTTCCAAAGTTAAAACGAACTCATCTTTCAAATTTCTGTTTTGAAAATACTCAACATTCCACAGTACGCGTAAGATCTATTTCACGATAAGATTTCACATCATTTCAATTTGAAACATGTGCAGCTTTAGATTTGGGTGGTGAATAATACTTTAATGTTTCATCCTTTTTAAATTAATGCATCTTAGACAGTTCTGTTCCTGTATGTTCAATGGAAATGCAAGTATCATACAATTTCTTGGAATTGTCTTATAGAGGTTCTCACGGCACATGATCGTGTTCGCTACATTCACATTTCTCTCGCGGAAATGAGCTCAGTTTACCATCGACGCTGGATGTAGGTACATAAACCTCCCTCAGCATGAAAGTAGCTAGGTTTTTTTCGTTTATTAAAACATTTCTGTTTTCTTTCTTTTTAATGATGCTAATACAAAGCTTCCATTATCAGAAAATATCGTCTTAAGATGAAATATATCCTTCAAACTAAAGAGTCTCTTTCATAAAATGTAAGCCGTGTTTGTCGAAGCTCACTGTACAGTGAACTGTTTCAGTTGTGTTTACATTTATGTATTATTATTATTGTACTTCGCGGATAATTAAATCAGCTTATTGATTTTAAAAGTTGTCAATAATTGTTTTATCATATGATGGAAAAAAAAATCTAGACCGGATACTAGAGCATAACTGGTCGACCATCTTTGTTTACAGCTAGTGCAAGACGCGAGGCCTGATCGGTTAAAAGTATCACTAATGCCAAGGGTGTCAAGGGCTATCAAATCTAGAGAAAAATTCCTGTTCTACATATTTAAGCTAAATTCTAAAATTCGGCAAGAGGATAAAACAAGATGTGTTCTTAAAACTTAAAACTTGCCCCCGAAAGTGTCTATACTGATGATTGATTGATTGTTTAGAGTTTTACGCCGTGTTGGCAGTATTTCAGTCATTTTACGGTGGTTTCTATACTTATGAAAGACTTTACATAATATATGTAACATTAAAGCAGAATGATTAATTTGGACCTGTTGTAAAATCAAAACCAACTCATAATTTTGGTACATCCTTTCCTGCTTTTCCTAAATATGCCCTTAGTTTTTCCAACATATCAGCAAATTTAAAAACGTCTTTCAAATGATAAAGACAATAATCACAATAATTATTTTGGTCCCACCCTGGAACCAAAACCGTTACCCCCTGGGATCAGGAAATTTACAATTTTGGTATAAAGGATGACCTACTCCTTCTAAATATCCATTTAGTTTCAATTTAGTATCAGTAGCATTAAAGAAGGTATTTAAATGTTTTACACATATACACTATATAATACTAAGTTTGACCCCCCACCCTGGGGTCAGAACCTCTACCCCAAGGATAATAAAATTTACATTTTTTGAAGAGGCCTTCCTGCTCTACATTACAATGCATTTAGTTTTTCATTAAAAAGCGGTTGTAAAGAAAACGATTTTTGAAAGTTGGTAAATTTTTGGCAGTTTTGCCCAACCTCTAAGACTCTAAGGGCTGCAGGAATCCTGAAATTTACAATTTAGGCCCCCTTTGTCCCAAAAATGCGTCATACAAATTTGAAAAGAAATGAAATGGTAGTTATCAAGAAGTTATAATGTTCTATTGTTCAGACATTTAATAACTGACCATTTTGACTCCACTTTGATACCAAAATCCCTCCCTGGTATCATCAAATTTACAATTGTGGTAAAGGACTGTCTGTTCTTTCTAAATATCCTTTTACTTTCAATTTAGTATCAACAACAGTAAAGAAGATATTATTTAAGTGTTTTTCACATAAACACAATATACTAAGTTTGATCCAGACCTGGGGTCAGAACCTTTACCCCGGGGATCATGAAATTTACAATTTTGGTAGAGGCCCTCCTGCTCTACATTACTGTACATTTAGTTTTTCTTACACATGTGCGGTTGTAGAGAAGAAGGTTTTTGAAAATTAGTCAATTTTTGGCAGCTTTTGCCCGGCCTCTAAGACCCTAGGGGTGCAGAAGTCCTGAAATTTACAATTATGCCACTCATGTCATTTAATGGCTCCAAAATGGCATAGTTCATGTTATAGAGCTGTGTGAAATGCTCGGCATCCCAACCCTAGTTCCCTCCTACTTCTATCATATTTTTTTGCTATTCAGATATTTATGATGGGTTCTACGAATATTTTGTCATATCCCTTGGTAACCTCCGAAAAAGTTTTTTTAATCTCCACGGTAATCTTGCTTGCTGGTGCTCATACACTTTCTGACATTGTTCAATTCTTTGGAAGTTAGTTCGGTGTCCCTTGTCTGTAAGTAAGATCTGGCCAACTAAAAAATCGGATAATTAAATAATTTTGATTGCATTGTACAGTGAATGGGTTCCAGTAATCCGTTGTCGGTAAACATATGTTTACTTCACAGAGATTAAGATGAACAGTGATGAACATGGTGCTACAATAATATTCACGATGAAACTGTTGGACTGTCTAAGGACGGCGTGTGTGAAACCAATGCACAATAAAATCGTTGTCTTCGCATCTTTTTTATCATCTTTTATGAAAAGCGGAATTTATTACGAAGTCACGTGTTATGCCTTGTTTGATTAAAACGAAGCAAGATTCAAAATCCAAATTCAGTGTTAGATTTAAAAAGACTTTTAAAAATTTTATTTTCTCGTTGTAGACCGACTGAAAACGTGACTCGTGTAATGAGATTTTTTTTTTTGGTCATATCGACGAAATTAGTTTTAGAATACACAAGAAGTCCCCTACTATGCGTGGTATATTACTCAATCACGACAAAAACATCTTTAGTCATCTTAAATCCATGCTAATTATACATGTATGAACCAATCCTGGAAGTATTTGTGGCCTCTAGAATCTGGATTTGGTTTTTAGATTCAAAATCCCGATTCGGTTTCGTTATAAGGGTACGCCGATCCCGCACGAAACTACATACTAGCGTACACCTTGCACCATGAAATATGGAAGGTGAAATGATCGAGGGCAAAGGGACGGTGAACAAATTATACATTCATACAATCAATTCATTGGGAGCACTGTAGTACTTATTTATATCAGCCAGACGTGCATTTGCTGTATGGCATTATAAAGGGTACTATAATGTATTACAAGTTTGGCCTCTCTCATCGTTTGCCATGTTGTAAAAACCGGATTACATGTACTAACACACATATTGAACATTTTTTAAATGAAATAATCAACTTAAGCTGACTGAAGAACTCCCGTAGATGAGTATATTGTACGTATTAACGAAGTTGCCAATTTTCTTCATCTCTGAAAATAAATCAATATAATCGTTAACTTCGTTCGATTTTGTTAACAAAACATCAGGTCAATTTTCTATTACATTATAAACAACACAGATGCTTGATTTCTAGATGTGCATTTGTATATTCCAATCATGGATTGATCTGTTGTCCTCATTGATTCCGCACACGAAAACCAGAGTGTATATAATTTCTCGACCTTGCGATTTAATTTTTTTTAAAAAAAACCTGTCCAATGACTTCAATCGTGAACCAAGTTCACAGTTTTATGTATTAGCCAGTTAAGCTTTTAAAAGTTCATTAGTTATCTTCTTGATATATTTGACAATTCAGGGTTTTACGAAATGGACAAAATTAACATTACTTCGTTAATAGTAAACACGTCCGTCTTACCTGTCGAGCAGTGGCACATCTAACTCAGTTACTGGTTCTAACATGTCATCCTTTCCAAAAAGAATCATTATGCAGGATTAAAATAGACCAGAGAGGGACAGCATGTCGACAATTTCCGTTTTCCATGCTGTTCACTTCATGTATGCAATTTTAGGGATCGCCAGGCGAAATTACAACGCACAGAACGGTTGTTGGTGGTAAAGGTAAAATCACTGAACTATTTTCTATTGAGAGTTTACTTTTATTGCAGGAAATGACTATATATGTCGTTATCAGCATGGCGACCCTCTTCCTGACGGACAGGGCATGCTCAATGACTGCCAAGTACAGTGTTATGCTTGATGCCGGAAGTAGTAGTACTAAACTCAGGGTGTATTCATGGCCTGAGCGAAGGTCCACTTCATCAACATTTTACATCACAGAAAAACACTACAAAAGAATAAAACCAGCGTTGAGTTCATTTCAGGATAGCTTAGAATCACTTCCGGATTACATTCGGAATTTGACCTCGATTGCCGAATCACAAGTGCCTTCCCATTGTCATAACAAAACTCATATCTATCTCCTTGCAACTGCAGGTAATTATTTTGCCTTAAAATATTTCTTAATCTTGCAGTTAACTTTGACTTGATTCTTAAATTTGATTGTATTTCATTATTGCATCTAGGTCTTCGATTCTTAAAAGAGGAAAAGGCTAGGAATTTGATGAATACTGTTCGAAATGTGTTGTCTGACAAAAGAAACCACAATTTCATATACAGCGAAAGAAGCGTTCGAATTCTTTCTGGTGAAGAGGAAGGTGTGTTCGCTTGGATAACTGCAAACTACCATATTGGATTCTTCTCTTCTAATCAGTAAGATGTAGTTTTACTCTCCATCAGTTCAGGGTTTCAAGTAGAGTCAAAATGACATAGACAGGATTTACGATATACACACCAATTGCACGAATGAAACTGTGCTCATGTTATTCATGACAGTCACGCTTTCAGCGCAGCTCAGGTGGCAGGGGACAATTTTATTTTTTTTTTTGGTTTGTTTTGGGGCTTTTTTTTGAGGGGAAGTGTCTTTTTTTTGTTTTTGTTTTTGTTTTTTTTGTTCTGAAACATATGGGTAGGAGACATACATCAAATTTCATATCGGTATAGTTAATAATTTATGATCCTAAATTACATGTAATTCATACATACTGGTGCTGGTGCACAAAACATGCTCTGAGCAGGTGCCCCTTTCTCTCTTTGATTTTCTCTCGTTTGGGCTACATCCGCATCACTCAAACCCCATGAGAGGATTTAGACACTGTGCATAATCAATAAATCTGTTTGCCCTACTTAAAAATCTATCTTTCATATGGAGTATATTTTTCAACAATTCTTTATTTAGCAAGTATACTTTCAATTTCTCAAACTGGACGGATCGCCGTAACTCACTAGGGAGCATTCACTATGTAACCGGGAGGTCGCAAATTCGAGCCCCGATCGTGCCAACACCGCTTCAAACCTAAGGCATAAACATAGGTAATGATTGCTCCTTCACTAAACGCTCGGCATTTAGAAGTGAGAATCACGAGTCTTTCGGATATAACCTTAAAAACGGAGGACCAATGTCGCGGCAGGTGTTGGCACATTAAAGAACCCTCACTGTTCCGATCATAAGCGCAAAGCATAAAACTAAATTTGTGGTATTTCACCCACAACTGATGATGTCTCAATATGAATGAAAAATTCTCGACGAGACGTAAAGCAAACAAACAAACTACTAAATAATCATTTCTCGAAGTGACAACATGGCTAACAGGCACCGGTTCTGATGGTACCTACGCTGTTTACAATTAGATAAACTTGAAAAAATATGAATTGTATAAATCTCAGATTGTACAACATTGTTAATAATTTAATGTTTATGATATCTAAATGAAAATCAATCCAAGAATTGGATTATCTTTTTTTTTTCAGTATTACGCGCTCTTTTCTTTCACGACATAACATCATAAATGCTGTTCATGTGGGTGTTCCGTTAATCGCTACTTACCTAAAGGATTAGGCGGGAATTTTAAAATATAAATAAAAATACACACATTAAAAGGGTTGTAAAGTGTAAATATAAGCAATGAATTATTATTTTTTAAAAGGTGTAGTCTCATAACTGCAACGGTGCGTGCAAACAAAATTTTAGAACGCGAGTTATCAATTTGTATGCACACACCGTTGAAATTACGACTGTATCTTTCAAAAAATAATAATTCATTGCTTAAATGAAGCATTGATTTTCCTAGAAATCATTCTGTGAAAATATATCAGTTCAGTTGAAATTATCTATTTTGTGAAAACTTTTACTTTTTTGAATTTGGAGTTTTTCTAAATATGTCAAGTTGTATTACAGAAACCTTTATTTTTCCTTGTCATTTTTTCTATTAGTAACGTTGCTTTTCATATCTAATTATGGCAGTATCTATATCGGCAATCAACATTAATTTTGAAGCTACACAGTGAAAACTATTTTGAAGTAAATTGCCTGTAGTACGCTCTTACAGAGATTATAACTAATGCATTGTCTTCAGCTTAAATTTGTTCTGCATGTAAAAATAATCAGATATTTTCCATACAAAACAGTTTAAGGCATAACTGTACCGTAAACGTAAGGCATTTTTATCTAATTGTATTTCAAAGGCGATATACCTTTCATAGTCCAATTCATCATCGCCAGTGT
Source organism: Ostrea denselamellosa (assembly GCA_024699665.1). Lineage (NCBI taxonomy): Eukaryota > Metazoa > Mollusca > Bivalvia > Ostreida > Ostreidae > Ostrea > Ostrea denselamellosa. Next base: position 2,819,633 of record JAMZEH010000014.1, read on the forward strand.
CTGATAATAAAACGTCCGACAGGCCAGACCTGTTAGTGGACTGTGACGGGCAAACAATAGTGGAACATCATACTCATAGCAGTTTTAATTTTTACAGAAAGTTTCTCAATGACTTTACATCTGATTTCATCAGAAATATGTGGGTAGGGTAAGTCCACCTCGCTCACCTACCGTCTCTTGATCCCCCTCTTTTTTCTCTCCTTTCATTTCTCCTTCATCTTCCATTCTCACCTCCCTTTTTCCTCCTCTTTCCTTCCTTCTCCTTGCTTCCGTTCTTCCTCTCTCCTTTTATATCTTGTCCGCCTTGTAAGCTACAGTTCATGTAAATGTTTCTTCTCGACCTATTAAACATTTCACGGTGTCGCGATTCACTTGAACATAAATATTTCAAAATATATTGGTTTTTCGATTTTCCTCCATAATAATTGTGATATGAGTTGCTTGGTTGCTTTCCCCTTTTGTCGGGAAAAGGGCTATATCTGCTATATATATGTCATGATGATAAAGGGTTTTTAAAATTCTTATTTTTTCTCTCTTTCTGATAGATAAATTACCACCTAAGGTCACGACCCCCCACCCCGTTATCATCAAATGGAAACATCAGTTCAATACTTACATCCAAGTTTGTGTCTAGATGTTGATTGATTGATTGATTAAATATTGTTTAACGTCCCGCTCGAGAATATTTCACTCATATAGAGACATCACCATTGCCGTTAAGGGCTGCAAATTTAGGCCTATGGTCGGCGCTTATGGCCTTCGAGCAGGGAGGGATCTTTTACGTGCCACACCTTCTGTGACACGGGACCTCGGTTTTTGCGGTCTCATCCGAAGGACCGCACCATTTAGTCACCTCTTACGACAAGCAAGGGGTACTGAGGATCTATTCTAACAACCCGGATCCCCACGGGATTTCTATATGTTGAAGAAAAAATTACCAGGTAGAATAGATTGTTTGAAATAATTCACGGTTCACGGATTAATTTGAAGGGGGCTACTTATAGGGAGCAGCAAAATTGAATGGCTGTAGACATGGGTTTATTTCTGTCCGTGGATCTTGGAGCTCATGAAAGTTTCTGAGCTTTCGCTAAAGATTTTCAGCATAGAATAATTCTTTATCGCCAACATCTAGGTAAACTACTCGCCCAATACTTGAAAACTGCATCGACTAGATCCTATTTTGTTGCTCTTTATTTTGTGGGGTATTCTGAAATCTCTGATTATGTTATTTGATACTAAATCAATATTCAACATTTTCTAATTAGGTTATTTCTTCCTTGTTTTCTATGACACCAATGTTTTCCACATACGGGTTGAAAGCAGTAAAATTTAGGAATACATATGTGTACTTACGTATCCTAATGTATGTGTTCTTAATTTTTAACAAACAATTCTTAGTTTTATAAATCTTTTGTAGATCCCTGTCGAAAGCGGTTGGCGTCCTAGAAATGGGAGGTGGATCAACACAAATAACTTTTTCACCGGACGGACCTCTCTTAGCTCACATGTTTACAATTCGAATCGCAGGGCGTATCTTCAATCTCTACTCACACAGTTATCTAAATTTTGGAAAGGATTATATGGATAAACGAATCAAAGAATATCTTATTGAACAAAATCCGCTGGTCACGGAGATATTTAATCCGTGTGCATTAAAAAGTAAGAATGTATATAAATATACTGACAGGCTTTTTAAAATTTATTTTAATGAAATACATACAGTGTATGATAGAAAGTATATTATATTTACCTTTTGTATCTGCTATTATATTTCTACTTTTACAAATACGTTATTATTCATTTCAGATGACAATTACACGTACGTTTATGATGACAAAACTGTGATATTCCAGGGATCTAGTTCTCCCTCTGAGTGCCTTAATATCATATCAATATTCCTTAAAAAATCTCACAGCACTTGCTATCCGAAGCCGTGTGCAATAGGCTCCATTTATCAGCCTTCTATTGGTTCCGATATATTCTATGCTACTGCAAGTTTTGCCTTTATAGCTACTGATCTAAATGCTACAGACTCGTTAGGAAGGCTTGATATCAACAAACTAAACAAAACTGCACATATATATTGTAGCAAGGTAAGTCTGCTGAAGAGGCACGTACCTTTGATTTTTGTTTTCGGTGCCGCGTTCAGGATTCCTATTCGAAGCACCATTCGTGGATATTATGCTTCATATAAAGATGTAGACTGTTATCATTACTTTGCAGACTATAGAATATGCAGCATCAGTCTATAGAGTACCAATTGAGTATGGTTCTAGCACCTGTATGACGGCATTGTATATCACCGAGTTGCTGACTTTCTCATATGGGTTCCCGGTGAACACAGACAGGATTTATTCTTCAAGAAAAATTAATGGCAAATCTTTAGGTGAGGCCTGTACAATTATTGCGACGTAGTAAGAAAAATATGCAGCTTTATTCACCCCATAAAATTCATATATCTCTTCAACGTTAACTTGGGTGAAGATCCTTCACTAATAATTCGAAATCGATAATTGAAAGTAACTAACCACATGCCAATTTTAGCCCGTGAATTTATATAAACCAAAATTAGTTCAAGTGCGATCCTCGTGATTGGCAGTGATTGTACCGAGAGGATGTGGTGGTCGTCCACTCGGACTCGGGGTTTCCTCTCGTATGAACGATTACATATCGCGCCAATATTCGAGCCGACGAGACGCAGTAATGTTAGCTGTAGAACTTGTTGTAACTTTGTAATTCTCAAATAACAAGAAAATGTGTTCGTAGTGTTTTCAGAGGTTTTTATCAACCTACAAAAAATATTTTAATTACGGATTAATCCGTTTGCCTGATCAAGATTTAAGGCTCAAGCAAGTGTGACCGGTCAACTTTGGATACAGTACCTGCTCCTCCAAGGCTCCTGATCCCAACTTTGGTGTCCAGGGGTCTGTGTTTGCCATTTCTTAATTCTGTATTCTTTATGAGATTGATCACTTTCGTATCTTTATTTGTTCATTTCCAAAGAATCATTAACGAGAATAGTTGATTCAGGCATATGCAATGCGCATCTAGCTAAGCTATATAAATCCTCATGTATTTAAATATAAATAAAATTGCAACCATTAAAGCTTATGTTTTTATTATGAAAATTAATTTCACCAGATTCCTATACGAGTTATTTTACCGAGAGTTGTTAAACCTATCGTACATCCACACTAAACTGGTTTCCAGATCGGAATGAAACATAATTCCTCTACTAAATTCATATATAGCACCGAAATTACAGTGAACCTTTGAAAGAAACACAGCTGTCGTAAGTGAAGAAATATTGATAAAAAGCACGGATAAAAAAATCACTATTTATAGATATCTACTTTCGACCCTTACACGGGATTAAACTCAAGATTTGTAGAACCAAATCTCTTACATATAGCATGTAGTGGCGAGAATTTCATCGTCATCGAAAGCAACTTTTGTGACTTGCCTAGATGGTCGTTCGGTTTAGAGCACTCTTCACCTTCTGCTATAAAAGTTTGTTCCGCAGGTCATGAGTTAAACCTGGGTAGGGTCGGAAGTGGGTATCTAAATATAGTAAATTATTCTGTGCTTTATTTATATATAAATTTGCATATATGTAAAATGGCATAGGTCAACTTTTCACCACACAATAATATCAGTTTTGTTATTTAAAAAAGAAGAAGAAGGCATAATTATGTCGTATTATTATTGTCTGATATAATGATTAGAACAATTCAATTGGTGACAAAAATGTGGTAATTTCTATTTTAATTCCATTGAAGTTTTTAATGAAAGGCAGATCACTTTAATATTGCATATTAGCAAAGCATAAAATTTGAACTCTTTACATTCATATTTGTGTTTGCTCAAATGATGAGCCTCCTAGATCAGAATTGGGTAATAATTTAAAAAATTTACCATGTTGAAATTTATATTAAGAAATATCTTTGAAAATCTCAGAAATGGTCAAATTAACATGAAAGCTTTTTTTAAATATAACACAGCATTACTTTCTTATATTATTTATTTGTTTAGTGATGTATAGTCTATATTTCCTAAGAGTAGAAAATATTAACTTCTGTATATAAACATGTTCCAAAATATTCTTAAAAATCTTCACTAATCTACAATCTCCATAAGATCATTAGTTCTAGCTACACACCATTAGATATCACTATTTATAAATCAAATATTATGGATATGGGGTTACTCACATCGTCTCTGGTAATGAAGTGAAGATAACAGTGATCAATCTCGTAAATCCTACAAAGAATATATGATTGAGAGTAGGGTAAACACGGACCCCTGGAAACACCAGAGGAAGGATGAGGTGCTTAGGAGGAGTAAACATTCCCTGTTGTATGGTCACACTCTGAAACTTTATTATGCATGTACACGTAATTTATATGTTGTTCACTCATATTCAATTCTTTTCTTCATGATACAATGAAATATGTTTTTAAAAATGAAGGTCAGCTCGGTATTTTTGCAATAAACTTAACAAAGTCACAGCATCATGATTAGCCAAGCATAGTTGTGAACACGAGTTTACGTCCCGTTCAAAATTCCTCATACTATTTAAATTTGATTTGAGTTCCCCTTTTACTTCGTCTCAGCTTGACATCTTATATTCCGATCTCGCTACAAACACGCTCTCTCAAAACAGAAATTTCCAGTCACAAAACAACAACTCAACATGTGTAATGATCACACAAATTTGAATTATTCAGCAAGTCCCTGTTTCTATGTCACCGTGATGTCATGGTGTACTGTCACAGGCAATATATGTCATATCAATTTATTGAAATTATATGAGGGCATGATCATGAACTATGACGCTTTATGCCAGTATGTTTCATGAAGCGCTTCGTGAAAAGCATAATGGCGTGAAGAGTTGCTGTTCAAACCCCTATGTCTTTTCAAAAATGACATTTATTCTTCATATTCACGCTTTACTTTCATCCCAGTCGTTAAATAGTTATACTATATTTATCAAGATTCATAAGGCCATTGATAACATTTATGAGGAAAAAGATATCATTTCAATTGGTAAAAATATCGAAGACGAAGGCGTTTGGAATGTAAATATTTCAATATGGCCCGGGGGCCTCCGTGGCCGAGTGGTTAGAGGATCGGGCTCAAAATCACAAAGCCTCTCACCTCTGTCGGCGCGTGTTCGAATCTCGGCCGCGGCGTTATGTGAGGAAGTTTGCCAGTTTACTTACGGAAGGTCGGTGGTCTCTTCCCAGGTACATTGTATCTGGGTTCTCTCCTCCACCAACAAAAAAACTGGACGCCACCAGAAAACTGAAAAATTGTTGAGTGTGGCGGAAAGCAAAAAATAATCAATCAATCATTAATCAATATGGCCGTTTCGTCTCAAATCCATATACACTGTAAAATGATAATAAAATGGACCATTGAAAGATCACTGGGATTTGAAGTAGTGCGATATATGTGATCAAATCTATGACCCTATGGTTCTCTGGATTTGATCATGTGGCAGCCCCACTGCATATTCCAGTGAAATTTCTAAAAATGGGTACCGGTATTTATTTTTTAAACTGGAAATATACGTGAATTATATTGGTTTAACTGTTTGTCTTTCAGACTGGCCTTTTGGCGCGGTGCTGTACGAGGCAGAGCTTATGGCCAAAGACTACCCCTGTCTTCCTATTTCCTCCACAATTAGCGCAGGGGTATCACAGCAAGTCTTCAGTCTAACTCTTCTAGAACCGCTTCTTCTCTACTGTTTGTTTTCTTTTCATCTAAGTCTCTAACAAAATCTGATCAATAATATACACTTATGTTAATTCGGCGTCTGTCAATTTCTGCAGCAACCAAGGTTTACCTGAAATTGACAGTGGTTTATTGTAAATATAGATATACAATCGTCTTTTTTACTTTCTGTATTATTCTTGTGCAGTTTTAGAATAAAATATATAATTGTATTAAATATCTCCGTTGTGTTCATTTTAAAAATTAGACTCCACCCGCGCAAGCGCTTCTAGCCAGTGTAAATGGTGTATTGGATTCATGCAAGTAGTCCAGATATTATTGATAATAGCACAACCTAACGATTGTTCGGGGGCTTGGTGATAATTTTTTAAAAAGTTGGACAAACTTATTTTCAAATTTTTATCCCAGAAATTCAAGCAAGTATTACTCCATATTGAATATTTTATCATACTACATATAATGCAGTTATATTTGATGAGATCCGATCACGTTCGTATCCTTTAAAATAATGATGAATTAACTGATGGAATAGATGTTCATATCAATACGAATATTGCTGAAACACAAGCTTAGTATTCGAGTTACAGACCTGTTCATTCCAACGTGTTAAAACACATTGGTTTTATAGCTCTGTGAAAAAAAACCTGTAGACGCCATATTTTTTCCTGGCCTTTGTAGTTTATTTTTAATGCTACTTTATCTCCGTTTTTATTACATTTATTCTACCTCCCCGAGAAAGGGACAGGTCGTCCCGAATTTGACAAATGAATATTGATCATGTCGTATTCATTTTAGTTCTTTCTGTATCCTTAATTGTGTGACCTCGTACCAACAGTCGGACTCTTTCTCTCTCCCTCTCTCTCTGTGTGTGTGTGTGTGTGTGTGCGCGCGCGCATCTCTTTCACAATACTGATTTTTTTCTTCGAATATGATACAGTCTACAATTAAGCCCTTCTGCTACATTCGGCATTACTGGGGGCTTTATCCTACTCTGCCCGCCCCTACACTATAACATCACCACTAGTATATATTCACCAATCGGGGGGCAGGTACAATTCTAACAACATTCATTATATAAAGATATGATACCATATATGTAATGAGTTTCCACATTATCAATGGTCTGAAATTGGATCGTGATAGTAAATTTATCAAGACGAAATATTTTTTATATTAACTCTCCAACTGAATTTTAACTGTAATTAGCCTATCATTATTTGGATCAGAAATGCCATTACTTTTATGAATAGGAGTAATGTACCTGAAGATCGTGGTTTGGACAGTGTGCAAAAGTGAGATAACTATTAAATGTTTTATAGAAACATGGTGATAAAAATGTTTGACCACATTTTCTCAGAAATATTATTCAAACCAGGAGCTGTCCCACTTGTACAGACGATATTTCTGCTACAATATGCGATTTTTTCCATCTGCAAGACTGCGTTAAATGTTGGGTAACTGAAAATAACACCACATGACGTCACAATTACAACACGTCACAGTATTCCAACGTCACAATTACTTTCTGTATCGGTATAGTTTAGTTTGCAGTGACCAAATCATGGGCAAGCCGTTACCTTTGAACAAAGACAGTATGAATTTTGTTCAGAGCGACCAAATTTGGTAAGTAACCTCCCCCCCCCCCCCCCCAAAAAAAAAAAAAAATTGAAGATGCAAGTAAGACGAAGTGTTGAATTTGCCGTTCAACTGTTTATATCCAAAAATCTCTACTCGGAGAACACTTCAACGTTTTGTTTAAATTGCTTCTTTGCATTTAATAACGCAAACAACGTCAAAGTTACCGAGTGCCTATTGGTATATGTGTATCCTGAAATGCATTTACAACACTGTTAGTAAACCATATCTGTGGTTAGAAAAAAAACAAAAACTTCGTATAATTTTCGCGACAGGTTACATTTTAGTGTATTACATGTAATATATCGCACAGGCAACACTATTCATTTACATTCACGTAGATATAAGGAAATTTTCTATCGTCCGTACAAAACGAATCTGTGATTTGTACTACCTTTATACATCCGTGTTTTGTAAATGGCACTTTGATCTGTTTTGTTTTTGTTATTTTTGTTTGTTTGTTCGTTTGTTTTTTTAATAAATCGATATTACCCAATTCTTTTACAATTTATTTTTTAAAAGGGACAGACTCTAAAAGTATACAGACTTGCATATATGTAGTTCACTCAGAGCATCGAACCAATACCCACTAGCACGGTCCCGTGATTCTTAAGAAGTTTTAAGAAAAGTTTTTAAATAAACAGAATGCCAAACATGCAGTATAGAATTTTTTTTTCAACATTTTTAAGGACATACGCGGTGTTTCTGACATTTTTTCACCTCCCCGAGATGAAGAGTTCTTGTACAATTTCCGAAATGGATTTGAATTTACATTGTATTTAACATTACCATACTTTCTAAATCAGCATGGGTAGCGCAGGGGTTCCGGATTTGATACCCGATTGTCCCAAGATTTTTCTCTCCTTTGCATCATATCCATTAACACAACTTACTCCAATACATATAAGCTAACTCTACATTTTCACTCGCCACAACCAGGAACTATCAGAGTATGCTAATTCTCAAACAAACCTCGTAATATACTTCAGAATGTTTTGATAGAGATAGAACGCAAGTGAATTGTACGTGAAATGTCATGAAATATTAAATATTATTGAGAAACGTCGAGTATGTCCTTAAAATGGCCGTTTTTAATGTCGCTACAAGAAATCGTACATAAAGGACTTATTATGGTCATTCCATAGTGAATACAAATAAGTTTGAATTAGCAACAACCACTGCCACGGTTTCTAGTATTTAAAGGGTAATTCACCAAAACAAGTTTGGCTACCGTGTAAAAAGTTTATCTATTAGATGTTCAGGAATGAAGTACTTTTTCGAAGATGTAATCCTGTCTCGTTGGACTTAATCAAGAAGACATAATTCCTTTACACTTCAATTTACCCAGTGCATAATTATTTACGAGAACCTTATTTATACGTAGGCAACTTTTGGAAGTAACGACAAAATATAGTTCTAGCAAAAATAGTGATTTACAGGACTCGGTTAAACAAACTATACAATGCATAGTAATCAAATATTTATCAATGAGTTCTACCATATTCTAGCGATTCTAAATCAAATTTTGATGCTTTCACCAGGAGAGAATATGTAACACGTGAAATATCATCCCAGAGACAAAAATGGCCGGAGAAGTGGGGCTACCTAATTCCAGAATACGAATCTGTAAGTGGTTTCTAGGCTTCCATATTGTTAAATGTCATTTCACCCGTAACAAAATGCAGTAGTACTAGAATCCGAGAAAGGATTAACATCCAGATAAACTATTCTTTGGTATAAAAAAAAAAAAGGCTCTGACAGTGTTCTTTTCACACTTTTTCTGATATCCGAGTGTTAATAAATTTAGTGGCTTTGTTAAAGATATGTCATGTATGTAACTACATGTACATGCACTACTACAACACCCATGTGTCTACTGTCATTTTTAACAAAAATTTCCTAATAATTGAACTCTTAAATCTGGCCATGCTTACACATGCTCTTAACATCTACAGAGTCTCTGTCAACAAAATCAGTTACATTTTTCAATATATGTCATTCTTTATTCAATCACAATGATGCACACAACTCACACATGTTTCAGATGAATAGACAGCTAATGTCTCTTAGAGATCATAAGAGACTTACACCAACCAGAGGGGGCGATTCTGGAAGTACAGTCATAAAACTCCCACCAATTCATCCCTCTCGTCCAAGAGCAGGTTTTCCATTGACTGCCATGCAACAGATTGGCTGGAAGGCTTCTCGCAAGGAATGTTCACTGGAATTATATGGAGGTTATGGTCCCGGAAATAAATCTTGGGGCAAGAAAGGAATTTTGAAGATACTGAAGTGGCCACAAGAAGGTTCACCATAATATCCACCTTCGCTGATTGTCTTAAACCATGGCCTTGAAGAAAATCCAGAATTTGATGTACTGAAAATATTTTATATATTCTTCTGTTCATTTTTCTTGGTTCAATTTCAAGTAATTATCACATTATAATATCAAATGGGAGTGCTTCAGTTAATAGTCTGATTTGTATTCATATTCAAGCAATAAATATTGATTGGCAATCCTTAAATCTGTCACTCGCTTCATTATCACTGCCATCATCGCTCCTCCTCATCCTCTGAACTCTCTTTTCCACTCTCCTCAAATGAACTAATGTTTCTCCTGTTAGTGTTCAGAACAGTCATCTCCCCTTCCTCCTCTTCCTCATCACTAGGGGGCAACATGTCTGCTGGGATTCCTTCATCTGCATTGCTTTCCTTTACAGCAAATTCAGCTGGCCTTTAAACAGTGGAAATGAATTAAATACTTTATTTCTGATTTTATGAGAATAATTATAATGAAGAAATTTACACACAAATGACATTTTTTCGTAATTCTGACAATCTTGAACTCAAAATTCTGGGATGTCACAGTACTTTTTGGTATGGGACTGGTTCCCCTTAATTGGGAAAATCATTGTTTTTTGATAAAATAGGAAAATTCAATTTACTGTCTTTGCCATCCAAACAAAGTTTAAAACGAATAACAAAACATCCATATTTTTAATTATTCTTGACTCTATTTTTTTTTTGGTGTGACGTTACACTATACAATATATTTTCCATATATACATGCATTTGGGAAATTCTGCTCATAAAATTGAGAAAATGGGTGACCTTTTCGTCATTGGAAATGGGTCCGATATTTGGTCAAACTCTTATGGAAATTGATTAGCTTACCATTTCCCCTCGCATTGGATATATTTGATTTGCTCTTTGTACAGTATAGTCACAATTTCTGCCTTCACCTTTCCCCCCTCCTCAATGGGCTCAATAAGTATGTAATCACCTAGGTAAAAAAAAAAAAAATATGGAAGGAGGTAAATTCACAAGAAATGGGCAATGATATACCAAGTACACAAAATATGAAGGCAGATCATCTATTAGCATACATGACACTCAGTTAGGAGATCCAATTGTATTACCTCTCTTGATCCAAATATTTTTTCTGAACCGTGTGGGCATGCTAACCAAGAACCGTTCATTCTGGGCAGTTTCTACCTCATGCAAATTATTTCCCCTGCCTGCAGTCACCTGTAACATCAAATGTAGCAATGACATTAAAACAGATAATTCACATGTACTTGAAAAAGTTTTTTGCTGCAGGTACACTTTAATACACATGTAACTTCAAAAAGTTTTCTTTTTCCTGCAACTGCAAGTACCCTTTGCTTTGTCTCAATACAGGTCATTGTACCTAACACCTACACAAAATGTTTTTAAACACTTTCACCGACCTATTTCAAAGCACTCGTTAGTACTTGGTACTACTCCAGAATTTGGCTTTGGATGCCATATTGAAAGGAAATAATATTCTTTTTGAAAATCTTCCAGCTGACCTTTCAATAATTTTTTTATTTATGAGAAATTAATGAAAATTCAAGTATCTTTTTATGAAATACAAACATTTAGAATAAAATATGAGCTCTTTTTTATATATATGAATCAAACAATTTTCCAGGATTTACCTAAATTTAATTTTTACTTTACAAATGCACTTAATTTTCATAGATATGCTAAAAATTTTAGCACTTTTCAAGATCTGTGCAATGGTGATCCAATAAACTAAAGCAATATTCATTTATTGCCTACAATCTGTGGTGATATGGAAAAAAAATACAGTAACAAGTGATATTTGGGACTGAGTAAAACCCTTGAGTTGGCTCCATCATTTTATAATTGTATTTACTATCTCTCAGTGTGTAGCAAACTGTTTTCATCATTAGCTCATCAGACCAATGGCTGGTGTATATTAACTAGCCTAAATTAGATTTAACTAGGTCAGGTTCACTTTAAAACTGTCTATCTTTAGATATCTCTAATTTCATATATAATTCAGTAGGCCCTGTTAACAGTTTCTTTTGAAAAGTGTAATTATATTAGAACCATATAAGAAAGGAGTGTAAAGAAAAGTTGCTTGAGTGTGCTTCTGTGTAATAATTTCCTTAGTTTCCTGTAAGATCCCTAAAAACACAAAATATTTCTTTATCATAACCAGCTGGCAACCATCTTGAGAATTTTTCAGATTGGGGTCAAAGCTTAAATGAAGCACCTATTAATTGAAAAACTGCTGTACAGTGCTTGAACTGTGAGAACTCATGAACTATGGTTGATAATGACAGGGCCCTGCAAACATGTTGTTTATCTTAAATATATCTCAAGTCATTGGCAGGCATATGTATCTTATGTGAAAACTTTCTTTAGAAATTTTCGGGCCTATAAAATGTTTATTTAAATTACAGTATAAGCTTGTCACCTATAGAAAAACCATGTTTTATAAGATGCCATGGTGTCTAATGATTTAACATCATGATGAATGCTTACATTAAAAAACCTTACATTTTCTAATAAATCTAATGAAGAATTGAAATTATTATTGATGATGAAGAGCTGGTTAGACATTATAAACAATCACACAACTATACAATGACAATCAAACATGTCAAAGAGCATAGTTGCATTGCAAGAAAGTGGTTTTCCTAACCAGTAGCAGCAGCTTAGTGGTTAGAAAGTTCGCTTTGTAACCATGAGGTTGTGAGTTCGAGCCCCGCTTGTGCCATGGTCACATCAAACCTAAGACGTAAACATAGGTATTGATTGCTCCTTTACCAAACACTCGGCATTTAGAAGTGAGAATCATGGGTCTTTCGGATATGACCTTAAAAAAAAACCACAACCAAATTGAGGTTCTGTGTTGCGGCATGCAGTGACATGATAAAGAACCCTTCCTGCTTCAGCCCTGAGTGCTAAGCATAGGTCTAAATTTGTGGTACTTCACCCACATCTGGTGACATCTCAATATAAGTGAAAAATTCTCCACAGAATGTAAAACAAACAATCAATCAATCTTTCTGGGTCAATCTACTTAATTCATTGTTCTCCCTATGAACTGTTCAGTGTCCTGAAACATAAAAGGTGTAAAAAAAAAAACTGCACTCATTGTAATCCATGTTGGTAGAGAGTCCTTCTAAAATGAGAGGGCTTAAATGTCCCTGGATTTTACTAGTCCACTTTCCACTTGGGCTAGTGCTACAAACATTTTACTAGCTCAATAAAATTCCTACTACTACCTCAATCTGGGCATTGAATTTGGTTTATCCTTTAGTTGCACACTGCTCTTTCGCTCAAATAACACTTATGTTTCAGTTCAATAACCATAAACATCACGGAGTTTTTCCTTCATACCAAATTAAAAAAGATACATACCCTGACAATTTGTTGACCCTCAGTTGGCAAGATAAACTCATCTAAGACTTCCTTGGTGACATGTTTTCTTTTTGTTGTTTTAGACATCTCAGCAATTCATCTAAAATGTAACTACAGAGAATCAGAAAATTTTGCATTAAATGTCAGAGACTGAGAGCTTTGTATTTAGGTATTCTTTCATATTTTATACAACTTACAAATGTATGCGTTGTACAAAAGTAAATTTTACTAGAACTTGTGACAAGTAATTGAAAAACTGGCCTAACAATCACCAGTTATGATATATGACATATGATATCGTTTTTAATAGATATCTCAAAAATCTACTTTGTCATCATGAACGGAGGAAATTCAAGTTATTCAAAAGATAAAAAATAAAAAGCTAAGCTACAATATAAAATGATCTCATGACTCCTTACCTTGTATAATACAACAATTGTAATTATTTGAATAGTGATTTCGGAGGTTTGATCTTCAAAAATAAACAAATAATTACAACTTGAACTTTACCAGTCTCAGTACACCGAGCTGGTTAAAATAATCGCATCACGAACCCGATCTTTAGGCGCCACGCAATCACAGGTAATCCTATTAATTTCATAAAGGAAATCAACTTTCTAAAAAAATATTCTGGTCTCCAAAAAGATCACAAATGAAGTATTAAGAGAGACAGCAGAGATGGACAAGATGAGCGCCGTGTAATAAGGGCGAGAAGATGGAGATGGGTTGGGTGTGTTCCCAGATGGGACCCAGAAAACAACACAAGAATACCTTTAACAACAGGTGCCTGGGAAAAAAAAGAAAAAGAAAAGAACTACGTACACTGCAGAGAAAAAGAAACAACATGGATTGACCTCATGATTTAAAAATGTAAGCTTTAAAGGTAAAGCCCCCAATAGAAGAAGTCAGAAGGACGGAACTAATTAAATAATAAAATGTTTTCTTTGATTTGTTAAATGTTATACGACGGTCGCACACATTTGCAGAAAAATGCATAACCACATTATGCAATCTGTTCTGTAATGTTTGCCCCCTTCATCTCTCATAAATTTAATAAATCAAAGAAAAACATTTTATTATTCATATTTATATACTTCTTTTTTAGTTATAAATATTATCAGGTACGTGTTTAATATAGATATTATTGACCTGTAAGTACACGTTTTCTGTCTTTGTTTGGTCAATATCTTCATGATGATTGTTTATAATACTGCCTCTGCCATTCAGTTTATGAAAATCAAAAATTGTTCTGTAAGGAGCAATCAATCGTGCCGATGATAATAATATTGAACATGCAGTTTCGGCCTTTAAATTTTTTACACAAATGTTTTTTTTTTTTGGTTTTGTTTTTTTTAAAGTGTGTTAAATATAAAGGAAATGACGGTTGTTCCACAAATTTATGTAGGGATATTTTCAAAGTATGATGAATTTATGAAATTGCAAATTTAAAATGGTCCATATAGTGTTCCATACTGCATTACAGACGATACATTCTGAACGCAAACCACAGGGGCTCCTCAGGAATATTTTCAGTTTGACACCATTCTCAAGTGGGACGTCAAACAATACATACACGCCTTTTAAAGTCTTAAAATCGTTATCCTTCTGCGTGAAATTGTTTCTGCTATCTAATTTTGCGTTATATAGCAAGCAAGGTATCTTAATTAAAGTATGACTCCACATTTAACAATTGGTCCTTAAGTGATGTACAAAATTTAATGCATATCGTTTGCGTCAAGTTGATTTTTTAAAATTTTTTTATCATGGCATTCTATGTAGTTCATAATAAATGAACCTGTGATCAGAATTATTGTAATATTTTATAGATCCAGACTGTAGGGAGATGACGAGATTCTAATATTAATATTGAGGGATAGTGATCTACATTTAATCTTATATATGTACCTTGTTAATTAGATATTATTTATATTAGAAAATAAAGCATGCATTTTTAAATCAAGCTGTTTAAGTTATAAACTTTATGCAAATTATACAATTTAACTCGATCAGATTAAAAATTAAACATTAAAATTTTCTATTCATCTTATTCATTTCATTTACATGTATTTATTAAGTCTTTGAAACAAAGTTTGCATTATTCTTCCGCTCACGCTGTCCGCGGCCGTAATTCGTAAATGGAAGTATTTAATACTCATTATAAACTATGGTTCAGTGTACCTGAATCTAGGTATGCAAGAGTACATTTTTGTTTTTTGAGATTGAGAGGGGGGTTTGGGTACCTTTTGGGGGATCACTGCATACAATTAGTCACGTGGCAACTCGGGATTCCCAAAAACATTTGCATTATCATGCACCTTGCTAAATAACCTAAATTTCATTATACCGAAAATTAATGCAGATGTCATTTAGGGGCATTGTCAGCCGTTCTCCAGACATTCTCTTGGGTAGATGCTTTATTTCTGCTGCACAAATAAATTCTTTGTTAATTATAGAGATAGTCTCTCTGCTCTTCCTTGGTTCATTCCCATGTGAACAGGTGTTCAAACGGTAAGCATTCACAGCCAGGGACTGTTGATTAAAAGTCCACCACTGTACGTACTGAACAGAGTTAGATCTGACTGTTCGGAATGAAACTAGTGTTTCTGTTAGCTGTGCTGACGTCCGTGGTCTGGACACAAGTACCAACAGGTGAAACATTGTGTATAATTCTTTTATTTTGAAAAATCCAAGTATCTTTTAATCCACTGATTTCTAGTGTCTGTTCGGCAGACCAGATCATTTTCATCAGGCAATGCTTTGTGTTATAAGCTGGAAAGCCCATGCGTGAAATTTTAGTGAGTATGAATTTTGGTCGTCATTTTACAAAGATTGACAAAAACTAGTTTTGGTAACTTATACTATGGAGGAATTCTATACTCAGAGAAATTTGATGTGGATGAAAAATGGAGGATCAAAACTGAAAAACTTTCTTACTTTATTTGTAAAATGAAAAAAATACAGTTTTAGTAGAATGTATTAAAACCCCGGCTGGACTTTACAGTTCAGCAGTCGACGTGCTAACTTACTCAACTAGACAAATGAGTTTGAAAGATATCTATATTTTCATTCATGTTTTAAAAGAAAGTCGGCGATTATGGCCATGTTGTATACCTCATTAATGTCTCTCGTCAGAACGTGGGTGCTGTCATGATGGAGTCATTGTTGTGAGAGAAAACCCACGTGTTCGGGTGGGCAACCAAGATATGTTCTCGTGTTAAATCTCGGTCCACAGCGAATATACTCCGCTGTGCTACTTGGGCATTCTAAAAACAATTTTAGTACAGCTTCTTTGTTTCTCTAAAGATGTACTAATGCAAAGTTCGGTATACTAGTTACTCAACTCATACATGCATATCATTTCCTTCCGGGACTTTCTTATCGCAGTCCAGTGATGTCATGGAATTATATGTCACATTTTATGGCTTGGATCATTGTTAGTATATATATATATATATATATATATATATATATATATATATTGACCAACATGTTTCAAACCAGTATAAACTGGATTTGTGCACATCTCTAGACTATTCTATCAAAAATTGTTCCACATAATATATTACGTAGATTTCCTTGACAATGAACTTCAGGAAAGGTTGAATTTTGTCACGAACAAACGACTTGGTGGTTATAGTGACTTTCGAAATGTCGAAGACTAACATTACAACACATGCAGTTTAGAATACCGGTGGCATAAAGCCAAAATAATCTTATCTTTGCATTAAAATAAATAGCCTGGTATGGTCATCGAGATTCCTCATTTCAACGCGATTCATATATGAGGGAAAAGTAAAAATTAGTGTTGAGAAAGGAACGAGGAAATATATACAGATACAGTTAGCTGTCATCATTTATTTCTAGTTACTTCATTGTTATAGTACATTAAATAAATGTAATAAGACTGAGTTATCATTTTTATCAGGATGTAGGTCCAAGCTGGACATTGTTTTTCTTCTGGACGCCTCTTACAGCGAAGGACACACCAATTTCGATAAACAGTTGAAATTTGTGGAGAATTTCGCCAACCAATTCAATATAGGACCTGACGCGACCCAGCTCAGTGTCGTCACATTTGCTACGACAGTGCACAACGAATTTTACTTGAATGCACATCCAACTAAACAAAGCTTAATCAGTGCCATCCAGGGGGTTTCCTACAGACCTGGTGCCACCTACACCGACAAAGCCCTCAGTTACGCAGAAACCGTTTCATTCTTACCACAGCACGGAGGAAGAGCTGATGCAGAAAAAATTGTCATCGTACTTACCGATGGACAATCATCAAGTCATTCAAAAACTATGTATGTATTATATGAATTCCATAAGCATATTTATCTTATTAAAAAAATTCTTACTTTCTAGGAAATCAATGTCCATAGTATATAAATAATTCATGATGTAAACTACTAGCACTTGGGAATATCTATTTAGGTACGTGTTCACCTGTGATTAAATGATATGACTGTAAACTAGGCAGAGAGAAGATTCCACTGTTTCTTAAGGGAATACCTTTTGGAATAGAATCTGGCCTTCAAAAAAAAAACCAAGGCCGTCTCTAACGCCATGCGTTGGATTTGATTGTTTGTTTTATGTCCCTTTGAGAATTTATCACTCATTTTCAATTATAGTGTGATGTTACTAGCTTTAGGTTGGTTGGTTGTTTAACGTTCCGCTCGAGAATTTTTCACTCACATGGAACGTCACCAATGCCTGTGAAGGGCTGCAAAATTTAGGCCTATGTTCGGCTCCTATGACCTTTGAACAGAGAGGGATCTATATCGTGCCACATCTGATGTAACATTGGGCCTCAGTTTTTGCCGTCTCATCCGAAAGACCACCCCATTTAGTCGCTTCTTACGACAAGTATATAGGCACTACATAAGCACTTATTCTACTCCGGATTCCCATGTGACACCAGCTTTAAGTGAAGCGTGTCATATTTAGATCTATAATTGGCACTCGTGGCTGTAGCAGTGATTTTGAGGGTTCTTGAACGTGCCAAAGCCTGCAACTCTTGACCCCGTATTAAAGGTCTCATCCGCAAAACCTGTGACTCTCACTTCAAAATGTTGTACGTTTGGCAAAAACGCAAATGACAATGGTTTATTCTCATAAACTGGCGTAATGTACAGCGTAGAGATAAATTGCAAGTAAGATAGTTAGATACATGCAGGCATGGATGCAGCAAGGTGCGAGTGGGGCTCGAACCCACGACCTCCCGGTCGTCACCGCGCAAGTCACCGCGTGTTAAACAACCCTCACTGTACTGGCGTGAGTCCATAACAAAGCGCTATTACAAAAATCACGACTGTGTTGTTTTGATACTAGTGAAACACATGTACACTTTACGTTCAGGACATTCAAAACTCTTACGTTTGTATATGTTTTGTCATTGATAAAGCATATTTCCTTTGAATCCATTCTTAGTTCAATTCAATAACATGATGAATTTGAAATACCGTGTACTCTAAAAACGTCCGTATAGATTTTCGTGTTTGCTTTACATTATGAAAGCACCCCCTTTTTTACGGATCTATTTTCCTCTCCACTGGATCCAAGTGTCACATTGAAACTGATTAGAAAGTGGAAAATAAACAATTTCCCTTGCTGTCCATTACTCGAATTAGAGTTCAACAAGTTTATGTATCTGTAGATCCCAAGCTCAGCAGTTACATTCCTCTGGCGTGGAGGTCATTGCTGTTGGTATAGGAAATACTGTATCAAACTCTGAGTTGGAGGCCATTGCTAGCGATGCATCGCACGTATTCCAGGTGCAAGACTTTGATCTGCTCCACACCATCCAAAATCAACTCACCCAAGCGGCATGTCAGCAGGCGGCCTTACGTACGTTCATCACTATCGTCGTCATGTTGTAGTTTAGATTATTTTCCAATTGTTGATATTTATCAGAGATGTACCAGAAAGTAAATGGATTTAATTGTTTTGTCATTTGGAAACTGATTCCACGTATTACTCTTCAGATTGTCAATCAGCAACAGCGGACATAGTGTTTGCCATAGATTCTTCGTCAAGTATTTCAAGTACAGGGTTTTCTGAGCAAATGTCATTTGTCAAAAATCTTGTAAGGCAATACAACGTGGGAGCAAACGAAACACAATTTAGTGTGGTGTCTTTTGCCTCAAGTGTTCATCCAGAATTTAATCTGAACAAATACCAATCTAAAACCCAAGTTCTAGGAGCTGTGTCTAGCATTAGACAGCATTTTGGTTCCACACACACGGGGGATGCTTTGGACTTCATTGCCAACAATAGTTTTACGTCCGCCAACGGTGGTAGATCGGGGGTAGACAAATGGGTGGTCGTCCTAACAGACGGAGCATCTACTAGACCCGCCAAAACTATAGCTGCTGCTGACAGACTTCATAAGATGGGGATAGAGGTAATTTCCATTGGTGTAGGAAGCGGAACCAATAAAGCCGAGTTAGAGGCGATTGCTACAGACCCACAACATGTTTACAGGGTAGATGATTTCAATGGTCTGCACACACTGATGACGAACATTGAATCCACCACATGCGGATACAATGGTAAGAATTATTTAAGTTCACAGAATACCTGAGACTTTGGACGCATCCAATGAAAAACGATTTTGCTGTGTTTATGTGAAATTTTTTATCACTAGTATTTGATCAGCAACAATGTAAATCTGTCATAATATATGAACTGCACCATTAAAACGATTTTTGGGGTAGAATTTTCATTTTTGGGTAATGTTTTTTCATTGAATTTTCAAGTAAAGATTTGTGCATAATGCCACAATATAGGTGGTTTCATAGGAAAGTTTTGTGATATATGGTGTTTTATCAATATTAAAACATTTACAAATAGTTTCACAAATTGTATAACATAACAATTTATTAGGATATCCTATGCCCTTAAAATGTGAATTTCATTTTTTTCTTAAATAGCAAACAAGAAAGAAGACAATTAGTGCATATTAAAAAAAAACCCCTTTATCATGGTTTCATTATAGTTTGTCAAGGAAGCAAGGCGGACATCGTGTTCCTCTTGGATTCTTCAGCCAGTGAGGGTGCCGTCAATTTCCAGCACCAACTCGACTTCGTTCAAAATTTTACAGATAAGTTTGATATTGGACCTGATGCTGTTCAGATCGGTTTAGCAACATTCTCCACTATACCACATGGTCATTTCTGGCTCGATACATATCAAAACAAGACCGACCTCATCAACGCAACTGAATACGTTCCTTACATTCCTGGAAGCACGTACACTGATCTGGGTCTGCAGTTCGCTTTGGTAAGAATTAGAAACTGTCTTAGACAACATGTTACGAGAACTGTAGAAATAAAACAAAAACATAAAATGGTCTGTTCGTTGCAGAATGAAAGTTTTAACACTTCAAATGGAGCTCGAGATGGAAGTGTTCCAAAAATATTGATAGTGTTGACCGACGGCCAGTCGACTGATCCAATGGCGACAGCCTTAATGGCAGACAAACTTCACAGAGATGGTATCAAGGTCATCACCATAGGAATAGGCCAGGGCGTGCACACGTCGGAGCTGACTGTTATTGCTACCGACAAACACCACATGTTCACCGCTACTGACTTCAATGCCCTTGCTTCTTTACAAAAGGACTTACAACTGGAAACGTGTAGAAGTAATTTGAAATATACATTGACATAGTTACTCCTCAGTATTTGACGATCGGTATTTCTTTTTTATGACGGCTTACATTTTTTCTTTTCTTGCAGATGAAAAACCAAATACAGGTTAGTACAAATTTTTCACGATCACGTGTTTACTTCAGAAACGCATATAAAGTGTCCATTCCTTTCATGTTGGCGCAGAGGAGATAAACAAAAAGAATTTAGTTACTTTAATGGAGAAACTTTACTTTTACATGATGACTATTTTATGATAAATGTTTCTTTTGACAATGAAACAAAACCATACTTTGACTTGGTCACACCCATTTTTCACCACTAGTTATAGTGACTGGATTTTCTTTTATGACCAGAGTGCGGTGACAAGGCTGCGGATATTGTTTTCATTCTGGATGCTTCAGGAAGTGAGGGAATTGACAATTTCAAGAAAGAACTGAATTTTACAGCTGACTTTATTAAGGGATTTCAGATTGGTCCACAGCACGTTCAGTTTGGTCTGGTGACATTTTCGAGTTATGGCAGAAGTGAGTTTTACTTCAACACTTACCATGATCTGCAGTCTATTTTACACAAGCTGGATACCATCCGTTACTCTGGAGGATCAACTCATACCGAATCTGGTCTATCCAGTGCTAAATTCCAATTCTACTCACATCACGGCGCCAGGCCTAATGCTCAAAAAATAGCAATCGTATTGACGGATGGAATGTCCTACTCCACCACTAGGACAATTGCAAAGGCCAACGAACTGAAAAATATGGGTGTTAAAGTCATTTCAGTTGGTATAGGTAAAAATGTCAGCCAGGTAGAACTAAACGGAATTGCCACAGACTTACAACACGTGTTTACTGTCGTCAACTTTGATGTCCTGAAATCAATTCAATACGAGATTAAAACAGCCGCATGTGCCAGTAAGTTGATGTCCTGTTTGCTTTTGTCAAGCCAAATTTATTATTAATGGTTCAAAGTAAAACTAATTACTTCTCTTTTTTGCAGTCCCCAATCCACCAGTAATTGACCCAGGTAAATACAAAGTCTTTTCTGTTGTTGTCATCTTTTTCAAACAGATCAACAGTTTTCTGTATTTGAATTTTATATTAAGGACGACGAATTTAATTCCCTTCCTCAATATTTAAAACATGATAGAGTTACATTATACATGTGTGAATTGTATCGATAAAAATTTAATGTTTTCATGTGCTGTCACGGAAAATGTATATAAAATACCATTATACTGGTATCCATATATGGTGTATATTTTGAAGTAGATATTCTTTAATACGTATATTTTTAACAATAACCAACCTCAAAACCCAAGTTATGTTCGTCGTCTATCAAAGAAGAAACAATGTTTTCATATATTTCAATACTGTACGATGATACACTTGTTTTGGAAGGTAAACAGGAAGGGTGTATGTTTCAGAGTGTGGAAGAGGATTGTCAGACATTGTTTTCCTTCTGGATTCCTCAGGAAGCGAGACCAGACCGAACTTCAATAAAATGCTAACGTTTGTTCAAAACTTCACCAAACAGTTTGATATCGGTCCAAACAACGCACAAGTAGGCGTGGCCACATTTTCTACTAATGTTCACGAGAGAATTAAACTCAACCAATACAGGTGGGTATCACTTTTGACTGTCAATTAAGTATTCTCAAGTAGTAGTCTCGCCACGACGATTCTTGGATGCGCATACATTTACGAGTAATACATGGAATAAGTTTATTGGGAAACCTTTATAAGGTTGTTTTCTATTGCAAATTACCATATTTGCTCCTCCCAGCAGGTGAGCCACTGCTAGCTAATTCATCTTCATTGAGCTACTGTTGGCTAATTCACCTTCACTGAGCTACTGCTAGTTAATTCACCTTCACTGAGCTACTGCTAGCTAATTTACCACCACTGAGCTACTGCTAGCTTATTCACCACCACTGAGCTACTACTAGCTAATTCACCTTCACTGAGCTACTGCTAGCTAATTTACCACCACTGAGCTACTGTTAGCAAATTCACCTTCACTGAGCTACTACTAGCTAATTCACCTTCACTGAGCTACTGCTAGCTAATTTACCACCACTGAGCTACTGTTAGCAAATTCACCTTCACTGAGCTACTGCTAGCTAATTCACTTCCATGTAAATGATATCTTTGCTATTTCAGCGACAAGACGGCTTTGTTGGCCGCTATTTCTGGCATTTATTACGACCAAGGATCCACATATACGGATGAAGCTTTAAAGTATGCCCGCACAGACGCTTTCCTGCCATTACACGGAGGGAGGGCAAATGCCAGCAGGATTGTTATTGTCATGACGGACGGGCAGTCCATGAGGTAATGTGTATACCATATCTTTATTGTTACACAGGTAAAGTTCTTTATCAAAGTTTCTTGGCTGACTGTGGATCCATCAGATCTGTGTTTTGTAAACAAACACATGATAAAGGTTATATTTGTTATTTATCAAAATTATATCCCATTAAATAGAGAAGATATGCAGTCACAAAAATTAATGTCTGTGAATTACAAGTCTACACTAGACTGGCATCATAATTACTAGTAAGTGTAATTGCATGTATGGAGGGTACATCTATTGAAGGGATATCATGAAATTTGCGTTTTGCATTCCATTAGATATTGTATGTATGTTTCAGCCATACAAGAACTCAGCAAGAAGCCACAGCTCTGAAATCCCAACCAAATATGAAAGTAATCGCCATAGGAATCGGATCCGGTGTCAACTCACAAGAATTAAACAACATTGCCAGTGACCCGCAGCATGTCTTCACTGTCGCTAATTTTGACGTCCTCAACAAACTGAATTCAGAACTTACGTTCACTTCATGTCAAAGTTTGTAGCATTTTCCTTCCTGGTTATTTTTCTTCAATTACATGTACATATATGATAGTGAGCTTTAGTTACATGATTTGATCAATCATGTATGTATGACGTCATAAAAATTTGTGAACCTCAATAACCCTGACGCGCTAATTTTACATACAGATACTCGTTGTGGACTTATGATACTTGTATTACAGGTACTTGTAAGTACAAGAGAGAGAGAGAGAGAGAGAGAGAGAGAGAGAGAGAGAGAGAGAGAGAGAGAGAGAGGAACATAAAAAAACAGACAAACAAACAACCAAAAAAAAACAGACAAACAAACAACCAAAAAACCACTGTAATTTGTTTGTGACATTTTGCAACATTCTACAAGTTATAATACGTGTATATATTTTTTTATTTTTACTATAAATTATTTCATCTTTCGTGAAAATTGCATACAATTTCGTCCAAAAAAGGAACTAGGGATTAATATTTTTGTAACAAGTCTCAAGTGTACTGACACGATCGTGGAAAAGGCGTGTGTAAAATTGTAGAGTCGATAATGAATTCCATATACGCAATTACAATGCCATGGTGCACAATCAATTTTGACAATAAAGTTAGAAATTAGCAGAAAGCTGTGAAAATTCACGCAACTCATGGCTGTTGGATTGAGGGTGATCGTCTGTCAGAATAAAGTTTCAAAAATCTGCAGTCTTGGCGAAAGAAAGCAGAAAACCAAGGTGAATTCTTGAAAATAATCTGTGATTTAAATTTTTATCAACTATCATATATTTTCCTGTAAATACAGCTTGACATGAAAACTCATATAAGAAATTAATGATTTATTCCTTTGATTATTTAGATTAATAAGTCAAAGTAAATTTTTTTTTTATTCATTACAAATAGTAGTATGAGATGTCTGCGTTTTCCCAGTATAGAATGGAGATAGTTGAGTAATGTGGACATTTATCAGATAATAACACAAATAATATATTAGAAGAAAGGAAGCAATAAATCTGTTATAATAACACGCGGTAGTACGGGTACTATGCATAGCTAAACACAAACGGACGTAAAGTTTGCAACACGTGTACTTCCATATGCACTTGATGAAGAAACATCAAACTCTTGAATTCGAGGCTCAGCTAATAGTTTTTCTTGGTTTTCAGCTTGTGGATTTATCCAGACAGCCGATATCATCTTTGCACTCGACTCTTCAAGCAGTGAAGGTCCAATCAACTTCCAAAAGCAAATTGATTTCGTGCAAACATTTGTCAGAGATCTCCCAGTTGGTCCCAATAACGTACAGTTTAGCGTTCTGTCGTATGGTACTTTCGTTCAAAACAACTTTTACCTAAACCAATACTCTGCCAAACGGCCCATTCTAGATGCTGTTCAGAAGACAGATAATGTCGGTGGAAGCACTCAGACAGGCGAAGCCTTGAAGTACATCAGGGAACACAACATCCTGGCCACGAACGGTGCGCGTTCGAATTCCTCACTCTTTGTAATTGTACTCACGGATGGAGCATCAACAGACAAGGCTGTTACTCTGCAGGAAGCAAACTTGCTGAAATCCACCGGAGCCACTGTCGTTGCTATTGGCGTTGGGTCAAATGTAGACCGTACAGAACTGAATGCCATTGCCTCAGATCCCAACCATGTTTTCGCAGCTCAGAACTTCGATGTTTTACAGACTATCAAAGAAGATGTGAAGAAAGCGGCATGTGGGGGTATTGTGCTTAAACTATTTTGTGTGGTTTCACTTATTAGTATAGGGTTTATGATAATCTTATTTTCATGATTCTGAAAATCCAAATTCAGATCCAGATGAAAAGGTAACTAAAGTAACCGTATATAAGTTACGCTTTCAAGGTAAATCTGCAATATCGGTAATCAATAGAAAATATATTGGCCGACTACGACATATTCCCTCTCATAAGTGAACGTTTTACGATATATTTTTCTGTTGTCAGATGATAGATGTAAAGAAAACAAATCATTGTTACGTCATAGTCGAAATGTCAGCACTTCGATATCTTTAGCCTACCAAATGAAAGAAGTTACTACTGTGAATTATAGCTCATTATTAAGTTTTCATACAAGTTTATGAGTTGCCACACCCTGGGGAATCATTGTAGTTGACTGCATTTGATGGAAAACTATCAAATGTCAAAGCTACAGATCAGAAAATTACAAAGACCAACGAAGGGAAATAAGATTTTTTCACCACAAGATGGCGGATATTGATGCAACTTTCGCGAAGTGTTGATATTCAATAAAATCGTATGTTTGAATTTGGAATACAGTTGTTTCAGTTCCCAAAAGGTTGACGAGTAATGTATCATCCAGCAGTCAACCACATTTACTTTGACCCCCATCTCTCTCAAATTCAGCTCTTATAAATAATAAATTGAAAAAATCTTCAGCATTTAGGGAGGAATTAAAGGTAAGTCTTAAATTATACTTCTCTTGGGATTTCCTAGATTTAACACTGTAAGATACATCCTGGAAATTATCCATGATGCGGGATATATTGTACTTCTCTTGGGATTTCCTAGATTTAACACTGTAAGATACATCCTGGAAATTATCCATGGTGCGGGATATATTGTACTTCTCTTGGGATTTCCTAGATTTAACACTGTAAGATACATCCTGGAAATTATCCATGGTGCGGGATATATTGTACTTCTCTTGGGATTTCCTAGATTTAACGCTGTAAGATACATCCTGGAAATTATCCATGGTGCGGGATATATTGTAACATACTTTGTCTACACCAAAGGATTGTTGTCCCCCCTGTATGGCACTTTTCGAGTCAAAATTTTAACCCAACATGCGGCTGGGATTGGGTTACATCCTACGTCTTAAAGCATCCTCTAGACAACTAATATGTAAGTTACGAAACAAATAAAAGTGGGGAGGGATATAAACCCCAAAATCTTCCATCCTGGCCTAGATCGCTCACAGTTAACGAAAAATATGTTATAATCTGTGTAATTTAGAGTGGATATACTTTGTACTTAGTGTGGTTTTATCTGAGATGTCTACAGATGATGCTGAACGATAGACCGCGTCAACAAATATATGATGGTGACGCAGGTCCAGACATGTAATCGGTCTTGTTTTTACTATTACAGGTGTTAATACGACCGTGGCAGCACTGGTTTCTACAACACCCATAGTTATAGGTTGGTTTTCGCATTGGTAATATAAAATTTTACATGGAAGCTTTTTGATGAGGCATAAATTTTCGGATGATAATATATCTATGGATTGTATCAAATCATCAGGCTATATCCTTATATTATTTTTATATTTCCTTCTTCTATTCATTTGATCATCTCTTCCTTTGATCAATCAGACCAAAATTTTTAACAGTGGAACTGCTTTACAATCTCCTTGTATAGAAAACCTTCCGCCTAGAAAATCTACTCCCGGAATGACTTATAATATAGCAAGAATTTCCCCCTTAATTCCTATCTGTCAAGGGATATTGAAAACTTTCGACCAAAATTATTCCCTGAACGGATTATATATATATATATATATATATATATGTGTGTGTGTGTGTGTGTGTGTTAATTTTACTAAAATTTTTAATGTAATTATCATTTGACAGATACTACTACAACAGATGGAGAAATTTATGTCACTGACTCCGTCGTGACAACTGTGGACTTTCAAACAATTGGATGAATCTGAGGACTTTCAAACAATTGGATGAAATTTATTTACATCATTAAAACAATAATGGGAAATCTTACTATTTTCTCAAATGACAGGATGGCTATCGGCATTTAGTTTCAGGCGACTTAGTTATCGAACGAGCTAACTTAAATTCAGTGTTCACCTGGAAGTTGGTAAACAAACTGAATAATGAGAGGAACCGTGAAGGGGAAATCTTTGGAGATAATTTCTTGTTAAAACTGCAAAAAGGTAATGTGTTCTAGAATCATCAATGTTAACAATGTATAAACACGTGAAAAACTTAAAATTGGGGGATGTTTACATTGGAAACGGAGAATAGCAGATTTTGAAGTTCTGAAGTAAACGCAAAGTTGTGTAACTGTAATAAAACTATACGCTTAATACTTTGAATGGTGTCCCTTTTAGCTGAATAGTATTCAGTCTTTTTCTTCTTGGGAAGAAATACCGACTACTGTCGCTCGTCAACAACACAAGCGTGCACGGGTCGTCACATATACATCGTGTGTTTGTATAGAGATATCTTGAAACATAAGCATTTATTTATAATGTCAACCTATCAAATAACCATGTAGTATGATCATGATGATGTACCCTGTTGTATTTTAATTCTCAATTGATAAAAATCAAAAGGATCTTAAAAATCTACCTTCTAATTACTGTATATTACGGACTCGTCGATGCGAAGACGTTTGAAGTAATAACACTTCCTTCATTTTAAACCACTTTTTATGCATTTGCTGATGCTACGCGCTTACTGGAATGTTTGAACGATGTATAGACTTAATACAATGTATTGTCAATGACTGACTTAAGATTACACGAAATGATGTGGATTTTGATTTATACTTGAAAATTAAGGCCCTAGTACCTTTAAAACTGAGGGGACTCCTCTGTTTTGGACTCAAATACAATTCTAGAGAATATATTTGACCGTTTCCCGATATGAATTGTATAATATGGAATATTGTTTACGATGAAATTCGTGTTAGTCGATAAACATCGATTTTATGAAAGACACTAGCAATTTTAATTCGGGTTCGGTTTTGTTTAAAAGGTACATTGTATACTGAATAATGTATAAATATGATGTCTCCATATAAGTGAAATAGCTAGCATTGATGATTTTATTATGCTATTCTTTCAAATTAGGACCTATCTTCAAATTATTGAACATATTCCTTAACGAATTAAATTCAATAAAATTAGCTTGATTAGAAATAGGTCAGATTTCTTTTTGAAATAGACTCCTCTTTAATAGAGTTTATATAATCTCAACTTGGTTCAATGTAAAACAGTATCAAGTGAATTAGATATGTCCAAATCAAATGCAGATAAGTTCAAATAACTGAAAATTATAGATTGGTTTATTAGTACCCTACCGGCTTTGACAAAGGGGAATATTAGTTTACTCTCCCTCCGTCCCTCTGTCTGTCATTCTGCTTGAGGTTTTCCAGACTTTTCTTCGCATTTGATGAAGATATTCAACTGAAGTTTTATACTTGTCTTTGTCTTAGATAGTTACAGATCAAGTTTGAGTTTCATTACGCTTGACCTACTTCTGACGGAATTATGTCCCTTGATGAATGCAAGAATTAATTTTCCGGACTTTTCTCCGCATTGGATGAAAATTTTCAGTTGAAATTTGATATGTGGCTTTGAATTGTTACAAATCAAGTTTGAATTTCGTTATGATTGACCTACTTTAGACTGAATTATCCTACCGGTAGGGGACTTTTTATTGCGTGCAACACACTCAGAATGCTTGTTTATAAGAAGACGTAACAAAACCAAAGCTTCAAATCTTTAGTGGAAATGTTAGAAAGTATAAACACCTATCTTAAATTTAACTCCCCTTGTCTTCAATTTAATTAAAGATAGGTCAAATTATTAGACCAGAGGCACAGCAGAGGTTTGTGCCCGTATCTCAAAATAATAATAATGATAAAAGAAAGAGGAACCAAAATATAATATATCGAATATTTTAGTTCTGGAATATGAATCGGGACAGGGACTCTCAAACTCCCAACTGTCAGTGGCAGTATGATCGCGATTCAAAGGAGGAAAAGCACGTTTTGTATTCATAAATCGTTGTATATTACACATACAGTGTAATTGAAATGTAGACTTGTAGTCAAAAGTATGACAAAAACTGTTAATGTTACAGTGATAATGTCCGGCCAATAAAAGTCGCGATAGTCGTCGTTTCTATACAATCATTAATTTTGTTTTATTCCAATTTTTTTTTTCTAAGATACTTCAGCTCTATACCGAAATATATTGCATATATAAGTCTCGAGTTCATGCACAGGGAGCGTTTAAGAAGTACCAGTAGTTGTCTATAAAATATGGCTGGAATTGGCCTAGCACTCGACTAAATTTAGAATTGCATGTTACAAAATGTATGTATATCCGAGATAATAAGCTATGACAGTTGTTCCCTACAGGCAATAACAGCCAAAAGCATAGAACGTCAATGTAACTGCATAACTTTAAAAGTATCGTGCTGTTTAACCACGTGGTTTTCAAAAGGAAAACAAACATACTACACCAGAGAGACATGGTATTGATGAACAGTGGAGAATGTGTACTACAATGTTTTAAAATAGAAAACTATCAAATTTTACTTTATTTAGTCTAAAAATGCAGTTTAGTAGAAAATACTAGAAAAAAATAATTAAAACCCTTTTCTAAATTCGAATCCGCGATCTACAGATCAGCAGTGCTAACCTGTTGTGAAGTGTGGTTAGCAGAAAGGGATATAAAAATTAATAATGGTGAGGGGAAACTAAAAGCTACAACCCACCCGAGTTGTGAACTCTGGAAGGGACGGGAGCATCCAAGGCATCGGTACAACTTCCTGCTGATTATGACATATCTTTTCATGAATATATGCTTCCCGAACTTAATCATATTATATTCTTCCCAGTTTTGATTAAATCCCATCAAACCTACTGCGTTACTCAGCTAGGTGATTAAATCTAAAAGGAATAGACAAATGTTGTTGATATTCCTATTTCTATTAATGTTTTAAATGAGTCGGCAATTATGATGATGTAAGATACCTGCTTAAAGTTCTACACTGCAACAGTGTCCCGGAGATACTTGTGTGGCGGTCATTGTGCTAATGATTCGATCGCCGGTGGCCAGATAGCTCTGTTGGTAGAGCACCTGACTAGAGATTCAAGGTATCACACCGGTAATTATTTTCACTATATATTACTATAGAGGGGAAAAAATCATTAAAAATCAGTTTACAAAATTGATGCCAAATAACGCACTTGGACATGTTCTATGTTACCTCTCTCTCGTCTGCTGACACCAGAAAAAAGACACCCTACACGGCATTTTCGAAATAATTTTACCCGCAAAGAAGATTACCCTCAAATCCACGTGTTTTTCACATGTGTGTAAACAGACCGAGTGCTCCTCGGTAAGAAGCCTCAGCTACCAACATCAAATAGTTCCACTGTAAACAACTGATTATTTCTACAAATTACACAAAATTTCCTAATCAGGGGTACAAAAAATAAGAGAAAAGAAGAAGGGGAAATGAGAAAAATCACGCATTAAAAAAAATTATTCTTTTAAATATACGGAACTACAATTGACTAAATTCATTTTGATTGGACAATTACCGGTGTGATACCTCAAGGAGGCCGGATTCAATCCCGATCTAGATCTAGTCCGTTGTGTTTCCTTTCTTCATGCCACATTTGATGCCATAGACCAGATTTTGGAACTGACGGGAGGATAAGAATCTGGGCTAATGATTTCAAAGTATGAAGGAGCAATTTGTCAGATAGGTGCAAGATAACTCAGTTGTTAAAACATCTGAATAGAGATCCAGGTGCCCGGATTCGAATCGCGATCTTTTACGTTATTTATATAGAACTGTAGCATAAAACCCTACACTGTGTGAATACCGGTATATGCCGTTTTTAGCACAAAACAGTACAACATTGTACGCTTGAGTAAATGACGTTGTAAAGCATATATCGGGACACATATTTAGGATGAAGGAGGGAATAATCATGCACTCTGATAGCCCCAATATTTGCACCTATTTTCGTAGACAGCGAGAAGAACACTATTAGAACACTAGCCACTGCTTTTCTGAATGGTTGCAAAGATAATGTAGAAATTGTGGGAAATCTTACAAGTTCACATGGGAATAATGTGAATATGATGGGATTTTTTCACCATACACAAAAACCATTACCAAATATGAACAACATTTCAGTAAGTTACTTTTGCTTTATGTCAATGAACAATAGGGTGTACATCATATTCCCAGAAAACTCAAAGTCTTAAATAATTGCATTTTTAGAGGCCATAGGAAGTCCATACGTAGATTTTTCAAATCCAGAATATAGACAGAATTCTATGATTATGGATGTTGCCCATCATAGGCTCTTTAAAACACTGGGGATAACGGATGGTAATCCTTCCGAACTACTCCAATTCTTTAAGGAGGAATGCTACACCAGAGAAATTTTATGCGGATGAAAAATAAACGATATGTACAACAATAATTTGAAATTGCACACTTTGTTTCAAATTTACTTTATGTAGTCAAAAAATGCAGTTTTAGTAGAAAATAATCAGGAAAAACTCTGCTGAACTGAAACCTGCGATCTACAGTTCATCAGTCGACATGCCAATCTACTGAGCTACTCAGCTAGGCATTGAACTTTGAAATGAAGACAAATATTGATTATATTTTATTTTCATTTATGGCTTTAAAGGAAGTCGGCTGTTATGACGGTGTAGAATGCCTTTTACACTGAAATTTGCCAACAAAGGAGTAGATGTCGTCAAGATGAGCAACATTCGTCATCATTAAAATGTTCAAGTCTTGTATTCCATCATAGTTCAAGTTTTTCTGTATTTCCTACAGATATTCTAATATTGCATCCGAACTTTTTAATTACAAACAGACTTTAATTTACAGTGCCTAGATATAGACTATATATCTTACAAATATCCTTGTACGTGTTCTTGCTCTTTCAACCATAGTCCAGATGGACATATCATTACTGGTGATGTAAATATAGTTGAAAATCGCTCATTTTTAAAAGATCCGAAATGTAGCAAGCCCAGTCTTTCTGTTGTGAATTCTGCCTGAAATTATACCAGATAATAGGCTAAATATTGACCCACAGAAATGCCATAGATGGGATCGGGTGCCTAGAAGGAAGCATATCCAGTTGACCAGTCATACCCTCTATTTTGATCTTGATCAAATAAAGGAGAAATTCGTAGTCAAAATCATGGTGTATAGAACGGCCTAATGCCGGGCAGTATTCGACCAAATGACATACTGTATTTGCAAATACAATCATTAAAACTACGATAGATTCTGAATGAGATTGTTGAAACCCCAATAATACCACGTTATTTGATAGTAGCTTGCCTCAGTTTTAAAAGTTTATATGCAGAGCATGTTCTCTTGTATCGAATCAGTTACGAAACGAAAACACCATATTCAGATAATAATGAAATATTGTTACTTAAATATGGAAAGTTAAGGATGGAGAAACTGAATTCATCTCGTTTGTCATAAAGATGTTAGCTTGCCATTAACGTATATGTTTAATAAAACATCCAAATATGATGCGAATGTGGATAACTCTGTGGTGACTTTTATATAAAGTTCACTAAGATATTCAAATGGACATAGATGAATGAAAATGAATATTGTTAATAGGTAACATGTCGTCATTGTATCTATATGTGGAGTTGAAGGTCATGGTAAGAGATTTCTTCTTATGTGGAATCCTTTGCATAAATTCTGTTTCATAAGAATACAAAAAGGTCAACTAATAATGGAGCATGATTTGTGCCCATGGTGATTCCAACAGACTGTTGAAAAACCTAATCGTCAAAAACTGCATAGATATTGTTAATGACAAACTCTAACATCTTTCTGATAGCAACTTTAGATTACTTGTGCGCAGAATCATAATGGTTTTTAAGAAAATTGGTTTTGGAACGACTGATCAAAAGATATGAATATTTCCTTGTTCCATTTTTATAATGTTATCAGCCTTTTTAATTCATGGAGAGGAATGGTAGTGTAAAATTTTTGATTACTCACAAAGAAAATGAATATTATTTATATGTATATATATTTTGCAAACAATAAATCCACGTGAAATGATATT
Source organism: Ostrea denselamellosa (assembly GCA_024699665.1). Taxonomy (NCBI): domain Eukaryota; kingdom Metazoa; phylum Mollusca; class Bivalvia; order Ostreida; family Ostreidae; genus Ostrea; species Ostrea denselamellosa. The sequence goes on from JAMZEH010000014.1 coordinate 2,853,057, forward strand.
TAGGGTAGAAAACCAAGTTCAGGATGGAAGATCGTACCATTACAATTCAGGATACCATCACTGTGGAAACTTCTTTTGGGAAACACGACATCGAACTGTGTTATGGAGACATCACAGCGCTTCCGATGGAGGAGAAAGTGGACATCATTATGGTATCAGCCTTCATTGGTTAGTTTACTTTACAGTATGAAAGAGCCACGATAATACTGTTTCCGACATTAGGATATATTTTAGACTTTTAAAACCATGACACATTTGACCCAAAGAATGTGCGGAGTCTGTAGGTTTGCTATATACATTTTACATGTATCTACTGGCATAATGAGTCTTGTTACTCAACATGACAATACTATGCGTTAAACACACTACACCAGCACTTTCACTAACTGTTAGGTAAGTTGTTGGTATTAATTTTCCCGCTTGTTTGTATCTTTCATGCTTTGTCATATTGCATTATAGGTGACTACAGTAATGTTCAGGGGACTTTAATCGGAGCACTTAACAAGACTTTGGGTATATCCACTAGAGAACTTTCCAGAGACAAAGCTATGGACCTCCGTGTCCACTATTCCTGTTGGTTTTCAAAGGACCTGTCGCCGGATGTACCCTTCGGACGACTACTTTGCTTTGAAAAGTTTGTATAGAAATTATTTGTGTGTGTGTGTGTGTGTGTGTGTGTGTGTGTGTGTGTGTGTGTGTGTGCGCGCTTCAATTCGTGTGTGCTTGTGTGGATGGGTGTGTACCAGAAGTAAAAGTGGCGTGTATCTTTAAATGTCACTCTATGATACAAAAGAATGAGACTATTACATGATATTTCAAATACATCAATCACATTGGGGTATCTAATATTGCCGGTTATGATAGTAAACATGATAAAGCAGTAGCTCCACTATCCAGTATAGACGCAGTCTTAAATTTACTTTGTGTTGCAGAACAAGAGGTTCCAGTAAGCTGTCAGTAACACAACAAATTAGAGATATTTTCAAAGTGTTGGTTCCTATCCTGAAAAACCAAAGCACAACAATAATTACTCCTCTACTGGCGACCGGAAACCAGGTAAATCAAACGTCATAGCACACCAATTATTCTGCTTTTGGTAACAGGCAACCAGATAAATTGAATACAGTAGGTATTGGAAGTTACTACAAAACGGACTATAGGAACTCTTCAATATCAGAAAATAAACAATTCCATTAGATGGAAGTCCTCATTTGAACGGAAAATTTAGTGACCGTTTTCAGTTTTGGATTTTCAAACCAGACGGTAAGCAATGCAAAATTAATAGTGATAAATTGTCAGTTTAACAGTCAAATCACTTAAGTACACATTATTTGTTACAACCGGCCGAAGCTGAATGTAAATGATGATAATCTCGCTGAGATTAGGAATATGAAGCACTGCTCCGATTTTCACTGAAGGACCTAATCTCAGTCGAGATTAGTGTAGGTGGACAAAGTAATGTACAAAACATTTAAACGTCTAGGCGTGTACTACAGTCCAGGAGTCCGACAGCTGAGTTCTCCCAATACTGTGGAGAAATTTCCGTGTGTCAGGTTGTGTAAAATTTAAATGATATCATGCCCATTTATATCATACAGTCTATCTTTAATATAATTACAAAATGAAAACTTTTACCAACTTTTCCAATACAAAAGCTACCCCCTGGGAACGGGACAAATGTATCAGAATAAATTAAAAATGTTTCTGTGGTAAGTGTGTTTCAAAAATCTGTACGAGTAGTTTATGATACCTCAATAAAGTTTGAAAATCTTTTCCCCCTTTTTTTAGCGCTCGGACAAGCCAACAGTTCTACAAGCTACTGTGCGAGGTGCTATCAGCTGGATCCAGGCAGGGCTTCCGCTGAAAAGGCTAAAAATAGTGCTATATGAATCCCAGAACGAGGATCTAAACAAGTGTTTCTCTAGCTTAAAAGAAAAACATATCAATATGCAAAGCAAGGAGGTGGGTTCTTTTTCTTTTTTATTTAGGGATAATCAAACTTTTGTATGTACATGTATATATATATATATATATATATATATATATATATATATATTATATATTATATATATATATTCAAATTATATACATCCATGTACAAATCTATTAAACCAAGAAATGTCTTTACTTGTGGTATTAAAAAAGATAGAAAGTCATATTGTGGGCCGCTACCGCGAAACTCCATAGTAGGCTTAAGTAACATCGCGAATTTCACCTCGAAATATGACAGAAATACATATCACTGTTCACACTCAAATGAATGATTGTTTCACACAAAAATATCAATCTTGATTGAAATTTTGTTAAGGTAATAAAGCATTAAATCTCTGCAAGAAATGTAATGTGGATCTAAACTGCAGTCTTGCAAAACGGTGATTTCGCGTAGAAATCGCTCAATTGACTTGTGTAAAAGATAAGAATGGTATGTTACCTTAAACATTGAAAAATGTGTTATGGGTGATCAAAATAAAGCTAAAAACGTCGACCAATCAATTGGAGCTGAAAGTATATAATGTTGTGAATAGTAGATCGCGAATTTTCAAATGGAAGTTTAGTATTTAAATATTATGTGTTTAATACTCCGTATACTGCAAGTTAATACAGTGAGGATAATCGGTGCAGCACCCTATTATTTTGTCGCAATGGGAAAGAGAAGTTAGGCCGCCGTGTAGGAGCATTTTCTCTCTCAACGAGAACGAAGTTAGCGTTCTGCAAACCGATCCCCTTTCGATACGATTTCTCTATATATCGTAGTAATTCGAATATGTGCCGTTAAAAATAGGTTTAAACTGTGTGGAGACAAAAATTCTGGATCGATGTTTAGTCAACTTTACGATATTGATATCGCATACTTGTATACTGAATTGTTTTTTGTTTTGTTTGTTTATAGCCGCCTGAGCAATTTTTCAGCTATCCGGCGTATATACTGAATTGTTGATATGAGCAAAATTCTTCTTTGTTGAATGTGAAAAATGAAAATGTTATAATACTAATGAGAAACTTACAAATTAAATCTACTGTAGGTAATCATATAGGATCTGGAATAACATATAGGATCTGGAATAACATATAGGATCTGGAATAACATACTAGACTATTTAAAAAAAGGGGAGTGATTAAAATGATTTAGATAAAATTGTATATGATTCTTATTTCATATATATATTCTTTAACCAAGCATTTCAGAAAACGAAAGAGATCTGATATTGCCTTTAAATTTTCACCGTGTAACATGGCGACTTGCTGTGAGGCATGCATCTCGGACTGAAGAGGAAAATTAATAAATTTTTGATATGTAAATGTTCAATATCCCCAGTCATCTGAGCTTGCAATAACCATATATCTATTGAAAACAATGGACAGTTTAACGCCAAGGACTTAAATATACGTTCACATAGTAACAAAACGTTGGTGGTCTATGGATAATGTTATATATGGCGAAAACGAGTATTTGATTACGAATACAATAGTAATCCCAAATATTGCAATATCAGTTTTTGTTATTCTTTTCTGCTCTAATGTCAATGCCTCCAAATACATGTAGGCCCATTTATTTGGTTTACATGCCTATGTCCGCAGCTGTTAAAATGTCTATTACTCTGGAAACGTAAAAAGGGATTTCATGTCAGCTTTAAATCTCCAGATGATATGAACAAACAATTTCTAGCAGTCTTCTAAGGAGTTTATATTGCAACCTAATTCTCAACTATACAGTCACTAGTGTTTGAAAGGTTGTTTGGTGATTCAAACATTATTACATTATTCTTCTTATTATTTATCATTATTTTTCAACTTTGTGTCTATCTTGAATCTTAACAAATGTTTTTTAGATATTTTCATTACGTATTTTAGAAGAAATTTGATCCAGCATATGACATATTTTTCGTCTATCAATCGACCGATTCGGCGATAGTGAAAACCTTGACCAAGAAACTTCACGCTAAGAAATCTGATTTAATCATATACTCTACCGCCTCGAAGTTTAACGAGAAAGATGTATGGCAAAAAGGCATCTTTGATCTTATGATGGGCAGTAAAAGGTTTGTACGTCACCACCAATACCTATTTTAGTATTTTTTTAAATAAAGAATTTGTTCTCTCTCTGTCGAAATCTGTAAAGAATTGTAAGGAAAATGAATGCGCTATGAAAGGAAATTTTGTTTGAACTATTGATGTCCGTTAGCAATACTTGATTGATTGATTGTATATTGTTTACCGTCCCGCTCAAGAATATTTCACTCCTGTGGAAACGTCACCATTACCGGTGAAGGGCTGCAAAATTTAGGCCTATGCTCGGGCGCTAATGACCTTTTGAGCAGAGAGGGATCTTCATCATGACACATTTGTTGTGACACAGGACCTCGGTTTTTGCGGTCTAATCCGAAGGATCGCGCCATTTAGTCACCTCTTACGACAAGGGGTACTGAGGATCTATTCTAGCCCGGATACGCACGAGGTTGCAGTACTTGAGGTTGTGGCATTTAATAAACATGATATTAAAGAAGTAATTCAAAAGAAGTAGATTTACTCTTTAAAAGTGTAAACTCTGAATTCCGACTAATGCATATCAACATAGATCAAAAAACAAAACATTGTAAAATCGGATTATATATTATTTACTGATATACCCTTAAGAGACACTACAGCTAATTTTCCACATTTTCATAATATGTTTTTTAAAACACGTATCGATAAAATGATAAAAATTATATCGAAACTGACAATTTTGAGCAATTTGAATGTATTATTTTGCTCTCAACTGCGCTTTGAAGATCATCCGGAATTCAAAGGTTTCTTCGTGTTGACTCGGACTTTTAAATGCAATTTTACATGACGTGATTTAGAATGACAGCAAACATGTTGTATAGAACTTAATATATTAAATACCCTTTAATGGTACCGCACTCGCTATTCCAGTATGGGATTATTCAATTAAGTAATTGGAAATCTGTATAATTTATTCTAACAGAAACACTTCTATGTCCCTATTGACCAAACAATGTTTTGTAAACTAATGCGTGGCGTGCACTTACTTTCAAAGCCCTGCATGTTTGTCTCCTAGCTCTTGGTTTATAAAACAGTCACACTGATCCTCATGTAAATGTTAGTTCTCGTATCAGTTGTATTCGTTCTATTCTTACCCCTATTCTCGCCTAATCTGTCAAAATTCTTGGTCTACCTATTGTGCCTTTCTCTCACTGGACGACACTGCACTGTTTATTGTCTGCGTGCATGCATCTGACGATCGAATCGAGGAGACTCAATATTTTTTTTTTTGAAAGGCCTTCAAAAAGTATTATATTTTGCTTTTAAACGAGAATTTGAGAAATGTTATTTTCGCAAAGATCATACATTCAAATATGCAACAAAATTTGAGAAGGCTCTTGGGGGAAATTATCATTTTATTTTTTGCGCAAAATGAGCTGTAGGATCTCTCTATTTTTTTCCCAATTCATTGTCGATGCTGACTTTTTATCTTCCAGAATTGTTCCAGTTCTAACCCCAAACTTTGTGAGAAATGACGACTGTCTGGAAACATTCAACATGGCGATTTGTTGTACCCGCCTCCGCGGAAATGATTTCCTTATCCCATTATACCTAGAAAGTATTCAGATTATTCCCGTCAGCATTGCGTTGGTCCAATTCTTAGATTGCAGGTAAGAGACACTTTTTCCATGTCTGGAAATTGATGAGACGTTTCTCATCACATAATGCAAGAATTATTCTTCTTTAATACAGTCGTGTACCTTGTTAGATATTTCTTTTTGCACAACATTAAGATAGAAATTAGATTTCCAGAACACAATTCTTAACTGTTTGAATAGCGGATGAAATATTTTTGTAATTGACGATCTGTTTACCATAGATCTTGCGTATTGCAGGGTAAGGAAAGAAGGCGAAACAGCGGAATTGAAAATGGAAACTGCATGTGCTCAGCTGATGCAAATGGAAAAACAAGAGAAAATTATTACTGAAAAAGAAACCAGTGTCAGTCATGACGTTTTCATATCTTACGCTCACAAAAACCCCAACGAAGCGCATCTCTTGTTAGAAGAGTTTGAAAAGCAGCATCCAAATCTAGAAGTTTTCTTTGACAGACAAGATCTACAAGTCGGTATGGCTAACATTATCATTTTTGTACTAGTATTTTGTTCTTGGGAGTACAAATGGATGGTTACTGATATTGGATTATCAGGGGAACTTAAAATAATTCAAGGGGTTGTTGATTTTGCTTACTAGGTGGTATGTGGCAGAAGAGTCTGTATTACTCCTTAGACTCGGTAAAATGCTTCATAGCCCTTGTTTCCCGTGGTTATCTGTCGTCAGTGGTTTGTCAAGAAGAATTCAATATCGCAATGTACAGATGTAAACAGACTGTGAGTATAACATACACAGTGAGATGTTGTGCGAGTATAGCGTACAGAGTGAGACATTGTGTGAATATAGCGTACAGAGTGAAGCTTTGTTTCACTGCAGCATACAGAGTGATATATTATGTGAGTATAACGTACAATGATATATTGTGTTAGTATAGTGTACAGAGTGAGACAGTGTGTGAGGATAGTGTACAGAGTGAGACAGTGTGTGAGGATAGTGTACAGAGTGAGACAGTGCGTGAGGATAGCGTACAGAGTGAGACAGTGTGTGAGGATAGTGTGCAGAGTGAGGCATTGTATTTATGGTAAGTGTATATACATGTATGGAACGAAATTAAACACGAGTTTTCTCTGCCCATGCACAGACCAAAGAATTCTTAAGTCATTTCATCATTGATGTTTCTTAAAATGGGTTGTGAATCAAAATAACTTCAGCATGCAGTGACCTGTTCAGCACTTTCAATATACTCTTCTGTTTATTGCGAAACCTGAAATTGTGCAGTAATGGTATCAAGTATATAATTGAATTCTGTATTTCAGCCCAACGATTTTCTTCTAATACTCGTCTGCATAGAGGATCTGCCATCTCTCCCAGATACTTACAGCCAGCATCAACTAATTGATTGTCGTGGAAATAAATACAGTAAATTGGTTCCCCGCCTTGTTAAAGACGTAGCACAATGGGTTCTTGAGAAGAAGAGACCGTCCTATCTGCAAGGAACATCTACAGTGGTAGAATAATCAATCTGAAATACTGATGTTTGGGCTCTTTCATGGGTATAGGTATAACAATAAAGAATTATTCTTTTCTAGGTTTCTCAATTCTTTGACTTCACTGAAGTGGAAGAAGCTAGAAAAAATGACGTGTGTGACACTTATGCGATAAGATTAAACAGCATGCAGAGAAACATTCCTTTTGCAATGAAACCTCTGGACCCGTCTTTGTGTCACGTGGTTGTTAGTGCCAGCCAAAATGACTTGATCTTAGCATCATGTTTGCAATACCAGCTACAAAAAATCAGTCCAGACATCAACATTGTTCTGATGACCGACTACACAGGAATCAACTTGAAGTGTCTTCAGACAGCTCAAAAGATCGTGGTCTTCCTGTCCAAACAATACCTGGATTCGGATCATCACCTGGAGGAACTCTTCGTCTCCATTATCCGTCAGCGGAATGATAAAGAGAGACAGGTCTTGTACGTCTGTCAGACCAGCGAACTGGAGGAAAAACCGACATTTGCACATTTGTTACCGATAAGCGTATGTTTTAAAGATAAGTTTTGGGACAGTCTTTTCAAAGAGTCGACTAAAACGGTGTCATTGGACTTTGCCGAGTTAAAAGGATCGTTGTCCTACAAATCCCAGAATTTTGCAGCAATGACCAAACTTTCAGACGACCTGTTGCTAGAATTAGCAGGGTTTGTATATCTTAATTGCAGGAAATATGTTTTCGGATATTTTCTAATTTCTGTTTTCTAGTGCATATTTGATGGCCTACATTTGAATGTTTTGTTCCATTACATATATTTACTCCTGTAATCAATCTATCTCAACCACTTTTACAAGAAAACAATAGTCCTCGAGTTGTGATTGAAAACAGCAATTTGACGAGTTATCTTTTTTTTCATTCAGTCACACTGAATTAAAACCACTACCAATCATCAAACCTGCAGGGAACAAAAATATGAGTGTCGTGCGAGAATTGACAAAGGTAAATTTAGTTCTTCCGTAAAAGTATACATGTACACGTAGAAATATTTCAAAATTCAAATATTTTTCAGTGCCTTTTAAATTTGGACGAAAACTCGACAAATATGTCTGGGATTTCTCCAGAAGAGAGTGTTGAATCCACGGAGGTTAGAGATGACCTACAGAAATCTGAATCTTCGGGCTTACAAAGCGACCAATCAAACAAAGCAAAATCAGAATCTGTTTACTCGCAGTCCAACACAACTACAGACCAACAAACTCGTGATGATGGTAGATCCCGCTCAGAAAGCAAATCCCCGAATTCACAGTCGAACACAGTTACAAACCAACAACCTCCTAAAGGTGGTGGACCTCGCTCTGAAAACAAATCCTCCTCATGCAATGTTCTCTAGAGCACCAGAATATGCGAGTCCTGGGCATTTGTCAATTCTATGTTGTCCTCAACTCTGTGATATACTTGTATACTACATTTGAAATATTGTGTAATACCAAGACAATGAGGATTGGACTGTATGGTATATAAATATGTGAAAGAATTATCTTTATGTCTTTCTGGTGATATATCGCTTTCTGTGCTTATCCATCATAACATTTGAACACTTCTCAGAAAGTACAATTTTTCACTAGATTCCCGTGGAACATCATTTTTAGGTAGGGGACAAAATATGTGAACACCAATGATAAAGTAGTCATATTGAGCCTCTATCTAAGTTGTTCATGATCCATTGGTCAGGCATTCAGGCTCATGGGTGGTTCTGAATGTACAACTCTATACACAAAATATTTTAAATATATTATCTATACAGAAAAATAAAAGCAATGCAAATCAGTTATTCGTTTCATTGTTGTCAAGTAATGGCCGTGGCAAAAGGAATGCAAACGTTAACATAAGATGCCGTTTCAATTGGGCAAACCCAACAAAGTCGTAGTAATGTGTGTATACACTAATCACCTCTGTTTACCGCAAATGGACAGCACACAAACACAACTCGAACATATTTTTAAATATCAAATATTGCAGTATTGCAAACTTACAATCAGTATTATAGCTCCAAAGTATATCTCACTGTCGCATATCAACACAGTGCAATTCAGTCTAGTGCAAATTTACCACAAATACATGCATTATGATTGATTGATTAAATATTGTTTAATGTCCCGCTCGAGAATCTTTCACTCATATGGAGACGTCACCATTGCTGGTGAAGGGCTGCTAATTTAGGCCTATGCTAGGCACTTATGGCCTTTGAGCAGGAAGGGATCTTTTACATGCCACACCTGCTGTGACACGGGATTTTTTTACGGTCTCATCCGAAGGACTGCCCCATTTAGTCGCCTCTTACGACAAGCAAGGGGTACTGAGGATCTATTCTAACAACCCGGATCCCCACTGGTAAATACATGTATTATGTTCTGTTGGCTTGGTGTGCGTTTACACAACATGACTGTAAACGGATACAATTTACAGTCGCCCCATACCTGGGGAAAGCAACAAGCCAACTGTTCCACGACCAGTATTGCCTGTGCCTGGAGCTCCGTTTTGGACAAAATACTCAAGCCTTCCCTTTTGAATTGAATTTAGAAATATTGCATTACCCAATTCAGATATGTATACACCATCAGGTAATAAGAACTGGGCGATATGCTTCAAAATCACGGTGTTTCAAGTGACAGCCTTTTTGATCCAAAACGTTTTTCATACACGTCGACTTCATGACGTTATCTGCGTTTTTGTAAGAAACAACGCTATGTTCAACAACTCTTATAAGAAAATGACATAGAGATATATGGAAAAATTATCGTGTTCTGACAAGGGCATATCGTTGGCATATTAGGTATTTAATTTGATGAAATTTGAAGACTGGGCCGATTTTGCTGCATAACATATATATATATATGAAAATTAACTAACAGTGCTCAATCTCGTAATTACTACAGAAAAATACAAATCGGATATGGGCAAACACGGACCCTGGACATACCAGTGGTGGGATTAGGAGCCTAGTAGGAGTAAGCATCCCTTGTCTAACAGTCACACCCGTCGTGAGCCCTATATCTTGATTAGGTAAACGGAGGGGAGTAATCCGCAGTCAGGATCAGTGTGCCAAGAACGGTCTAGCAATATGCACGAAACACGTCAGACAGCATTTGATCTAACGGAAGGTTGTAATGACAAACAAGATCGTTACAACGACCATAGAATTTGCAACGTGTTGACTGTATATGTGACTGTAGAAACCCTTATAACCCTTATAACATCAACTTGTTTGTCAGTGGTCGGCCTCGATTTTAAATCTGATCATATACAGAACAAGCTCTTGCGTATCGAATCAGTTGACAGATGTAAACACCATATGCAGGTGATGTTGGAATATTGCTACATAGATAAGGGAAGTTGACGATGGAGAAATTGAAATCATCCCGTTTGTCATAAAGTTGAGGTGTCAGTTTGCCGTCAGTATCTATTTTCAATAAAATATCTTAAGGAGGAAGCAGATGTGGTAGATTCTATGGTGTCACTTATTTCAAGTTCACTGGGATATATCGAATCGACATATGAATGAACCGGTCGCGGTAACTCAGTGGTTAGAGCGTTCGCTTCGTAACCGGGAGGTCGTGAGTTCGAGCCCCGCTCGTGCCATGGCCGCGTCAAACCTAAGACGAAAAATAGGTAGTGATTGCTCCTTCGCTAAACGCTCGGCATTTAGAAGTGAGAATCACGGGTCTTTCGGATATGACCTTAAAAACGGAGGTCCCGTGTCACGGTAGGCGTTGGCACGTTAAAGAACCCTCACTGCTACGGCCCTGAGCGCTAAGCATAGGTCTAATTTCTTGGTACTTCACCTACAGCTGGTGACGTCTCAATATGAGTGAAAAATTATCGACGGGACGTAAAACAAACAAACAAACATATGATTGAAAATCATTATTGTTAACAGATAAAAGTCGTCGACATATTTAAATGTCGAATTGAAGGCCATAGTAAGAGATTTTTTCTTATGTAAATGTTTTTGAATCAATTCTTCTCCAAAAGAATATAAAAATCGTTCAGTTTTGTGAATAATATGTACAGGCTTATAGAGACCGATTATAGTTCATTAATAATCCTGGAGAATAAATTAAAAATACCTGGAGAAAGAATAATATTGAAAGAATATGTACTGGATATATTGATTGATTGACTGATTATTTATTGCTTTCCGCCACACTCAACAATTTTTCAGTTATCTGGTGACGTCCAGTTTTTGTTGGTGGAGGAGAGGACCCAGATACAATGTACCTGGGAAGAGACCACCGACCTTCCGCAAGTAAACTGGCAAACTTGCTCACATAACCCGAGGCCGAGATTCGAACACGCGCTGACAGAGGTGAAAGGCTTTGTGATTCTGAGCCCGATGCTCTAACCACTCGGCCACAGACGCCCCACTTGGATTGATGGATGGATTGATTGATTGATTATTGTTTTCCGTCACACTCAATAATTTTTCATTTATCTGGTGGCGTCCAGTTTTTGTAGGTGGAGGAGAGAACCCAGGTACAATATACCCGGGAAGAGACCACCGACCTTCCGCAAGTAAACTGGCAAACTTGCTCACATAACGCCGCGGCCGAGATTCGAACACGCGCCGACAGAGGTGAGAAGCTCTGTGATTCTGAGCCCGATGCTCTAACCACTCGGCCACAGAGGCCCCACTTGGGTTGATGGATTGATTGATTGATTTTTGGGTTGTTGTTTTTTTTGCCACACTCAATAATTTTTCAGTTATCTGGTGGCGTCCAGTTTTTGTAGGTGGAGGAGAGAACCCAGGTACAATATACCCGGGAAGAGACCACCGACCTTCCGAAAGTACAGAAACTTGGAGAAGGAATAAATACTGAATGAAAGTCATGAGAAATTACACTTGGAAAAAAAATTGGGTTTTAGAGTTTTATGCAATGCAGACTATCATCAAAGGGATGGATATGTATTTACTAATTCAATGTGCTGCTAATTTTTGTTGTTGTATTTCTATTGACTGCTGTGAAAGAAAACTTATTTTATACATGGTGTAAAGACACTTTATACAAAATTTTGCATATAGGGGGGTCGATTTTATAGGGAAATAAAGGAGATTTGCTTGGTATATATTGTTTTACGTCTCGCGTGAGAATTTTTACTCATATGGAGACCTCAAAATTGTCGATGAAAGTCTGAAAATGTTCGGCCTATGCTCGGAGCTTACGGTCTTTGAACAGGGATGGATCTTTATCGTGTCACACTTTCTGTGGCAAGGAATTGTGCTCATTAGACTAATGTTTCCCTTATCCATTCCTTGTCAAATGAAACTTTGCAATGTTTTTGTACATTCTTCATTAAAATCAGCATTAAGTGGATCGATTTCCCCAAATTTGTCAGGCAGTTGGCCATTGTTGTCATTAGAGATTCATTAACCCTGTGTAATGAAAATGGATATTTGTGTTGGTACAGGAATTTGTATTCCATGATTCAAAATATTATTTCTTTGATCCCCATGCCAGAGATTGCAGTGATTTACCGTCAGAGTCTGGAAAATGTATTCGTAATTTTTGACAATTTTTCTGAGATTCGTGTTTATCTACAAACATTAGTAGCTTCTGTGTTGCCTCGGGAAGTTCAGTATACTTTACACTATATTGTCCTAAACAAACTAAAGGGAATTTACTGCAAAGATTACAGGGTAACTTCTATTATCGTTTCCCCTTATTTGGAATGTGGAGAATGAAAATACTATAAGAGACACTGGTTCATCAAATGGAAAGAGAGTAAAAATATTCCAATTTCTGAAATTTTTTTTACCACAGACATTGGTTCATTAAATTCACATTCATGAATATTCTGTTTTCCCCAACATTTGATTTAGAGTCGAGTGAAAACTTTTGTGGATCGATTTTCAAAATCAACAACACGACAAATATAACAGCATCTTACATAAAATTGATGATACAGTATTGACAAGCTTTAAAACATATTTCAAATTTTCTGTTGAAATGGGTTCGGCTTTTAATACTTTCAGTACTTTGATTAAAGAAAGTTGACCGGGCCAAAAGTGCGAAACTATCCCCTGCTACCTTACTTAGTAAGTAAACAAAGACCACGCTAAAAGGAAAGTAAAGCAAAGCTTGAAGAAGTTTATGGAGATAATTTCTCGTTAAAACTGCACAAAGGTAACATGTTCTAGAATCCATGTTAGTAATGTTAAGAATCATCAATGCTGATAATGTTGAAGCACGTGCAAAAAAAATTGGTGGTTGTTTACATTGGAAACGGAGATTAGCACTTTTGAAGCAAGCGTAGTAAACACAAAAACAGTGTAATTGTAATAAAACTATACACTTAATGCTTTGAATGGTGTACTTTTTTAGTTTAATAGCATTAAATCTTTATTCTCCATACGGAGAAAAACCGATTACTATCGCTCGTCAACAAAGCAAAAAACGTAAGCAAATACATGCCGTTGGGCAGAAAGATGAGAGAGAGAGAGAGAGAGAGAGAGAGAGAGAGAGAGAGAGAGAGAGAGAGAGAGAGATTTTACATACCAAAACTTGGACAATCTGTTGATTTAAAGTTTTCACAATAGCCGTTGTGTCTATTCAGTTAAGCATAACCATTAATTTTGTTTTTATCTACAATTTGGTCTAAGATAAAAACAATATTAAGTTTAAACTCTAAACCGAAACTTATATCATTACAAAGTCTCTGAAACTAATTGTAAGTCTCGAGTTCATCCACAGAGAGCATATTGACCTAGCACTCAATTAATTAAATGATAAATAACTTTTATATCCGAGATAAAAAAAAAAAGTAATAATATCCTACTAGCAATAACACCCAATACCAAAGAACGTTAATATACACTGATAACTGCACAACGTTAAAAGTATCACACTATATAACCACGTGGTTTTATAACACCGTTAACTAAGCTACAAAAATACAGAGTATCGAATGTAAATACTCAGTTGGTAGAGCACCTGACTAGAGATTCGGGGGCCTGGATTCTTGAAAATCTCAGTCTGGTCCACTGTATTTTCTCCCTTTCTGTTACATTTGATGCCATATACCAGCTCCTGGAACTGACTGGAGGATAAAGAACCTGGGTTGATGTCTTCAGAATCTGAAGGGGGGATTTAGCGGTCAGATCGGTGCCAGAGAAAAGTCTGAGTAGTGATCCAGAAATTCCAATGTGGTCCGTTGTATTTTCTCCATTCCTTTTACACATGTATATATACAACTATGCCACAAAACATTATAGTGTGTGTGTATATGCCTATATATGCCACAAAACATTACAGTGTGTGTATATATGCCACAAAACATTATAGTGTGTGTGTATATATGCCATAAAACAATTTTTCAGTTATCTGGTGGCGTCCAGATTTTGTTGGTGGAGGAGAGAGCCCAGATACAATGTACCTGGGAAGAGACCACCGACCTTCCGAAAGTAAACTGGCAAACTTTCTCACATATATCGGCGCGAGCGAGAATCGAACCCGCGCCGACTAGAGGTGCTTATTTGTAATGTATAAACTGTAGGGAATCTTACAAGTCCACATGGAAATATTGTGAATATGATGGGATTTTTTCACCATACACAAAGACGTTAACGGAGTCATGAAATTACGAATGTATGCTTTTATTCCGTCTAATTTTATAGATCCTTAAATACGGCACACACATAGGAGTTTCATGAAAGCATTTTTTTTTTTTTTACCGGATTTCCATAACCTTCAGATTTGGACTGGTATGGGTTCCGTTTAATATGCATTCACAATCCAGGCGTGAAAAGAAAGAGAAAACTCAATGGAAGGTCACAATAGAAAGGGAAGGAAGAAAGATGAAAAATCTTTTAAAAGATGTCTTTTGCGCATACTTCTTGTTGGAGTGATCCCAACGCCGTGGCCTTTGAACATTTTGTAGAATTCCTTGATGCAGAGTGTGTTGATACAGATTCATATTTCTAAAGGATTTTTTTCTAACCCCCACCCCCATCAGCGGAACATTCGTCAACATTTTCGGACGTCGAAAGGATGTGAATGAAAATTAATACTGTTTATAAATAAACGTCGTTGATGTATCTATATGTCGAGCTGATTGTCACAGCTGAAGATTTCTTGTTATGTAGAAGCTTTTGTGTATGAACTCTGCCTCATAAAAATACAAAAATGGGCACAATTGGTGCTCAGAAAATTCCAACAAGTTGGTAGACGGTATTGAAATACTACATTGATATTGTCAATGATGAACTCCAGTACCTTTTTGATATCAATTAAGTACTTGAGTGCAGAATCATAATACTTTCTAAGAAAATTGGTTTGGTACGACTGATCGAAGACCTAGATTTTTCCTAATTCCATTTTTATTACGTTGATGGCCTGGTCTTTAATTCATAGTATAAAATGTTTGATTAATCACAACGAAAA
This sequence comes from Ostrea denselamellosa, assembly GCA_024699665.1. Lineage (NCBI taxonomy): Eukaryota > Metazoa > Mollusca > Bivalvia > Ostreida > Ostreidae > Ostrea > Ostrea denselamellosa. Next base: position 2,868,587 of record JAMZEH010000014.1, read on the forward strand.
TGAATATCATATACATGTATTTATATTTTGCAAACAATAAATCCACGTGAAATGATATTTAGGGTAGAAAATCAAGTTCAGGATGGAAGATCGTACCATTACAATTCAGGATACCATCACTGTGGAAACTTCTTTTGGGAAACACGACATCGAACTGTGTTATGGAGACATCACAGCGCTTCCGATGGAAGAGAAAGTGGACATCATTATGGTATCAGCCTTCCTTGGTTAGTTTGAATCTATTTACTTTACAAGATGAAAGATATAAGATAATATTTCTGACATTAATATTTATTTTAGACATTTAAAATCATGACGCATTGGTTCCAGTCTATAGAATGCATTTGTGGATTTGCTATATACATGTACATGTATCTACTTGTATAACGGATTTGATTACCGGTCGCGGTAGCTCAGAGCGTTCGCTTCGTAACCGGGAGGTCATGACTTCGAGTCCCGCACGTGTCGTGGCAGCGTCAAACCTAAGACATAAACAGTGATTGGTCCTTCGCCAAACGCTCGGCATTTAGAAGTAAGAATCCCGATATTTCCTTAGTCCCGTGTCGCATCAGGCGTTGGCACGTTAAAGAACCATCACTGTTACGTCCCTGAGCGCTAATCAAGGTTTAAATTTGTGGTACTTCACTTACAGCTGTGAAAACTTCTCGACGGGACGTAAAACAAACCATCAAACAAACGAATCTGAATACATAACAATACTATCCGTTAAACACACTACACCAGCACTTTCACTAACTGTTGGGTAAGTTGACTACACCAGCACTTTCACTAACTGTTGGGTAAGTTGACTACACCAGCACTTTCACTAACTGTTAGGTAAGTTGACTACACCAGCACTTTCACTAACTGTTGGGTAAGTTGACTACACCAGCACTTTCACTAACTGTTAGGTAAGTTGACCACACCAGCACTTTCACTAACTGTTAGGTAAGTTGACTACACCAGCACTTTCACTAACTGTTGGGTAAGTTGACTACACCAGCACTTTCACTAACTGTTGGGTTAGTTGTTGGTATTAATTTTCCCGCTTGTTTGTATGTTTCATGCTTTGTCATACTGCGTTCTAGGTGACTACTCTAATCTCCGGGGATCTTTGATCGGAGCACTTAACAACAATTTGGGTATATCCACTAGAGAACTTTCCAGAGACAAAGCTATGGACCTCCGTGTCCACTATTCCTGTTGGTTTTCAAAGGACCTGTCGCCGGATGTACCCTTCGGACGACTACTTTGCTTTGAAAAGTTTGTATAGAAATTATTTGTGTGTGTGTGTGTGTGTGTGTGTGTGTGTGTGTGCTTCAATTCGTGTGTGCTTGTGTGGATGGGTGTGTACCAGAAGTAAAAGTGGCGTGTATCTTTAAATGTCACTCCATAATACAAAAGAATGAGACTATTACATGATATTTCAAATACATCAATCACATTGGGGTATCTACTATTGCTGGTTATGATGGTACACACGATAAAGCAGTAGCTGCATTATCCAGTATAGACGCAGTGTTAAATTTACTTTGTGTTGCAGAACAAGAGGTTCCAGTAAGCTGTCAGTAACACAACAAATTAGAGATATTTTCAAAGTGTTGGTTCCTGTCCTGAAAAACCAAAGCACAACAATAATTACTCCTCTACTGGCGACCGGAAACCAGGTAAATCAAACGTCATAGCACACCAATTATTCTGCTTTTGTTCACAGGTATCCAGATAAATAAAGTAATAATACTATATTAGTGAGTAGATGACATCTTGATCATAATTAAACATCGAATTACAATGAAAAACCTGCCGATTGCGTAGAAATCAGGATAATATATAATACAAATGAAACCATACATGTATTACTGACAAGTTAAATTGAACACAACAGCAAGGACAAGACCTCATCTGGCCAAACAGATTAGTATTATTACTGAGAGAGAGAGAGAGAGAGAGAGAGAGAGAGAGAGAGAGAGAGAGAGAGAGAGAGAGAGAGATGGGGACACGGGGAACACATTGCAGTTAATTACTACTAGATACTAGATGAAAGTAAATTCTCACCTGTTTCATGTATCAATATTTCACTTATTGTGTTGATAACCCATTCCTTTCCTATGATAAGATAGCCGAAGAAATGAAATATACAGTATTCGTGATTTTCATCGGTTACATTCTAACGAAAATATGAAACGCTCTATGCTCGAGAGAAATTGTATTTAAGGTGAATCTCTATCTTGTGACTTCAAAAAAAACACACAAATTAATAAACCAACTTAAAGAGATGCTGTATATTTCATTTCTTGCCACTTAATGTTCGGCGGCCTTGTGTCTAAATGATAGTTTTAAAGCACCATAGTTATTTGGCCCGGCTGGATATTTGAACTTGGCACCTTCAATCTTTGAGCGGCCCTTCTTTATTTACAGTCAGCTTCGGCCGTTTTGAACTTGACTCCTTCAATCTTTGAGCGGCCCTTCTTTATTTACAGTCAGCTTCGGCCGTTTTGAACTTGACTCCTTCAATCTTTGAGCGGCCCTTCTTTATTTACAGTCAGCTTCGGCCGTTTTGAACTTGACACCTTCAATCTTTGAGCGGCCCTTCTTTATTTACAGTCAGCTTCGGCCGTTTTGAACTTGACACCTTCAATCTTTGAGCGGCCCTTCTTTATTTACAGTCAGCTTCGGCCGTTTTGAACTTGACTCCTTCAATCTTTGAGCGGCCCTTCTTTATTTACAGTCAGCTTCGGCCGTTTTGAACTTGACACCTTCAATCTTTGAGCGGCCCTTCTTAATTTACAGTCAGCTTCGGCCGTTTTGAACTTGACACCTTCAATCTTTGAGCGGCCCTTCTTTATTTACAGTCAGCTTCGGCCGTTTTGAACTTGACACCTTCAATCTTTGAGCGGCCCTTCTTTATTTACAGTCAGCTTCGGCCGTTTCTAGCAATTATATGCATTTAGGCAACACTGTTGTTCGCTTCAAAGTAGTTTGAGTTAAATGAACTTTGCCTCATTGCTTATCGTTTTTGTATGAAAACCCCCTAAAGATTCCCCGTTCATATTAGGACTCCCATTAAGGTTTATCTCCTGATATTGAAGAGTTTTTATCTATTAGTAATATATACAGTAGGTATAAGATTTCCAGACATGGATTATGAAGCGTCAGTCCAAATATCCATCCGAACCGAATCTCAGCCGAGATTAGCAGTAGGTGGATTAAGCAATGAACAACACATTAAATTTCTAGGCGTGTACCACGGTCCAGGAGCCCGACAGCTGAATTCCTCCAGTATTGTGGTGGGGTTTTCGTGTATTTGGTCGTCTATAATTTAAATGATATCATGTCCATTATTATCTTACAGTCTATATATATTCCGATTTAAAAGTAAACCCCGGAGAATGGGACAGATTTAAAAACTTTTTTCTGTTATAAACGCGTTTCAAAAATCTGTACAAGTTGTTTACGATACCTTAATAAAGAATGAAACACTGTTTTTAGTCCCCCTACCGGCTTTGCCGGAGAGGACTATTAGTTTACCCTCGGCCGGTTTGTCTGTCCGTCTGTCTGTCATTTTGTTTGAGGTTTTCCATTTTTTTCTCCACCCTGGATGAAGATATTCAACTGAAATTTTATAAATGACTTTGTCTTAGATAGTTACAGATCAAGTTTGAGTTTCGTTACGGTTGGCCTATTTTTGACTGAATTATGCCCCTTAATGAATTGCAAGAACCAGTTTTCCGGACTTTTCTCCGCATTGGATGAAGATTTTCAATTGAAATTTGACATGTAACTTTGTTTTGGATAGTTACAGATCAAGTTTGAGTTTCGTTACGGTTGACCTACTTTTGACAGAATTATCCTACCGGTAGGAGATTTTGTATTGCCTGCAACCCACTAAGAATGTTTGTTCTTTTTTAGCGTAAGGACAAGGCAACAGTATTACAAGCGACTGTACAGGGTGCAATCAGCTGGATCCAGGCAGGGCTTCCTCTGAAAAAGCTAAAAATAGTGCTATATCAATCCCAGAAAGAGGATCTAAACAAGTGTTTCTCTAGTTTAAAAGAAAAACATATCAATATGCAAAGCAAGGAGGTGGGTTCTTTTTCTTTTTTATTTAGGGATAATGACAATAAAACGAACTTTTGTAGACATCTTTTTAAAATCCTAGACATCCATGTGTTCACTTTTATTTAATCAAGAAAAGAAGTTCTGTCTTAAAAATACGGCAATTTCGTGTAGAAATCATCCAATTTTCTTGCGTGGAACCTAAAAATGGTATGTTTCGGTAAACATTTAAAAATGTGTTAAGCCACAATGTCGACCAATTAATCGGAGCTGAACCTATATAATGTGGTGAATAGTAGATCGCTAATTATCAAATAGCAATTTAGTATCTAAATATTCAGTCATGTGTCTAATACCCCGCATACTGTTAACAGTGACGCACAGTGACGTGAGTTGTACAGCATTCCTGTCATTTTATCCCGAAAAGAGAAGTTTGGTGTTTGAGCATTTCTCTCTTAATGAGAACAAAGACAGAGATATCTGCAAACATCATTGTGTTTCCACATGGTACCATCTCCATTAATATGAAAGCAGGTCACTCATCTAAAACGAAACATTCCTCAGGACTTAATATCTGATTATTCATCTAAAACGAAACATTCCTCAGGACTTAATATCTGATCATTCATCTAAAACGAAACATTCCTCAGTACTTAATATTTGATCATTCATCCAAAACGAAATATTCCTCAGGACTTAATATCTGATCATTCATCTAAAATATTCCTCAGGACTTAATATCTGATCATTCATCTAAAACGAAACATTTCTCAGGACTTAATATCTGATCATTCATCTAAAACGAAACATTTCTCAGGACTTAATATCTGATCATTCATCTAAAACGAAACATTTCTCAGTACTTAATATCTGATCATTCATCTAAAACGAAACATTTCTCAGGACTTAATATCTGATCATTCATCTAAAACGAAACATTTCTCAGTACTTAATATCTGATCATTCATCTAAAACGAAACATTCCTCAGGACTTAATATCTGATCATTCATCTAAAACAAAACATTCCTCAGGACTTAATATCTGATCACTCATCTAAAACAAAACATTCCTCAGCCTCATACCATGTAAATTCATCATTTCGTTTCACGCCATTTTTGTTTGTGGTCGAAAGTTATCAAAAATAGGTGTATACTGTGTAATGTTGTTGAACTCTGTCAGTTTTGAAGAAGCTAGGGCCTTTATAAATAACTTGAAGATGTGCATAGTGCAATGATTTTGATTCTTGATGTTTGGTGATTCGAACTTTCTTCAACTTCACCTCTATCTTGGATTTTGAAAAATAATTGTTAATTTTCGATTTTTTGAAAACTTCTACTTTTTATTACCTATTATAGAAGAAATTTGATCCAGCATATGACATATTTTTCGTCTATCAATCGACCGATTCGGCGATAGTGAAAACTTTGACCAAGAAACTTCACGCCAAGAAATCTGATTTAATCCTATACACAACAGCCTCGAAGTTTGACGAGAAAGATGTATGGCAAAAAAGCATCTTTGATCTTATGATGGGCAGTAAAAGGTTTGTACGTCACCACCAATACCTATTTTAGTACATTAAAATATTTCACCTAATTATTTTTTTTTCTATAAAGAACTTATTCCCTCTGTGTCTAAATTTGTAAAGAATTGTGTGGAAAATGAATGTACCATAAATGTAAATGAGGAAAGTTGGTACAGATTTGCTCTTAGAAAAAAATTCAAAATATAAAAACAAAAACACAAGAGGCCCACTTGCCTTATCGATCACCAGAATATTAGTTAAAAGTATCAAGGCTTATGAAATCTTTTTTAAAAAATCTTGTTCTGAATATCTAAGGTAAATCTAATATTTAACAAACGTACATGTATAAGTTTTAAGAAGACATATATTGTAAAATGCCCTCAAAAGTGCCTATATTGATGAATGGCTTTAGATGATATATGTAACGTTAACACGATATGACTAATTTGGACCCGTCCTTGAGTCAATATCTTGGGGTTGCAAAATTCACAATTTAGATTCATCCTTTTCTACTTTTCCTAAATATGAATTTTAGTTTTTTATATCATATCAGCAAATTTCAAGGGTGTATCAAATAACAAAGACAATAATCACTATAATAATTTTGGCTCCCCCTGGAACCAAACTCTTACTCCCTAGGATCATTGAATTTACGATCTTGGTAAAGGGCTACCTATTTTAGTTACATTTCTTATCACTAGAATTAAAAACATACTACCTACATCTTTTACACTATATATACACCAAGTTTGGTCCCGCCCTGGAGTCAGAGTCTCTATCCTGGGGATCGTGAAATTTACAATTTTGGTAGAGGCCTTCCTGATCTACATTACTATGCATTTAGTTTTTCTTACAAATGTGCAGTTCTGGAGAAGATTTTTGAAAATTGTTCAATATTTGGCAGTTTTTGTCCTATCCCAAAGACCCCGGGGGTGCAAGAGTCCTGAAATGTACAATCTACGAGTATATCACCCTTGTTTCGAAGATGCTTTATATCAACTTTGAAAAGAATTGGTATGGTAGTTATCAAGAAATTATTTTTAAAATGTTCAGTTATTAATAATATATTTCATCTCTGAACATTTTAGCCTCATCCTCATACCAAAACCCTTGCCCTTGGGATCATGAAATTAAAGAGATACATGTTCATTCTGAATATCCGTTTAGTTTCAATAGCTATAGCATAAAAAGAAGTCTTTCAAATGTTTTACACTTAAATACTATATGCCAAGTTTGGTCCAGCCCTGGAGTCAAAAGTTACAATTTTGGCACAGGCCTTCCTGCTCTGCATTACTATGCATTTACTTTTTCTTACATATGTACGGTTGTAAAATTCCGAAAACTCATTGCAAATTTAAAGGACACCACCAATCATCTCCCAAAACATGATTTTGCTTCTGCATAAAATGTGAAAGGAGTTCTGGGAACCAGATTTTTTTCAATAGAAAAACATCGTTTTTCAACCCCCAGTTGGCCCCAGGGTGAAAGTGAAAATTCCGAAACCTTAGCACATCTACAGGACACCATTAATCATCTTCAAAAAGTTGATTTTGCTGTTGTGTAAAATGTATGAGGAGTTTTTTATTTTTAGAAAACACATTTTTACCCCCATTTTGCCCCTAAGGTAAAGTAGAAAATTTCAAAGCCTTATTGCACATCTACATGACCCACGTATCATATTCCAAAGGATTAATTGGTTACTGTTAAAGTAAAAGAGGAGTTGGAAAAGAGGAATATATGACAGACGGATGGAGCGGGGTAACAACAATACACCCGAACTGCGGTTATAAAAATTACACGTACTAACTACATATCTATTTAAGTAACGATACAAAAAGTAAATATTGTAAAATTGTTTCCTTTTATTGATAAACTTTTCTCCCGTATTCATTATTGATGATGACTTTATATCTTCCAGAATTGTTCCAGTTCTAACCCCAAACTTTGTTCAAAATGACGACTGTCTGGAAATATTCAACATGGCGATTTGTTGTACCCGCCTCCGCGGAAATGATTTCCTTATCCCATTATACCTAGAAAGTATTCAGATTATTCCCGTCAGCATTGCGTTGGTCCAATTCTTAGATTGCAGGTAAGAGACACTTTTTCCAAGTCTAGAAATTGATGAGACGTTTCTCATATCACATATTGCAAGAATTATTCTTCTTTAATATTGTCGTGTACCTTGTGGGATATTTCTTTATGCACAACATTAAAATAGAGATTAGATCTCCAGAACAACACAATTTTGACCTGTTTGTTTATCGTTTGTGACTCGCGGATGAAACGTTTCCCTAATTGGGACGATTTACCAGTATATTTTATGTATTGAAGAGTAAGGAAAGAAGGCGATACAGCAGATATGAAAATGGAAGCTGCATGTGCTCAATTAATGCAAATGGACATACAAGAAGAAAACGTTACTGATCATGAAAAAGAAACGAATTTCATTCGTGACGTTTTCATATCTTACGCTCACAAAAACCCCAACGAAGCGCATCTCTTGTTAGAAGAGTTTGAAAAGCAGCATCCAAATCTAGAAGTTTTCTTTGACAGACAAGATCTACAAGTCGGTATGGCTAACATTATCATTTTTGTACTAGTATTTTGTTCTTGTGAGTGCAAATGGATGGTAGCTGATATTACATTATCAGGGGAACTTAAAATAATTCAAGGGGTTTTGTTTACTAGGTGGTATGTGGCAGAAGAGTCTGTATTACTCCTTAGACTCGGTAAAATGCTTCATAGCCCTTGTTTCCTGTGGTTATCTGTCGTCAGTGGTTTGTCAAGAAGAATTCAATATCGCAATGTACAGATGTCAACAGACTGTGAGTATAACGTACAGTGAGACGTTGTGTGAGTATAGCGTACAGAATGAGACATTGTGAAAATATAGCGTACACAGAGAGAGAGAGAGAGAGAGAGAGAGAGAGAGAGAGAGAGAGAGAGAGAGAGAGAGAAGATATTGTGTTAGTATAGCATATAGCGTGAGGTATTGGGTGAGTATATCATGCAGAGTGATACTTGTGCGTGTTTAATTGATTGATTGTGATTGTTGTTTTTCGCCACTTTCAAAAATTTTTCAGTTATCTGGTGGCGTCCAGTTTTTATAGGTGGAGGAGAAACCCAGATACAATGTACCCGGGAAGAGACCATCGACCTTTCCAAAGTAAATTCGCAAACTTTCTCACAGAATCGAACCCGCGCCAACTAGAGGTGAGAGGCCTTGTGATTTTGAGCGCAATGCTCTAACCACTCGGCCACGGAAGCCCCTGTGCGTGTTTAGCGAACAGAATGGAGCATTGCGTAAGTATAGTGTACAGACTGAGATATTGTGTAAGTACAGTCTGCAGAGTGAGACACTGTGAGGATAGCGTACAGAGTGAGATATTGTGTGAGTATAGTGTACATGAAACACTGTGTGAGTATAACATATGGTGAGACAATGTGCGAGTATAGCGTACAGAGTGAGATATTGTGTGAATATAGCCGACAGAGTGAGACATTATGTGAGTATAACGTACGGAATGAGACATTGTGTGAGTATAGTGTACAGAGTGAGACATTGTGTTAGTGTAGTGTACAGTGAGATATTGTGTGAGCATACACTGAGACAGTGTATGAGAATAGCATACAAAATGAAATATTGTGTAAATATAGCGTACAGAGTGAGACATTGTGTGATTATAGCATACAGAGTGAGACATTGTGTGAGTATAACGTACGGAGTAAGACACTGTGTGATTAAAGTGTACAGAGTGAGACATTGTGTGAGCATAGTATTCATATTGAGACATTGTATTAATGGTAAGTGTATATACATGTATGGAACGAAATTGAACACCGGTTTTATCTGCACATATAAAGGGTATTCTAAAGTCATTGCAGCATTGAGTGTAAAATGTTTCTGATGTAATTCAAAACAATTTCAGCATGCAGCGACCTGTTCAGCCCTTTTCAATATACATTTTTACTGCGAAACCTGAAAATGTGCATTCTGGAAAATGGTATTCTGTATTTCAGCCCAACGATTTTCTTCTAATACTCGTTTGCATAGAGGATCTGCCATCTCTCCCAGATACTTTCAGCCAGCATCAACTAATTGATTGTCGTGGAAATAAATACAGTAAATTGGTTCCCCGCCTTGTTAAAGACGTAGCACAATGGGTTCTTGAGAAGAAGAGACCGTCCTATCTGCAAGGAACATCTACAGTGGTAGAATAATCAATCTGAAATACTGATGCTTGGGCTCTTTTATGGGTATAGGTATAACAATAAAAAATTATTCTTTTCTAGGTTTCTCAATTCTTTGACTTCACTGAAGTGGAAGAAACTAGGAAAAATGACGTATGTGACACTTATGCGATAAGATTAAACAACATGCAGAGAAACATTCCTTTTGCAATGAAACCTCTGGACCCGTCTTTGTGTCACGTGGTTGTTAGTGCCAGCCAAAATGACTTGAACTTAGCATCATGTTTGCAATACCAGCTACAGAAAATCAGTCCAGACATCAACATTGTTCTGATGACCGACTACACAGGAATCAACTTAAAGTGTCTTCAGACAGCTCAAAAGATCGTGGTCTTCCTGTCCAAACAATACCTGGATTCGGATCATCACCTGGAGGAACTCTTCGTCTCCATTATCCGTCAGCGGAATGATAAAGAGAGACAGGTCTTGCACGTCTGTCAGACCAGTGAACTGGAGGAAAAACCGACATTTGCACATTTGTTACCGATAAGCGTATGTTTTAAAGATAAGTTTTGGGACAGTCTTTTCAAAGAGTCGACTAAAACGGTGACATTGGATTTAACCGAGTTAAAAGGGTCGTTTTCCTACAGATCCCGGAATTTTGCAGCAATAACCAAACTTTCAGACGACCTATTGCTAGAATTAGCAGGGTTTGTATATCTTAAGAAGGAAATATATTATCTGGAGATATTTTGTAATGAAATTTGAAGTTTAACCACTTTCACAAGAAGATAAAAGTCTTTGAGATGTGATTGAAAACAGCAATTTGACGAGTTATCTTTTTTTTAATTTAGTCACACTGAATTAAAACCACCACCAATCATCAAACTTGCAAAGAACAAAAATATGGGTGTCGTGCGAGAATTGACAAAGGTAAATATAGTTCTTCCTTAGACGTATACATGTACATATGCAAATATTTCAAAATTCAAATATTTTTCAGTGCCTTTTAAATTTGGACGAAAACTCGACAAATATGACTGGGTTTTCTCCAGAAGAAAGTGTTGAATCCACGGAGAAAAGAAATAACCTACCGAAATCTTTATCTCCCGGCTTACAAAGCGACCAATCAAACAAAGCAAAACCAAAATCTGTTCACTCACAGTCCAACACAACTACAGACCAACAAACTCGTGATGATGGTGGACCCGGTTCTGAAAGCAAATCCCCGAGTTTACAGTTGAACACAGTTACAAATCAACAACCTCCTAAAGGTGGTGGACCTCGCTCTGAAAACAAATCCTCCTCGTGCAATATGCTCTAGAGTACATGCGAATCCATGTCATTTGTCAATTCTGTGTTGTCCTCAGCTCTTGTGATATACTTGTATATTACATTTAAAACATCGTGCAATACCTCCACAATGAGGATTGGACTGTATGGTCCAGAATTATCATTATTTTAGGCCACTTGGGTCTCTCAGGCGATCTATCGCTTTTAGTGCCCGTCCATCATAACAATTAAACACGTCTCAGAAACTACGTGATCAGTTTTCACCAAATTCACGTGGAACATTTTTTGTTGTTGAAAAATTAGGATAAAGTAGTCATATTGAGCCTCCACTTAAATTGTGGTCCATGGGCCAGGCTCCAGGGTGGTTCTGAATATATACCTTTAAAAATATATCATTTTTCCTATTATACTTTTTCCGCCATAGTGGATTCTCCTTTACAAACTTCAACACATGCCTCTGACTGGTTGTTTATAAATGTAGTCTAATGTACACCATTCCACTTCATTTGAGAGAAGTGTGCAGTGTATAGACAATGTGAGTACTGTAAAAATACATACAAAATAAGTTGTTTAACTCGCAGCGTTTAAGGTACAAACTGAACGTATTTTATAATGGGGATAAAGACTTGTAGTTTAAATCGGTCCCATCGCTAGGTTGAGGCTCCAAATTGTCTCAACTTAAAACACTTTACCAACACATTACTCCCAAGTATGAATGATCCGGTAAGATTAGCTCGGAGTTTGCACAAAAGTTGCTTATGAGTGGACAATGTCGAGGTCTTGTGACCTTGTTCACTATTTGTAAAAAGTTGTTTTAATTTGTTTCCGATTCCATTTCTTGTTACTGTTTAATGTATTAATATTTATAAATAAAATCAACAAGATATACTTGGTACCAAGGAATTCCAATGAGCGAGATTATACATCCTTATTATCACACGAACAAACATTCCTCAGAGTTGCACCATCTACTCATTATGATGCGTGATAATGGTTGACCACTGGCACCCATCGGTCTCTTGTGGTGGATTCTGCCCTGTATGTTGACCACTAACGATATTATCTGTGTCCCTGTGACTGTTTCTGGTTGACTGCAGCTGATTGTATTCTGGGTTTAGCAATAAATAAAGGACAGCATGAAAATATTTTCAACAAGTCAAAAGTAATATTTAGTGATTCAAAAGTCCTATAAATCAAAATTCTAATCACGGCTAAAAGACTTCGACTCTGTAGAATTCGAGTTGGATATAAAATAGAAAACTACAATTTGGGTTCCACTCGTTCCTATTCCAAATAGTCACAATGTCATGTTACGAGATTATACGAGGGCTGATATGTTGTGAGCCTTGTATTGAAGGAGGTCAGCATCGATGTACTTTTTCACCCCTACTATTCCCTGACTATATAAGGCCGTGTACCCGAAGACTGGTGTCATTTGGTCAGTTTATGTCGACAAGGTAGCACTCTAAAGTAAATAAGGTAAGTGACTTTCGCAAAATGGACAAAATTATTGAAAGAGCAGTGATCCAATATTTGCATAAGAGAGGTTTAGCACCTAGGGATATGCATACTGATATGGTAGCAACACTAGGGAAAGATGCCCCTTCATATGCTACAATAAAAAGGTGGGTGGCAGAATTTAAATCCAGCAGGCAGAGCCTTGAGGATGACCTCCGTCCTGGAAGGCTTGTCACTGTTGCAACCCCAGAAATGGTCAATATTGTTACGAGCGAGTTACAGAAAGATATATAGCCAGTACAGTTGACATTGCATTCCATCCTGACAGAGGATCTTGCAATGAGAAAGCTTTCAGCCTGTTGGGTACCAAAACTTCTGACAGTTGATCAGAAGCACACGAGGGCACTTTGTTGCGTGCTAATCTAAATTTTTTAGAGGTAGATCCTGCTAACTTTCTTCAGAGATGTGCTACTATGGATGAAACGTGGGTCCATCATTCACCACAGAGATCAAACAATAGTCTAAACAATGGAAGCACCCTGGTTCATCCCCGTCAAAGAAGGCATTGACTGTTTCATCAGCTGGAAAGGTATGGCATCGGTTTTCTTGGATGTTGATGGTAGATTATCTGCAAAAGGGACAACCAAGATAACACATAATATGCATCACTTCAAAAGCCGCCGAAAACTCGTGTGTTGTTTCACCAGGACAATGCCCCTGTGCACAGGTCTGTCATTGACATGGCTGCCATTAACGATTGTGGCTTTAAACTGATTGAGCATCCGCTTTATTCGCCTGATCTCTCTCCATCAGACTTTCATCCATTTCCAAAACTGAAAATGGCCATTTCGGGTACCCATTTTTAGTCGGATGATGGCGTTATACAAGCAGTCGAGGGCTTTCTGAACGGTAAAACAAGGACTTCTTTAAAAGTGACATCGAGGCCCTTAAACATCGCTGGCAAAAGTGTATAGATACTGATGGGTATGTTGAAAAATAATGCAATGTGTCCGCCAAAATTCAAACCCTTACATATGAGGTTCACAACATATCAGCCATCGTATTTATATTTCCAATTTTTAGCCTTTGCTATCTGTGTCAATTGCAATTATAACCCTGTAAACAAGGCGCGTATCAATCTGGATGAATATAGTTCGTCTATTTTAACGGCTGAGAATTCATTCAGATAGAAATTAAAATGGAATGTAAATATAAAGTTCATTTCATGGCGTCTTGAACTGCAACACTTCAAGCCAGTACTAATACGCTTCATGGAAAAATTCACATCTAGTGATCAGTCATTCAAAAATTACTTTGTGAAACACTACTCAAATTCTACGCACAAGTACTCTAAAAATGATATTAAAAAGATGCTGGTGTTCCTCATTGACAATATCTTAATAGTCTTTGGCAGTCTTCCAACAGTCTGTTGGAATTCCCATAGGCACGAATTGCATTCCTTTGTTAGCTGACCCGTTATTCAAAAGCTTCTACATAAGAAGAAAAAAGTCTTTGCTCTGGTCTTCAACTCGAAATTTAGATATATCAATGACGATAAAAATCTTTTTTGGCTAGGTTGCACAACGCACATCCAGCTTATAGTATGGGGAGTACTGGGCGGGCATCCTCATATAGGGTATCTGCATTGTGTTATCAACTCCTCAGTCACCTCAAGCCCCACACTCCCCAAACTTTGCACAATTGTTTTGGACACATCGAAGAAGTGCATGTAACTTTTTGGAAGTGCTTGGACATTTTCAAAAAATTTACATTTAGCTGAACTTTGTCATTTTTTCAGCATCTTCTGAATAGACGGTACCCATTTTGTGTAATTTTGGTAACCAATGTCAAGATATCTACCTTAACTTGAAACCCAAAGTTAATCGATGACATTAACCAATGGTTAACATTTGATGAAACACTTAATTACAACCACAATTGATAAGGAGAAATCGGAAAATTCTTTGATGCAAACATAACCATTTTCAGTTACATCTGTATTATGCACAATTTGCCAATGTCCAGAAGTTCAGCCATTCCCTATCGTACATATACATGTATTTTTTATTCGCTCGTTATACGTTTTATTTTAAAGTTTACCAGTTACAGTATTTTGAACAAGTGGCAATGGTGTCTCTGTTAAGTGAAAATAATGTCTCTCTATTACCATCCCATGAGGATCCGGGTTACAATAAGTTCTCAGTACCCCTTGCTTGTCGCAAATTGGACCATCCTTTGGATGAGACCGCAAAAGCCAAGATCCCGTCACAATATGTGTAGCACTATAAAGATCCCTCTCTGCTTAAAGGACGTAAGCGCCGAGCATAGTCCTAAAGGAACACTTCTATGTAAATATATCGTGGTATTGGTTTCAGTCTTTACAAAAAGCTTAACGATTTCCGGGCCGGTCGATGACTTTAGTAGTTATTTGTTTATCATGCATCACTTTAGTTCGTCAATACACGAAACTTATAGAGAAAGAAGAAACCCTTTCACAGTCGTTATCTGAGAAGCATGAATTGTTGAAGCATTTTTAGTTCTTTATCTTGAAATTTCTTTCGTATTTCTCAGCTTACTTTCAACAATGCAATTACTTTATATGAGTTTACTTACAACTCATTTCTTTGGAAATAATATTTCAAAAAGGCATTGGTGCAAGAAATACAAATTATGAAAATGAAATTCAAGAAATTAACTGGCATTACTGAAATGTAGCCCAACAGTTTAAAAACCTGATCAAAGTATAGAGAATTGTCTTAAAGTTATAAAATATTTTTAGTGACATTTGTATGGAGTAACACAGAGTGAATGATTATTGTCCTCGAACAAAGTATGTTTACATTGAGGAATAGCTCCGGCTGATTGATTTTAGTTACAGAGAATTTATGATCTGCATTCTCATAAATGTCTTTTATATCAAGAGAAAACTTGCATTTATGAAAGAAAACAGAAGTAAAATACACAAGTCTGTATACAAAAAAAAAAAAGTGTTTATACTGGTGAAAATTTTAAAACAGTAAAAGTGTGCCAACAGGTGGATTTGAACCAATAAAAAATGCTGATTGTGAATGTCTGCGGTCTAACCATCTGAGCTATACAACTATGCATATAAATGGCATAAATATGACTGCAATGACAGAAATGGGTTTTCGTATTTTTGTAATTTTTTTGTTGTAAATTTCAACTCCAAGGCAGGGGTGCCCCTAAAAAAAAACCTACTTTAAATTATTCCTTCAATCAAAACCTATCAAAATACTATAGTTTTAATTACGGAGCAGGCCTGCCCTGAAGAACTTCCAGGCCAAAATTCATGCAAAAAATAGGCATTTTTACTGAGAAATGCTGCTTTTAGCCAACTTTGAAGGTTAAATTAAAAAATTGCTAATACAAAATTTTAAGTTTAAAATGCAAATTTGAAAAATTTAGAAATATATATAGTAAAAAATAACATTGATTTTCAAAAGTGAATTTTTCCAAGAAATTGTTCTCCAATATCCATCAATTCTTTTGGTATTCCGAATACAGCCTTTTGCATCCCTTGATTGGCAATGGTAACATCTCCACATGAGTGAAAATTCTCCAGTGGGATGTTAATCAACCTACAATCAATCATATTACCAACATTCATTTTCTTTATTTTGCGCCCCTTATTCAGTGACCACCAAGGTAACCAACAAAAAAATTACCACTGGTCGATACCATCTGTTACAATCAGTTGAACCTTGAATGCATCCAATAGACGTATAGTTCCAGTTTGCAGGAAATAAAATGATTTTCACAGATGTGTAAAGACACAAATCAAGTATTTTCTTCATATCACAGTGGAGGGCATGCAAATCTCGTTTTTTCTAACAGGAAAACATGGCATGTATAAATGTAAAAAATAGAATAAAATTGTTTAAAGATGCCCATGGGCCTTGACTGTCACCCGAGTACCATAGCTCATACTAGGAGTATCATATATCCACATATGCCTCAATATATAGTCTTCTGTGCACATGTTTATGACCTTTAAGAATGCATACAATTCCTATTCAATTGCAGAAGAAGGAAAAATGGAAGTTTGAAGCTTATAAA
Source organism: Ostrea denselamellosa (assembly GCA_024699665.1). Classification (NCBI taxonomy): domain Eukaryota; kingdom Metazoa; phylum Mollusca; class Bivalvia; order Ostreida; family Ostreidae; genus Ostrea; species Ostrea denselamellosa. Next base: position 2,885,191 of record JAMZEH010000014.1, read on the forward strand.
TCATTTTAACATTCCCTAACTATTTTTATAAACATTTATTACGTGGCCATAAAGGGCTTGAACCCCTTACCCAAGAGCCACCGATTTCACAATTTAGGTAGAAAGATCCATGGGCATTATTATCATGCATATAGTTTTTCTCAAACAGATGTGGAAGTAGAGAAGATTTTCTAAGATTTAATGCATTTTCACTATATAGCCATATTGGCCACACCACACATTGGATATCAGAACAATGCATTTAGTTTTTCTCCCACAAGTGTGGGTGATTTTTGAAAATATAGCCCTTTTAGCATACTTGGCCTTGCCCCTGAGCCCCAGGGTGATAAGGTAATAAATTTCACAATCTATATTCCTCATAGCCTAGAGATACTTCACACCAAAAATGGTAACAACTGACCTTGTAGTTTTCAAGAAGTTAAAAATGTGAAATTGTTAACAGATGACGACGAATGAAGAACAATGGCATTAGGTCCCCAAGTGACTAATAAGCAGACCTCTTTTACTTGTGTCTGTGCTACTCCATCACGCGACTCAAGATTCTGAAAGCCCTAGTCTTTACCATTCAGAAGTTATGGCCACTGTCAAAATTTTTAAAAAGTAGGTCAAATGCTAAGGTCAAGTAGCACCAACGGAAAGGTCTTGTCACAAGGAATACTCATGTGAAATATGCCATCCCTAGTACTTATTCATTTAAAGATATGGCCAAGGTTAAAGTTTTTAAAAAGTACAGGTCAAACACCAAAGTCAAGAATTTTGGTACCAACGGAAAGGTCTTGTCACAAGGAATACTCATGAGAAATATGGAAGCCCCAGTAATTTAAAAGTTGGTATGAATGTGATAGCAAGTGATCAAAAAACTTGTGCACAATTATTGTTTGTAATTTGTCTCATCATATACATAGAAATGACAGAAATAAGCATTTAAAAAATGTTAAAATTTGAACCCCCTCCCCTATTGTGGCTCCATTCTACGCCCAGGGGCCATGGTACAGTATATAATGGAGGAGAGGGGAAACTATATCAGCATGTTTTCATGTTAATTTGACAATTTAAATTCTTTTGATTTAAAAGACCTTCCTCATAATGTTTTGAACCCCAACTGGTCCCTCTCCTCCCCCTGGGGATTCATGATATAAATACACCCTGAAACTACACTAAATGAGGAAAGCTGCAAATTAATTTGTGTATCTAAATTCTTCTGGATCTTGAAAAGATTTTCAGAGATATTCCCCCATATAAAGCCAATGTTAAAATTTGATTCCCTATTGTGATTTCACTCTGGCCTTACAGACCATAGTGTGCGTGTGTGTATATATATATATATACACACACATGTATAAAAGGAATATTTCACATTTCATACACTGTTTCAGTTTATCTACTCTCTTGGTCCTTGAGGTTTTTAAAACACCTCACCCCATTTTCAGTATTTATTAATCAGCTCCCCTTAGGGCATGGTCCTTCACCTAAAAAATGTTTTGTGGCAAACTTCATTGAAAATGACCCAGTGATTCTTGAGAATAATTCCAGAAAGTGAAGTTTACATATGATAGGCAAATGATTAGGAAAGCTCAGTTGAGCTAAACCAACCAATTTGATGTAGGAAGACCCTAACACTGCATGAATTTGATTTCCACAAGCTACAGGTATTATTTTACCATCTCGGGTTTGCTGTATAAAGCAATATCAAAAAATAAGTTATTCATGGTTTCATGATATGAGTCTTGAATCCACAGCCTCCTCCGACATGAAAAACTAGATAACAAACCTAAAGATGGCTGACTTTAATAATTACTGAATAAAGCTGGCCAAAGCCAGTGTGACAACTTTCTCAGTGGTGGATACAGAGTTATTTTGGGGAATGCAATCCCTACTTTCGGGGTGGAAAAGTTGCAATCCCCACTTTAAAATATCTTTTGATCCTCTCCTGTTGCTTATTGCACACCTTAGCTCCATACCCCTGAATTTGAACTGGATTTATTGTACAAGCAATTTCGGAGGAAAATACCACAATTGATACCATATACTGTACCAGTGATAAAAAACCCTCCACAAAATTCAAATGTTTTAAACTTTAAATATATATTATAATGTATCATCTGCTACATTCAAGTTTATTTGCTGCTGACAGTCACACAACCAAAATCATTTATAAAACTCGTGTTCTGTTTCATCCTTCTTGATATTGTTTTTGTAACCCTTTTCAAAGTCTTTTGCCAGCACAATATATCTATTTTCTCTTACAGCCTGCATACCAGCCTGAAAATAAAATTACATTGACATATGGATATGCATATGGAAGAATCTACCAACCATGGCTGTAATATGTAGTGTAATATACACATTCCAGTACACTTTTTCTGTTGAAGATTGTTTATTCCTTAATTCAGTCTACTAACTGTATCACTGTTTTTAATCTTTTTGTTAATCTCATGATTATTATCATTATTCTTTATACATGTATGTTAGGAAGTTGTATTTTCCTGAGGAAGTTGAACTTCCTGCTGGTAATATCTCACCTCCTGACAGATAGCGTTGATATCAGCACCACTGATCTTGTCAGGTCTGGCCACATAGTCCTCAAGATCCACTTCCTCACTGACATTCATTTTACTGGTGATTGTGGAGAAGATCAGACGTTTCTGTCGCCGATCTGGGATAGGAAACTCAATTTTGCGGTCAAGACGTCCAGGTCTTAAGAGTGCAGGATCTAGAGTGTCTGCTCGATTTGTTGCCATTATAACCTGACGAGACAATGATATACATGTACAACTAAAAGTCATAACCTAATGATAAAACGATACATACTGTATACAACTACAGGTAACTGCTTATTTGCAGTTTTATCTGATAAAAGTTTAAAATATGTACTTATTTCAATCTATTAGAGTTAAAACTAATAATTTATCAATTAAGATATATAGGCCACCATGCTTTATAAGAAGCTAGACAAATATAACCAAAAACATATATCAGCACCAGAAATTTGCAATTTACCTTCAACAGCTTTATCAAAATTTCACAAAAACTGGTTAAAACTACATAATAGTGTGCATAATAATTTCATGAAGCTGTTTCTTTACAAAAATATTCCAAATTTTTGTAAGAATAAATAAAATACACTGCATAATGAACTTACGAAAGGATTCAATAAAAACAGAGCTATTGCCCTTGGATTCAATATTTTGAAACATGTTATTAATTACTTACATAAAATTGAGACGTTTAAAGTATTTTATGTTTAACAAGATTTTTTACAATAACTATTATTTCAATTCATTACAGTTGAAAATAATAAATTATCATATTAAATATATAGGTCATCACATTTTTTTAAGATGCGAGACATATCTAAACTGAATGAAATATTAATGTCAGAAAATTGCAATTTTCCTTACACAGCATTATCAAACTGTCAAAATGTCAGAAAATTGCAATTTTCCTTACACATCATTATCAAACTTTCACAAAAACTAGTTATGATAATATAATAGTATTCATAATAACTTGTTGAAACTGTTTCTTTACAAAATATCTGTGAAAAAATAAAGGAAATCTATTGCATAATGAACTTGATAAAGAATTCAATGATAACAGAGTTATTGCCCTTGGATTCAATATTTTGAAACATATCATTGATTATTTATATATATATTAGATTTTTGAAATATTTTATGTTTAACAATACTTTTTACAATATTATTGGAAAATACTTCAACAAAATTTATCTTCCTATTATGCATAAATCGAAATAAATCATTGATTTTGCAAAATCTTTTGATGTCACAGGAGAGTGGAAATCTTTAAAGAATAAATATTCTGATTGTGCATTACCCCGTTCTTCCATTGTTTTAATATCCTCCATAATACAGTCATTCCTAATTTACATTTTGAAATCTTAATTGATTTTTTCATAAATATAGTTTTTATGTGAAGCTGAAAGGCCACATAAGTATATGTCAAATTTACTGTATTAGCTCTGCTCACAACATACCATCTGTTTATTGCAATATTTGTAACAATATTCAGAAAAATACAATAACATTGGTTTGTAACTGACAAAGTAATTGGTATATGTATATACATAAATAAATTACAATGACATATTCCTTGCCATTTTAAGATCTTGTCTATCTGGTTAGTTCTATGGATTAAGCAATGGGATCCTGAGTCCATCTCACAATGAAGATTTAAAGCTTCCAATACCAATATATATATATATATATATATATATATATATATATCTTATGCCTTTAATCCAGTATAATATTCTTCATTGTATTATACCTATGTTTCCTTTGTATATACACCCCTCACCTTAACATTGACGGTCTGATCAAACCCATCCATCTGGTTGAGAAGCTCTAATAAAATTCTTTGCACTTCTCTGTCCGCTATTAAAACCAAATCATATGTTTCTGTTGTAATCTCTGCATATGAGGAGTTTTTTTAACAATATAATATATAAAGCATAATATAAAATGATACAAAAGCTGTACACACACACACAAACATTATCTGTACTCTTTCATTTTTCATTCATAAATTTTTTTTTTTTAAAGTAAAACTTTATTTTTACATTTCTGAATTCATTAACTATTATTTTTCTGCATACCTCCAGTCTGTGCATCAAATCTTTTTGTTGCTATGGCATCAATTTCATCTATAAATATAATTGCAGGGGCATTTTCTTTCGCTAATCTGAATACATCTCTAACCATACGAGGACCTTCACCTAAGTACTTCTGGACAAACTCTGAACCAACAACTCTAATAAATGCAGCTGAAATGGAAAATTAAATTTAAAATATCAATAACATCCCTAATAGTAAGTAAATTTCCTGAGTTTAACATTTGGAAAAAAGATGCCTGTTCATTTAGATCTAAATATAAATTTTATTATATATTAAGATGAAAGGTCTAAGGGCAACAATAAATGTGTGAATCACTTTCGTCTCACTGGAAAACAAGAGGCCCATGGGCCACATCATTCACTTGAGTCACCTTGGCCCTGCTATTGTTTAGCTGTTGTGATTTTGAAAGATTTTTTTCCCCAAATTTTTATTCCCATGAAAATTTTTTTACCCCATACTGTGGCCCCAATTTAGCCCTAAAGGGTCACGACATAACTGAAGACGAATTCACACAATGGGGATGCCTCAATACCAATATGACTAACATGCAGGGTTGTCACAAATGCAAGAATCTGTGGCCTAGACACAGAAAACTTATTTGGGATGCAAGGATATCTAATATGATGAGTCCCATGGATATGTCCCAGACTCCATTAAAAATGAGACAAAAATCCATTTTGGTCAGAGCATTTTTGTAAACATGTTTGTTATATCTAGGAAACCACATGTGGAGGTAAGAACTCTTTTAAGATTTCTAAAAAGTATGTCAAAAGCATTCAACATAAATCAATTAAGGGTGTAAGCACAAGAAAGAACAGAAAATTTTTGTAGTAAGTTTTTTTTTTAAACTGATGCCATCAACTGACAGTTGAGCCATGTGACATGTAAACATAAACAGGGCCCCATGCCTTGTTTTAAAATAAAAAGATGTTTCAAATACATCGTTGAATCAGTTATTGATTAGGATTGTTGCTATGTTTTACACCTCTCAAATACTATCATACTATTAATCAAATATCTAAATTATTTATGCCCCTTTAACATGACTAACCACAGCTCTGCAGTTCTTAAAAAGATGTTTTTCCTGTATATTCCCATGTAAAAATTTGATCCCCTATTGTGGCCCTATCTTACTCCTGGAGGGTCACAAATTGAACAAACTTGAATCTAGAGTATCAAATGAATAAAATAGCTTTAACCATTTCCTCCCTACAGTTTACAGCGTTTTGTTTTTTTTTTCATAAGTATCTTACCTGTTGTGTGATGAGCTACAGCTTTGGCTAACATAGTTTTGCCACAGCCAGGTGGACCATACATAAGCACTCCTCTAGGTGGGTCTATACCAATTTGTTTATAAAGATCAAAGTGAGTTAGGGGAAGCTCTACCGCTTCTCGGACTTCCTGCTTTTGAATGTCCATACCTCCAATGTCTGCATACTGAACATCAGGTTTCTCATCTAAAAAGTTTAGTGTAAAAAATTTAAAACTACACAGCATGAAAACATACAAAATAATTAATAGTATCCCATCACAAAATATACATACCAGCTTGTAACATTGTGATGCTACTATCAGCTTCAGGAGGTAAGACATCTACCAAAGCATTGCTGTGTTTATGGAGTGCCACACTGGCAGATGGCTTCAGCAACTCTCGGTCAATAGTAGACAGAATTCTCACATAGTAATTAGATCCTATAAGCACAATTATTTGTCTTTTACAATTTTCTGTTGCAAATCATATATTTTGTTAAACTTGGGAGGAAAAAGCAAACTACTCAGAGAAACACCTGTTGGTGACACTTCCACTGAAAATTGACTCATTACCTGTGGTAGAGCCAACAATTCCCGTGTTTTGGTCCACTGCCTCCAGGAACTGTCCAATGACCAGGGGAACACTCTGAATTCTCTTCACCTCTTCCTGGGCATGCAGGTACTCTTTCTTTAGATTTTTCTGTTCATCTTTAATATACTCCTCCTGAACTTCAAGGAATTCTAACTGTCTTTGCAGTTTCTTTGAAATGATTTATAAGAAATTATTTAAATGATACTGATCACAATAAATATCATTACAAATGAAATATGAATCCATGGGTCTTTCATGTTAGGCACAAGTATCTAAATTCAGTTATGGTATGCAATTGTTCTGCAACTTGCTTTGTACAGGCTTTTAAACAATACATGTATAAAAGTAAAGTCTGCATTAAAATTGAAGATAAAAATGTAACACATTCTTCAAATTTTAACTTACTTTGTATTTGACATATAGATCCTCCATGTCTGAACCTAGGGGATCCAGATGGCTCATAGTCTGGGATGTCCCTGGACGGGACTCCACCAATACTGAATCCTCCTAAAAAAAAATATGAAACAACAGGCACTTAAAATCTGGACTTTATGGTAATGATCATTCATTAATTTCACTGAGTATTCAATGGTCACTGGCTAATAGTAAAATGAGTACTCCAACACCCATAATTATTTTTATATTAAAAAAGCAGATATGATTCAAAACCATAGAACAGCACACACACACACACACACACACACACACACACACACACACACACACACCATTATATACTCTGAGAGGGTCTAACATCTTGAAATTAATGAGATCATGAAAATATTTGAGAACCAATTATGACCTTGACGTCAGGTATGATCTTGGCTCAATTTGAGCGATATCGAAATTTCAAAATACTGATAATATTGGTGAATATAGATAAACAAATAAAATTATTTCAAAATGAAAGTAGTGACATTCAAATCACAAAAGTGTATATAGCCTGCATGAACAGACAAGGAAGTATATTATTTGAAAATTGTATACTTTTTAATGAATCTGTAAATGGATAAATTTCAGCAGATCATCATATTCAAAGTTAATTAATCACAACAGGTTATACATGTGTACTATGTACCAGTAATATGATCTGTTTCAAAATATCCAATGAAATGTAATTCAAAATTTGAAAAAAAATCACCCTCACTCAAGTCCAATGATCCTGACTACCAGGGTTTTTGTTTTTTGTTTGGGTTTTTTTTTTTTGGTAAGGCTAGTAGAATTACTCTGTAAATCATATATTATGCCAGTAAAAAATTTATTATGAGAATGTGTTTTGAAAATGTTTGTTGCGAAGACTGATAACCCCCATAATAACACTCATCTTGATTTTCTAAATGGTAGACAAAATCATGCCTCAGAATACACAGTTTTAGAATGGATTTCAAGTTAAAATAATAAGTAATATGCAAGTCCCCATAATATAAAATTGCATGGGACAGGTCCAGCACAATCTCTATATTTAGCTATATATTGTAGCTTTACTAAGCTGTAGAGCTTTATAAAGCTACTAGCTGCAGACTTGTAGTGTTATGGTTTTACATTTTAGTGTTTGATTGATTGTTTATTGTTTTCAGCCACACTCAACAATTTTTCAGTTATCTGGTGGCGTCCAGTTTTTTATTGGTGGAGGAGAGAACCCAGATACAATGTACCAGGCTAGAGACCACCGACCTTCCGCAAGTAAACTGGCAAACTTTCTCACATATCGGCGCGAATGGGAACCAAACCTGTGCCGACTAGAGGTGAGAGGCCTGGTGATTTTGAACATGATGCTCTAACCACTCAGCTGTGGAGGCCCCTTTTAGTGTTTGACTATAAAGGGTGAGGAGGTGGATAAAATATACAGGTTAGTAATAGAATATGTCTATAATTAGGGAATGAAAGCTATTTGATTGACTAATGCTGGAAAGTGGAGAAATACACCCCCAACAGTGTGCAGAAAATCTTGTGCCATAAATTGCACCATATTTGCATTACGGGAACTGTAGCATTATGGTCAAAGACTAAAATATAAAACCATAATGCTACTGTTTCTGCAGCTATAAAGCTACTTGAAATGCCTTGATTTCGCTAGTTTATATGAAATTAGATTAGTTTATATGAAATTAGATTGAATTTCTTAAGTGCAATGGCATAGCCAAAAATTTGCAATTTTTAAAATATGTTTATATTTTGAACTAACCACAACACTGTTCTAATTAGACTTCATAACAATACTACATCCTTTTTCAGAATTTTCATGAAAAGAGGATTTCTTTTGTGTTGTTAACTGCCCACTACCTATGTGTGTTGAAGCATAAATAAGTAGGATGACTTTACAATATGGAATCTGATTCCCAGTGTATTATTCTTTTGATCCTCATGGACTTTTAGGCTATGCTGAAGAGTGGAGAACTGTTGCTCAACAACTTCAAGTTAATAATCCTAAACATTTGACTATTTTGAATTCTTGCTATGGGATGTAGCTTAAGAAGTATTTTTTGTTTACAATGTATGAAGTACAAGGATGAACTATTTTCACTCAGTGATATTAATTTTTTATGCTTTAGAAATTGATTTGATAAAAGATCTGAAATTAAAAAATCAAATTATTTCAAATAGTTTTATAAAGCAAGGCTATTTAGCTAAATACAGAGATTGTGCTGAACCTGTAGGGGTCAGGGGTCAAATGAGAAACTCGGGGCTAGCAAATGGAAAAGATTGAAAATTAAATGGAGGGTTGATGGGCTATAGAAATAGATAGGACTTCTATGGAATGTACTTTGTCTCCGATGTGAAAACTCTGCAGAGAATTTGATATGGCAAAGTGAAATAGTGGAAATTAGCAAATTGTACATGGTGGGCTCGGCCGCTCCAGATTCTTAAGAACTTGTAACACGTGAACAGTGTATTTCTTAAGACATTTTATTCACAGTCTCTGAGGAGTGATTTACAGGGATATCCATAGAAAGAAAACCAAAGAATTCAGTAAAGCGAATTTTAAACTGACTCACTCACATAAAAAAAAAAAATTTAAGAGTCAGAGGAATTTCGGATTAACCACATCGCATATCCATTTTTTTCTCTTTCTCCGTCTAATAATTTAAGATCAATTATGCATTGCTATAATCTTTATGTTATAAATAGATTAATAACACAAACCATCAGATATGCGGATGAGCCAAGGCATCAGGCTAATGCAGATCAGAATCAAGAGAATCATGACAAAGCTTTTTTTGACAATGTTAAATGAATGAGCTTCCAACAACTGATAAGCTATGTTAAATCATTTAAAATGAAAAAAACAACTTCTCCTTTACCTTACATACCATTGTATATTAAGGTGCATGGTATAATTTATAACAAAAAACAAACAAAACCGGTACCTTGTCTTGCGGCTGTAAACCAATTTCCTCCATCTTTTTTTTTTTCTTTCGAAACGGACTCGAAAAGAACAACCTTTTCTTTCGTTTATATTCGGAAAAGAACCCTAGGGGAGTATGGTACTAAAATTTAGTATTTCTAAATAAATTTATTTTTTTAATTTATATTTTATTAAAATTTATACAAATTACATTCACACACCTTTGATTTCAAATAATTTGTTGTCAATTTTATCCGGATCAAATATAAGATTTCCTTCAGCATTCGTAGTAAAGTTACGTCACATCCTACCTACCACTTGTTTAAATATGGAGGACAGCATAGCGTGAACAGAGAAAATGGTTTGTTTTGTTTAAACATAGCTGTCTCTTGCATTTAAACATATATATCTCTTGAATTACAAACAAATAAAAAAAAAATGGTAGCGACTTTGAAATTTTGATTTAAACACATGCAATGCATTACAATTTACAGAAGTATTTACAACTATCGACATAAACATCGAACTGTTACAGTTGATATATATATATATGAATTTTTTTTTTCAAATTATTTGTTTGAAACCGTATGAAGCAATCTTTAATCCAATTCATTTCCAAGTTATACAAAATCTTTCGTTTCATATGGTTTTAAACTCTAATGATAATGTGTAATTTAAAAATGCAGTCATCTTGGGGGTATTCCGAATTACTCATATTCTGCAACTTCTTGACAATTTTCTGTTCTTTTTTAGAATTCAGAACCAACTGGTCCATGATAGTTATAATCATTATTTAATGCAAGCTATAACCATGTGCAGACTTAATTGTTAAAAATCGACCTGTTGGGGTATTCAGTTACTGTTTATGTTATCATATGAGCTGTTATGAGTTTGGAAAAAGTCATTTATGATTTTATTTTATCACCATCATTTATTACATACATGCTGAAAAAAGTCGAGTGAAGTATTTTTAGATTGAAAAATTCGTTGTTTTCGAAGATTAACAAATTTAGATAGGAGAAGTAAGCTTTAACTACAGGATTTCTTGACAGTTTGACCATTGCCATAAGTTTGGTTTTTTGTGGATCAGATGTATGTGTAATGATACATGTGTTTTATAATATCATAAAGTTTTGATGTATTATTTTTCATGTACATAATCAATAACCTTTTTATCACTGTTTAAAATCTTATCAATGCAAGATCTACAACTCCGTTTAGATTAAATACAAAGAGGGAGTAATATGTCTCAAAGTTTTTTAATGAAAATCTGTTTTCTGTTCATCTTATTTTCTGTCTGAATTCATTAATAGCAGATTAATCAAACTATCTAATCTATCATAATGTCGGTTGTAAATATTTGAGTGATTTGATATATCCATGCAAGTGACACACAATATGCGAAATTTAGTACTTAAAGTTAGCCTTCTTTAAGGTTGGCAGAAGTCTGATTATTCTGATAATGTTGCCCTCATTTCATGAATAATTATGAATTGATAAGCAATTCTTACTTACAAAGAATTCAGATGTTATCTAAGGTGATTCAGATTACTTCAAAAGATTGTAACTCTTTTCTTTGAATCATTGAGGAGATTTAATGGTTTGAAAGCAAATATACAGTATTATTTGTTGACCAGTTTAATTTGTATATCAGAACCAAATATTTTTGTGATGTTTGAATTTAAAGTTCAAGAGTATACATGTTAGAAAGTTATGATAAAGATATTGTATGAAACAGTATAGAAAATTCAGAATGTATTAGTTTAAATTTGATATCATTTGAATTTATGAATGTGATTAATACATGTATTAAAAAAAAAAAACCAACTTCATTTTATGTGAAAAATATAATGAAAATTTGGTTCAAGTCCAGTATATGGACAAAATGGTTCCTTGCTGAAGTAATTTTGTAAAAGGAGTGTATTGGTTAGGATTAGTGTTAATTTCATTTTTGCAAGAACTACTGTCTGTGTACTGGACTTGAGCTGAAAATTTTCACCATTTTGGCACTTTTATTCACTGTCTGTATCTCATTAAATTTTGTTATAGCTGTAAGACACATTTAAATAAGAAATTGTTTTCATTTAACAAAAGCAATAATTCAGATCCTTTTTTGTTGTTGTTGAAATTTTGTAGTTAATATGTTCAATAGTGTACCATTATAGACTCATGAATGCTGTTGGCTGTATGGTCATCACCATAGTGACATCACCAAGTGTCTGGGTAGTGTAATGGTTAACACACTCGCTTCTCACCGCTACGACCCAAGTTCGATCCTCAGGATCAGCAGTGGTTGTATGTGAGAGGGTATTGTGGTTTCTTTTTCAAACACATGGGTTTCCTCCAGGTACTCTGGTTTCTTTCCACAACAGTGACCCTGAGCTGGCGAGAAGCATTAATATAAGTTGTAGAGCTTGTTTGTTAATTGTTGTAAAATGAGTAAAGTTTAAACCGTAGTGACAATAAATATTCTGAATGAAATTACTGTCAAAAAGATGGTCGATTTTAATCCAGGAAGAGGTTTATATAATCTTTTTATTTAAAAAAAATCATGTCATAAATATTAATTGTATTATTAAGACATTTGTGTTGAGATGGATCCAGCGTTTGAATTTTTGTTGTTGAAATTTTTACATTACTATATGTTCCTAATTTCTTTTTTATTTCTTTTTTATGGTTAAAACAAAAAGTTTAAATTTTCAATGACTGTCTTGGATGTAAATTTCAGTTAAAATATTTTTCCTAAATTATATGTAATTGTTTTATTCAATATTAAAAAATTACAAACGCCTACAACGTAGTAAAATATATGTATGTAGAACTTATATGTTCATTATCTTAAATTTAAAAAAAACACTTTCTTTGTAAGAATTTGTCAGTTTCTGGGGGCTTTGACCCCATGACCCCCACCTGGGTTTTGCCCTAGACCCACTAGGGGCTTCAAGGCAGCCCCCAGAACCTCTGTCTTCTAAGGGCATGATGAGGATACCAAGACAAATTAACTATTCTAGCTAATCTTACCACTGTAAATTATAAATCAGCAAGTCTATATAAGTCAGGACTTGATGAAATATTTGATTCATTTGCAGAGTCAAACTTCCAGTCGTGCTTCAACACCAGGGGGCTTTCCCAGAATTCCCCCAATCATCACCAATGAATCTGATCGAGCGTTTCTCTGTGATCTGAATGATTACATTGAAGATGAAATCAAGAATGTGAACAGTGATGAGGCAGAACAGGGATACATCATTTACAGGGATGCATTTAACAAGGTCAGAGAAAACAATCATAAAATAGTCCCGGTATAACAAATACACTGAATTTCTTTTAGGAATTAATTTTTGATCAAAACTGTAACATTTTAAAATTCCTTTTGCATCACTATTAATTGTAATCAATACCAACAAATTAAGGTTTAAAGCATTAACATTTTGATTTTTCACAAACTGTAGATAATTGAGTATGTAACAGCATACAAGCCACTACTGACAGCCATCAAGAAGGAGTATGAATGCACTATAGATTCTATAAGTAAAGGTCAGCGAGAGGCTGACTATTTAAATGGAAAACTGAAAGCAATGGCCTCTGAACCATCTACCATCAGAAATTACAAAAAGAGAGCAGATGAACTTGAAGAAAGGTATTAATAGATTTAGAACTTGGATTAGAAGCTGTTTTAATTCATTACGAGAAGTACAAATTTAGAACATTTGAAAGAAAATGACGTACATTTTTAAAAAAAAAATTATGATGTGAAGAAGTTGGTTCTGTTGTTGTTATTCTTATAAACATTTAGAAAGTGGTCCATTTAGTTTTGGATAATTTATAAGTTGTCAGTGTAATTAGCATCCCTTCTACTAAGCATGAAATTTGATGTCACAAAAATTGTGGATAATTTTTTTATTTTTTTTTTTTGTAAGATTGGTAGAAAATCAGTGGAATTTTTAGAATATCTAGCATTCGTCCATATGCATTCACCTTCACAATTTTAAAGTTTATGTAAAATGGCACAAATAATTCTTTGTGTAAGAAATTAAAAGCATGGGTGATATTTCATGGAGACCTATAATTTCATGGATGTATTATCAAAAGACTAACATATTGTGAAATGATTTTGAGAATGTTGGAATTTTTTTTTATGATTATGATGTCACAGTTAGAATATTATTTCTATAATATGTATTTAAATATTCATCAATTTTATCTATAATCAGTAACTTTTACAAGAACACTGTATCATTTAATTTTACAAAGTGTGAATTCATATGAAAATACAAAATAAATATGCAAGATTAAACGTTACTTTCATACTGAATTTTGTAGGAATGCTATAATTGAAAAGGATAATGAAAAGCTTCAACAGCAATTACAGGATCTGCGATCAAAAAGACAGAAGAGAGAGGAGTTAGAAAGAGAAGTGGCTGAACCACCAAAGAAAGAACTTAAAAAAGACAGAAGACTTATACCAGGTTTGTGTGTTATCTGCACTGGCAGACTGCTTGTAAAAATGCCCAGCAATATGCTTATATCTACTCCAAGAATTCCCTTCACAAAGTGGTTCATAACATTTTTAATTACCTTTTCTCATTTTAGGATTAACACTGGAGGAAGCTACTGACCTAAACTTGCTGTATAAGAATTTAGACACCTTAGATCGACAACTAAAAGATTTAAATATAAGTTTTAGGACAAGATATGTTCCGAAATCTCAGAAAGTTGACTTTAAAAACAAATTAGATTCTAAGGTAAATACTAGAGACCAGTTGTTGCGGCAAGGTCTAATTTACAGAGCAAAGAGATATCGATTAAAAATAGCTGTGGAGGCTGCACAAGCCTACAACCGCTTCAAGCCTCCACATCAGACGGTCGGCGATGCTGTCATGTTTGCCATTGCTCAGGCCACTGGACTGCAAGTTCAAGAAAAAGGTAATGATAACCAATACAAAAGTTTGTTGTGTCATGTTTTTGTTGATACAAAAGATGATTTCAAATAAAAAATATAAACACATTTCGTTAGAACCCCACAATAGGTGGGTGCCCTTTTGTAATTTGTCTGAGTCTGTGTTTCCATCCCTGTAAATGCTTTTCTGGACTTTTTTTTTTATTTGGCTAATTCCTGCAGCTATTGAATTGAACATGTATACATGAACTTATGTCATTGTGTTACAGATTAAGTTTGAGCTTTGTTTAGCTGCAAATCTGTAGTTCTGTGGGAAAATATTGGGACAGATCTGGTCTCTCCCAACATTTCCCTATAGAGCTACTGGTCTGCAGCTAAGCTTTGTTGACATATTTTTGAGAGAGTTATGGACCTTGATCCTAGTAAATAATACCACAATTTAAGTGGGGCCTTTTTGTGATGCTTGTCATCATGATACATGTATCTAATTGTACTTGAATCTGTTAGAAATTATGTCAAAAGTGAAGAAATACTATTGAAGTGTACTGGTTTACAGATGCAGGGCAAGAGCAAAACCAGGGGGAGGGAGAGAAGAGAGATGGTTCCCCCAGTGCTATCAACACCACATCATTTGAAGATGATGACCCCAATAAGGAGAAGGAAGCAGAAATGATGCTGGAATACATTGAGAAGTTCAATGAGTTATTTGAGGATGGAAAGTATGAAGAGGCAGCCATTCATGCTGCTAACAGCCCTAAAGGAATCTTGAGGACCTCTGCCACACTGGCCAAGTTCAGAGGTAAACTATTTAACTGATTCCTTTTGGCATATAAGTATACATTCGTATTATTATATCAGATCAAGGGTTGGGGTGGGAGGGACACAAAATTCTGTCACACAATATGACTTATTTCAGTGCATATTTTGGTTATTAGATGATAGTAAAATTGGAATTTATTTCCATCCATTGCAAGTTCGAAATGATGCAACATAATATGCATATTTTCTTACTAATGATTGAACCCAGAAATATAAATATATGTACATGTATGCAGTTGTATAAAGACCAAATGATATGTAGAGTTATTGCATTGCACTTAGAAAGCGGAATAGGGATGAAAAGAGGGGGGGAAAAAACCAAAAAAAATGTTGAAGAATATCCAAGAAATGGGCTTTTTCTATAATTTCCCCCTTTTAGCAGTCTGGAAATTTAAAAGGAAGTTAATGTACTATTTCTTGTAAAGATTATAAAGATTGTAGCTATATTTTTCTTTAAAGAGAATACATTTATACTCATGTGTTGTTCAAGTTTAAATATATCAAAATCATCATTATAGGCCTATGATGTTGATAATCGAAATTTTTTTTTCTCTTCTTTTAAAGGAAGAAAAATAATTTGCTGTAGATAAAGTACATACAATTAAAGGTCATTAAAGTTACCTTTCACAGCTTTCAATCTCATTTGTCTGACATATGATGGAGGGTGTTAATTGATTTGTTGCAAATCACAATCTAGAAGTACATCCTGAAATATAATCGTGAATATACAAAGTATTCAAATCAACAAAACAAGTACAAACAGGAAAATATCAATGTGCTGGTGATGATGCATTTCTTTTCAATTGATCCACAAATTAAAGCACTTGTGCAGTAAGAATATCAGCCAGCAGGGTATGGTTAATAAAGTTTGATTATTATCTAATAGTTTATTTTTGTATGTATATTTATATATTACAGTCAAATTCAACAGAAAAGGTATCATAGATGTATTACTCTATTTCTAAATAAATACATGTAAATTTATTATGAATAATTGTTAATTCATTAGACGGAATGAAACATGTAACTCTTTGAAATATTTTAAAATGAATTTAAAAAATGATTTCCTCTCACAATGATGTATGGGTCAAGAACTATATGGTAATATCCTCTAGTATTTAACCTAGCAATCTGTCTATCATTAATAGCAGAAATAGTTATGAATCACAAGTTGTCGTTACATCTTTAAAGGATTATCAATAAGACACACAGAAATGATTTTAAGTGGAATTTGTTAAGGGCTAAGACAAACAGAAATGATTTTAGAGGAAATCATATAGGATTAAGACACAGAAATTAATTTTAGTGGAAATCATATAGGGTTGCAACACAAAGAAATGAATTTTATGTGGAAATTGTTTGTTCTTTGAGAAAGAATTATTTGGACAGTGAAAAATCTGAACAATTTGGAAACTGAACTATTTAACTTTTTTTTTTTTTTAAATATATATATATATATATAAGTCTGTCAAATTTGTCCAGTCAATAAACAACATGATAATGATTGACTGTGGTCCTATATACTTAGTCTATTGATATCAAAATCAATTTAGAAACATCAAATATAAAATCTACAATTGGCAATGTCTTCATTTATGCAAAATTTATGGAAATTTAGGGAGTCTGGGTTCATAACCGTGAGTTGTCTTACATTTTCTCCCTTCCTATTACCTTTGGTGCCAAAGATCAGTCCCCATAACTGACAGGTAAAAATGTCTGCCTGGGAATAAAAGATGCTGGGTTCATGTCTTCAGAGAATGAAGACATTTAAGGAGGGATGAAAGTATCAGTCAGACATGTTCCATCTCTGATGGCCTGAGGTAGCTCATTTGGTAGAGCAACTGACTAGAGATTCAGGGGTCCCGGATTCAAATCCCACTCTGGTCCAATGCATTTTCTCCCTTCCTCTTACAGCTAAGTAGATACTAGACATGGCTATAGAGATTTGAGCTTCTTGATTGCAAGGTATAAAAGTTCTGAGGTCAAGATCAAATTCTTATAAGGTCAATGTCCTAATTTATGTGAGCATGATTGAAAATATAATTATCAAATTAAAGGGATGCTTTGCATGACAATGCCCTGGCTTGAAATTCAAACCTGATTAGTATTTATTAAACTTATTGGTCATGATTTTGGCAAAATACGCATTACTATTGATTTTATTCATTTCATTGTAGTTCTCTGTTAAATAATCTACCTTATCATATTGTTATCAGTAGATTTGTAACAGCCCTTTAAATCTTAAACAACAATAGTCACAGGCTGTTACATTCATCTCAAATAACTACAGACTGTTGACAAGTATCCTCTAGAGCAGCCAGTTTAATTGATTGGACGAAATGCACCTTCCTCCTGCAATATTGATTTTTGGGTGCAGACATGAATGGATTATTAATGTAAGAGTTACTTCAAGGTTTTCGCGGTTTCATTGTTTTCAGCTGAGAATGACGGTAGGTTTTTGTCCCTTACTGTTTAATCCTCTCAACTTTGTTTTGTGTCAACCAGTTTTTTAATGCACAAGCTAACCTTAGTCACAGTACCTTATCAGGAATTGTCAACTATTTCTATTTTGAAGGTAAGGTTATTTCAAGAAATTGGAATATCCAGTTAAACATTAACAATCTGTGTAGGAGGTATTTATATATGAAATCCATAAATTACATTTATGTGTTTAGAACATAGATTAGGAAGTGAACTGTATCATATATTGAAAGTACAATGTAAATAATGATAATATTTACATGGCTAGTCTTAAATCAGACATAAAATCGATTTTTTTAAAAATCATTGGTGACATAACTAATGATATTTGTCTTAATTTCAGTAATGATAAATGAAAATCATGCCTGACAAAATTAACACTGAAATGCTTGAATGAGCATAAGAAGGAAAAAAATTGATTTTCAAATGAAATCTTTAACTACAATATAATGAGATATATATATATATATATATATATATATATATATATATATATATATATATTCTAAAAATGATTGTGAGAACTACATGCTTTCAGAAGAACCCCAGCATTCTTTGATGATAAGAATATGTACACATGTATTGTATCATGTGATAATCTTTGTACATCTGTTAGATTGTTAAATATAATCACATGTGCATGTATAATACATATAAACATGTATACCTACGCATATAAGAGGAATGCTTGTTGCTATTTTCAAAGCATTAATCCGTTTTTCTTTCCACAAATGAAGTACATATACATGCACTGTAATTTACACACTATCAATATTTGCTGTTTTACATTATGAGGACACTGCTGTGATATGATACTGTCTCCCACCTTTCCCTTGAATTAATCACAATTTACAAAAATGTTTGAATTATGAATTAATAAATTCTATCTCTATATAGTGTTTTGTTATGAATGTAGCTGTGTTGTTGTAATGTATTTTATTATAAAAATAATGA
This sequence comes from Ostrea denselamellosa, assembly GCA_024699665.1. Lineage (NCBI taxonomy): Eukaryota > Metazoa > Mollusca > Bivalvia > Ostreida > Ostreidae > Ostrea > Ostrea denselamellosa. The sequence goes on from JAMZEH010000014.1 coordinate 2,904,171, forward strand.
CTGCATAGGAGGAATTGTTGAAGAATAATCTCAGGAGTTGAAAGACTTTTATTGAAAATTAAAAAAAAAACTGAGCCTGAAGGGCATGGTTTTTATTTTCCTAAAAGACCTCAATTAGTCCATAGGGGTTATCCTTCAACAATTACAACAATGTAATTATATTTTTATTCTACTATGGTGATGGTTTTAACATGTGCAAAGTACAGTTCTTCTTTAAAAGATGTACAACCATTCCACATGACATCAAGCTACGAAATCTTCAGTAAACTCTTAGAGACACCAATCCATGTGGGTTTTTTTTTTTTTTGGTTTTTTGGGGGTTTTTTTGGTGTTTTTTTTTTCTATGTCAAAGCTTAAGGGTGTATTGGAAAATCAAATCAAAACTGGCAGACCATGATAGATTTCTCTGTAAAAGCACTGATCTTTCAATTTATTACAAAATATGAATATATTGGGAATAAATGTCTAGATTACCATATTTTTATTATGGTGGAACTTATAACAATATGGGGAATTTTCTGCATAATTGGTTTTCCTGATTATGCAAATTACTCTATTCATTCATAGTTTTCATACCCCCATAATATTAACAAATTAAACATTAATTTTTAAAAGGAAGTCATTTTCTACCTAATTTGTAGCAAGTTGAAATATTGCAGTTATGATGCAAACTATTGAAGTTTCATAAGATTCAGTAAATGTTGATTGCCTGATTCATATCATTTAACCCAAACAGAATGTGTATAGTTGCTTTTGTGTATTTGTAGATGTGAAGGTGAGACTGACCTATCGATCTCCACTCTTGGCCTTCTGTGATGCCATCATGGCCTCTGTGGGAGCTGTTGGGACCAAACCAACCAGTGAGTTGTCCACAGATTGTGTACAGTGTGCCCTTAATGAGAACAGACTTGATCTTCTGTCTCACTGGATATCACAGGATAGGTACATCAAATTCACTGAAGTTTGTTAATAGCGATGCAGAGAGTTTGACTATGGTGTATTGTGAAGAACATGTATTTGATGGTGTGTTGCTTGATATTAATGGATTCAATCTCTCTAACAAAGTGGCAATCATAATTGTACATAGAGAAGTTTTGAATTGTAAATATGGCAATCATAACATTGAACTGGTTTGTTTTATTTTAGCTGATTTTAGATTTATGTAAATTTCTTTGACTATGTGCTCTTGACAGACTAATGCTGAGTGGACAAATAGGTGATCTGATCAGTGGACACTGCAGCTGTAAGGTCCCATGTAAATGTGGCTGCCAGGCCCTGGCCCAGAATGTCTACTCTAAACTCCACCGCCATCACCAGGCCATTGTCTGCATGCTCAAACAGGGCCGGGTCCATGCAGGAATTGACTATGCCAAAAACAAGTAAGAAATTGAACCTTTCAACCAATTGTTCAATCAGTCGAACATGTATGCTCTGCTATATTTACAAGGAATTTGTCAATATTTAAAGGTATGTCTTCGTGACCAGTAAGTCTTTTGGATAGATGTGCATGTTCATCTGTTTACAGAGTGATATGTCTCCTTTAGGTCTCCTTTCACAAAGGAAATGTATGTTGAGGTTCTGAGGATGTGTCCATCTCTACAACTTATGCATGCCCTTGTGGCAGAAGATGACCAGGGATCAAGGCCTTTACCTATAGGATTGGTCATCTTGACTGTCCTGGAGAATAACAACTTTGATCTGGTTTTACCATTTATTCAAGAACTGCAAAACACAAAAACAGCAGGTGAAGAGTAAGATAAAAAAAATCATCTATACATCCAAGTTGATATTTTCTACCTAGCAAAAAAATTATGTAACTTTTTCTTTTTGTGCAGATGATCCAAACACCAGTCTGTTTCATGCAGCAGTGTTGGATGATATGGATACCAGCACAGACCAGTGGGACTGTCTAGTGAGGATCTTGCAGGACCAGGGCTATGGTGAAACTGCCACCAATGTCCTCTCCACCATTACTGTCATGTCTGCCATGAAAACTGTTCTGTACAAAAGTCTGGCTGATGACAGACCAGACAGTGCTGCCACTCAGGGGTAATTGCAGGGTGCTGCCACCTAGTGGTTTAATGACCCATACTTGTTGGCCTCCAGTTTCTGAGGATTTTCATGATACTTGAAGAACTGATCGAGTGAACAAGCGTGATCATTTATAATCTAAGAATAATGGAAGCAAGTAAATTGGCATTTTTTTCTGCCATTAGACCTGAACTTACAATGCTAATTATATATCTCTGTATCTAAAAAATAAAAAATTATAAATAAACGTCAGTTTGAAACACATTTGTTGAAAATTGCTACTGCTTGTTTACCCTGATTTACTTTCAATTAAGTCATATCAATGATATACATCAGTGCATGTGCCGAATATTTTTTCTTTACAGTGAATTTAGTAGCACTTTAAATTTTTAAATTATATGTACACTAGACTGTATGGCACTTATAACTCCTTCCATTTCATGCCAATTACATTTCCTTATCTATGTCCTGATTTCCCTTTACCATTTTTTTCCTTCTATTTCTTTGATATACAATGATATTCTGTGTATGTCTACTTCAGAAAATTTAAGGATGATTGGGGACCTCATTGAGAAAAATGAATGGGAATAATTTACTAGTGTAATATACAATAATGACTTTGTAATCCTTGATCTTGGTAAATTCTGGGGCACAACTTATTATTATGAATGCGTAAAATGTTTCAATTATCTTTTAAAGTACTGTAATAACTACAGTTTAACTAGGTGATTAACGACAGACGTTATTATGACGTCGATAATGCTTCATGCATATTGTTTTATAAAGGCAAATGTTTCCACCGTGGCCTAAAATAGTCTGTACCATAAGATTTATATTTTAAATGAATAGTAAATGTTGTTAAACTTTAAAGGAAGTATGTGCACAGGTCACATGACTCTTCCGGAAGTCGATAAGGATGAGACGCGGGGGTTATTTGATGGAAAACTCGGGTCATGTTCAAGTGTTTAGTCCTTAGCAGAGCACCGTGTTTAAGACGCGGCTGACGGATTGTTGATTTGACAGCACGTTCTCCTGTATATTGCAGGACCTTCCAAACCTAAGTGGATTATTTCCCAAATTACATATAAGGATTTCTTACTTGGTTGTGTTTGTCATGAACATATATGTTTTAAGAGGAAATATTTGTTGATTGATGGTAAAATTTCGGAGTGAAAGGAAGGTGTATGTATGGATAAGTAGGAGGAAGTTATAATCTCGCATCAAAACATGGCTGAAGATCCCTCCGCCAAGGAGGACGTCGATGTCGCAAGTTGCCCCCCCAAAATCAAAGTGACCGCCGTGGGTGACAGCGGGGTGGGTAAAACCTGTCTTCTGATGACGTTCGCCAGTAACGAGTTTCCAGCCGATGGGAGGATCCCCTCGCTGTATGAGAGCGGTACTATAAAAGGTATATAGTAAACTCGATATCATTTTGCTCTGTGTTGTGTTTATGATCATCATGGAAATGACACATAACGGAAAAGCGACACGCTGTTCAATAGGTCACAATACCCCTCGAGCCAGTCAAAACGTCAGGTAACGGAGTGCATGAGTGTGCATTCTTCTTGACTGTATATAGCAAGTGAGATGGTAGAGATTGCAGTATATTAATTAAAGAATTGTGTAATTTACTTTACCGTTATTTGAAATTTTATATCCCCAAGCTTGTCGTGTAAATGGACTTGACCTTTGATGGGATCTGTAGGCTTCATAAAGTAAAAATAGCATATACTTAACGAAGTAAATACCAATGTTAGACAATAAAATGAATTTGAACACTTGCAAAAGAAAATGAAAGTGCCTGGAGATTTTTTTTTTTTATCAGAACAGTACATGGTCTAGTTTAGAATTGACAGCGGAACTGTGGCGGGGATGGAGATTAGGACAAATCACCCAATTACAGAATTCCTAACGAGCTACTGTTCAGCAGCTGGTGTAATTAAACAAAATACTGTCGTATTCATTATTTGAGTAACAGCATACATGTTGGACAGTGACTGGGCATTTTTTTTAAAATAAATATTATTTATAATAGAAACAAAGATTTGTTCACCTGTAATACCATGTAACACAGTATATCTGTATTGTATTTTACTTGGATAACAACACTTGCATATGCTTTAGTGCCAATATAATTTTAGTGTTTGAGATACCAGTATTATATCGGATGCCTTGATTTAAATAAATGTTAGTTAATTCTCCCAAGGTAAACCTCTCTTATTCCAATCATCCTTTAATTTGATAATGATAATTTGGAGAAAAGAAAAAGATGAACAAAGCGAGAAAAGTGCCTACGAGTGGGTGAATATGAAGGGGGGAAAACTCAAAAAGAGGCAATTCAAATCGTCAGTTATAATTATCATAGTTTGTTGGTGAAACACACGAGCAATTACATTATTTGAAATATTGGAATGACGGTCAGATTTGACCATTTTATAGTCAAGTTTGGTAAAAATTTCAACTCTCCATTTTTTCTTCTTGTAATCAAATACTTATAGGACACTAAATTCGTACACTTTTCAGTCTTTAAAATTGCTCACTACAATTTAAAGATGTAAAATTCTTATAAAAAATAGTAGCTATTCCAAGTCCCTTACATTGAGGACGGTATAACATGCAAGATTTAATGTAAGCAAGCTAATAGAATAATTAGCAACACAAAACAAACAAACAAACAAACAAAAAAAAAACCACACACACACGCACAAAAAACCCAATAACACTAGACACAAGTTGATTTGTCAAGTAGGGAATTATTTGGGGTAATGGGTTCGATACCACAAATATATGTTTTATTTTCATAATTTTTTCGTGACCAATATATTCTATTTTATTACGGATTTTTTTTTTTTTTTTTTTTTATTTTTTGTATATATTATCAAACAATACAAATGTGAAATATCAGTTTATCACAAGAAAAAAAAAATATATATATATATATATATATATATATATATATATATATATTATAGAAATATGTTTATAGTAGTATTTAATGAGCAGGCATTTTCCTCGCCTTGTTCATCCATCTTTGCAAGGTCATCTGCTTGTTTTGTCGATTCGTCAGTTCGTGTGCTTTTTTTTCAGCCGGTAGGAGTGACGCTTACGAAGTTCCGGTCACGATTGAGGTCTGTGATACCACTTATACCCTAGGATTGACAGACACTATAGGCGAGGTAAGAGGGCGGATCCTGGATTTCCCGGATAATATGACAGGGGGGAAAAAGCCTCGTGAATAGTGTAAACGGACGGGAGTTTGTCTTATGAACTTCCGCGTTGCATCAGTAAAGCAACTGAATCGGAACTGAATTTACGTAAATCAATATAACTACATCTTCTCGACGTTTTAAAATAGCCACATGGGATTTCCAGAAGAATAGGATTCAAATTTATAGTAGCCACTGCGTGCAACAAATAGATATCGGTATAATTATATATAATATCTAATTGCGCTGCGGTCAAATAGTTCTTATGTTCATTGGTTCGCTTCTGGTAAACGATTTAGCTTTATCCGCAATTTATTTACTTACGAAAAACAGCAAGAAATTCCAATGCTTACTCTTAAAATGTCACGACTACATTTAAAATTTGGATTCGGTTACACAGAAGTAAATATAACTGACAGCTAGTTGCATTGTATATTTTAGTAAACGGTAAAACATTGTAAAATTAACTTTTACGAAATTCGGTCAAGTTCAAAGGGCAAGGTCGAATGCTGGGGAGCAGAGTATGCTTAATTTGGGAAGAGATGCTTCACGTTACGGAGTCCTATAGTTAATTCTGTAAGGACGCATTCGAAACTTTTGTTTTTGCAAAAAGTACGTGTTTGCTTGTTAAGTCCCAAACATCGAGGACAGCAAACTCGCATCACCTTGTTGCAGCAGGCATTGACGACACTATATGCACCGTCGTCGGCGACAGTTTGATTATGCCGACATTTACCATAAATATCGTCATCCATTTGCAGATGTTTTCATCGGAAACAATATATGCTAATGTTTCACAGTTTGTACAGGCGACAATATATGCCACAGAACGTTGTCACCGGCAATATGTTCCATGAAATTGCGTTACATTGTCACTTGGATAATGTCGTTATGCGTGAACAAAATAAAAGTCCTATAATTTTCTGAGCTTCGCTACAATCTGTGCCAATCGACTACAGTATGTACTATGAACGGAATACAGATGTAGTTTTGGACCAACCGTATTTGTTATTGTATATATAAACGTACCCCGTTCTTTCGTCATAGTTTGAATTGATTGTTTGTTTGTTTTACGTCCCGTCGAGAATTTTTCACTCATTTTGATATGTCACCAGCTGTAGGTGAAGTACCACAAATTTATTCCTGTGCTTAAAGCTCAGTGGCGTAGCAGTGAGTATTCTTTAACGTGTCAACGCCCACCGTGACACGGGATCTTCGTTTTTAAGGTCATATCCGAAAGACCCGTGATTCTCACTTCTAAATGTAATCATTACCTATTTTTCGTCTTGGGTTTGACGCGGCCGTGACACGAGCGGGGCTCGAATTCACGACCTCCCGGTTACGACCACTCTAACCACGGAGCTTCCGCGACCGGTGTTTGAATTGATGTAAGAAAACACCTTGTGAGCATTTTTAGTAAACGCTTAATATGTCTCAGGGGAGAAATGATGCGATCTTCCACTTGGTTAAAGTTACTTCTCACAAAGATGGTTCTGAATTCTAAAAAATGATGACTTATCGGATTTTTAAAAAAAAAATTTTGCAAGCTATCTGTTGTTGGATACAAATTTTGGCAATTATGCGAGTTATGTTTTCCTTAGATATGTTACGATATTGACGTCAAGGTCATATCATTCTCATTGTGTGCATACAGTATCTTTGTATTTTGTTAAGGGATTTGTCATGTGGATGCATCACCCAGTAATGATGTAGCGTACCATCATTACATACTTATGACTTTGACTTAAAGACCACAACACTGGTGTGTGTGTGTGTGTGTGTGTGTGTGTGTGCATATTTATCTATATTACTCTATTGCCTGACATATTTTACTTGTATCTTGTTCTATTTGACATCAGAATGCAACACAAAGTACAAAGCGTTATACCCACTATTATGACTTCATTCGTATTACTTTGACCTTGATCTATTACTTCAAGGTTGAATGACTGGGTGTACTGTTTATGCCTTTTAATTTGTTATTTATTTTTTTGGCGTTACAAGACAAAAAAAATCATATGCCATCGTTCCTACGTATTTGTAATGACCATAACTTTAAAACTACATATAAGATACGTCGTATGATCGAATCCATATGCAGTCAAATTTTCAGGTCATAATGATAAGTCTAAGTCACTGCAAGTTCTATGGTGTTTCACAAACACATGGTAGTCACTGCATGCTATCGTCCATTTTTCATGATGAACAGAAGACATGCTTCTGTCCACTAACACAGTTCTTTCTTGTGTTAAATTATTTAGAACGATGTCAAGAGACGTTCGTGTGCTTGAATCAGTGGGAACGGTGTTTGGTAGTACCGAGTAGATGTAGGTTCCGAACCGAAAGAACATGCATTTCAGAACTCTCGTTCTGAACACGAGTAAAATTAAATTAATTGAACGGTTACCAAATGAACGAACAGATATGTTGGAGTATATGATTTCTTATCAAAGGTAGTTTTGTTGCTGAAGCACAGGTTTCCATGTCCGCTGTCATTACCGAGTTAAACGCGGCAACGCTATTTTAGGCTAAGCGTGAATTCTATTGGTCAACGAATTGCTTCATTCTCGTCATGCTTATTTATAAGAACGGGGGGGGGGTCACGGAGATATTTCAGCTCTGGCTCGCAACGATGCAAAGTAATGAGAAAGCGACGAAAGTTTCAGTCGTATTTTATAAATTTTATGTGAAGCTTACATGTTTATCTCTCTGTTTCTGCATTTTCTGTTATGTACTTCAAGAATAATATTTAGTATATTATGTTGAACATTTTTTCTGATCGTTACTTGTGTTTGAGAATAATCAACACGCAAGCACGTTAGTGCGCACATGTTTTCGACATATAAACACCAGTGTCCTCATCATTTAGAGCAATCATCATTTGCATCTTCCGTGTCACGCTATCTTCTTGTTCAAGATAAATGGGTCCTTAAACAAGGTTCAATATCCTTAATCTTTTCATTTATGTCACTTTCTAACAGACAAGTGACTGACATGTATTGTGCGTTCTTTGGTCGGGGTTTATTTGATGATAAATGTACGGTACACGCGCCTTAATTTCAAATCGTTTAACAGCATTATTAGTCTACCTAGATAATAAATCATGTGTCAATCTGGGTTGAAACCTTGAGATACAGCATAACCCGATTAAAAAGAAATTATATCGACACGGATTGCTTATGAAATTTATTAAGTTAATGAAAATTTTCCCGATTGAGATAAAGATATGTATCAATCGGGTCACTAAAATGATAATTAAAAAAGACACATACAGACAAGGAACTCGTTATATCAACAAAACTGAATTTCCCTTTGTTCTAAATACCCCATGTCATAATTTCTGTGGGAATGAGGGGCTATATATATGTATCAATCGGGTCACTAAAATGATAATTAAAAAAGACACATACAGACAAGGAACTCGTTATATCAACAACACTGAATTTCCCTTTGTTCTAAATACGCCATGTCATAATTTCTGTGGGAATGAGGGGGCTATATATATTCGGGCTTTCCCATTCCCCTCGGGAGAGAGAATATTATTAGACATGTCATTGATTAGTGGAAAGCTTATGTCATGTCCAAAAATATTCTAACCATTTAAAATATTCTGAGTAGGACAGAAACACTTAGTCAATGTACTTGATTTCACATACAAGATGAGAACAGCTGACACTACTAACAATATGCTGAATGTTGATCGGTGTTTGTGTAGTTGACCTTTGACACCAAATTATTGTATGTGTAATAAAATGCTATCTTTGGTTTGTTAAACGGGACATGAAAGTAAGAAATATTGCAAAAAAGAAAAAAATGTTAGCCGCTTATGGATTTTTTTTTCTGCAGTGATAATATTGAAAGTCACCTGACCTTGACTTGTCTTTATAATTTGGTATTGAGTTTCATATTTGAATGATGGTGAAGAGAGATAGTTCAAAAAGGACAAACTCTATAGACTCATGCAATAAACCACCGTATAATATAGGTAAACGTTATTTATTATTCTGAATTCAAGTAAAAGGTTAAAAAAGAAATAAATAAATCTCTGACAACAATGTCAACATTACCGCGAAATATGTCGCGAAGTTCGTGGAATACTTGCACGCGGACAAACGGGCACGAAAACCCGCGGGATCTCGCTAGATTGAAACAGAGTGGGTCTCCATAGTTGCAAATGACAAGAGTTGAATTTCAGTACGAATTCAGCAGAATACACCGTGAATGTAAATACACAATTGTAGCGAGCGGTCCTTCGGATAAGACCGCAAAAATCAAGGCCACGTGTCACAGCAGGTGTGACACGATAAAGACCCCTCCCTGCTCGAAGGTCATTAGCGCCGAGCATAGGCCTAAAATTTGCAGACCTTCACCGGCAATGGTGACGTCTCCCTATGAGTAAAAGATTCTCGAGCGGGAAATTATTATTCCATACTACATTTTATTATTGAAAATCTTACAGATCTCTATGAAATTTTGGATGTATTTTGTCACATAAAAAATATATCCAGTGACCCTTTCCATCAGCTGTATCAGCTGCCATTACGTGATCTGGTTCTGTTGTTATGTGATGTGGTTCTTTCATTACGTGATGTGGTTCTGTCATTCCCTTAGCTGGCACAGTCATTACGAGATGTGGTACAGTCATTATATGGTGTAGTAATGTGGTTCTGTCATTACGTGATATAGTACACGTCATTACGTGATATAATACAATCGTTACGTGAGGTGGTTCAGTCATTAGGTGATGTGGTACAGTCATTACGTGATGTGGTACAGTCATTACGTGACGTGGTTCTCTCATAATGTGGTGTGATTATGTAATTACGTGATGTAGTACAGTTATTATGTGGTGTGGTTATGTCATTACTTGATGTAGTAATATCATTATGTGATGTGCTACAGTCATTACGTGATGTGGTTCTGTCATTACGTGATGTGGTTCTGTCATTACTTGATGAGATATAGTCATTACGTGATGTGGTTCTCATTAATACAACAATGTTACATTTTGAATGTACTATGCGAAAATAGGGTATTGAATATATAGGGACAAGCTAACAGGAAGCATAACAATACGTGATGTGGTTCTGTCATGACGAGATGTGGTTCTGTCATTCCCTTATGTGGAACAGTCATTATGTGATGTGAAACAGTCATTACGTGATGTGATACAATCATTACGTGATGTGATACAATCATTACGTGATGTGATACAATCATTACGTGATATAATAGTCATTACGTGATGTGATACAGTCATTAAGTGATGTGATACAATCATTACGTGATGTAATACAATCATTACATGATGTGATACAGTCATTACGTGATGTGATACAATCATTACGTGATATAATAGTCATTACGTGATGTGATACAGTCATTAAGTGATGTGATACAATCATTACGTGATGTGATACAGTCATTACTTGATGTGATACAGTCATTACTTGATGTGATACAGTCATTACTTGATGTGATACAGTCATTACTTGATGTGATACAGTCATTACGTGATGTTATACAGTCATTACTTGATGTTATACAGTCATTACGTGATGTTATACAGTCATTACTTGATGTTATACAGTCATTACGTGATGTTATACAGTCATTACTTGATGTGATACAGTCATTCTGTGAAACCAGATTTGTTAATATCATCACATGATGAGGTACAGTTATTATCTGATTTGGTAAGATCATTACATGATGTGATACGTGTATTATATGATTTGATAATATCACATGATGTGGTACGTGCATTATATAATTTGGTAATATCACATGATGTGGTACGTGCACTATATGATTTGGTAATATCACATGATGTGGTACTGTTATTTGATGTGGTACGTGCACTATATGATTTGGTAATATCACATGATGTGGTACTGTTATTTGATGTGGTACGTGCACTATATGATTTGGTAATATCACATGATGTGGTACTGTTATTTGATGTGGTACGTGCACTATATGATTTGGTAATATCACATGATGTGGTACTGTTATTTGATGTGGTACGTGCACTATATGATTTGGTAATATCACATGATGTGGTACTGTTATTTGATGTGGTGAATCCATTGTATGAAGTGGAATCGTCACATTATGTGGTTACACCACGATTATGCAGTCGTCTCGTCTTTGTTATTACAAGATACAGATCAACGCCCGCTCATTATCCATCTCAATGTCTCTACGTACTAGTCACAACCGGCATGTCTTGATCAAGATTATAGAATTTCCGGGAGGAAAGAGAAATATGAGAGAGAGAAAAAAACACAGACAAGCATCACATAATGACTGTACCACACTATTTAGCGAGATGCTGTCAAACTAAGACACTTCACTCTCCTTCGTATCCGGGTAACTAGCAAAGATGTTACAATAGTTAGTCTATAATTTACATAGTCTATAATGTACATCTCTCTCTCTCTCTGTATATATATATATATATATATATATATATATATATATATATATATGCATACATACATAAAAATGTCTTTTGAAAAGGAATTTTGGATAGGTTTTTGTAGGGGAAAAGGATTCTTTTAAAAGCCATTTTAAATTTTGGCTTCCCGGCTGAAAATGAAAACTTCGAAACCTTATTGCACATTTACAGGACACCGTCAATCACCTTCAAAAAGATGAATTGGCTATTGTTTAAAATAAAAAGGAGTTAGAGGAAAGAAGATAGCATGAAGGACAGACCGAAATAAGAATAATATACTCAAACTTCGTTAGAAAGTGTCTGTATAATAAACAATTTAAGACGGCATGTAATTTCTCTTCCCTTGGTCATGAGGGATTGTTGCACACGCAACAGGAACTTATCACTGTGCTAGCTGATGGATACCCGAGATCATTTATAGCTTATAGGTACAGTCTGCTTGTAAGTGGGTGGGGGGTTTTCCTTGAGAACGTGGATGGTTGTCCTGGTTTCAGGTATTCACAACGATTTACGGAATCAAAGCGAACACCACATAACTACGTTACGCAACATAACTTTCTTTTTTATCACTATTTTTAACATGCATAGATAGACCTTGTTGTATTGTAACAAGTTTAATATATAGCTTGTAAAACATGAAGTTTAATCCCTGGCTTTTTGTGGTGTAGATCCAAACCTGGATAACATTTGGAAAAGTACCCCCCAAATCGCATATGACGTAATTATTCAAAAACTTCTACCAGCGATACAAGTATTGACAGAATTACATCTATATAGTGCTACGTGTTTGAATACTTGCATGTCGGGCATTCCTTTCCTGCTCAGTTGCTGAATTCAGACCCAGTATAATGGTAGAATAAGACAGTGTTTTCACCAGGTAAATTACATAGCTCAACAGAACTTTGATCAATTTTTTGGTGTTGACGTATCGAGAACACGAAGCAAAAACACGTAACTTTACTTCAAGAATTGCAGAAATTTTCAGTTTCATGTACCCGCTATGTAGTAATGGTAGGAAAGCAGACAGAAATCCGACAGCTCAGAAACGTGATGAAATATGTCTCTGGACAGGTTCTGTCTCCAGTTTATCCCAATTATCTGTCATATGATCTAATGTTCCTTTGCATAATCTTGCTCAAATGGCATTTTACTATGAGTGTTCTTTCTAATACATGTCACAAATGCTAGTTTACATGTTGTTTCTAATTCCGGCAGTTTTTTTAAATGTGTGCAATTTTTACAGGACGAGTATCGTAAGCTGAGAGAGTTGTTCACCAGCGGGACCGATGTGTTTCTGGTCTGCTTCAGTGTAACGGATCCGGAAACACTGGAAAATGTGAAACGGAACTGGCTAACGGAAATACGGATATTGTCTCCCAAAGCTTCTTATATTTTGGTGGGAACGAAAACGGACATGCGAGAAAACACAGACGTTATCAATCAACTGAAGGAGAAAAATAAGCGACCAATCTCCTCACAAGAGGGGATCAAGTTTGCCACTGCTAACGGCGCCAAGACCTATGTAGAGTGTTCTGCTATGAACAAAGACGGATTGCAGCACGTTTTTGAACAATGTGTGATGGTGGCAACGAATAGGCCACCAGTCAAATTCAAAGAAAAATGCAAGGAAAAGAATAATCAACAATGTACAATTTCGTAACACATCACTAAATATGAATCTTGTTGCACAAAAGTTGAAATCCTATTTGTCCGTATTGGCATGGTACTGAATCTCCCCAAAGTGCGAGAAAGTCTCAATCTTAAAAAGAAAGTCCAATGTTGTGTTGATTAGTACGTAATGATACACGCTTTATGCCTAAATCGGAGGAAAACAGTCCGTATTTCAGCAAGAAGCTGGCCTCACGAACATATCACTGATTTTAATCTTAAGCATTAAGATTTATCCCACATATGGTTTTGTCTCCCCATTCATATATAACGCTTGGCTGAATTTGGATGCCTTCCATTGTAGATCCTGTCTTTTCCATGACAAGTATCCACCTTTATAAGTATATGCTAGCATCAGTTTCAAATTAAAATGATATATTTACATTCAGTAGATATTTTTCTTATCAACCTGGGGGCCTCCGTGGCCGAGTAGTTAAAGCATCGCGCTAACAAGACCTCTCACCTCTAGTCGGCATCGGGTTCGATTCTGCTCGCGCCGATATATGCGAGAAAGTTTGCCAGTTCACTTTCGGAAGGTCGGTGTTCTCTTCCCGGGTACATTTTATCTGGGTTCTCTCCACCACCAATAAAAACTGGACGCCACCAAATAACTGAGAAATAGTTGAGTGTGGCGGAAAGCAATAAACAATCAATCTTATCAATGTCGTATATTTTCGAGTTCATATAACCCATTTACAAATCAGTTGGCAGCACTTGGCACAATGCCAAACCGTAATCCAGGTGGACCAGAGTCGATTGTCGAAATTAAATTGCTGATTAAAATACATATCTCTCAAATAGCACAGACCTCTGCGTTTTGCGCCATTTGGGAGATATGCATTTTAATTAGATCGCCGTATGTGAAACTGTTTTAAGAGGTTCAGTCTCGAGAGGTGAAGTGATCACGCTGCAGAAATGGCACGGATGGATCACACAATACATTATAAGCAGTTTTTCTTTCGGAGTTTGCACTGACGTACGCCTTATATGATTTACTTTATTATCTGCTTTTAAAACTATAAACTGTACCAATAAATTCATAATATACATCTATGTTATATCGTAAACTGGTCACGTGTTTCTCTCAAAACAATTGTAACAATAGCTATGGTTCCATCATATGTACTTGCATTCAACATATATAGAGAGACGTTTGTGTAGAACTGCTTCAAATAAATCAAATTTCAATCAATGAACAGCTTTTAACGTATAATACTAGTATATTCATGAAGAATATATAGCATGTACCGTGGAGTACTGAGTTAGATACCAATGTCACTGCAGTAGAGCACTATAGACAGCATATCTATGTTATTTGACGCCATCTTGTGGTATATTAGCTTTAACAAATCCGTACAGAAGACGATAATTTTCCTGTAATGTCTCTGTAAATCGTTCGTCTAGAAGCTGACGTACGGAGTCCATAAAGCATTCCTCTAGGTCCTGAAAAACACAAACCAGATACTCTCTTACACCCAAGACGAGAGATAAAGCAAAATTGGACCTCGTTAAAGTCCAATGAAAACGCATTATTCTTATTAACAAAATAACATTTACACAGGGCGATGTCAAATAAATGTTTGTATTGTTGGCAATGGAATGCCAGATATCGCAGCTCCTTGAGAAATGCAAATAAACGAAGATATACCCTTACGCTTGTAGGGGGTACCTTGAGTTATTTCTGGAAATCTCCTTCTCAAATACATTTAAGATTATAGAATTAAAAAAAAAAAAAACCAACTATTTTCCGATTACATTTACTTGATTGCATGTCATGTGTTACATTTATTCAATGATATAAAGTCCACGTCAAACAGTCAATATCATTAATCTCTTTTAACATTTCAATACATTTGACATCCTTCTATAGGTCTCTTTAAACAGGCATTTCTAATTTAATAAGAGGCCTAGGTCCCACAACACTCACCTGAGCTACTTTACACCTCTACCCCCCTCTCTCTCTCTCTCTCTCTCTCTCTCTCTATATATATATATATATATATATATATATAACTAACTGGAATATATTACTTTCACAATCTGTAATTATCATACTTGTTGCTGGAATGATTCTTCAAGACTCCCAGAGCAACCTGGAATAGCTAGATCTCTATTCTACCCCAACTCTAGCGCTAGGCATCATTAGAACTAGGATTTGTATTTTCATCATACACATGTACATAAAGTACGTGAAAAATGCAAATTCTCTAAAGTCCTAGTATCGACCCGCTCTGGCTCCAGAGTCATTGAAAGAGGAATCCGCATTATAATACTCCTATATTAATAAGAATCCTTCAAATTCTTGAAATAAAGATTTTAAAAAAAATAACTATATCATACATGTACAAATATGTAAGATATTATATCCCTATTGTGCCTAAGTTCAGGGGCCGAGCACATGATTTGATAGCCAGCTGTAATATATACATGAAGATGATTTCATATTGAATTGATAAATTGTACTACACGTTTTCTTGAAAAGAAAATTCGTAAACCAACTTTATACAACACCATGTAAAATTTTAAACCCCCTATTATAGTCCTACCCTGACCCCAGGGATCATGGTTTGAACAAAGTTGGATCTGCATAATTTTCACTTCATGAGTATGCTTGTAAATATAATGATGAATTGTTATATATTCCTTTGAACCCTATTAATGCCCTGCCCATCAACAGGGGAAATGGGGAACAAATCTAAATCAACACAACATATCAAATGTACCCTTCTACTTATCAGAATTTGAATTTCCCTATATATCCATATGTAAAACATTTGAACATTTGTAATAGCCCCAGGGGTAATGATAAGAAACAACTTGAATGTACACTACATGGAGATGCTTGCATATTGATATGACAAATTTTACTCTTACTCAATATTGTTCTTGAGAAGATTTTTAAAAGATTTTTCTTTTGTAAACTTTTAATCCCTATCGCGGCCCTACCCTGGTCGGGGATAATGGATTCAATAAACGTGAATTTTCATAGAAGAAAACCTTCATACAAGTGTTAGCTTTTCTGGTTTAGCAGCTCATGGGAAGATCCATGTTTTCACAATTTTTTTTTAAATTATTTCCCATGCAACAGGGCATGTCCATTCGTGTGAGCAAAACTTGAATTGCCTTTGCTCAAGGGTTTAGTTGAAAGTGGTTCTGGAGTAGAAGTGGAAATTAACAACAGCGACGACGATGGACAACAGGCAAATTTTGATCAGAAAAACTAATATTCATGATGTATACGAGAGTAAAGTATTTAGCAAGAGTTACCGTTATTAACTGTAAAGTGAGTTGTTTTCCAGTGCGCTCGATTTCATCGAGTGCGGTGTCCACGTTTTCTAAATTCTCTATGACATCATCAAACATTCCAAAAATTTGCATAGCGTAAGTTTCAAACTCAAAGCTCTCCCTCATTTCATCCTCGGTTTTTAGCCCTGCTATCATGGGGTATTTCGCTTTATATTCGGGGTGCTTTTCTAAAAATCTGAAAAAAGATGATGATCATTTAATGATTTCAAAATAAAACGCGATGAGAAAAACAAAACCGAGTCTTAACGGTTTTTAACGATGTTTTCATGTTTCGAGTAACTGTTAAACTGATAACCGATTATGAGATATATAATGTTACTAGTTCTTTTGGATAAGGAGGCGATACTTTAACTAAGCATAAGGTGCGCGCGTAATTATTTTTCTTTAAAGTGTTTGCGGTATCATCGTCATTAATGTCAGAACTATGGAACGCCAAATTAACATAAACTCAAATAATTGAAGATATCTTTAATATTTGAAGATATTATCAATTCATTTGATACGCGCAGTAATTCAATTAGAGATTTCTTCAAATAATTGATGATATCTTCATTCTGAATTATTGCGCGCATTAATTGAATCGATCATAGTATTACTCTGTTGAATTGATGCGCGCTATTATTGAATTTTTGCTCCTTTCAAATGAATTGACGATATCGAGAATCGAATGGATGCGTGCTACAAATCAATTATTCTTCTCATTAATTGAATTATTGCGTACATCAATTGAATTGAAGAGAGCAATAATTCAATTAATGCGAGCATCAATTCAATTAATGAGAGGATTCATTGAATTGATGAGCGCTTTATATTAATTATTGCTCTCATCAATTCAATTGATGCGCGCATTAATTCAGTTAATGAGAAAAATAATTGATTTGATACGCGAATTAATTGATTTCATGATATTTTCAAATAAATAAAGATATCTTTACTTCCTTGAGTTTATGTTAATTTGGCGCTCTATACTGAGTTGTTACTCTGGGGGAAAAGGGGTACACCAGGGAGCTATGTTACAAACCCTCTGTATGTCAAACTTTTTCTGCGCACGATTCAGGTGCTATATTTCCGTATTTCTAGCTCTCCGGCTCAAGATTTTGATATCAATGATTTTCTCACTGTATTTGAATCAGTTTTTAAATTTTCATTGCAACTGAAAACGCAATTAAAGTTTCAATAAATTTGTCTTTTGTGTGGCCACAATAGGTTGTCGGTCAGTTCAGTACACGCCAAGCAACAGTTTCGCTGCTATATCATCAAATCTAGAAGTTTTTTCTTCTAAATTTACATTTTGAGCAATGTTTCTTAGTTTTTGATCAAGATGTTTGTGAAAAACATATGAAGATAGGGATATTCGAGAGGATGCATGTACTCTTATGAAACGGTAAGGATGATTGTTGAAAATACCTTTTTGATCCATTTTTTTCTGAAATGAATGTTATAAACTAAATGTGTCAGTATGACACGAATGCCCCCGCTGATGTTCAAGTTTGAAATATTTGAAAGTTCAAGGATGTGAAAATAACACGTGGGACAAATGAGCGAAAAATAATATCATATTGGTGCATTTATGTTCTTTAATCAATCAGTCTGATTAAAATCACCATTTCTCCTTACATTGAGGAATTGGAGAAGGGTGGTGGTGGTTTTAATTAGAGTGGATGAGAATTGATATCTGATTACTGAAAACGATTAATAATTACAATCTTTCAAAGTTTATAGGCAATAACTGGTGACAATAGGTAAATTAATATGAAATGTAAACCACCGTTATAAATAAACATACCAAAAATCAGCTCATTATCTACAAGCACAGCAAAAAAGTCTGGAAAAAGGTTAATAATTAGAAATTTGCAGTCGATGGGCAATAACTTTCATAAAATATGTCAATCGATAGGAAATTATAATTCAATCTGTAAGTTAGATATGTTCCAAACATTGCATGTAACTCATTATCTGCAAGCACAGCAAAAGCAAAGTCCAGGAAACTAAATATGACGGAATGACTAACGGAAAAGAGTAAATACATGCCCTGACCATTTCATGGCGGGGGCATACAATATCATTATCATTAATTTTGCTCGAACCCCCCATTCAAGAAGGTACAACGAAAAACCTTTTAAAAAGAGAATATGGAACTACTACAGTCAATCGAAATAATCAACAAGTTTGTTCCATTTACGGCCATTATAAAGCTGACAACGTGTAATGTAAACAATAGTCTTATGTTAGTAGTACGTCTGTACGTGTAATGTAAACAATAGTCTGTACGTGTAATGTAAACAATAGTCCCATGTCTGTACTACGTCTGTACGTGTACTATAAACAATAGTCTTTACGTGTAATGTAAACAATAGTCTGTACGTGTACTGTAAACAATAGTCCGTACGTGTAATGTAAATAATAATCTGTACGTGTAATGTAAACAATAGTCTGTACGTGTAATGTAAATAACAATCTGTACGTGTAATGTAAACAATAGTCTGTACGTGTAATGTAAACAATAGTCCCATGTCTGTACTACGTCTGTACATGTACTGTAAACAATAGTCTGTACGTGTAATGTAAATAATAATTTGTACGTGTAATGTAAACAATAGTCTGTACGTGTAATGTAAACAATAATCTCTACGTGTAATGTAATCAATAATGTGTAATGGATTTTCGTTTCCAAAACCATAATTAGATTCATTAAAGTAGGCACTGAAAAGGTTTTTTTTAATACAATATGAAGGGCTGAATATTTTACGAGGTATTTTAAAAGATCTATGTATGCATAAATTCCGTTAAAGGTTTGGTTTTATATACGAGGCAAATGCAGGTACTAGATTGTCCTAAAGGCAAACGTACTCTACAAATCAACAAAACTCATAACGGGAAAAAGACGGCACTTTTTTTCTGCTTGTACGATTAATTCTTTCGTACATTAGTGTAATCAAGATCGAATTTCAAGAGCGGATACACTTAGAAATGGTTTAGAAGATATACCTATATATCATAATCTTTCAAACAAACTTTAATTAAAGTACGAAATAGGATCCAAATTGCTTTGTCCGCGCTCATGCAGCTTTTTCTCAAGTTTAAAGGCCTTTGTAATGGAAAACCTTTAACAAATGAATTGTTTGGATTAAGTAATGAGTACACTGTAACACGTTATTCTAAGCATAGACATGCAACCATCGTGTCAAGAAAAGCATACCTGTTTATCATTTGTCAATTACTGATATATTATCAAATGGAATGGGCCACAGGCATACTGCCTATAAATGCCCTATCGACCCGCACAGATCGATATAATGTTGACAGAGTTGAGAGTTAATTAATTACTAATATGACTCTAAAGTTAAGAGGATACAAATAAAGGTGATAAAGATGGACACGTATCCAGTTTTTCACATTAAGAAGATTCTGCTTCAGAAGATTCAATACACACGTCAAAACCAAGTATCGACAAATAATATCACAAAACCACAAAGGGGAAATCAAGGCCCATTTTGAACTTATCATAAATATAAGGATTTTCGTTCCTGGACAATACGTCTTAGAAAGAAATTTTGCAATGAATATGTTTACTACAAAATCGGAAACAAAACTAGAGGTCTTCCTCTTTAATGAGCCAGACGGTTTTAAATTTGACCCTTTTGTACTTACGATTCAACAAAATTAGCGTAATTAAATCTCCGTAATAATTTTTACCTTATGTAAGTAAAATAATTTAATTCAACAAAAAATGAGTGACCTTTTTCTGCATTTTTCATTTAAAAAAAAAAATGTTACATATAATTCATTAGTATAAAAACCTCAAAGTCTTAAACTTTCTTTGAAACTAATGAAATTAACATCTTTATATCCTAAAAATTTATTTTACTAACGGGGATCCATGTCGAAATTGAGAAAGAGAGCTGTAAGCATAGTTTATATATGAAATTCTAAAGGTTAACAACGTTCCGGTTCATCTACTATATTCATGTATCAGTGGAGATCATCAGTGTGTCATGATTCTACTGAAATTCACATTTCCTCAACAACAAAAAAATATATATATCAAAGTGAAACTTGAAAGTCACAAGGCCAGGGAAACTTACTCGAAATAGAATCATCATACAGTTATGTTTAAAAGAATTCAAAAATATTTTAAAAAAAAACCAACAATACAACTTTATTCATGAAAAGGTTCTTTAAAGTGAAATGTAATGTTAGAATTCCTGGTCGCTAGGTTTGTTAAGCCAAACGTAAGCTCTGAATCAGTTGTATAGTTATGTGTGCTTCTCATCACGTGGTGTTAAATTATCAATACAAAGTTGTCGTAAATGAGAATATAAATCGAGCACGTCCGAAGTTAATAAAGTTCTCTTACCTGATGAGGGTTTCTTTAGCAGTATCCGCCATCTTACGAGACACGGGTTTCCATCCATTACGAATGTTAAAGATCTGTCGATAATTTGAAAACGGCAGGCGCGGATCCACCACCTTCTGAGTAGACGTGGATTCTGGAAGGTCAGCTGACTTGGATTTGCCCTTGGAACGTTTAAATTTAGATTTCAGATTACCCATTTTAGTCACTTTATCAGATTTTTTTTTATTCCATTGAGGGATGTCACACAGAACTGTAAACTGAAAGAGCTATGACTTTCTGCAAGTATCAACAGAAAAGAGGCTTTTTCCGTGCAAAAATACGATAGAACGACGCCCCTTTAATGCATGCACACTCATTAATCTCGTGGAATAAGCAAATACTCGTGTAACCTTGCCAAGTCTCCCGGAATTTTTTTTAAATACTTCTTTACACTTCGTACAGTTCCTCTTGAAACATTTTTTTTTTCACACCGGTAGCACTTTCTTGTGTGTATGTTTTTTTTTTTTTTAATTTTGTGTTCCGCTGACTTCTGTAACAAACAAGATTTTTAATGACCAATATCAGTCCGTAATCCCGTAATAAGTTCCTTTCAACCAAATCTGTGCCTCATTTAATCCTTTCAGTATATATGCATTGTTACGGTTCAATATGTAAATTCGAGCTTTAAACGAAAATATTGCCAAACATCGACAGGTATGTATATTTGGCGATTTAAATGCTCCCGATTTCAAACAGCTCCGAATTTTACATTGGAAAAACAGAGCAGTACTTCAATATACGGGATATATGTGCATAGTATCAACACATACAGCCTGTTTTAAGCACGTGATAAATGCCTCAGTATTTTATTTCGAAGTCATAATCTGCACTTTTCTAAAAATTTGGCAGGTGTCTATACTGAACTCTTTCCCGGTGACAAATGAGGCACTTCCGGGAAACAAAGTACAAGTTAAATTACTCCAATCTTATCATTTCCTTAAATAATCAACTAATAATATATACTCATTTGAAACTCAAAATTAAAATCAATTGAAAGCAAAATGAATTTACAGCTGTGTTGAGAATGTTCGTTCTTGACCTGAATGACAAATTGAACTACACCCAATCTTTGATGTTAACTTCTATCAACCTGAAGTGACACATCACCAACTTTCTAAAACTTGGAAATTTGCTCCACAAGCCAAACCAACATTCTACATTTGATTTTTTTTTTAACTCGCTGACAATTTTCCAAAATAAAAAAAAAAAAATCTCTGGAGAAATCTCTTTGCTTAGTATATACTATTCACCCAGTTTGCTATTTTTCAGAATTCATTGCAATTTACTTTGTAAATGATTAAGCCTTGTCCTGGAGCCTGGGCCAGCAATCCATGAATTTCATAATCTTGGTAGATGGCTCTATGCTCACGAAAAAAGTCTATGCATATGCATGTACTTCTACTAAATGCAAGACAGTTTTAATGAGACCTGATACTCTGCATACTGCAAACTTCCGTTTTGCAAGTACAGAGTGATTTGCCTCCTCCCCCCCCCCCCCCCCTTCCCAAATTATCGTGGAGATTCAGGAGGCCCACATTTGAATTCTGGTACACTGCATCTCCTCCCTTCCTGTTACACACGGTATAAATATGCACCAACACCCTACCTTCATTTTGAATGTATAATCGTTTCTCAATGGTATCAATAAAATGTTAGATGCATGTTTTCCGCAAAAAAATATTTTCTGTCACCGCATCACATTTACAGTGGTTTTGGCAATTTCTGAAGGCATTAAATTTTGTGATTTTGCAGCAAAGTCAATTTACTTGGTATGTAAATTCCTGGATCTCAATATACTGTAATACGAATGGAAAAAATGCAAAAGACAAGACCAGCATTTGAATCCGCGCCTCCTGAATCTCTAATCAGATGCTCTATTAACTAAGCTATCTGGCCACCGACAATCAAACCTGTCTGACCGCTACATTCTTCTCTCACTAAATTGTCTTTGCCCTCGAGGGCACACAAGCTGGATTCTTTTTGTCCCTGGCAGAACTTTCACTTACAAGTCCAGGGGTGGTCAATGGCACCAAATATAACCGGATGGGAGAAAACGCATAGGACCAGACCAGGCTATATGGCCTATGGTGATTGAACCCATCTGACAGCTGAAATATTTTATTTCTTAAAAAATGGACTTCTTTCATCATTTGAAGTCATGATCTTGCTTCATAGAGAAAACACTGAAAACCATTGCTCTACAAATAATGATAATGTACCTAATACTCTAGTCTTTTTGAAGCAGATTAACTAAAACAATGCTACCAATTAATACCAATAATCAAGAACAAATTTTCATTTTACACAGGTTACATAATCTTTATTATCATTTTTTTTCATCAGTTTCATTAATGCTTTAATGATGCATATTCAAAAATTATTCCATAAACATTTAATTACCACAGTGGAATTAAGAAACAAAGAGAAAAAAAAAATGAATGAATAGAAAATAAACAAAAATTAGAGAGCATTTAAATAACATATGACACAGTATCTACTTAACAAACTGTACATCACATAAAATATGGTACACATAATGTTTTGTATGGTTCAAGACGATGACAATGATAACAGCATTGGAGTTTTACAATGATAAATGTATTAAGTCTGTGCCACCTGACACTCTTCTATGTCATGGATATCAAATATATACCCAATGACTGACACAGATATCTGATGCACATCTGAGCACTCCCACAGACATCAGATGTACACCTGAGAGGCAGACAGGCTGTCCGCAAATGGCTGGACCAGGAGACTAGTGGTGAAGTTGAATATCAATCCAAAGGTGATGGATATAGGTAGAGCTGGCAATGCTTTTCTGAAGATTGCCAGGAGCAGAAGAGTGAAACACAGTCCCTGTAAAAAGAAGAACCAAAATATCTGTGAGACTTACCTACATATAGGGATGAAAGAATAACAAAGATAAAACCATAGTAAAGGGAGGTAAACATCACAAACTGGGAAGAAAACATAACACATTGGAATGAAAACATAAAAACAGGGATGTAAACATTACAAGTATAGATGTAAACATTACAAATAGGGATGTAAACATCACAATAACAGGCATGTATATTACAAATAAGGATGAAAACATCACAAACCAGGATGAAAACATAATAAACTGGAATGAAAACATAGCAAACAGGGATGAAAGCATAATAGGAATAAATGCATAACAAACATGTACAGAAATGACTGCATGATAAACAGCAATGAACACTTAACATCTTGGTACTAAATATTAAAATAATGAGAAATGGTAATGGGTGGTTTACAATGGGTAACTCATTTACCTACGCCAACAGTAAATTGAAGGTTATATTCAGCAAGTACACATGCACTTAAAACTTAAACTAAAGGCCACACATTTGCATGTAATGATGTATTCCGAACAACAACCGGGAATTTGATGCAAAGGGTGTAATAGTACTATACATTTAAGAGTGTAAAGTTATCAATAGAAAGATTCTAAGTAGAAACAAGAGCTTCACATTGTGGGACATACCCCCTTGCAATGAGTGTCTACAATTTTTTTTTCTATGAAGTCCCATAGTAACCTTGACTTTTGACCCCGAAATCAATAGGTTCTTCCTCTCTTGATGATGGAGCAAAAATGTGGCCTGTAAAGTATCTACAAGCTCAATGTTTACATACATATTCACTCACACATGAATGGCCCCATTACTACATGTATATCCTCTTTTGCAATGAATTGTGAGGGGATAATAAATTTGAATATAAATCTAGATATCTAAAATACATATAAGTACTACTTTGAAGATTTATATCAGTACACTGAGCCCTAAGAAATCAAGTCTCTTTTCTGCAACAACTTTCACAGGACATACACAAAGACATATATAAAGAATATCACTATGTAAAGAATGTTTGCATAACATTTAAATATTTCCCATCAAAACATCTACAACTGTGAAAGCAGAATCATTGTATGAATTTGAAGAGTTAGACACTTCACATGTGGACTCCTCCCATTTCTTAATGGCTGATCCGTCTTACTGATAAAACAAGGACACAACAGTAATCACATCAACTATACTTACAATAAGGATAGCCACAAAGCAAGCTAAGGTGGTGTTCCAGTCTCCATTTGAGGAAGCTTTACCAACGAGTACACCATAAAATATAAAGTCACCCAGGCCCAATTTCACCCCCCCTGTAAAAACAAGTCCATAAAATTTGTTAATACATCTACATTTGAATAAAATCATTCTATAACAAAAGGTCCATGGGCCACATCACTCACCCGAGTCACCGAGCCACTATTTAAAGATTTTCCCTATATATATGCATGTAAAACTTGATCCCCTATTGTGGCCCCATCCTACCCCCTGGGACCATGGTTTTGAAAAACAAGAATGTAAGAAAGCTGTCATGCAAATTTGAAATTTTCTGACCCAGAGGTTCTTGAGAAGAAGATATTTAAATACTTTCCTTATATACTTTTGATCCCCTATTGTGGCCCTACCCTAACCCCAGATGCCATGATGTAACTTTGAACTTTTCAGGCTGAGTGGATTTTGAGAAGATTTTTCCTATATATTCTCATGTAAATCTTTAATTTCCTATTGTGGCCTCACCCTACCTCTGGAGGCCATGATTTTAACAAACTTGAATCTGCACCATGTCAGAAAGCTGCTAGGTAAATTTTAACTTTTCTGGGCCAGTG
This sequence comes from Ostrea denselamellosa, assembly GCA_024699665.1. Lineage (NCBI taxonomy): Eukaryota > Metazoa > Mollusca > Bivalvia > Ostreida > Ostreidae > Ostrea > Ostrea denselamellosa. The sequence goes on from JAMZEH010000014.1 coordinate 2,929,931, forward strand.
GTTCTTGAGAAGATTTTCCCTAGAGATTCTTAACATTTTTAAATGCCCCGCCCTGTTTTTGTAAATCTGATTATCTCCCCTTTAAAGGAGGTATGGCCCTTCATTTGAACAAAATTGAATCCCCTTCACCCAAGGATAATTTGTACCAGTTTGATTGAAATAGGCTCACTGGTTCTGGAGAAGAAGATTTTTAAAAATTTGTCAGTGTATTTTTGCTATTTCGCTATTATCTCCCCTTGGAGATGGGTGTTGCCCTTCATTTGAACAAACTTGAATCCACTTCCCTCAAAGATACTTTTTCCCAAGTTTGGTTTGAAATTGGCCAAGTGGTTCTAGAGAAGAAGTAAAAAATGTGCAAAGTTTACAAACAGACAGATGGACGACAGACAATGGGTGATCAGAAAAGCTCACTTAAGCATTCATGTTTCAGCAAATTAATAACTTTTTATGTAAATTAATTTATTGCAGCCGAGCCATGTACCATCATACAATAGTTTGTAAATTGTAAATATTGAATCAAACATAAATTTGCTCTATTGTAATATTGAAGTATGATGCATGACCTTGGAAATCAATCTTACCATTGCCCTATGTGCATCTTATTCTGAGAGGAGATAAAAACTAGATACCAATTTGATCAAATTCTGTTTCATGACCTTGATCTTTCATAACTCTTAGGGGTCATCATTTAATCACTGAGACTCTTCAAGTATTGTTTCATTGCTCTATAAAGCTCAAACAGCATAAGAGATGTCATCTAACTACATTAACATAAATGACCCTGTCACCTTGAAGGCATCATTCGTCTCATCGAGATGTTTCAATGTCAAATCTCTTGCAGTATTTGACATGTTATTTGAAATTCAAAATTATTACACACAGATGGACAGACAGTGGCAACAGACCCAAGTGTATAACCCCCCACCTCCCCCTTATCTTTAGTTGAAAAGTAATCCGACCACAACCAAAAAGTATTTGACCTGCATATTCTCATAATATATTTACATCCCAAATTTCAATTCAAAATCTCCATAAATAACTGGGATATTAGCAGAAACTGTTAATTACTTGAAATTTTTTCAAAGTTCATGTGGCTCAACTCTTCAAAAAATTATTTGACTGGAGCCAAATATGAACTTGACCTGCAAAATTTCAGGACATACCTACATCATGTACATCTCAAATTTCAGTTCAAAATATCCATGTATGACTGAGATAATGGGTGGAAACTGTAAATTATTTTAAAAAATTTGAAGTCCAAGGGCACAACTCTGCCAAAAATTATCTAACCAGAACACTGCAAATCGACATGCATATTCTCATATCATATCTATATTCTGAAATTCGATTTAAAATTTCCATGTAAGACTGAGATAATGAGCCAAACTATAAGCCATTTAAAACTGAATTACGGTGGAATGACAAGGATGGAAGAGGGTAACACTAAATGCACCCAACATTTCATGATGGGGCATACTTCATTTATGTAAAATAATAAAACTGTTTAAAGTTAGAGCAATTACAATTCTCAAATTATCACCATTGTCATTAAAAATCCTAAAGTCAAGTTATGCATAGTCACTAAAGCAGGTGCTTTGAGTTTCAAACAAAACAACTGAATGTGAACATATTTGTTCCATCATGCAAAATATGCTTGGAAACTTTATGGATTTCTGTGAATTGTCAGAATACTGAGTGACCCGAAAAGCAACTACACTCTTGTTTACAAGATTTTATTTATAGTTTTGACTGAGGAAGTGTTCCATAAAATTCTGCTGAGGATGGTTTTTTTTCTTTTTTACAACAGTGGTTGCATTTTTATTGTAAAAAAAAAAAATACTTAGCCTATGATACATTGTAAGTATGGATAATGAATATTGAACATGTATGATTAATCTATCCATCGATGTGCTGTACATTCAATTCATCACCCAATTTGTTGTCCCACCATAGTTTCCAAATCACAGAAGACAGCAATTTAATGAGAATTGTCTGTATGCCCAGTAAAGCTTTGAAATTACATTTTTGATGAATGAATTAGAAAGATATTCTCTGAGAAAGAAATTCAGTTATGGCGTCAAACTGTATGGTTTCACATAGAACATATAGTACAGTGTCCCAATAATTAGTGTATCATACAGAATGATGGGGAGAGAGAGAAACAGAGAGAGAATAATCTCCCTTGTGCTAAAGAAATCAGTACATGTAACCTTCAGTGGGGTTTATTATGGCCTATTGTCTACAGTATATGAGGAAAACCTTACTTTCTTCCTCATCTTCATCCTCTGTAGTCTGATTTCTTTGAGAATTTCCTCGATGTCCATTATCTGAATCTCCCAGAGTTCTGGCAGCTCTTACAGCCTGCAAAAAAGTTACGACACACCATCAAAACATTAAAATTAATGTATTAAAGTTGAATAGAAAATATACTTATTATGTACGTAATGATTTGTTAGGAATAAAATGTTCCTATTTTCCATAAATTTTTTAGAGTGCATTAGTTGGGTCATTACTGAGCACAGACATTTTTGTGAAATAATAGGATCTGAAAAAGTATGTTCCTGGTACACTGTGTAAGTTAACATTATTGCACTATAGCTGCAAAAAGATGGCAGACCAGATATCATTTGGTAAGCTGTGGTATCCTATTTCAATGTTTCATATATTAAGTATCAAAAAAATGAATAAACTGATCAATATTAAACAACTTGAAATATATTTGATATATAATATGACTTATTGAACTTAAACTGGTGGATATTGGCACTCACTGGGTTCAAAAATTTGTTCACAAATTTGTGAATGTCAACATCCAACCCTGAATATACATGTAACTTCAATAACCCCACAGTATAGCTGTTTTCAAAGTATGCTATTCAAATGTTTTCATTGTTGTATCTATTCTTTGACAGTTTAAGTTATCCACTTGATGCTGATTTTACACACTGATCTACTGACTCTAGCAGTCTCCTCTGAGCTCTGAGACAGATGTCTGGGCGGTCGTTGTTCCGTAAATCCCCCATCTTCTTCCTCCTCTGAGTGATTTGGCTCAGCTGAGGCTGCTGGAAAGAGAAGTGACAATACCTAATAACCCGAATGGTTTAGTCTCTACACTTTGATTTTCTTTCATGTAAGACTGTTGACTGATGCCATTCTTAATTGGACTATATGACTGTTGAATTGTGGAGGATGTCCCCCCCCCCCCCCCCCCCCCCCCCAAGTCACAGTTTTACACCACGTTTCTATTAACCCATGATTCCCTTATATCCCACACAACTCATGTCATTACATCTAATTACAGTTTTAATTTTTAATAAAAATAAGTACAGGTTTTTATATGGAATTGTATCACAGCATTTTAATCAAGAATTACAAACTATGAATAATTAAAGATTTATTACTAATTAAACATTTGTAAATACAAATATTTCCGTTTACGTATCAATGCATTTGGTGACAACAGTTACCCTCTTTTTTAGATTTCTTCTTTTTCTTCTTTTTATCTGATCCATCTTCTGCCATTCCAACAACAGACCAAATCATAGTGGCTAAAAAATCATAAGGGACACATCTCTTATATGAGTACAATCAACAATGTATATTTCCAATACACTCTTAAGAAAAGAACAAGGTTCACACAGGATCTTATTCGACACCATGAAGTTGTAAATTTCTAAACAGATGATTTTTACTTTTCCACATAAAAACACTTAGAGAGTGCATCATGATTTAAAGATTTATTACTATGATGTAATTTCACTGCAGTTTGTATATCATGATGTTAAATTATCATTCAAAACTTAACTACCCAAAAATGTCATCTACATTTCAAAAATTTTGTATGGCGCACAATCTGTGACATAATTTTTATATACATATATGTTTAGAAATTTGACAGAATTATGATAGGTACTCAATTTTCTCTCTCCTCATATTCAAATTATACAGTGGAAAATCACTAATTTCTATGTGGGTGTAATTTCCATGGTTTTTGTGGTGTGGACATTTTCACAAATTTCAATCCTTCACAAACAGGAGAAGCTGAACTTATAATACAGAATAAGAACTTTTCAATTCTAAAATCAATTTCCATGAATAAGTTTATTTTTCTTAAAACAATTTTGGCCCCATGAAAATAAATGGTTTTGCAGTCAAATTGCTCTATTTTATCATAAAAATCAAGAAACTAACAGTTTTGCATGGCCTTCATTCATACATGAACCCTTTTAGGGAAATGCATGATAGTTAATAAAATTAGAAGGATTCTAATTTATATCAGTGTTTAAATGTTGATATTACAAAATGTAGTCTTTGGTTTAGTGTTTGCATATACACATATTCATTTGACATTGTAGTTTTGTTCTGGAGAAAGTTTGAAAATGATTTTTACGCTACTTAATGGAATATTTCTGTAAATCTTTAAATTCTAATGTGTCCTACTCAGTTCTGGAGCCCATGATCTATACTAACTTACATTCTCATGTATATGACATGGAAATGCCTGTAAATCATATTTTTACAGAATCTGCATAATTCTTATAAACCTTATTTGAACAAACCCTCACACAAATTTTATCATTTTTAATGCAGGACTGATCAGAAATGAACTTTCATATTTCACAATTATAAGATGTACTACTGACAGTCTCTTGACAAACTTTGATAAGAAAAATTCTAGCTAATAAAAAACAAATATTAAATTTAAAATTCAATCTCCACTTACAGGAATATATAAGGGCTGGGAATATTGGTTCATTTCTCTCCTGTGCTGTTTCTACTAAAATTCTAAGTGGACCCTTAGGACAAAGCACTGCTACTAAATCTAAAACAGAAAACATCTTCTGCATATTATTAGTGACATTTATATTGTGCCTTATCTAAGCAACACCATTACCCTATTCAATTTTTTCATGGTGTACAGGCAATAATTCCAAAGATTGCAACAACATTACAGAAAATCCAGTTTGTCACACTGAACTTTCTGATATGTGTATCAAAGCATAAAAGTTCTTCATGTTTAGCATATATGTTTTTCATGTTTAACATACATGATTTTCAGTTTAGTGTACGTTTTTCACTTTTCTTTAAAATTTGAATCTCATTGAATTAATCAAAGACATATTCTTTTCTACTAAAACTCAGAATTTTCACTTGTCAAGATGCATATTATCTACACTGAATCTTCAAATGTCATAAAAAAATTGACCAAATCAATGATTAGAAGCAACAGCAGAGAAACAGAATGATGATGAATTGATACCTACCCCAAACAACCATGACCCCTAGCACCACCCAAGTGGTCCAGTCCGGTAGATACTTGATGAAGATGAGGGCCATCAGGGCCGATATAACAATGAGATAGGCCTGTTGTAGAAACAATGGTCCCTTCCAGTGGATGCAGATCATACCCACCACCCCAAAATTCCACATCAGAAGGGCCACGGTGATGTAATCCATAGCTACATTATAGGCTTGTAACACCACCCTATACACACAAAAGTAGTATATTTTACATGTCTTCAAATGCACTCCTGTGGAATCAAATATACAAACATACGGTGAAATTATTTTTTTTGTACACAGTTTTGTTTGTGACACGGTCAATCTTTTTCCCACAAAAACCATGCAATGATGCATTGTGATGTCAGCAGTTTCAGAGAGACATGATATGGATTCAGATCTCCATAGTGTGGTGATCTGGAAAGTCATATCACACTGTGAATTTTACAGTATCAAAATATGGATTATGGATGGGTATATAATAAATAAAATTCATTCCAAATAACTCAAACAGAGCATATTTACAAACATATTGAATTTTATCTGAATCGGCACATCCTCCTCCAGACCTCTTTAAAATTCACTTGTAATGAATTAGCGTACAGCAAAATATATTTAAATGATGTATTTGTACCCAAATAACGAGCTTCTTCTTGGGCATTATTCCTTCATTTATTCTTCTACTGCATTTAATGATTTATTTTACTTACATTTTACTATCAGACATACTACCTTCATAACCTATATCTTAGTTACAATTAATTCTTCTATCCTAAACTATTCAGATATAATTATACCTAATGGGTATAAACATCAAATAAGGATACCAAGAAACATGTCTATATAGAAATTCATGACACCAGAGACATGTCTATACATACAGTCTACTCCAGATATGTAGAAATTCATGACACCAAGAGACATGTCTATACATTCAATCTAATCCAGTCCCTGAGAGTATGTACTCCGAGTTAAGAGATTGAGTATAACCTTGGGGCCAGATCTATTGAAATTCAGGGGGCTGACCTGAATTGTTCATTATATTCAAAGTTCAATATAATTGATATTGAACTACATAAATATTACTGGGGATTACTTAAACTTCAATATAATAGATAGTTAAATATAAGTGAATTCAATATCTTTGAATTCAATATAAATGAATTCATTATAAGTGAATTCATTGGTGGAGAAAACTGTATGTACAAATAGCTTGCAATTCTTGTACAAGACTTCAATAATTACACCCGCGTCTTGTGATACCTCTATGTAGTCAAGTTTTATTTTTAATCAAATATCAATTCATTTTTAATGCACTACACAATATCATTCACATTGATCGCTCATGTAAAATACATTAACAGTAAGTTTTAATTGATCAGAATCATATTACCTAGTCAGTTGATTTCAACATGACACACTTATGAAATGTAAAGTGTTTCGAAATTTCTCCCAATTATGAAATTTTGATCATAAAATCCTGTAAGTATATATACACATCCTTTTACTGGACTTTTTCTTATAAAAACATGAATATAAGAGAGTTCATGCTACTATGCTTTGTAAACTGCTCTTCATATATGAATCCATAATAAGACTTTGTTACACAAATAGAGCAGATCACAGATATAATGAAATCAATGCACAGTTCTAGAATTTGAATTCAATATAAATGAATTCAAGAATTTACTGTATATGAATTTTACTGTGTACAAACTTGGTCAATTTTAAACTGACAGTAATCAGGAGGAGGATATTGTAAAAGAAATTGGACACAACAGATAATCATAACATGGTTATTTGGATAGATTTTTCTAGGTACCTAATTAACAATATTTATCATATTATTTGTATTACTTTAAAATATCATAACTTTGATTCATAACTTATAACACAGTTTTAAGTAGTTTAAATTCTTACCCCAGGTAAATGTAGGAAAATAGAAATAGAAGCATTAATGATGACGTAATCAACCAGCCGTGTATAACCTACAAAAAAGATCAATTTAAAACAAACTAAAATGAATAGTAAAATTTCAACTGGGTTTGAATATCTTGTGGAAGTGAAGAGACATGCACATTTCTTCCACAAACCTACAAAGACAGGCTGTGCAGTGTAAAAAACATCAACAAGAAAAATCCTGACACCCAATCATTTTGGCTTTGGCCAAAATAAAATATATGTGTGTTTCCTATTTCACTCCCTCAAAAATTAGGTAGGGTAGGTAGGTAAAACTTTTTATTTTATTAAAACATTTTATTCAAAATCTTAGCTTTTGATATGCTTTGAATACAGGTCTATATACATTACAAATACATATCTAGCATTATGAAGATCCATAGTAGTCAAAATGTAAATCAGAAAATCTCAAACACGAAAAGAACAAATTTCCTGTTTGAAAAATTACGGATTTTTAATTAATTTACACATATCATCAATTTAGGGTCGACAGCAAAAATTTAGGTAGGGTCGGGAAACCGAAAACACAAATTTTATTTTGGCCTTATGGAAATATCTGCTTATTAAAATAAAGAAGAACTAGTTCAACTGCATTGAAGATTCAAAGTGTTTCAGTTGTAAAACACAATGCATAATTTACTTTATATTGACCTTACCTTATAACACTTGAATTTGTATAGCAACAGAAGCACAATGGTCATCACACATATAACAGCCAACAGAATGAGAGCGTTGGCCAACGACTGCCAGACTTTTGTTCCTGTGTCAGCATCAGCTTTGTCGCCATCGTGGAATGGAGTGTACACTCTGAAATAAAGTAAATGACACTGTGGATTCTTTCACTTGTCCTAATAAAGCTATATTTCAAGACAAATCTATCAGGTGAGGTTCAACAACTAAGAGGTAGCTGCATTTACAAATATGAAGAAATTAAATTCATGTGACGTAATGTAATCAAATAGTATGAACTCCTGATTTAGCTTTAACTTTAGTAAATGCACATAAAAGCTTACAAATAGCCTCCTTTATCTGTGTAGAATGTTACAGAGCTGATGGTAGCTACTACTACAGCCATACAGAGGGACACAGGAACAAACAGCATTATGACATGTTTAGCACCATACAGAAGAGTGTCATCCTCTTCCTCCTCATTTGACCGCGCTGATCGCCTTTGTACAGATCTTCTATCTCGTGTTGGACGAGTATTTACTTCCCTGTCATGGTTCTCCATGGACTATAGTAATGCATCAAAAAATAAAACTGTAAAGATTTGGTCTACAAAATTTCTCCTTATTTGTTTACACACATAGATATAACTCCAAGTCATTCATCTTTTCCTTAGTAGCAGAGCAGGTAGTTTGTGCACAAACTCAAAGAGCTAACATAATCACAGGTTCAATACACTAGAAGCTAGCTGAGATTACCTAAGCACCTGATTTTAAGTTTTCACATAGTTTTTAACCTTGTCAGTAATGCTTTTGCTCATACTGAGTGCAATGTTTCAGTAAGCATATACTTGTAATACAAAGAGTAAAGATGATGAATTTTCCCCTTTCAAGAGTATAAAAGATCATTTATCATAGTTGGCTTTCATCATTATTACTTGTAGTTTACTTGAACTGCTTTGCCTCTTGGGGCCCCAAGAGATAGGGTGTTGGACATTTTGTCTTCATCATTACATGATCACTGAAGACCGTGGGTTATGTTTCTTCACACTTATGCAGATCATGTATATACCAATGTGACTAATGTAGATTCCTTATTTCACACTAGTATTTAATATTGTGAAGTGCCTCAAGGACTTCAAATCACATGATCATGAATTTGCAAGTGGTCTATTGATCAAGAACTTTAACATGTATTGCAGTAATATAAAAATAAAAGCCAGTAATTCTATTTAGCATTTGGTGCTTCTTGCAAAATTACATGATAATAAATTCTTTGCTTATAAGTAGGAATCTACAGTATTGTGTTGTTTATGTGTCATGCTTTCCTTATACATACCAAAACTCAGTAATACAAATTACTAATAGGCATGAATTTATTCACTGCAATGACTTTACCAAATTACCCACAGATTTTCACAATATTAATCATTTTATACAGTAACATCATACATTCATAATGGTTAATAATTAAGACAAATGATAAGATTAAGGTAAAAAAATTACACAGAAATGTAATTCTGACATCAATGCTGATGCAGTGTGAATTTTGTTTTTAACAGATCATGAAAAATGCTTTTATCTAAAATTCTAAAAAGTTTTATTTCTTAATTAACATACAAGAAAATCAACTTTTTCAATAAAACATAAGAAAAGTAAAGCAAACAAAGTTAAAAGAGGTCATATCTTTTGCCATATTTTTGTTTACAAAGGTTAAATATACTTTGCTAGTTAAAGTTTTGTTTTAAGCAGATCCCCCCTCCCCTAATTTACAAGTTAATTCTGAACACAATTAACATTTTCTAGTGTTTGTCACTTAAACATGTTGTTTTCTAGTAAGCAATCTATATGTGAACAAAAACATGGCATGAGCCTTGTTTATATAACAAAGAATTGTGAGCTCTGTATCCCATTTGTAACTCAATGACTGACATTCAATTTTGGTTAACCATTAGAAATACTTTAGTTAAGTATTGTAAACATAATTTGGAAAAATAAAATTTGAAAACTTTCAACTCAAATTGTGTCCATGCCCCTTTAAGAGGCAGCTGCCAGATAATAAATGGTGGCACCTGTTAAACTAAGAGGCAGATGCCAATTAAATGAATATCAATTCTATACCCTGGCACCTACCAGCTTAAAACCAATCCCTTCACTAGCTCTTTTATTTTGATTGCCATGTAAAAATCAAAATAAAAAAGAGCTAGTGAAGGTTGATTTTAATGAGATTGTGAAGTGTCATTATCATTTGGGACATGCCAATTCTCTCAGTCCAATGATCACATTGTATATACAAATTAATTAATATGAACATGATGAAATTATAAAAATGTCATCTGTGGTGTAGTATTACAGTACATCCTTAGAGTCGTCACCTCTGGTAGAGTTTGGTGTTCGGTAGTGGATTTCGGTTATTATTGAATGGATTCAGTTATACCCTTACTGCAGATTATATTACACACCAGGTTACACACAGTGCTTGTGATTTTAAAAAATGAGTGTGTTTAAACTTTTATGATTGAGCAGAGGTTTTTTCTTCAAATTTAACACTATTTGATAACTTGTCAATGGAGACTGACTTGTTCGAACACCAAATGAACTGTACAATCGGACAAACATAAACTTTGAGTCCTGACCAACCACCTACCCTTTGAGAAAAACAACCATTTTTGGTGCTTCTCTCTCGCCCTGAAATGCCACATAATGACAATTACAGATCATATTAACCTGGTCAGTCTCAGCAGCCGCTGTGTCATTAGATCCAATGTCCTCGTACAGATGCCTTCGGTATGTTTCAACGGATCCCTCCATTAGTGGCTTGGTTTCCGAGGACCTGTCAGAGTCAGTGGAAGAATTATCGTTCCAGCTCATGCAAACCTCATTTGTCTATTCTCTGACTAAAATTATGCGTAGACTTTATTATTCTTCCTCTAACTTCTAATTAGTTGGTTCTCCTACTTCCGTTTTGACTGAAGAAGATATGTCGTTCGCTAACTGTTTCGCTTAACATTCTTTCATACAAAAAAAGATAAATCTGTACTATTTTGGCTTTCTTAGTTCATGACAATTGGTCGCGCACGGTATGCAATTATTCGAAAATCATTGCCATTTATTTTTATTTTGTTTTTTGTGTTTCAAATCGAGTTAGGTGTTTGATTTTCAAATCGGGTTTGGTGTTCAAAATTTATTTGTGCGCATGCGCAAGTAAACAGACGAAAATGACAGAAATTGCAGAAATTCGCCTGAAAATATTTTAAATGTCTAGTGTTTTGGACATGTTTAGGAAAGGTACCAAAGATGGAGACTTAAAGAAATCCGTTCTAAAAGTATCGGATCCAAAGAAAGATGCTTTAACGAGATTGAAACACCTTCGACACGTACTTGGTAATGTTGCAAATTCATATTCAAGGTGGTGCGAGTTCAGTGTGTATCATAATCTTCAAAGGAAGAATGATTACATAGCGGTGCCGTTTATTGATCTTTCAGCATTTTCTCCTGTATTGTAGTTAATTAGAAGTTAGATATTTTCAGTAAATCCATTGCAATATTCTATACAGTAATTTATCAGTTCATACCAATTAGGCAAGGTCTGTTTCATCCCACTATTTCCCTTTGTAACTTTGATGATAAACACTGCTGTTGCTGCGAGGAAATCAGAATGAAGTGTAGATTTATAGAAAGTGGTAACATCTGCAGGATGCCAATATTATGAAAATACAAAATATTGTAAATAATAATAATAATAATCAAATAATAATATTTTTTTTAAAAAAGCAGTGGATTTTGGGTTAAAAGTAGTAAGTTTGCTATGCAATGGTAGCCATTATTAAAGTTGAGACCAGTGCAGAAGGTAAAACTGGGTGCAGATGGCTTTGCTAAAAGCGCATATCAGAGATACAACATTCTGTCTGTCATTTTGACTGATGACAAGAATATGGGAACCTTTAGATTATAGACATGTAGGGTAAAGAAGATTTTGATTTCGTTATGCTTACACATATTAGTTATTAGATCTCACTTTAGGAGTGCACCTTTGGGTTATTGCAGTAGCTATTAGATATATTTTGAATCTGCTCATGTGGATCAAGTCCTGTGATTGTGGAAGAAGCAGTAAAGTCATATATATATATATATATATATATATAATTTCATTCAGCGAATTTTTAATCACTTTGTATTAAAAATTTAAGGATTTTTCCCAATGGAAACATGGACTGTATTTGTGCTTCAGATGAATTCAATGAAAACAATTGGTCATGTATGATAAATTAAAGATTTATAAATTTGTAAGAGGAACAAATTTTATGTCTTACAGTAATTCCAATCACATGTAATTTAGAAAGATGAAACTTCATATTTAGAAACCATAAATCCACATTTCTTCTTTACAAAATCCTAGGAAATTCTGTACTGCTGGTAGTTCATGAATGTAAATGTTCTTATTAGGTTGGGTGAGATGGTAGACCTTCATGTTCAGTTGTTTTTCCATATATGATCAAATGCAAGTCAATTATAAAATTTTATGCAACTATCTAAAGATTTTAATCTTCTTGTGAAACAATGTGGTCTAATGGCCAGAAGCAATAGTTAAAATTTTGAGATGGATCTGATGCACATATATATTTTATTTTGACAGTGGTAGTAATTTAGATAAAGGTACTGTACCATATTCCTGTGCACTTCGAAGACTAGAAAAGGGAGGCAGTTATATAACTTTGTTTTGAAATAATTCTAGTGAAATTTTGACTTTGAGAAATGTTTAAATTGATATTAATTTCTAAATGAATTGTTATATTTTCCTACTTTTTCTTTATAATAATATAATCCATTCAGATCTTATTCATTGATTTATTAGTTCAAAACAGCATAATAAATACACAAAGATATAGTAGCTATTACCGTATTACCAGTAAAAGGTATGTCATACAGTATTGGGGGGGGGGGGGGGGGGGGGGGGGGCTCTTGTTTTCTAAAAAAAGTCCCAGGTGTGTGCTAATAGGGATAAGGGCAATCAGTAGGATGAATATGGTATGTGTTCTATGAATTCCAACTATGTTCATATTTCATGTTTGAGTGAGCAAAAAAAAAAATTGTCAAGTTCTGATTCTGTTCTCTGTGACTCTTACCTAAATATTATAGACAATAACACCCCGTGGGGATCCGGGTTGTTAGAATAGATCCTCAGTACCCCTTGCTTGTCGTAAGAGGTGACTAAATGGGGCGGTCCTTCGGATGAAACCGCAAAAACCAAGGCCTCCATGTCACAGCAGGTGTGGCACGTAAAGGATCCCTTCCTGCTCAAAGGCCATAAGCGTCGAGCATAGGCCTAAATTTGCAGTCCTTCACCGGCAATGGTGACGTCTCCATATGAGTGAAAGATTCTCGAGTGGGACGTTAAACAATATTTAATCAATCAATCAATATAGACAATAAATATGAATCTAGTCATAAAATAATTATAGTTTTGAATTTTCTATAGAATTGAAGTGAAATTTTATCCACATTTGTTCCTTTTGTCACTGTGTCAGAGTTTTTGAAACCCACTGTTTTGTAGGATTTGTCCACTAAAATTGCTTTAGATCTGCAGAAAGTTGTAGTACATATTGTTTGGACTGGTATTGCTATCAAAATATCTTGTGAGCAAGGATCAGATTTCAGAAACTCTGTTTATGTTATATTGACCAGTTTATAATTTCACAGATGATGGTTAAATAAGGTAAGCAAAATATTTAAAATGGGGTGGGGGGGTTATATATATGTTGTACATATTTACACAATAGTCCATTCTTGGCACCAAATTGGCTGGATTCCACTTACTGAAGTAAGAGAGAAATTCAGAAGAAATCACATGTACTCTAATGAGAACTAGCAGATCAGTTATTGCAACATTTAAATTTCTAGAAATGTGAATTTTGTTTCCTGTAAAATGTTAGGGAAGGAAACAGGAAAACAAATGACCTTGTGTAATTCAGCTGACTTGGTGTCGAGTATTGTGCAGAATGACATACACAGAAATGGTCAAATGTTTTATAGTTTTAGTAAATATTAAGTACATAAAGCATATGATTTCCTGAATAAATGAACACTTGATGTATCGATGTGTCAAGGGATAATGTAAATAAATCAGCTTTGAGGAAACAGTTTTTAATTCATGTATATGAATATATAAGTATAATATTTCATTGCAGATAATCACAGCTTATCAGAAGCAAAGATTTTCTTTGAAACCAACTACTCACACATCTACTTCATTTTTAATGACAATTTTTCAACTGTTGAGGCAGACCTAAAACAAAGAGGTAATATGATGCAATGTCAAGCAGGCCATTAACTAGAATTTAGGATTAAGTACAACTCTGTTGTGTTTATTGGGGTTATATTTTCATTGATTGAAATTTTATTATTAATAACAGCCAACAGAGCTCACAGAGAGGAACTAGATGGAATTCTATTTGTCTTTGAGGTTGGTATAGTTCTATTATTATTATGATTTTTTTCGTGGTGAAATAAGGTTTTTGGATTGTAAAGTAGATGCATGAGTGCATACTTGATTTTATTAAGGCATTTGATAGCTATATACAGAAGCCATCAACAGGCACTTCTCAGTACAAGTTAGTGTTTTATACAGCAATATATTATACCTAACATAAGCAAAATTAATATACTTGCAATGAATTATTACTATTACTTAGATTGACAAAGTGTAATATATGATGTACATATATTTTATGTACTGTGCAAACTGTATTCATACAGAACAGAAAAAGGGAATAAATGAACATGTAAACAAGTTTGTTTGACAAAATTAATTGTATTATTAGGTACTATTGTAAAGGCCATTCAAATTGTTAGTACTTCATTTAATTATATTATTGAATACTGTTTATTTAGATGATTTATATATTTGTATTTCTCTGTCCATGCTTAATAATTCATGTGAATAAATTTTCAGAAAATACTCATACTATTACCTGAATTGATACATAAGAGATGGATGTTTCACAGTATTGGTGAGTTTTTTGATGCCATTTCAAATAAATAATTTCTGTTTTGAAAAAAGAAGTAAATGTGTTATGGAAACAAGAGACTAATGTCTCCTCATATGAAATGTCACCTCATATTTATCTATTGCTTTTTCCACCATTTTTTTTTTATAGGGAGAGTTTTAAAAAAGCTGTTGCATCCAGGGAATGGATTAAAGGTGTGTAATGAAAATTGTATTCTGCTGAAAGAATTTTTGTAATTTCATCTTTACAATATGTAAAAAAAAAAGATGTTTGAAAAGACTTACATGGTTAAATTTATCTCATAGGTGAGGAAAGATGGCATCCGATTATTCATGCTGTGGTACCAGATATTAAATGAGAATGCTTCAGAAGAGTGCCATGAAATATTCCTGCAACTGGTGCCAGGTTTGGGAAAGGGAGTTCATCAAGAGGTTTTATATGGGAAGTCTCCTGAAGCCTCTGAGAGTAAGTACTGAATCGGTGAAGGATTTTTATCAGTCACTCATTCATGTTGGAATATTGAGTGTAAAAGAATTGATGGAGGAAAAACCCTAGGCAAATGCTATTAAGCATGTTTCTAAAAACTGTGTTTAAACATTAAGATTATAAGGGATTCTGGAGTATATTGAAAGAAAATGAATTTTAGATACACAAGTTTTATTTGTTACAATATTGTAATTGAAGGTTGCAGTGGGACTATCATGTCAGGGGACATAACTCCAATATTACCAAGCAGTGGAGAAAAATTACCAGAGAATATAACCAAACACTATTTTGATGCCTTGTTGTACTACATGGTGTCTGAGGTAAAAATCACATTAAGAGGGAGAAGTTGTCTAGACAGTTTAATAATAAAAGTTTCTTTTTAATGAATAATCCAAAAGGCAAATGAATTACTAATTACTTCAAATGATTGTTTGTGTTCCAGGTCACCAAAGTGGAGTGGACAAATAGAATAATGAGAGAGACCTGCTTTATATTTCTATTTGATAATTTCAAGTCATCATATTTGATGTGGCTGCTTCCAACATTTGATAAAACTGGAGATATTTATAATCCCAGATTAGGTACTGTAGCTTGTGATATACATGTATATATAGAATGAAAAGAAAAAAAATAACAAAATGAATTCATGTTGGATGAATTGTATAAGATACTTGTACATATGATATACATGAACATATATCTTACTTGATTCAACTAGAACTGTTGTAGATATTTGTGTATTGGTTATCAGGAATTATACTAGCACAAAGAATTTACAAGATACATACTGTTTGTCCCTCCAGATTTGCCAGAGTCTCGGAGAGTGTCAGAGTTGGAGAGTCATGATATGCCTGGTAATGTGTCAGACTGTCGATACTCCTTCATCAAGTGGCTGGCTCACTTTGTCTTCATCTCTAAGCAACAAGACAAAGCCATCGAGAAGTATAGTATTCTAGACAGAAATTTATGTGATTGAATAATTACCAAATACAAGTGCATAGTGTCATTTTTATTTTTCATGTGCTTCATAATGACTCTGATGCAGTAATTTTGTCACTTAAAACTCAAATATTCAAAATGAATTGGTTTATTTATTTGAGCACAGTGTCTTTTCATGCTAATAACGTGTAGTCATGTATTATTTGGTATCATTAAATAGTCAAGTTCCTGAGACAGTTGGTTCTGAGGAGGACATAACAGAGACAGACCATCCAATGGCAGCAGCTGCAGAAAACATGCCAGGAAGTAATGCTAGCACCCTGTCCACTGGTTCACATCACTCGGAGCTGGAGTCCCTGACGTCTAGTCTCTGTTACGAGGAATGGGGAGATGAGAATGAGATTGTCCGAGCAGTTTTGTTTTCCACTCGAGAAAATATTAATATTATTCACGAGTCCTTTAGACAGGTACATCAACACAGAAATTCTTTGCTTGTGTTGATGAAATGTAAATATTTGACATAGTGTTATGGGTAAACACAGTTGAGATACAGTTTGTGTATAGGTTATCAAATGATTTAATAAGTTGACTGTTGTATGCTTTCAGGCTTTTTTATTCTCCTTGAATCAGTCTAAATCCATCAAAACAGTGATCAGTGTGTATAAGGACTGGTTTCAGGTAATGTAAAGGCATGCTTTGTGGAATGCTGTGAATGCATGAGTCAAAGTCACATTAAAACAAATCTCATGGGATCTTCTTTATCAACTAGCATAGGTGCATTGCTTAACTAACAATACATTTACAGTATTGACGAATGAAGAAAGATTCATAAACTACAGAGAGAATCTTGAACATTTTTCATTTACCATACTTTTTTGATTTTCAAATTTGATAACATGGATGTGTAACAGAAAACATTTATCCATGTATTTTATCCTTTGAAAATGGAGTTGTTTACATGTAATTGCAATCAAGTATCACCAGAGGAATAGAATAACTTAATGTCATTATTATCAAATACTGTTGTAGAATCTTTTTTTCTTTTTTTTTTTGGTTTTTGGGATCTTCATTTTGTGGTTTAAGAATAACCTGTTTGTAGAGAGTTTTAGTTCATGAGTTTCTCCATATCATCAAACTATGAAAATTAGACCATTATGAAAATTGTTGATTTTGCAATACACTGCATGATATATTGGAATTTTCAGAAATCACTGCATTGTAATTTAAAATATATTGCACGGGTGTTGTACTTCATAGATACTCAGTCTAGTTCATCATAGAACACATTATTTACTAACATGTTAGTTCATAAACCTATCTTAATGAACCTCTTGTGCATAAACTGAATGCTGTTTTTCCTTACATAGCATGATGACCAAAAACCTATCTTCATGCAAGAACCATCCGATATAGGCTTTGGTCATGCACCAGAATATCACCATAGCAGCTTGTCTGATATCTTGGAAGAGGACTCCTCTGATGTATGTATGATAATCATGGTCTTGATGTAGAGAATGCCTCCATTATATAACATGGTCATGTGTCTCTGTAATGTGACTCTAATTAGTATTGTGGAATGCTGACTCGTTGATATTCATACTTTGGAAACTGTATAATTTATTATTATTTGTGTGGTGTACTTCAATGAGTGATCAAATGATTTTTTTATGGTATTTAGCTAACAGCTCAAAATCATTGACCTGCAAAGTGAAATAGTGGATTCTTTGTATTTATGTACACTTTTGAACTTTCCTGCAAAAGCAATAAATTGAAGTTATTTGGTAAGGATGTGAAGATTGGTATGTTTCACTGATAGATGGACACAGATAAATACAGGATATCAGAACTATAAAATTTTGGATCTCTTAAAAAAAAGAAAGTGTGAAAATTATGCACCACATGGGCAACTTTTGCATACAAATTAGTGATGACTAAAGATACAAAAGTATTTGCCTGAATTGAAGATCATCTTTCAGAATGTTGCAAGCGAATATTCTAGTACCAAAAACGTAAGTTATTGGATTAAATTTCTGATGTTTGGTATTGGAAGACAGCGAACAGAAAATCATAATACTGTTCATTTCTCTACAGTATGAGGATATTTACTCTATGATATTTTCTTGGATCATTATAATAACTGACTGATTTGAAATGATATTATAAATAATCACATTTTACGCATCAATATCCATTCACATATGTGAAGCAACGCCCCTACACACACACTTTTGTTGACATGTCATGTTCTTATCACATTATTATCACATACAAAGTTTGTTGTTTTTACATGCAAAGGTCAAATTATTAGCTAGCTGGTCATAGTCGAAATGCAAGGTTGAACCAATGCTCACGTACTGAAGGATAAATGCTGCCCCCTCACCCTTAATGATTTTGGAGTTTGGGTATAACTGCTTTTCTTGCTAACCAAGAATTTTTATACAAATATGAAGGCTCCTCCACTTTCACATTAAGTGCCTGAACTCATATATCTGATAGTTATGTGTGTTTGTTTAAGGAAAAGTTGCTCAAGTTAACACAGAAAACAAGATCTTGTTGGACATACTGAGTATTAAAAACATGGTGGAAATGGAGATGTAATGATGATTTCGGTATTCTGTGTACATCTGTTATGAATTTGAACGGATGTGAATCTCAGTCCATCTGTAGGTGACACAAATCAATACATTTTTAAATATTTGGTGGGGATGTGAAGTTTGATCTGTTTACATCTGAATACATCTGCTTGTACTGTGTACAACACAGGACATATTCATTGTCAGCAGAAATTTCTTAACTGCAAAAATTTTATTGAAGCTATAAATGACTGATAAATATTAGAGACTTGATCTTACATTACAGTTAAGGTATTCTTCTGTCGTATATACAAACTACATATCAATATTGATGATAAGGTCAGGTTTGTTTAGGAATCAGTCCATGTCAAGGTAATTCTCACCTCGAAATCTAACTGAGATTAATGAACTTCAGATTTTGGCAATTCATTTTTTAAAACATTTTTAACCCATTTGCATTTTAATGCATGAGACCTATAGGTGACTGTTGATGGTTCAAATGTCTCTCTCTCGAAGTTCTGATATCAAGGTCCCAATTTTTTTCTCTACATAACTAAGCAAATTTACTTTCAATTTCTCAAAGTTCTTGATCTCTTGAAGTGAAATTTGGGTTCTGTAAAACATTTTTCATTGTTTTTCACTTTTGATCTCCCAGTGTGGTGGTAGTGTATACACACCAATAATCAATATTTTGTATTTTAAAAAAATCTTTTTATCTTTGCAAGGTAAAGTTAGAACTCTGTTTTGAAATCAAGTCAATTACCAAAAAATATGAAGGACAACATGTCAAAACAATCCCAGAATGTTGTAAATATGCAACTCGGTTTATTCAAAATCTTAACCATAATGGTGAGATCATAAATTTTCCGATTTTACTCAACTTTCAGTTACTTGAACTCGAGAAGTTTTATTAAGTCTAGGTCCCTTGAACTTGAATCAATGAGAATCATCTGTATTATGCATTCCTTGCATCAACATTCAGACTAAGATAAAATCATAGAATGTTTACTTCAGCTTATTGGTTGTAATATTACAACAGTGTACATATGAAGCTGCCTACATACAATTATGTGAGAAAAGAGCATGTAGTTTTCATTGAAATAATTACATACTTGAAATTGTTTGATGACTCATTTACAGCCAGTACTGCACACAGATGACCATAAAAAATTGTATAAACAAGAGTACTTATTATTTCAGAACTTCATATATAGTGTGTATGGACACTATATATCATTGTTATACCTGTACAGATGAATTGTCCAGTATGTATGACAATTGAATATACAAGATAAGGTAACTAAAAAAATTATGTATTTTCATTCAGGAATCAGCACCACAGACCAAAGATCTCTCCAAGTCCCTGCCATCTCTAGATTCCATCAACAACTCTCGGATCAGGAACGCCTCGTATCTAGGGGCCATTTGTGACCTCGCTGATGGTGGCAAGTTAAATGATGTCAGAGCAGGAATACAAAAAGTCCTGCAAGTTTTCATTGTCAATTCAGCCAACGTATTTCTGCTACAAACAGATGATGAAAGTGACATGTCAGAGCAGGTAAAACTAACAGATGATGAAGGTGCCATGTTAAAAACGAATTATAAGAATATGTAGTAGATTATGTTTCTGAGATTTTGTAGAAATAGAAAATCCATGCATGCTTATGTATTTTTGAATTGTATACATGCTCAGAACTGTGTTGAAGTTAGTATTTGACATTGCAGGTTGATTTATGTAAGAAAGTTATAAATATCTACAGATATCTAGTCATGAACATCAAAATGGAACAAAAGACATGGTAAGTGTGTGCAAAGTTGACTTCTTTGAGTAGTTTGACTAGATTACAAAGTTCAGATACTGTAAGGGGGAGGGGAAGCATGACTTGTGGTATCAATGTGTGGAATATATACAATACAGTGAAACAGTGAATAAGTCATTAGTAATTACACTGAAATTTTGTTTTGTAAATCAAAGTAAATATCTACCTGACACTTACATGCATTCATTACAATGTACCAACCTACATGGGGATTTTTTTAACCTTTGAATTCAAGGGCCTGTGCTATTCACATTGGGAAAAACAGCAATATTTGGTTGAAATTTGGAAAACACTTTTTAAAATATTAGTTAATTGATATCTACTAATTTAATTTCTTGGTTTGGGTGGTACAGAAAGACAGAAATGCTCAAGTAAATCCATGACCCAGGCCTTGTCCTATTCAGATTTTACCAATGGAAATTAGTATTGGTCTCTAGTGTAAGTGATGGTTATAGATAACAATTGTTTCAGAATCCTCACCTGAACTTAAATCATTAACTGTCATTTTCTACATGTATATTGTTTTCTGAAATTGAAGGAAAACTCTTGGAATTTGTTTCCATTGAAAGACATGTAACACAGTCATTAGCATGTTCCTTCTTGGACCCAGTCTCTTATTGATTTTCCACCTATTCACATGTCAAGTAAGTCAGGGGACATGGATTCCTAACTTGAAGATCTGTCTTTAATTTTGAAATATAAAGATACAGATTTTTTTTTTTTGATTTTTTTTTTACTGTATTTTAATCTAACTATATGATGATAGTATTGAAAAAATCCAAGATGGACGCCGATCAAGGTAGACGGTGAAAAAGCGCTCTTGTGTTTGTGGTAGAATATCTAGTGTTATTCAACTGAGAAATGAGCTGAAAGGTTACCAAACATTAGAGAAGATACTATACATCGTTTTTAGTGGTCACAGTTCCAAAAAAGTGGTTTGGATTAATTTATTTGCATCCATCTGTGACAATGCCGGGTAGCAGAGAGAGTACTACGAGTTTGAGATCTACTCGGACAGGGAGAAAGGCCACTGTTTCTCAAGCAAAGGACAATTCTATGTGTGACACCAGTTTTGATGCAAGCCGTCTTACTGGAGAATTAGATTCCATTAAAAACATCACTCCAAGAACTTCCAACAAAAAAAGACATCAATTCGCTAAAAAACACGTTTGTAGATCTGCTGAATGAATTCAAGACAGACATGGCGAAGAAGATTTCAGATCTGAAGGAAGAATATGAAAATAAGATCAAAGGCTTGGAGATGGTGAATGACAACCTTTCTAAAGAAATTTCAACAATTAAGGAGTCTAACGCGAAGTTGAGAACACAAGTTAATATGGACAGGCAACTTGTGCAAGAGGCAGCTGTCTCGTGTAATTTCAATGAACAGTACTCGAGGAAAAATAATGTGAAAATATTGAATTTCCCCACAAAACCTGATGAGAACCTTCGACAGGATGTAATCCAAACTATTACGGACGATCTCGGACTCTGAACGGACCATGCAGACATCACGGAGATACACCGCATCCCGACAAAAAACCGCGCCCAAAGAGACAAACCGGTCATTGTGTGCTTGGCCTCTTCAGAAATCAAAAGAAATATCATGCGGCAAAAAAAGAACCTTAAAAACAATGTGCGCGTGGTAAATGATGTGACCAAGAAAAATCTGGACCTTATTAAAAGACTCAAAGAAAGTAGTGAAATTGACAGTGCGTGGTATTTTAACACTGCAGTGTGTGGAAAGACCAAATCCGGTCATCAGATGAAATTTGAACTCTTCGATGATATCCATCAAAAAATGAGAGTCCAGAGGAATTCATGAAAAAGTGAAATAATGAACGGTGTGAAAAACGCTTTCTAAATAATGACCAGGAAACTTTCTTTTTCTTTTGTCAGTGATTTAACACTTTAAGTGAAGTAAACCAAGCAACTCTATGTAATTCCTTTTTTATCTGTTGTCATTGTCATATTTGGATGTATATAGTTATATTTTATTAGTTTTGTAAAAGTCAACAAGTTTAGTGGTTTACTGTCATTGAAAATTATGTTTACCGACTGTAAATGTAATCGGGATCGACATACGCAGAATTTTTATGTAAACAAGTGTTACACGTGTTTTCACCCAAAGTGTAATATTTTTTAGTGGTTACCACAACATGCTGCTGATCCATGGGTTTTTGTTTACTTGTGTATGCCTTTCTATCAACCTTCATTGTTATTTTGTGTACTCTGGCTGCAATTAGGTGTATTTTGATTAGATTATTAGAATGTATATATGCATATTTAGATTATGATGGATGAAGTTAAAATATTATCAGTAAATTGCCAAGGTCTGGGGTCTCAAGAGAAAAGAAAAGATGTCTTAAAATTTTTTAAATCTAAGAAGTGCGATATTTACTGTCTACAGGACACACATTTTGTAGAAGATATACACAATATTGTGACAAGTGAATGGGGTTTTGATAAGTGTTTCTTTAGTTCTTATGCATCTAATGCAAGAGGTACAGCTATTATCTTTAATAACACTTTTGACTTCAAAGTTCATGAATATGTATGTGATGAAAATGGTAATTTTGTTATTTTGAATGTTACCTTGGAAAATACACAGATTACATTAGTTAATATATATGGTCCAAACAGAGACAATCCTGACTTTTATAAAATTGTAATTCAAAAGGCTAAAAATCTTGGAAATGAAAGTTACATAATTTGTGGAGACTTCAATTTCATTATGAATCCAACACTAGATTGTAAATTTTATAAAAAAGATACTATAAATAATCCAAATGCATGGAATTTTATGTTTGAAATTATAGAGGATTTGGATCTCATGGACATATATAGAGAGTTACATCCTGATACTCACAGATATACATGGAGGAAAAAAAATCCAAGGAAAATGGCTAGATTGGATTTTTTGTATTATCTAATAATCTTTTTAACTGTGTTCATGAGTGTAATATAGATCCAAGTTATAGAACGGATCACTCTATTGTATTTCTTTCTTTAAGGTTTCAGGATTTCCATAGCGGAAAGGGTTTATGGAAATTCAATAATTCACTGTTATATGATAAAGAATTTGTAGCGAAAGTAAAAAATACTATATCTAATACAAAGTTGCAATATAGTCTACCAGTGTACAATGCAGAACAAATTCCCAATATTCCTGATAACGAAATCACCTTTGTTATCAATGATCAATTATTTTTAGAAGTACTGTTGATGGAAATAAGAGGTCAATCCATTTCGCATTCCTCTTTTGTTAAAAAAAATAAAGATAAAAGAGAAAAAGAATTATAGGATCAGATAAAATGTCTTGAGGATGAAGAAAGTGAGATAGATCCATCTCGCATTGATGAACTTAATAAAGAATTAGAAAAGATCAGAACTGAAAAATTAAAAGGTGCAATGATAAGAGCAAAGGTGAAATGGATTGACGAAGGCGAAAAGCCAACAGAATATTTTTGTAATTTAGAAAAAAGAAATTATGCTAGTAAAATTATACAAAGAATAGAAACTGAGGGAGGGGATATTATTACCAAACAAGATAAAATATTGGAGGATGTGTGTACATTTTATGAAACTTTATATCAAAACAAAACAAAGGATATTGCTCAAAAATGGGAACTTGATAAAGTATTTGAAAATACTAGAAAACTATCTGTGGAAGAAAAATTGGGATTGGAAGGTGAAATTAGTTATCAGGAAGCGGTATACACTCTAAAGAAATTAAATAATAATACAAGTCCGGGAAGTGACGGATTTACAACAGAATTCTTCAAATTTTTCTGGAGAGATATTGGACATTTTGTTGTAAGGTCTTTAAATTTTGCATTTAGAAATGGTACTTTATCGGTTACTCAAAGACAAGGTATAATAGTATGTATACCAAAGCATGATAAACCAAAACAATTTTTAAAGAATTGGCGACCTATTACATTATTGAACACTGTTTACAAAATTGCATCAGGCTGCATTGCACACAGAATAAAATCTGTCTTACCATTACTTATACATGGAGACCAGACAGGTTTTATATCAGGTAGAAATATTGCTGAAAACACTAGGTTAATATATGATATCATGAATTATACACAAGTCAAAAATATCCCTGGATTGATTTTACTTTTAGATTTTGAATAGGCCTTTGATACAGTTTCTTGGGAATTTATGATACAAGTGTTGAAATTTTTTAATTTCGGTAACTCAATTATTGGTTGGATAGAAATGTTTTATAAAGATATCATAACAACTGTTAATCAAGGGGGAAATTTATCAAGATGGTTCAACAACCAAAGAGGCTGTAGGCAAGGCGACCCAATATCCCCATACCTGTTCTTATTATGTGCAGAAATTCTTGCTATAAAATTAAGAGGTAATAACAATATCAGAGGTATACACATAGGAGAAGTCACACATTTATTATCACAATTTGCAGATGACACTACTCTTTTTCTTGATGGGACGAGGCAATCTTTAGAGGCTACCATTCAGGAATTAAGCACATTCAGACAAATATCGGGATTAGCAGTAAATTATTCCAAATCACAAGTTATATGGATTGGTAGTAAAAGACAAAGCACAGAAATATTATTAGGTGACACAAATTTAACATGGGGAAGTAAGACATTCAAGGTATTAGGCATAATATTTGACATTGAATTACAAAATATCATCAAAAGTAATTTTAACGAAAAAATCAAAAGTATCAAGGGTTTGTTAAAACATTGGGAAAGAAGAAATCTTACCCCGATTGGTCGAATCACAGTAATTAAGTCACTAGCGGTATCTAAGTTAGTACATTTATTTATTGCTTTACCCACTCCACCTAAAGACATTATTCAGCAGTTAAATCGTATCCTATTTGAATTCTTATGGAAAAGTCCTGTTTCCAAAATTAAAAAAAAAGTAGTAACGCAAAATTATGAAAGGGGGGGACTCAAGATGATTGACATTGAAAATTTCATAGATAGCATGAAAATGTCATGGATGAAAAAACTACTTAGAGGCTCTGCCAAATGGCAATCAGTTATTAGAGCAGATATTGATATCAATCAAGTACTAACCTTGGGACCACTCTATGCTTTACAAAATGTTGTGAAATGTATTAACAGAGATCATGTAAAATGTAGACTTGAAATAATATATGTAGTCAAAATTCTACAACAGAAAATAAATGAATTGTCTCATTTTTGATATCAAATTTCAAGGAATGGTGCAAATTTGGTGATTAATATGGTCATGATTTTGTCACATAAGAATTGAAGTAGTGAAAAAAGAACTATTTTTCAAGTTTCAAACAAGGGGCCTCTGTGGCCGAGTGGTTAGAGCATCGGGCTCAAAATCACAAAGCCTCTCATCTCTGTCGGCGCGTGTTCGAATCTCGGCCGCGGCGTTATGTGAGCAAGTTTGCCAGTTTACTTGCGGAAGGTTGGTGGTCTCTTCCAAGGTACATTGTATCTGGGTTCTCTCCCCCACCAACAAAAACTGGACGCCACCAGATAACTGAAAAATTGTTGAATGTGGCGGAAAACAACAAATAATCAATCAATCAAGTTTCAAAGATTTTTATCAATTCTGAGGTGCTAAAATTTTGTCCAAGCCATATATAGTCCTTTGCGTTTTATATATTTTGATGAAACAATTTGGTCATATGTAGGTTTCATCATTAAATTGAACTTGTGATTGGAAGTTAATTTGCAATGTATTAAAAACCAATTTTCATTTTCATTTTCAGGGAGAAAATGCTCCAGGTGTTGTTGTGTATAACTACAGGAGTGTTAGGAGATGTTCCCATTTTCAATCAGAAGGCCACTGACCTTCAGAAAAGACTGGCAACCCCAATATTTCAGGTACCATTGTCAAACAGACTAACAAATCCTTATATAAAGTGTAAATATTGATGTAGATATATATACATTGCATGGCATTGTTATCAACAAAACATACCATTAATTATTACTTTTTTGAAAGATATTGACAGAAATAAGCGATAAGTTATTTGACACAACAGAGATAGCTAAAAACAGGTTGACACAACAGAGATAACTCAATAGACAGGTTGACACAACAGAGATAACTAAATCGACAGGTTGACACAACAGAGATAAGTCAATAGACAGGTTGAGACAACAGAGATAACTTAATAGACAGGTTGAGACAACAGAAAGAACTCAATAGACAGGTTGACACAACAGAGATAACTTAATAGACAGGTTGAGACAACAGAGATAACTCAATAGGCAGGTTGAGACAACAGAGATAACTCAATAGGCAGGTTGACACAACAGAGATAAGTCAATAGATAGATTGGCACAACAGAGATTCATAGGTATGCATGTAGAATTATGTAATTCAGTCTACACTTGACTTTATTTTATAGATTCTACTAGCTTACAAATATACACTAATCTTGTGTCACAAATATTTCTACACATGATAAAGTCCATTTGATAGCTATGTGGGATAGGTCAGCCCTGTGTTAAAATCTGGTTGGAAAAATTACAGAATGGAGCAATGGCCTGATGAGATCAGTACAAAGTCTCAATCATGTCAACAGTTTCCGAATGAACAACTTCATACATAAACAACATAGTATCTAGAGCATTAAACATGTAGAGTGCATTACATCAGCTGTTTTATTCACTTGGTTGTCTTTGCCAATATTTGATTTTATACAGCCAAGAATGAGAACCTTTACAATATTGTAATGAAATTATTAAGTAAATTTGGTTGCTTCAGTTCAAATGATATTTGAAGATTGCTTCTTTTGAACTGATTTTAAACCTAGATAAATCTGGGGTAGCCTCAGTACTTTGTAAAGTCACACTAGGTACTGGCCGAGAACCCAGACAATTTTATATGTCTCCTCAAAGCTCTTGACACCAGATTGATTAAAGAATACCCAGTATTGATACATGAATATGTTTTATTTTATTTTAAGTTCTACATTTTATGAATGAGATCAGCTTTGTGAACAGCCATGAAAATTGAGCAAATACATTTCAGACAATTATTGTGACTTGGATTCGTGCTAACCTGAATGTATTTGTGAGTGGCCAGCTATGGGACCAGTTCTTAGAAGTGCTATCCTCCCTGTCAGGCTGGTCAGAACTGATTAGACAGTGGGCGGTAAGTGGACGAAGTACAGCCAATGGCTGACCCTCTAAGTTCAGTGACGTCAGAATTGTTACTACATGTGCATTCTCTGATATCTCAGTTTATGCATTTTTTTTTTTTAATTAATTAATCTCAATTAATTGTTTTTAAAAGATCAGTGCCACTGATTTATACTTTACAGGAAACTCTTATATAAATGATGTGCAACGGAAAATAATAAGAATTGAATTTAGGTGAATTTCTAATCTCTCTAGTAAATAAAATTTTGGGCATAAATCTGAATTTGCAGTATAACCAACTGGTACAATGGTATGAGAGTAACAGTGGTTTGAAGATATCTTCTATATACTAGTATAAAACTTATCAGTGAATTATGAAATGAATGTAGCCATAACAAAGTAAGAAATTTCAGCTATTCAGTGGTGGCTTAAACAAAATTGCTACCATGTGTAAGAAAATCTATTGATCTTGTATGTGTTTTAAACAAAACACTATAATTGGTTGAAACATCACTCAATTTTGTTAATGCACAGAAAATATGATGTACTTTTTTTGTACACAGAATACAATGGACACCCTAACACGAGTCCTGGCCAAGCAAGTGTACGGGTTAGATCTGACAGACCTACCTTTACAAAGGCTGACAGAACAGAAAGAGAAGAGACGGCGAGGGAAAAGTCAAGGTACGTAACTCTTCTTGGGAGAATCAACAGCTATAATTACTGTCAATCTCAGCAGTAAACTTGTGTAAAAGCTTGTGCAGCTGTTGTTAGGAATGAAGGTCAAGTTGATCACTAATTATAGCAATTTACATGTATCTTCATGGTTAGGGAAAACTACACATGTAGGTCATTGACTATTTATTTTGTTGGTTTAATTTGTAACAGAGATCCCAAGGAACAAGAACTGTGATAAGAGTTTCTCTCGCTCCTGGAGCAAAAATGAGCCACCATATGATAAGGTCAACACCAGCACAAATGTACCATTTGAGAGGGGAAAATATAAGAGTGATGGTATGTATCTTATACTGAACTTACAATAAATGCATAAGATTTCTGAAGCAGAAAAAACTCAATTTTATGTATATTTAATAGTTTTATCATAGATGCTTTAAGATAAAATAGCAGAATAGCTACATGTACTGGTAACTTACTGGACATACTTTATTAGATGGGGAGTTATTAGACATTGTAGAACAATAAGTGATGTCACAGAAGTGTTCTTATTTGTAATATTTACTATACTACATGTCTACATGCCAAAATATACAAGCGGTATGACACATATATGTAGCTTCTGTCAAAATATTTATAGACGAGACTGCCAAGGGCGTGCAGTCTTTAGATCATTTCAACTCAAAAGACTGGGAGTGAAAAAAGAAATTCTTTAAATTCATGGACATGCATGTCATATTAACATCAGTTGAACAAATGAATAATTATTCCTTTGTGTTGTAGGTGCCGGTGGTAGTAAGTCACGACCGGATCTGAACAAGCAGCGCTCCCTGAGTGGAGAGCCCTCCCCCTCTCATTCCCGTCAGCCATCCAATGCCTCAGACTCTGCCCTCTACGTTAGAAGCAACAGTGATGGCAACCTGGCTGATCCTAAAGACCTGGTGGAGAGATTGAAAGGTATTTTATTACTTTCTTTTTTGGTTGTTCATTTTATGTGTTTGTAGGCAAATTACCGAGATTATATATATGCTATGTGGAACTGTACAAGCTGATCGTTGATATTGTTTTTAAAAAAAATTCTTCAAATTTTTGATCACAGATCTCTTGAGTCCATTGCTTGTGGTAGTGATTAATAAAAACTCATCCAAAGTCTGTTCCCATACTAGCTCAATTTGATAAAGTAGGATAGAGCTTACACTTTACTCTTACCATTGGCAGGGGTGGGAGTGGAAATTACATTGAGGGATGTGCTCAATTATTGTAGCTTCAGATGTTGAATTTGGTCCATAGAATTTGGATGCTGGCCAGATTGAAGTTTTTGAAGCAGATTATAGTTTTTGGAATTGGTTGCATTCCCAAGTAACTAGGCCTTGTGTGGATCAAACTTGCATGGAAGTTTCATCTAGGAATATAAATTACCATACTCTCCTCAGATGCTGAGTGTGACCTAGATATGTGTATTTCTAGTTGATTGACCAGGTTTTTGGACCAGGTTCAACTTTTTGGGAGTGGTCACACACAGAAGTAATACTTTTAAGTTGTATCAATTGTGAAAAATTGGTAAGAATGAAATGCAATCACCCTGAGACTTGCAGTATATACAGTGGTCCAGTAGCAGGACTATCATTAAGCCACTATTAGTACTCCAGTAAGGTCTTTGTATGAACAAATATATAGCCTACTGGACGTGTCCAAATTCGCTCCTGAAATAACTTACTGATTAGCAAGCCAAAAAACAATAAACATGTAATTTGTAGTGTACATACATGTACATTTGTAGATTTAGTGCTAACCTTTTTTAATACATTTTTTTACTTCTGTAAAACTATTTTGTTTGTCCCGATGAAGGGACAGGTTGTCCCAAAAATTTGACAGTATAATTGTTTGAGTCATTGGTCATTTCAATGCTTTATATAATTTATATAATCTGACCTTGCATTACTTTGTGGATCTGACACTTTTAGGTATTTAGTGTAGTTGGAACTCTCTTCTTTCTCTCTCTCTCTATATATATATAGATATTAATTATAATGTATAATTCATATTTAATTTAGTGTATTGTTTTATGATTTATGAAAAATATAAGGTACCATATGAATAGATCTAGGATACATTTCATACATCTGTTTGCATGTATCATACTCATACCATATTTTATCATAATATCAAATACATGTATGTCATATTGCATAATTGTCTATTTCAAAAACCCTTTGGTATAAGAAAAAGGGAAATGTAATCATGGCTAATGCCAATGCATTTATTGTATATGTGTTTTGTGCATCTTGGCCCCATTTAGAAATGGCCTTCATTGAGGTGAGTTCTTCAAGCTTTTTCGAACTATGTTTGAGGTTCTACTGTGATTTTAATACTGCATAAGGGTAATGGATGAAAATTAATATTCTTAATTTCTATTGAACGCCATATATGCTTTTGTTTAAGTACACACTGGTTAGAATTTTAAAGCTTTTCAGTTAACAGAGAGAATAATGAAAGTACATGTATTGTAAACCAACTTATAGTGGTGACTATGTGTACTGTCATTCAATGAGATGATGTAGACTTAGTTAATGACTAGTAATATGTCATAGTGAACCAGTGATTAGATCTTACTCATAAGACAATACTTGCAAATAAAAATTGGATTACAGTGTTTTAGGAGTACATGTGATTTTAATTCAATATATTGATCATTTCCATTACTAGTCAAAATATATTTTGACTTTGTCCTATTTCTGTCAGGTGTGTCATCAGCAGAGATGAGAGAGAAGCATGATAGCACAGATATACCTGCATGTACAGTCTCTGTGTCCAGCACATCTGAAAACATAGGTATGCACATACTTACCAGCACTGAATTGCTTGCATTGACCTGTTTAAAGGTTCAAATACACATCTTATAGCTATGAATAACTCAGAAGAATTGAGATCTGCATGTCAAATGCTTACATCTGTAAAATAAAGGATATGCAGTATATAACTGATATTCATTAAAATGACAAAATTAAACATAATCATCTGACTTTGATAAAGTATGGAGAGCGTATGTCATTGGGAGGTTATGAAATGGAGAAATTGATATGTCTCTTGTGTCAGTTTCTTTGTCACTATCAATATCAGAAAGTTGCCCCTTGTGTCAGTTTATGTCACTATCAATGCCAGTAAACTGTGCCCCAAGTGTCAGTTTATGTCACTATCAATGTCATTAAGCTGTGCCCCCAGTGTCAGTTTATATTACTATCAATGTCAGTAAGCTTTGCCCCAGGTATCAGTTTCAATCTCTATTAAAGTCAGTATGCTGTGCATCGTATGTCATTTTCTCACTATCAATATCAGTATGCCATGCCCCGGATGCCAGTTTCTCTGTCAATGTCTGTATGTCATGCCCAGGTGTCAGTTTCTCTATCAATGTCTGTATGTCATGCCCAGGTGTCAGTTTCTCTATCAATGTCTGTATGTCATGCCCAGGTGTTAGTTTCTGTCACTTCCAATGTTGGTATGAAGTGCCCTGGATGTCAGTTTGTCTCTCACTATCAATGTCTCTATGTCATGCCCCAGATGTAAGGATCTCTGTTACTATTGATATCTATGCTTTGCCCTTCTCTATCACCATTAATGTCCTTGTCCAAGGTGAATCTTAGGGAGCACTTCTATTCCCAAGCAAACAAAGCTATATATACTGGAAGTCAAGCTTTGTGTACTGCATGTGTTATATATTCTGTTGATGAGTGACCAGATAACGTATCATGAAAAATTCATTCCTTAATAACTATGCATCTAGAGATGCATGTTAATCATGCTCCAGTGCTGCATGTGGCCTAACATTTTCAGATCCATTATCAGGTGTAACTTCATTTTTATACTCCAGTGTAGGACAGATAATCAAATGATTTGTTCATTCATTTGTCAAGCTCTCTAATCTTGCATTTTTATTTGTACATCATATACAGTGAGGATTTTCAACCTTTGTCAGTGAATGCATCTTGAAAGGAATGTATCTTGTCTCAAACTAGACTTGTGCATAGTAAAGTCATATTCAGATAGTAGCTCAATAACACATCTTGAGAGGGATGTGTACCATGACCCCAAAAAGTTAACATCATTTTGGAATCTTGACTATGTATATTGTAAACTGTTTTGATCATGCATAGCCCTCATATTCTGTGGAACTCTCCCTCATTTTTAACTAAAAAAGTTAAAAAGAAAAACTTCCTCTGTGTGTGTGTGTGTGTGTGTGTGTGTGTGTATACATATATATATATATACACAAAGTCTCTTTTGTTGGAGCAAAATTTCAAAACAAACACTCTAAACACTGAAATATTTCAACCGTGTTTCCGGACATAGTCAGTCGTGTTTATTGATCATAGCAACGTAATACAAGACTACATGCACAGAGTACCATGACGTCACAAAAAGTATTACATTTTAGGTCTATTTCATTTGTAATACTCTTTGTGACATCATAGTACTCTGTGCATGTAGTCTTGTGTTACGTTGCTATGATCAATAAACATGACTGACGAAGACCGGTAACATGGTCGAAATATGTCAGAAAAATGTTTAGAGTGTTTGTGTGTGTGTGTGTTAATCTCATTTATAGGGTTGTAAATCTTAATACATTTTAAAAATTTAAGCCAAGCAAAATTCGAACAGGGCAATTTTTTCCTTCAAAATCTCTCCTCAATTTTGTGTCTGTGTGTTATTTTAGGTGATTACACTCTTGTCAGTTTAGAGCTTATGACTTTTAAAGACACTTCCTGCACTTACCTGATCAGCAAAGTGTGAAAGTGTCTCAGGGGAAAAGAGGAAGTATGAGATGGACTATTGGTTTATTATTCAGTTAAATTGGTCTGGACCATGTGAACTTTTAAAGAAAAAAAAAGCTAAATACATACACACCAATTTACCTAGACTGTCTGAATGAAAATTAAGAAAATCTTTTGGA
Source organism: Ostrea denselamellosa (assembly GCA_024699665.1). NCBI lineage: Eukaryota > Metazoa > Mollusca > Bivalvia > Ostreida > Ostreidae > Ostrea > Ostrea denselamellosa. Next base: position 2,963,404 of record JAMZEH010000014.1, read on the forward strand.
GATTTGGGATAGTAATGATGGTCCATATAAATAACTATGGATTGCTGTTTATTGAAAGAAATACTAATATAGACAAAATTTAATATCATTGTTTTTAATGAATTTGGAGAAACTTTTAAAACAATATCTTCCTGGGTATTTTCCTTAAAATATCAAATTTTTGAAGATACAAAATGACTAATGACCAGAATTTCCTTTCTTCCTGGGGAACTCATCTTTACTAAAGTAATGATGAGTGCCATGGAATTTTTCTTCTGATTTTAATAACTTTTTAAAATGTAAATGAACAATATTTTAAAAAGAAATGATGATAAACATTGAATATTACTATATAATCTATAAAAATCCTTAAAACAATAAAGAGATATTCCAATTTAAATGTGAAAGATAAAGGAGAATGAGTCAATACCATCATCAATATTAGTATAGCTGAATCTTTTCAAAGTCCTTGCTCCGGGGCCATCGAACTTAGATAAGCTTAGTTTTGATCTAAGTCTTATTTATTCACAATACATCTATGTTCCTTCTACAAAAGTGAAACTCAGAGAACAAAATTGAGCTTGTTTAATTTTTATGGTCCCAGAGCCATGTCTTTCTTTTATTTTTACATGCAAGTCAGTCAAATGAATGTAAATTTATTAAGTGTGTTTTCAGTTCTGTATATACAGTTACAGTAAAAGGAGTGATTTAAACCCTGGGAAGAGGTCACTCACTCTCATTTTAATGTGAATTTTTAAATTTAACTTCCTTGACTAAAAGGTTAGCAGGAATAATCACATAATGTGAACTTTGAAGCCTAGGGGGATGAAACCGTGTAAGATTATTGATTCAGGTGGGAGGAATATTTTGGATTTGAAGTAGGTCAGGATTTCCTCGTTTTAGAATTGTTACCCACACATAGGGAGGTAATGATTTTAAATGGACTCCTTTGTAAATGGACATTTCCTGGGAGTGAGATACCTTATTATTCTAGCAGACTATTCATTATCCAGGTCAAATGTGGAACAAATGTCATTAAATTCTTAGGGGCCTCCGTGGCCAAGTGGTTAGAGCATTGGGCTCAAAATCACAAAGCCTCTCACCTCTGTTGGCGCGTGTTCGAATCTCGGCCGCGGCGTTATGTGAGCAAGTTTGCCAGTTTACTTGCGGAAGGTCGGTGGTCTCTTCTCAGGTACATTGTATCTGGGTTCTCTCCTCCACCAACAAAAACTGGACGCCACCAGATAACTGAAAAATTGTTGAATGTGGCGGAAAGCAATAAATAATCAATCAATCATCATTAAATTCTTTAATTCTTTTCTTTATGTGTAGATACGTACACATTGCGACATCATTTTCTTTACCCCCAGCTTCAGCACAGTGTACAAAAATCTAACCTATCAGAACTCATTTTACAACCCACATAGGAAATAAAGTTATTTATTCCCTTGCAACAGAGTTGCTAAGGAATAAAGTGAAATTTATCTGTTCATTAATTCATTCTCTATTGTGTATGTTTGTGTTTGTAGATGGTTGATTTGGCCATATTAACAAGATGTCAAAGTGGAAGGAATGGGATTTGAAACTAGATCAGTATCAATTAATTCAGGGTCCTTGTTAGGTTTATAAGTTTAAGGACAGGGTCATTGGAAAGCACTGTTGGAGCTATACCATGTTGTGAGGAGATGGCTCATCTTTATGGAGCTCTTGTTTAATGCGATAATTGCATCATAAATATATGTATGAATGTTTTCCTATATATTTTGCAAAACATTCAGAAACAACAAAATTTGGACCATTTTGTCTTCATTAAGTAAAGCTGCCTTATTTGATTTATCATACTGTTGTGAATGCTATACAACAGAATAAAACAGGGAAATGCTTGTAGACACCATTCTCTAGGAGGACATTTTTTTTTCATATTTTGCAATAAATTATGAAGAGTAAAACATAGTTAATGTCAAATTTTGTAGAAACTTGAGAGCAGTTCAGTCCCTTAGAAATTATAAATCTGACCGAATTTACAAGGATTATGTATGCGTACTTTGACTAATTAAGCTAATTGTACAATTTACTTACTACTGCAGAAGAAGGAAATATGTCTTGAATAGTTGCTAAAGGAGCTTAGTTTTCAGTTTTTGAACAATCCTCTAAGTGGATAATTTGTTTGTTAAATGTGGATGATGCTGAATTTTGTAAATGAAAGTAAGGAAACCAACCTTTCTGAGGAAGGATTATGTAAAAATTACAAGAAATTGACTAAATACAGTTGAACTCCTGTGTCTTGAACATCGATATCTTGAATACCATGTATATGTAAAAGTGAGTTAGAAGTCCCAGTTACATTTTCTTGATATATTTTAATCTCAAATGGATGTTATTGACAATATGTTGAACCCTCAGATTCTCGGAAGTTTTTTCTCGGCCACTTCCAGTTCAAGAAAATGAGGTTTGACTGTATGTTCATTACTTTAAGGTTGCATAGGTTTTTAAAAAGGTAAAAATCAAATAAAAAACAAAAATTTAATGTTTCTTTAGTTTTGAAGATAAAAGTTTAAAGGTGTATGTGCAGTATTAAACAATATTTTGTTCGATGTTAAAAAGCAGACCGTGTATTTTGTCAGTATGAAAATCTATGAAAAATAATATGATTTGACAATTTTGACAAATTATATATGGAGTACTAGCCTTCTCAATGTAAGGAGAAAATGGTGACTTTGTAATGCATATTTATGAAGGAATAATGTTTATGGTAGACATGTGCAAGAAAATCATGGGTGATGAGGATTTCATTTATAGTATGTAGTCATACTGAATGGTGATTTATGTTAAACAAGAAATTTAACTCCCCCTCCATTGTTCAAAGTGGTTCTCTCTACCCTGTCTTCCATCTGACTTATTTTTTCACTGAATGTGTCATACCAACAGCCTGCAGGCCATCCATCCTTTCACATGTTATTTTTTACTTTTGAAATTCTGCGTGCAACATCATGTGATCATGAGTGTTTTGAAATGGGGCATACACTATTCAACTCGGAGAATACATAATTAAATAGGAAATAAACTTAGTTACTTTTTAATCCAATTCAGTAAAATTGCATAATTTTCATAAAGTGTATAAACTATATAGCTTGATGTGAAACGTGCTTTTTATTCCTATAATAATATGCAAAGAATATGGCATATATAAAGACTGTGGCATATTGCTTCTAATGCCACCAGTAAGTTTAGTGTCTTGCTAATCTTTCATTGGAAGTTTTGGTTGGTGTCATCAGAGTGGTTGGACAAATCTTGTTTGCTTGGTAGTTTGAGGCATGCTAAACAATTGGTATATTCCAAGTAATTAGAAAGTTTTATCTGTTTATTTCATCACTCCTTGTGCCTCTTTAGAAAAATTAACCTGATGTAAAACATAGATTTATTTTGTTTGGCCTAAGATGATAAGAATTTAGTACATGAACTCTGCAGAAATGACAAATTGGATCATAACCAGCTTGTCAATTCATCTGTCCACTGGCAGCATTGGAAGTGCATCTTGTTGAAAAAGACTTCACTTTCTTGAATGGTAGATTAGCTGTGGATTAATTTTACTTGAATGGACACATCCTGAATTATCATTACTAAGATGCAGGTGTACTCTGCAATGCACATGAATTGTACATGTGTGTAGCTGCACTGCCTGTTATTATGGGTCCCGATAACGTGTGTGACCGGTCAACTAAGTAAATGTTTTTCATTAAAGGTAACAAATATTGTTTTTAGTACTATGAAGGTGGAAAAGTTATGACATACATTAACCGATGAGGTATTCAGATTTGGAATTATCTACGTAAATGATGTAACCGATGAGGTATTCAGATTTGGAATTATCTATGTAAATGATGTAACATGTGAATAAAGGGATTGCAATGTTTCTTTAATTGTTAATATATATATATATATATATATATATGATTTAATGAAGACATTAACCATTGATGAATTGCGTTGTCAAACACAATATACATACTCCAGGGTGTTATTATCTAAACATACATAGCTTAATTATTCAAGGAATGATAAATTTAAAAAGATGCAAAGATTTCTAACTTGACTGAATACTTTCAGTGATTTGACTTTAATTTTACATGCCGTTAGATCCTTAAATGCTTTCTTTTTTATCGCACATGACATCTGTGTATGCAATGAGCAGGATGCTTGAAGCATTTCGTCCTTGTGATACACTAAGAGTGATTATGAATAATTATTTCAATTTATTATGCAACAAAACAGGATTTTATGGCAATAAATATGATATACAGATACTAATTTATAGCTAATCATGATTGATGGTCATTACATAAAAAGAAAGGAAATGATGTCCAGTGTTGAATGTGTGTGTGTGGTTCATATCAAACGAAACTTCTCAACAAGATCTTTTTTGAAAGGCTTTCAATTTCTTTGGGAAAATTTAAACAATATTAAGGGTGTTAGGATTGTCTTTTGTGTGTACTTGTGTATTGGGAAATTAATAGCCAGCCACAGGATGTAATCGCTTTTACTGACTGCAGTAGTACAGAGGAAACACTACAGCACTAGCCAAATGTCATGTCCCAGTGTCACAGTCTCTGTCAGCTGTGCTGCTGGTCATTCTTTAAATGTAGGTAAACAAAATGAAACAAATTCATGTAGCCTCTCTATAATCTACAGACAATTTATCATGTAATCATAACATCTGATTCCTTGTGATTTCTGTATTAGTAAAAAAAACTTTTGATGTGAAGAAATGATTAGAAAAGACTCCAATAAATAACAATAAAGGCACTCTATACCTGAACTAGTTATCTAAATATTGTTTGGTAGAAATATCCTCTGTAACTTCTCCTGTTGTGTGAAAGTAGACTGTATCTTCAAGAAGTGAAAATATTGTCTATGTTTATTATGAACGGATTTACACCAAAGTGTGTGAAATGATATATTGTCAGTGGGCGTGTGTCGTATTTTTATGCTCCACTGCATGATCACAAATTCTATTAGGTAATTTACCAGGTAATACAAGTGTGTAGAAAATGTGATAAAAATAAGAGGTTACAAACATAGATTTTTCCTAATCTATGAATTGGCTTTTTTAACTTAATATGATGTAAGTTGAGACTTATGAGTAAAGGGAATTGGTTCAAGTACAGTAATACACTAAAATAATATTACAAAACTGTGTATAGTATTTATAAATAAAATAATTTTACAAAATAATGTGTATATATGCTTGACGTACAGTTTCACTTGAGTACAGTTTTTATACTACACTGTACATAAAACATTCATATATCACACAATGTTATGTATTTAGTAAGAGGTTTGACAGTCATTGAAGTAACATCCTTTTTAGCAGAAAAGAAATGTGGAAAAGAAAAGTGTTTAAGAGGCTATACTCCCTCCGTTGTATGAATTTCAATTCTATATTGTGGTGTATGAAAATGATCTGCAAATTATATGGCTTTCACAGGAAATACATATACTTTTATAAGTAAGATACATTTTATTTGTAGATTCTCCGGCCCCAGAGGATCTAGAAGTGGCCAAGCTCAGTATGCAAAATCTTCAGAGAGAGGCTGATATTGATAGCATCAGTTTGGAACGCTCAGAGCAGGACACCTCATACAGATGTATGTCAGGGGTGTATTATTTGTAGAATTAATGAAACAAAGTCTTTAAGACTAGATTATATAATGATTTAATGCATGTTCTTTCAAATGATGTGAAGGAAATATTTTTTATGTGAATGTTAATTTGATAGCCTCATTACTTTCTAGTCTTCTTATTCCTTTCACTGTGTCATTTTTTACAAGTTTTCTATATTATCATAAAAAAAGAGGAATCCTCTCCCCCCCCAAAAAACAAACAAAAAACTAAGGAAATTTTTGACAGTAAAGAGCTATCTATGACATGTTTTCATGGTCTTTCTAAGTTTCATAAATCTGTTATCACAATGAGACTTTTTGAAATAATTTATAATGCCATTTTTGTTTTGGTTATGTTGTTTCCTGTTTATGATAGTTTTTGTTAAAATCTAAAATAGACTGTATTTATATGCATTTACTTTACCTGGATAAACTATCAAGGTATTAAGTGTCCTGAGATTTAAACATTCTGTTTCAACAATTTAAATCTGGCCACTTATCTGTATGTATAGTATGTTATGAATATTTGTTGAAGGGTATGGGATTTTTCTCTACCCCCAGATTCGAGGTCTCCCTCCCCAGCCTCAATTCACTCCCAGAGCCCCTCCCCCATCAGTGAACTGACCGTCCACCAACAGCAGAAAGACTGTCCTACTCCTGACAGGGATAGTTTACACATTGAGATGGCAGCTACCACCACAGATGGTTGTATAGAATCTAAAGGTGAGAATGTACTACAAAACTATGCTGACATGAAGTGTTACTTTCATGTATTTTCAGAAATGAAATTTATTTCTTATATTTACATTCTACTTTCATTCCTGTAAGAATTCTCAGGCTGTTAAAATAGACATACTCTATTTATCAAGAACACTGTATTTCTGTAGTTTACAAATGCACCACATTCATGAGGAATTGTCTATCATTACAATTTGCAAATATATCAAAGGCAAAAATGCTGGAAATGAGTGCATCATAAAGTGGAAAAGGAAAAACTTCAGAATATTCATGTCTGTATTTACAGAATGTACAGATGACATGAGGAGTGTGTTAGCTGGAGGAACAGTCCAGGGCTGGCTACCAGACAGTGCTGTGGTACTGTGGAGGAGAATGCTAGGAATTCTGGGAGATGTGAACCAGATTACAGATCCAGAGAATCATGTTTTAGTGTATGAAGAACTGAGCAAAATTCTGGACACACTTCACAAGGTGATCCATTCTTTCTATGAATTTCTCAGTGAGCAAGTTATTTCTTATAATGTAGAGTAGGAAGATCTTGACTTTTATATTAAACCTTTTCCTGTGAATAGCCAGGGCCTGGTGCACATTTGGAGGAGACTTTGTCAACAGGCAGGAAGGTAGTTAATGGGAGTATTTTGAGAAAATGAAGTGGTGGAAGCACATATTACAAATGTGGAATGTTGATTCATCTTCAGATATTTATTATGTAGTTTTACATGTAGTTTTTACAATTGCACTTTAGAAAACAATGCTGATAATCCACACATTCAAAGTTATGCATACATGATTTTAAATATTAGAAACTTGCTTCACATATTATCTTCATACATATACATACTTCTTTCATAGACAAAGTAATACTGTATACAGGTATGTGTGTGTCATGTGTCGCATGGTATTTAAACCTCCAATACATCAAAAAGTAACAATCTCAAATTTATCGTATTTCAGTGAATTATATACACTACATGTGTGTACTTTGAAATCTGAAACTTTAATCCAGAACTCATCATACAGTATATGTAAAATCACAGCAGAGGTATTCAATTTATAATTGTATCAGTACTATTACTTGTACACAAATATTTAAGTGACTTTTGCTAGTGTTGGGGGCTTTTTTGAAATTTTTGGCTATCCTTATTACCAACAGTCTTAAATTACACTTTGAGGGAAGATAAATCATATTCTGATGAATCTATGATAATATATGTTGGTTGCAGATTCGGAAGAATATTGGAGTGACGGAGGATAACACATTTTCTCCCCCTCCCCCAGACTGTATCCCTCCCACTACAACAATCACACCATGGCAGTTTGAGGTTCGTGGCTCATTAATTAATTGTGCCAGTTAATACATTCAGTGGGTTTTTTTTTTTTGTTTTTTTTTTTCCAAAAAGCTGTATATGGAGTTCTAAGTTCAGAAATGTCTGTTGATATTCAGAGATATATTCATAAGCAAAAACTATCAGGGTATTCCTTTGAATGTTATCAATATGACATTGTATAGTACACCACAAAGATCAATGTACACAAGTTTGATATTTTTCATACAAGGAATGTATGAGGGTTGTCCCAGAATACCTTAGACAAGCTGCATTCTTCATTTAACTGAAGTCACAGAGAAATGAAACTTGTACTAGGGTAATAGGATGAATAATTTGCAAAGAATAAGTGCAAATATTAAACATTAAGTATTGAAGATGTAAGTGATTAAATAGGCACAGAACATGTATCTTGTGGGTGGCTCAATGTTAAAAACAGCCAATGAAAATCATCCTAGAATAATTACATTTGCTTGGAATAGTACATTCAAAATTGATTTTTAAACAAAAGTATGCATGAGAATATATCTAATATATTCTATAATTTTTCTACTAAATATCTTTATTATGACATAAATATCAAAAGATTTTATGAAGTGTTTTTCAATAGTTAGAAGTGTTAGTTTGTAGAGAAATGTTGACATAAACATGGTGGCACACTGAAATTTCACCTAGAACTCAGATTAACTCCAAAAGTGACTCATATGATGCTAAAAATTGACAAAATCACACAGAAATGTTTTTCGTACTTTCATATTCAAATGATATAATATATATATGGAAGGATATGATGGCAACATGTCAGGAAAGAGAGGCTAACTGAAAGAAATGGATGAGAAAATTGTAGCAATTCTGAACCAGATAGATTTTTAAGACAGACATTAGACAGTGAAAGACATAGAAGACGTGCTAGGAATTAACAAATCCGTTCACCAGGTACTATCAGAAACTTAGGAATGCATAGGGTAGGTGCACACTGGCTGCCTCAGATGTTGCAAGATCAAGAAAAACAGAAGATTTTTGTGTTCCCAACAATTTCTATGAAGACTTCAGGAAAAAATTTTTTGATTGAATCATAAACATATAATGAAACAGGGCTTTACTATTATGATCTCAAGAGAAAACGAGAAGCTAGTGTTTGAAAAACACCTGAACATCATGATGCCCAAAAAGGCAAAAGTTTCAAAACTATTGGTACACTTATATTTTAAAAGTAGACTGATTGGTATAGACAATGTTTTGAGCATAATGGTGAATATTTTGAGAAATATAGGAAAGGCATTCCACCAATAACTTCCAGTTTCAGAACTACAAAGGACAGTACTAATATTCAGAATTATATTTGTCATGTGTGTGTTTGTAAATTAATAAAATCATAACATAGAAATGCATATGAAACAAAAGTAAAGGATTTTACTCCACAACACGTTTGGTTTATTTTATTTGACATGAAGAATCTATAACGAATACAACAGTGTGGCTGGACATTTTCAACGTTGCATATTGCTCTGCCCCTTCTAACACGATAGTACTAACAATTGTTTTTCACAAAAAATTAACTAGATACTCCACTGAAATTTTAGTTATCATTCAACAAAAGCATAAGGAAGAAAACAATAGTAGAAAACATAATAGTTTAACAAAATTGCTCTAAATAATATAGTTTTGTGCACTATGGAATTTGGGATGACCCTTTTACTTGTGCAGTAGTTGTGGAACTGTCCATTCATATAATTATTTGTTCACTGGATTGGCACTGTGTGCAAGATTTCAGCAACATTGCTCAGCCAATTTTTATCAGAATTGCATGAATACCTTGCATTCAAGGTAACATCTAAAAGGTCAAGGTCACTGGAAGGGACATTTCTTATATGTAATATTTAAATTGCATTTGTATTTAATTTTTATAAAGCTTTTAGAAATGCATGAAGATCTGGAATCCTTGTGTGTTTCAAGGTTAAATATAGAAAATACCAAGGTCACAGAGAGGAAATTCCCAAATTCTTTGCACTATATTCAAAAGACATTTGATAATAATAATAATGATAATGCACTTATATTAGAAAAATAGAAATTAATTCATATTATAAAAATCATAAAATATAAAGTATGTGCTAGAAAAACTTTTTTTTATACCGTTCTTTGGCATGTTGCATAAAATACTGAATATAAAATACGTCAAATCGAAAAGATCACACATTAAAAGCCTGACAAAAGAGATGGGTTTTTAGATCTTTTTTAAAACTTTCAAGTTTCTGAATCTTCCTGATTTTAGATGGAAGACTTTTTCTTTTCCAATTTTAATCAGATTAGGTATGGTACCTTGCATAAAGATGTGAATATTTTTTGTATGTGTTTAAGGTGAAATGTAACATTTCTTTGTGTTCAAGATATTTTGTGTGTTTTGCATTGATTTCCATGACACATGCAGAGATTCTATCTTATGCAAACATATAGGCTGCTAATGTTTTTTGAGATTGAATGTGAAAGGTGGTCATGGAATGAGAAATTCTGAAATTCCTTCTGTACAAGATTTTGTGTGAATTTATTATCTGAATTCATTGACATTTGCAATCTGATTTCATTGACATATGCAAACATGTAGATCTGGATCCTCTTGGTTTTTAAGATTAAACATAAAAACATAAAAGCAACTGGTTGTGGAATTCCAAAATTTCTTACCTGCGATATTTTTTAGTGTATTTGGTGTGCAATATCAAAAACATTTTCAAGGATGCTAACTTAAAAAGAATTGGATAAACTTCTGTTTCTAAGGGTTAAAAGACACTGAATAGTACCTTCAGGAATGAGTCAGTAGTGAGGGGATGAGTGTAGAGCATTACACTGTAATAATCATTATTTTGCCCTTTTTCAGGTAACTCTGTACATTACTTTTACCTGTAAATGATTATTGTTTTGCAGTGTCTGACATTGTCTGATGATTTTAAGAGAGGTAAACTCCTGGCTTATCAGCTTCTGTGTCAGACAGTGGTCAGAAGACACGATGTCACTCTCCCTGACGAGCTCCTGTCTCAGTTTTACATGTGGCTCCACACAGGGATTGGGTCAAAGGATCAGGTATGCCAAGGAAAGGTGAATTGTTTATGAGGACAGGGTAAATTGTTAGTCAGGGCAGGGTAAATTGTGAGTCAGGACAGGGTAAATTGTGAGTCGGGGCAGGGTAAATTGTCAATGAGGACAGGGTAAATTGTGAGTCACGGCAAAGTATTAAATTATCTTAATAGACAAAGTGCATAGGGAGGGGATATTAGAGTTATGAGTTAAATTAGAAGATGGGTACAGGAATATTAAAATATTTAAAGTGAACAAAAGTGATATAATGGAATAAATGAATAATAACTGGAATAGATTAGAGGATGAAGATGGTGAGGGGTGAAATAGGCTAGGTAAGGAAATAATATTGGGATGATACATGTAGAATATTGTTTGTGTCATAGGAACTACTTGAATGAAAGGAATGATGTACATGTAGTTTGGACTGATTGCCTGTGATTTTTGTGTTTTCAGGAGATTGTCAATGTGTTGGTGAGACACTGTGGGCCTCGCTTCTTCTCCATGCCATTAATGAGTTCTACATTACTGATCAAAAACTTAATCCAGGCAGTAGGTGTAGTGTTGTCGTCTCCTGATCTCAGACAGGTAAGTGCAAAGAAATAGGGAGCATCATTACTTTGGTACAGATTACAGTTTGAATATGTGCAGTGTCTTGCATGATGATTTTAATACATAGATGAAGAATCTTTCATTTGAAAAAAAAAAACATATTTAATGATATACTTTTCTAAGGCATATTTTGGTATTCTGGCATGGCTGTAAAGATGTTTTTTTTTTGTTTTTTGTTTTTTTCAGTAGTGCTGTGATACTTGATCGTGTTTAGTTATGACTATTCTTCTAATTTACAAATTATGGAAGATCAGCCTATGTCACTTTTTGGATGTATTTGAAGGCATATCTTATTGCCACTTTATTCTGCAGACCTTTGTCTCTTGCTGATATCAGTAAACTATTCCTTGTTTTCAGACTCCTAGATCTGAGGCTCTGTCTTTGATTGGAAGTTTGGTGTGTTTCCCAAACCACTATCCATACCTACAGGTTCTGAATATTGGAGATTTGTCTGTAGAGTCCTTGTCCTGTAAAACATTCAAGGTAGGTGCACATCACAGAGGGAAAGTAATACTAGTAACAAAATCAGATAAGATTAAACATCAAAGACATTTTTTTGATAATTTTTTTTTCTTCATGTATAGGATTCATTGATTGATCAGTTGTTACATAGTGCAAAGAAAGAGTCTGCAGAAACAGCCAGGTACGAATTAAATCAAAAAGTAAATTTGGAGAAAATAGCTAAAAGGATAAGAATTGATTTTTTCAAGAAGTAGATTACTGTAAGTTTAGTTAAGAGAATTCTTATTTCAGTAGTATACCAGGAAGGTTGACTTGTGCTTTGTAATATTTCAGGTGTATAGCTTTAAGCAGTATCGGTGTGTATTTGTATGAAGAGTTGTGTCATCGTACTCTTCATGCCAGACTTCATGAAGCTGTGATGGTACTACTGGGAAACCTAAGGGTATGTGACAGAGTGTAATTCCAATTTATTTTTGATGTCATTAAAAAATGGTATATTTCATATTAAATTACAATAATTTTAATTTAATTCTATTATTTCAGTGCAAAAACAAAGTAGTTGCCAAAACTGCAGCAGATGTACTATCAATTTTATGTGATCATACTGACCAGTTGTTCAGTTACCATACAGATTTACCAAAGCTTATCATAGAGGTTGTGACGGCGACTGTGGCGGTCTTAATCCCCCTGACAGGACTAGATGTCTCTCAGGAGGAGAGGAAGGTAGGCTGACAAGGATAATCTCTGAGAATCTGACCTAAGGAAAAGAAAGACATCTTGCAAATTCACACATTTTAAAATAATGTAATACAAGGAATCAAATAATGTTTGTATGGTTGAGGTACTGATTGCTCTAAGCTCTCTTTTTGCTGTGGATTTCAGTTGATCGTGGGTATGTTATTCTGTGTTGTGGAGTGGTGCATGAGGATGCCCATTTCTCTGCTGCTGGAGACAACAGACACCGACAGAAGTTGTGTATTCAAAGTATTCCAGGTTTGTGTGAAGTGATTTATTTAAATTTGTTTTGAATGTTAACACTAGTAGTTTAAGTCTTATTCTCATTCAGGTTTGATAATTGGTATCAAGTGAAAATGTAATTTCTTAGATATTATGAACGCAGAAATAATTTTGTTGTATTATAATGGTGTAACAAGATTTGATGAAGAAGTGAAGTAAAATGGGAAACAAATTTTGTTGAAAACAAAACAGCATTAAATTATGTGTAGTACAGAATCTGGACTTTAATTTGTCATTAAGTTATGTGTAAAGTAGAGTTTTCGACTTTAATTTAACACTATGTACTGTATAATGAAGAGACTCTACTTTATCTGGACATTAAGTTATGTATAATGGAGAACCTTGACTTTAACTTGACATTAAGTTATGTATAATGGAGAGTCTCAGCTTTGACTTGACATTAAGTTATGTATAATGGAGAGTCTCAGCTTTAACTTGACATTAAGTTATGTATAATGGAGAGCCTCAACTTTAACTTGACATTAAGTTATGTATAATGGAGAGCTTCAACTTTAAATTAAGATTAAGTTATGTATAATGGAGAACCTTGATTTTAACTTAACATTAAGTTATGTATAATGGAGAGCCTCAACTTTAACTTGACATTAAGTTATGTATAATGGAGAGCGTCAACTTTAACTTGACATTAAGTTATATATAATGGAGAGCCTCAAATTTAACTTGACATTAAGTTATGTATAATGGAGAACCTTGATTTTAACTGGACATTAACTTGTTATAACTTGACATTACAGGTGCTGGATTTGGCAGTAAAGGGACACAGTACTGAGACTCTGTCCCAGGCCCGACAAGTTCTTGCGGGGATGATACAGGGTGCAGACTTTGACCACCTGAGGGAGCTTCAGAGCCCTGTAGGGGATTACAAGTCAGACAGGAAGTCCAGTGATAGTGATTCTATACAATGTGCTGCTAAACTGGTTAGTGTGGACTAGAGAGCTAATCATTTGTTGCACACCATCTTTTCCTAAGGTCTCTTTTAATATATCATTCAGATAGCATTAACTTCTTTTGAACATATTTTATTGTATATATAGTGAAACTTCACTAAAGTGGTCAGGTGCCAGGCTGAATGAATGGGCAGATCAGAGGGGTGGCCAAAAACTTTAAATTTGGTGATACTTTATCTCAATTATCATTAGATTTTTCTTCTTTGTACCATTTTAATGAACAAAACAAGCACTTATCTTTGTATAAAAACCAGTTTTGAAGAAAATAGTTTTTGATAATGATTTAAGTTTAGAGATATATACAAGCTGTATCAATGCTGTAATCACCCCACAACTATTAACACAGACGCGAAACACAAACTAGGCACTATTTCCTATGATCCTAGTAATTTAAAATCATCATCTTGAATAATTATCAGTGGACATTTATTTAACTGGCTTTACCTAATTAATATCAGAGGTATAAAGATCATCTCAATTATATATTCCATAACCTTGTTCAGAGTATTTATTCTTGAATCAACAGACAGCAGAAAATGCAATAAGAGGTTTCTTTACTGACATACCTCTTAGTTAAATGCCATCACTTATGTAATTTATAACATTTCTTTTAAAAGTTTATGAAAAATACAGTTGTAAATATAGAATTCCCATTTCTTAGGAGTTTTAAGTCATTGGAATTAAAAAAGAATTTATTTGATGTATCTTTCATAACTATCATTAACAGTTAGGTGTTTGCCGGTCTTGATCACCCCGCTGACCAGTATTTTCTTACCTTAAAAAAGTTACCATTCTTATGAGGGGAAATTAGATTTGTTAGTTTTTTTAAATGGTTTTGTAAGAATTAATTGATTTGTAAGGAAATGTGAAGATTTCTGTCAGGACTTTGAAAATCAGCTGATAATTTGGGAGGACTGGTTTTCTGAGGGTCCACTATAGAGAAAAGGACTGGAAAAAAGTTTGAGTTTCTCTCCAGGAAGTGTTATTGTATGCATTGTCATTTATCTTAGAATTTACTAGGTGGTCTCAGTGTTACAAAATACATGTAGCATCATTGTACTATCTCAGCCCACTTTATAAAGAAAGAACACTATTAAAGATGATATTTTTCTTCTTTTTTAAATTAGTTGATCAACCACATGGTTAATCACATGTGTCACTTCCCAATGGGTTCGGGAGCATCCCGCCTGTCCTCTTCTATACAGGAACACCATGATATGGAGGAACTGGAGGTGAACGATCTCAAACAGGATATCTTCTACTCCTCCAATATACAGGTACTCCTAAAACATACAGGTGCTACTAAAACCTAACAGGTACCACTAAAACATACAGGTATCCTAAACATATGGTACTCCTAAAACATACAGATATTTCTAAAACATACAGGTACTCCTAAAACAGGCTGGTACTCCAAAACATATGGTATTCCTAAAATACACAGGTAGTCCTAAAACATGCTGGTACTCCTAAAACATACTGGTACTCCTAAAACATACTAGTACTCCTAAAACTATGGTATTCCTAAAATATACAGGTACTCCTAAAACATTCAGGTGTTCCTAAAACATGCTGGTTTTCCTAAAACATATAGGTATTCCTAAAACATGCAGGTACTCCTAAAAAATACAGGTATTCCTAAAACATTCTGGTACTCCTAAAACATACAGGCACTACTAAAACTGCAGGTAATCTGAATACTTGGAGGTACTACTAAAATTACAATAACTACTAAAACATACTAGTACTCCTAAAACATTCAGGTACAACTAAAACATATAGGTACTACTAAAGCATACAGGAACTGCTTAAATATAGATACACTTACATGTACTCCTAAAATGCATACACAGTACAGGTAATATACTCCTAAAAATGCAGGCAGTCTTCACATACACATATGCTGATGATTGGTTTATAGTGCAAGTTTGACAGTGGTATTCCTGTGATGTACTTCCTTTGTATTCATGTCATATACATGTTCAGATACAGAACTTCTTTCAACAGACACTAACTGTGTGCTGTTCAGTAACTTGACAGAATCTTGAAATATATCGACCTTTATTTTTCTCCTTCCTTCATTTCAGTTCTTTGTGCAGAATAAAAGAACTCTGATCTCTTTCATTGAGCTCCCTGCCATGGTAAGTACATGTACAAGGGATGGGGTATTTATGTTGTGTATGAGTTTGTGTCAGGTGTATGTCTAATTCACCTGTACTTTCTATAGGTTGATTTACCTGGTGGGGGAGTAACAGCAGGACTGACCACAGCTCGGACTGTGTGTAGGGTCTTGCTGAGGGACCTCACAGGGAAATATGCTTGGGAGTCTTCTATGTTGTATGCACCTCCCTGGTGTCAGGAGGGATCCTCAGTTAAAAGTAGGTCATTAGCAGAAAGGTGTTCAGCTCCTCCCACTTTTCTAAAATGACATGCATGTACTATTTTTACCCACCACATGATCTTGCATGTGATATGTGTGAAGATATATTATGAATATGTAACTCATGCTATAAAATTCTGTTTCAGATGCCAAAGCTCTATTAGATCTGTCAGGTACAGGTGAACTAGAGCCTTTATTATCACACGAGGACAGGCAGATTCCACATATTGAATCAGAGAGACCCAGTTCTGAGATGCCTCTGTATAATCTCTCCTTACCTCATCATGACAACCTTAATGATGTAAGTTAGTGAATTGGTTATTCATACAGATCTATAGAGATGTTTTCAGATCTGTTTAGTTTATTTATTTATTATTATTGAGATGAGTCTGAAGACTCTGGATATTTTGCTGTATTATTTATTTTGAATTATAGTAATAAAGTGTGACCTATTTATTGAAAATTATGTCAGTCAATAGATGTACTAAAGTCCATACATACAATCTAGACCTATGTACTTTTTGATGCAGATGTTGAGGTATATAGGTCACACTAGTCCCGAGTGCCACCTGATTCCCGGGGAGCCACTGAATCTGGAGGCAGCCACACCTGAGGGGTTCAGCATGGAGAGTGAGGAGGCCATAAAGAGGATGGTTGTACATCAGAAGGAGAATGAACTGAATCATTATGCCCAACACAAGGCAGACAAAGGGTGAGTTATCTATAGGGATTTCTCATTTCTGACATGTTTCTAAATATAGCCACTTTACAGACACATGAGTTAAGATCGTCACCAAAAAAAAAAGAAAGAAAGAAAAAGTAGATAATAATTGATGTAGGATTTAGTCAGGTTTATTTCCAGGAAAAAATTCTCACAATAGAAGATTACCAAACCTATATTCATAACACATATACTAGATGCATTTGTGTTGCATATTAGTAGCTTTCGGTAATGTGCCTCAGTTTAAAATAGATATTTGCATGTACTGATTTGTTTTTAATTTTTTGCCTTGGACTACCAGAAGTTTGGAGTTACAGAAGTAAGTGTTTGTTGTTCTAGGGCCAGGTGTGTAGTACTGTAACCTGTTGTCTTTTTCTGTTATCACAGAATAGATCTTTCCATAGTGCCATCAAAGTGTAGCTATTCAGATTCACGGTACATAGCATTGTACACCATTTTACATTTAATTCCATCAAAGTGTAGCTTTTTTTAAAGAATTAATCACTATGCATCATATTACCTTTTTTTTTTATAATTTTATTGTGCTCCATCAAAGCATAGCTCTTCTTTTCTTTTTTTTTTTAAATCATAATACAATGTATTTCTTTTTTATTTATTCACTTAACCCATCAAAATGTAGCTTTTTCAATTTGCAGTTTGTCATTCTTAAATACTGCACTTTTTTTTTCATTTTAAATATACATGTAATAGTTTTAATTCATCTTCATTTTTACATGTGGCAGATGTTTTCAAATTCCTGTTTTCCATGTTAATTGGTAATTTTTGTGTGAATTTGCTTGTGTGAAACTATAAAGATGAGGAATTTAGTAAATTTTATTGTTGGTGCATACTAATTAATTAAAGCTTGTGGTTTTTCTCAAACCTTTATCTTTAAATGAATTATATGTTCTGGGTAGTTCATACTGCAAGGAGCTTTTTCAAAGTATATTGGGAAAATTTTACCTGTAAAACTGACCTATTTCTCCATTGTGTGTTAGACAAAAATGACTATTGGGATGTGTATTTTCAGGAAAAAGACTATTACTAATTCATGTGTATACATGCAGATGTGTTTTGATTGGTAAATTTCAGGTGGAAATTGAAGGAAGATCAGTCTTGATTTTTAGATGTAGATTAGAAAGTGTATACTAAACAGAGGAGATTAACACAGACTTACTTATAGAGCTACCTATATACATTATTAGATCAATTTTAGTATGTCTCAACTATATTTTACCATTTAATTCACAGAGGTTGCTTGAATTCTAAACAGGACAAATTGATAGTTCTGAAGGTTTTTGAAATGTCTTTGTCAGAAATGAAGAGCCATCATCAAATCACAGACCATTTTTGTTTTTGTTGGCAAGTTTGGTTGTGGTGTTATGGTACTGGCACTGTCAGAAATACAGAGTGTAATATAAACTGGAATTTAAAAAAGTACATGTGTGTGTGTGTGCGTGCGCATGTGTGTATTAGGATCAGGATTCAACAGAATTTCAGTCTGGAATTGTAAATTAAATCATCTACTATATTACTATATAAACATGAAAGAGATCTGTTTACATTTGTGTCCTGCAGTAGACATTATGTAAATGTATCATGTATTGATGATATGGTTTGTAAATACAGAATTTCTCAACAGATAAGGCAATCAGTAATATTCACAAGATAAAGCAACCTCATATTCAGGTGTCATGGTGTAAAGAAGTATTATTACAATGTGATATAAACTAAACTATTTACTTGGATATGATGGAACCTACCAATTTATTTTAACTATCAAGAAAAAAATGACATGTATATATAGATAATTATTTTTGGAAAGAATTTTTAAAGATTTTTTATGGATATTTGTTTTGATTAAAATCTTGTATGTTTTTCTCTTCTTGCAGCATGTTAGCCAAGCCCCAGGTTCCAAGTGAGGCGGAGGAGGCAATGCCTCCATTCCAGATGTGTAGGATGATGCTGGATCAGCTTGGTCTGTTGGCATGGGAACAAAGGTAAGATGCGCCGTTTTATGATAATGGACTGTCACCTTAATAGTCACGTGTAAGCATACGGTGTACTTGAGTGTCAAAGCAGGTTAAGTGTAACTGCACCTGACAGATTTCTACAGTACTTTGTATTCTTCTTTAATTCCAGATGCCATTTTGATCTTCTAAGGAAGAGTGATAAACTTCTGAGGGAACTAAAAAACCTGGACAATCAGAAGTGGTGCGTAATTTTTTTTTTATCGCAAGACCTGTGAATAAAATGGAATCAAAAGTAGGAACAAAATGTAAATAATTTTAGACTGAATTGGTATAAATTTATTCATGAAATACTTTGGTTTGAATTTATTTAATGATGGAATACTTTGGTTTTCACTTTTTTACTCAACAGGGATATAGCACATGAGATTGAATGAATGTGTAACACTGATATAAATTACATCATGTTTGATATCATGTTTACAAATACACATATATCTAATTACGAGGCGATGCTCCGTTTTGCAGTGTTTGTGTTTCTTCTGCATTGTGTACAACAGCAAAGCAAAATATTCTTGTTTTTGCAGTCGAGAAACCCACAAGTTTGCTGTTATATATGTGGCTGAAGGTCAAGAAGACAAGAACTCTATTCTCTCAAACTGTGGTGGAAGTAAAGCTTTTGAGGACTTTGTATCTGGTCTGGGATGGGAGGTAACTTAGTTCCCAGGGAATTTGTGTAAATTTTGCAATTGACATTCTTTATGAGTGTTTGAAAGATACACTCACTGCACCGTCAACACACAACACTCATAGTATACATGCAAGCCTTCTGTTTGTGATTTTGCAGGTAACAGTTAAGACTTGTGCATCTCTTGTTAAAAAAAAGAAAAAAATTGCAAATGTTTGTTTGAAGTTAAAGGAAAGCTGTACATACTACATGTGTTCTTATTTTAATGTATTTAAAATTTGGTGCAATCTGTGTTTATGCACAATTTAATGTCATGATTTAGCACTTCTTCTGTGTATTTTCATATTTTGATGCAGTCATAAATTAGCACTGTTTTGTCGTTGCCAAAGGTGCTAAAATATGAATCTCACGGAAATATGTACACCTACAGTATTTTACCAGGTTTCAATAAATGTGCTCACTGTTTTGCAATATGGTTCAATGGTTATCATGGAATTTTGCTTCAGTCTGAAATTTTTATACATGGAAACAATTATTACTTCTGGATGCCAAGGCTGGTTTTTCTGATGATGCTTTGTAATTTGATGTATAAACGTAAGGTTGTATTTTTATTTTTTTTTTACTATTATTATTAAAGGTGGACCTTGAAACTCACCAAGGTTTCCTTGGAGGACTTCAGCAAAACCGGACCACAGGAGATACTGCGCCATACTACGCAACATCACTCACAGAGTGTATATTTCATGTCTCGACAAGGATGCCATCTGGCACAGATGACGCAATGCATATAAAGGTATTACCCAACCAAATTATGTAGAATTATTATACATATGCAAGCAGCACAGTGAATTATTGATACAGAAGATACATTGTGTTCTTAACTATATACATGTATTTAATGTAAAATATCATGTTTGCATAACAAAATATATTCTTGTTTTTGTAGATGAGACATTTAGGCAATGATGAAATTCATATTGTATGGTCAGAGCATACAAGAGATTACAGACGAGGAATTATTCCTACAGAGTTTGGGGATGTCCTCATTATCATTTATCCACTACCCTCAGGGCTGTACCGAATCGAGATTAACAAAAAGGCAGAGGTAACACTTATTTCCATGGATGTTCTTGTTAGTGATCTTTCAAGAAGAATTTTGTGAAGACCGTAACTGCAACAAAATTCAATATCAGTAACTTTTGGGTCAAATCTTTTTGAACTCTTGACTTATCCGAAGCTCTTTTCATCTTTGTGATTTATATTATCTCAATATTTCATTCGTGGTTGTTAACCAACATTGAACTTAAACCTAATTACAAGAGGGTTGTTAAGAAATTATTTAGACAGTCACATTTATTAATTTGAGAATGAATACATCAAATAAAAAAAAAAAAAACTTTATAAAAGTTTGATGGTACTAAAATTGTACAGGTGTGCAAGATCTGTAGGATTGGTACAAAATGTACTATAATTGCAGTGCTCATTTATGATTTTGGCAAGTTGATTCATCTAAGTAGTAGCTTTATCACAATGTCATTTGACGTTGAATGTATATGCTGTAAATAGTGCATTGTTACTCTTTTTCAGTTCAAAGTAATATTTGTCCAAAAAACTTCAAAGAGATCCAAATGTAATGGGAGATTCAGGGACATACTTTTTGGTCTGGCCATAAAAACTTTAACCATGGCCATAACTATTGATAGAATGGTGACAAGACTTTCATATTTCACATGTGTGTTTCTTGTGAAAGGACTTTTCTTTTGGTACCAAAATTTTTTAACTTGTGTCCTTGACTTCAGGGTTTGACCTACATTTGAAAAACTTTAATCTTGGCTATAACTTTTGAGTGGTTGGTGAGAGGGCATTCATATTTCATCTTTGTATTCCTTGTGACAAAATATTATGCTTGAGTATCAGAATTACTTTGTTTCTTTACGGGGGCATCAGTGGTTTTTTTTACACCCTGCGTCAGGTACCCCATTTTGCAATATACATACATGTATATTTAATAACTCCAAAAATTTTAAAGTTGTATGTTTTTATTATTAATGAAAGAGAGATTGTTATAAAAATAAACTGATTTTCAGCAATCATCATCATTTGATAGAGAAACTATTTCAAGGTATCTCAGTAATTTCTGAACAGCCCTCATTTATGTATGTTTTATTTTGAATATTTCACTGACACTCTAAAATTGATTTTGTAAGGTACTTTCTACATTGTGTGTCTATGGTATTTTTAGGTGCCTTACTTTGGGCCGCTTTTTGATGGTGCAATATTGGACAGGAAGGTGCTACCAGGCCTAGTCAGATCTACAGCAATCAGTGCTAGTCGTGTCAAGCGATCTCTGCTGCCATTCTATCATTCATTGTATCCTTTTGTAAACTATTATAATAAAAAAATATTAGATTGAAATATTAATGTAAATAGTATGTGTTATGAAGATCTCGTATATGCAACTCATTTGATTACAGGAATAAGGATTAATGTATGATACTGTGGATATGAAATTATTTTTCTAGTGATCTTTAGAGTTCAGTTGATATAATGAGTTTTGTGTTTACTTAACTCTGGACAGTTATGAGGAACGAGCCAAGAACTTCGAGACCGTGATACAGCAGCATGTTGATTTTACAATGTTTGAAGACTTTGCTGCCAATGTCTTTGCACCAGTTCTTCCTCAGAATGCTATGAGTAAGTTGCATTTGATGTTTTAACAAGATTGTCACAAGTTAAATAAGATGATTCATTATTTCTCTGCCAATGCTAGTTTGAAAGTGTCTGTACTCTGCTACTATGGTGAATGTGTCCAGTGTTGACTGTTCAGTTCTATGTTACAAATACTTGTTTCAGTTACCTGTTTTATATAATATTTGCAAATTGATTACTAAGTTCAAGTCAGCAAGATCTTGTGTGTTTACAGTTATGGACCAGTCCCAGGACCT
This sequence comes from Ostrea denselamellosa, assembly GCA_024699665.1. Classification (NCBI taxonomy): domain Eukaryota; kingdom Metazoa; phylum Mollusca; class Bivalvia; order Ostreida; family Ostreidae; genus Ostrea; species Ostrea denselamellosa. The sequence goes on from JAMZEH010000014.1 coordinate 2,985,941, forward strand.
TAGTGTCACTGCCAGCATGATATCAATTGACCAATCACAGAGCAGTGCTGGGGAGCAGGTGTCCCCTGCCATGCCCCGACAGAGCAGAGGTAGGAAAGCCCAGTCTGCCCTCTGGCACAAGGGCAAGGAGAATCTGGTTTTCTACTGAGTTACCTCCCTTTGTTTAGTCACTCTTGTTATGTTGGACTGCTATATACACTGGCTGTTGATCAGCATCATGGATTATTACAAAGACTAATAGTTCATTAAAGTCAAACTAACATATTGTGGGTTTTTTTTTTTTAGTTTCTTCATGAAATTTGAAAATTATCAAGATGAGAACTGAGTTTGGAAATCTAAAACACAAATATCTGGATTAAGTATGAGGATTCAAAACTAGAAGATAACCTTCCAAACTCAGTTGTTAGATCTTCATTAAGACTGATAGTCAGAACAAGTGTAGAATGTTAAAGCATGAGGTGTGCCTAACCAGAATTTTGCATTCAGTAAGAAATGTTGGGTACTTCATTTTTTTTTCCTTGAAAAATAGGTAACAAAAGTTTAATGATATGAAATGAATATTAGATAACCTCTGTTGAGTGAATTCATTGCAGTTCAAATTAACTATTTTTCTGAATTGATGTAAAACTGTAACAACTGCTTACATCAAAATACTGCAAATAGTGAGAAATTATAGTAATACATTATCAGATCTGAAAGGTGGTCAAGTCTATGTTAATGATTACAAGTAGTGATTTTAATATTTTGGGTAGAAAAGCAAAGAATTGAAATGTGTATCAATTCCACTTTTGTTTGGATTGGAAATATGTCGCTGTGCTTATTATTTGATTGGGTGTTTGCTTTGTGTGGGATTTATATCTGTGTACAATCCTGGTAATTTGATTGGATGCTCACTTGACGAGAGGAAGCAGTTTGGGAGAAGAGATAGTAGTTTCTGCTGGACAGTGGTAAGTATGGCATGATGCTTGCATGAGATGTTGTGGCTGGAAAAAACCTGGGACTTATTCTAAGAATCCTTACTAACAGCTGTTTGCAACTATTAGACCTTATTGTGTTTGTTTTTGCTTGTTACATAGTGTCATGTCTAGTCTGTTAGGTGTTTAAGATTGATGAACTTGATATGGAGCATGACCCTCCACTGCATCAGAAAATTTCAGATTCTCCAGACTAAGGGCTCTTTTATTTACGATAATTACTGTTGTCTTTACACAGCTTTATCAATGTAAAGATGTATACTGTAACATGTTTTTTCACAAGCTCGGGGTTATTTCAGTGGCAGTGATCAGCAGTTGACTAATCATCCAGACTGAAGTTCTGTACTTGTGTGTAATTACAATTAAACAGACTGCTAAATATACATTTGAAAACTAGTATTTTAAAGTGCCTTTTCCTGCTATCTTGTGAAAAATAATAAATGTGTAAAGCATGTAACCTTTTAAATTAGTCCATTCCATTTGTATCATATCTTATTCAGCAGAAGCTCTGTTTTTGGTGCCCACTGTTTAAATCTGTATCTCCTGAAAAAATGTCATTATTAGTAGAACAAAACTGGCAGGTGTCTAATTTATTTTAGTCTGTCTGTCCTTTTATTGTGTTTTCTCGTCCTAATGACGGCTTTTCTATTAGCCATCCTGTTCTCAGATTTTGTACTGTGTTCAAGGGAGATCACTACATTTTCTCAAAGTTTATTTTTATGATAAATCGTGAAATGAAATAGAAAGTGAAGGGTCAGTGTGCTTACTGGTGACCTACATATAATTAGATTTGACCTTTTTGCACTTAAAAGTTAAAATGACTTCACATTTGATATAGCAAACATCACAAGTAAATAGGAACATTGAATCCTCTTAAAAATGATACAGATTAATGGTATTTAATGAACTGGACAAAAAAAATATGCCTACTACATAATTTTTGGTTGAAATGTAATGTTAAGTAGCACAGACTTCTTGATAATATTTGCTTAGTATACATTAAGAATTCAGTGAATTAGAATTGTTTTTCACTGATATGATGAAAGTGAATATCTTTTGCTATCAGTTTTGAAAGTTCTTTTATTTCTGTTGAAATAGGAAGGGTAAATGAATAACAATAATTCTTAATAAATTCTATGCAGGTGTTTAGGTTTTACTGATAATTTTATGCCAAGAAATAAAGTCCTCTCAAAAAGTTGTAAATAATTTTAATGCCATCTTATAAGTTTTATGAAGAAATCCTAAAGTCTGATATCTAGTATTATTAACATATAGTACTTTTTGATAGTTAGTTGGTTTATCTGTTTTAATGGTTGAATATGAAAATTGTGCACAATAATCAAAACACAATTATATTCATACAATTTCGAAGCAATATATTGATAATAATTGTGTTAAAGAAATTTGCTTGTTGTCCCCAGTACTGAATTGACTAGATCTTCTCTGAGTGATATTGTTCCCTCCTTTTGTGTCCAGGAATCCAGATACACAAATGACAACATCTAGATGTTTTTGAAGAGGTTTGAAAGCACTCTGTGTTGTTGTACATGTATTGATGTGTCACTCTGGTGTTGTGATAGAACTCCGTATAGTGGGTCTGTTTTATATCAGCACATTTTAAACTGCTTGTGCAAGGGTGTACATGTTTGATGTTTATTACCTTCTGTCATCATGTGTCACATGATTACCTGTTTCTCAGCCTGACAGGACACTGCACCTGGTGAGTCAATCTGCATGTTTTAGGCTCATTGTTTGTTTGTTTGTTCCTTCTTCCTGTTCATGTTTGTATTTATATTAACTTTTTTTAATTTTTCATGTCTGTTTTGATGTTATTTTTATGCTTACAAACAGTGAAGTTCTTGTGAAGGGTATGCTTTTATCCAAATATACTGAATCCAGTTGGTAAAAAGATTGAGGTGTCTTGCATTATGGGAATTATAAGCCATATTTGATCTTTATGATGTCATGCATAGGGATTCATAGGTTATAGGTCAATATTCTGTTAGTGGGTTACATGTAAAGTACCTGGGTACATCTATGTATTACAATCTAAAATACCTGGGATTGTAATGATAGGAATTTGTAATTAACCACAGTTATGATTCAGATAGAGCTGTTCCCCTTGTAATATCACTTCAACATTTCATTTGGTTACAGATATGAGGTTTGGGTAGAGACTGTGCTGGATTTTGATTCATTATACAAGACTGTTAATGATGAGTGTACATGGATGTATTAGTCCTGCATTGTGTAAATGAATAGAAAGCAAAAGATTACGATAAATTCTAAATGAAATAATATAAGAAATGCAGCAGACCTTGTTATTTTATTCAGAACTAGCTTTAGTACCTTTCTCCCATATAGGAACATAATAAGACTGATTTTATGCTGGTTTATATTGTCACCATACATTGTTCAACATATTCTCAGGAGATAATCCTGTTTATGGTATATAGCATAGATCTCTGCGCATTACAATGTGCACATGCATGCCCATGTGCTGATTTGGTTGAATGATGATATGGCTGTCACATTCATTATTGAACAAATGTGACAATTTTGTCACAAATGGTCCTCATTTTCTTTTATGTTGAAAGGATGCATGGGGTATATTCTCATTGCATGCTCATTTTTACCTCATCGTTACATAATTTTAGGTTATTGTTTTTTCAAATATTTTTTTACATTGCTTACAAGTTTTGGATATAATAAGTTTTGAAGATTAAAAGGACTTGCCATTTCCCCCATTCCTTAATTCTAAGTTTAACATGTGGTAAATTATTTTCAAGATATATGCATTTAATCATTTACCTGGTATTTTACAATCACATGTTAAATGATGTTCAATTTGCATGGCTAAAGTCACAACCAGTCAAGTGTGTGTAAAAATATGTTGTATATTGATAATAATCATGGGGAATGATTTTGAAATTGATGAACCAATATTAAGCTTACTATTTCAGTTCATGATTTAGATCTGTGTATTTCACAAATGAAAAATGATCATTATATATGTATGAAAAATGATCAATTGATAAAAAGATCCATATTGTTGTATAGTATTAAATCTGTATAATATTAATATCAAGTAAATGCCACATCTGTATGTTGCAGGACTGTATACCATATTCTTCCCACTTAGCACCCTTATAAATGCCCTTTCAACCATTTTTGATTGTAATTAGAAAATAAAGGTCCCCTCAGTATTGACTTATGCAACCTTGTATAGGATCTGCATTGTTCCATTTAGAACTTATACTGCTTCTTCATGTGCAATAAATCAACAACTCTAACATGAGGGATATCTTCATCAGGAAGGAAAGTATGTAAAGCATTTAAAGTTGAATTTTTTTTTCCATTCTACTTTTAAAACATTAGAAAATCACACACACACAAAATCAAGAGGAAGTAATTAACTATTCCCTTCCCATGTTTTTTGCATCTGGGGCACTAAATGGGGAAAATACAGTATATTGTAATAGGTTACTTTCTATTTTCTGTAAATGACCAGTGATACTGCTATGATGCAATTATGCAGTGTATTCTGTATTTTCACAGCTGGGTCAAGTGATACGGGAATATTTGAAAGAACAGCCAGGAGACTGTCCCTGAATCGACGGAAAGCCTCCAAGTCAAGTAGTACCAGTCAGCATCAGACACCCCCGGAGAGTCCAGAAGCCCGCACTAAGAAATCTTGACACTGAAGACTACAAACAGCCCCAGATACACAGTGCCATCTACAAGAGATCATGGACAGAAGTTGAAGAGATCAGAGGCGGAAGTTGAACAACTCAGAAAACTGTGATATTCCTGATTTTACTCGTGACCCACTTGTGCCAAAGATTTAAACTCAGTGCAGGAATGGCTTGTTTTAATCATTACTTTTATTGATTGTATATTTGGAATTTTTTTTTTTTTTTGAGAAAGGATGTATAAATATTCATCTCAATGTTCTGTTGAGTTATTGTAGAACTTGAATGTCCCATTTTCTATTCAGGCAATAATTGTGAACATTTTATTGAATGCATATTTTAAGATACTACACAAATTATTAGGTACATGTTTATTGTTGTCATGGCAGCAAGCATTCATATCGTTACACGTGTTTTTATATATGATCAAACTTGATGTGCAATAATTATTTATGTAATATACTTATAAATGTCTGTGCTCCAAAATAGTTTCTGTTTTGATATTGCAATACATTGAATTGCTAATTTGGATGTTTAGAAGTTTGTTTTCATCTGTTCATAGTGATTTTAAGAATTAGGGACTTTCCATGGCACCATGCTCTGTCAATAGTTCAGCCACAGACTTTCTATCTTGTTGCAAGGCCACAAAAAGTGGAGATTTACCATCAATATCACATGTATTGATGTCAGCACCATTTTTAATCAGTGCATTTACAATGGACAAATGCCCGGATTTTGACGCTACATAGAGAGGAGTTCTATTGTCTCGATCACTTTTGTTGCAGTCAGCTCCATATTTGATCAGTAAGTCCACAACAGATGTATGACCAGCTTGTGACGCTACATAAAGAGGAGACATTTTATAAATGTCTGGTTTGTTGTAATTACTGCCATGCTTTATTAGAGTTTCCACTACTGACAAATGACCAGATTGGGCTGAAACAAACAATGGGCTAATGCCGTCTAAGTCACACTCATTGGAGTTGGCACCAGCTTCAATCAAAGCTTCCACTACTGGCAGATGTCCCGATTCGGCCGCCACATAAAGGGCTGTGACACCCCACTCATCCTGTTGATCAATGTTGGCCCCCCATCGTATTAACTCCTCTACCACTGACTTATGGCCATGTGCACATGCTGCAGTCAAAGGTGTTATGTACCTGTGGTCGTAAAACATATGGCATGTATACTGCGATTTGTTGTTTATGCATTCTGTATCACAGTACTGGAGTAATAGTCTCACCACCTCTAATTCTCCACTGAAACAGCTAAGAGTAAGGAGTCGTGTTTGTTCTGTTAGGTCAAGAACACCCTCATCCTCCTCTTTGTCATCTGATGGATTTCTCCATCTGACCACTTGTTCGATTGATTCATGATTCTCTAATATTTTATTGAATAGGAACCGGAGGATTTTGCTGTGTCCATAGTATATCACCCAGCTGATGATGCGAACAATGTCTGATTGGGAGTTGCTTTCTGCCACCATCATTTCTCCTACCAGTAGCTTCTGTCGGTCTAGCTCGCAGTCAGTAATTCTTTTACTCTCTACTTCATTTCCAATGTTCTTGCTTTTGGAAACTATCTTTGATGTGTCGTCTTGCTTCGAGAAGAAAGTCGTTTTTACTTCTTGGTATGGTTTTCCTTTCAAAATGTATAAAAATGCTTCACACACATCATCTTCTTTCAGTGCGTCATTCATAAATACATCATGGAGTTCAAGACTTTGTAAGTCTTTGAAGAGTCTTTCGGCAAGCATTGGATAATGTTCTTTTTTCAGTTCTATATATAAATTCTTAGTGGTGTCGCCATTTTTACCTACGATAATTTTCTTTGCAACAAAATTACTACTCATATATCGCAGCATTTGTTCCTGGTTTTTGTTTCCATAGTGATAAGCCAAAACCTCGTAAACAGAGTCATGAATCAGTGAATACCCATTTTTAGTCTGTGCAGTGAAGGTACCCTCCATGTTAAATAAAGCATCTTGAATCTCGGAATTCCTTGCATTGACTCGGCAGCTTTCAAAAACGTCTTCTCTTTTCTCCACAAATGCGTGGTCTTTCTTTTTCAGCATATCTTTAGTTATTTCATTCTGGCTGAACATACAAAGTACAAGTGCAGTGTAATGTACTTTTTTGTGCCTCTGTAGGTTGTTGATTTCACGGAGAATGTGCACACTTGGATTTTCGAAAAATTGTGTACCCAAAGACCGATATGTTATATCTGAGCAGAAGAGCTTGCATAGAAGTGGATACATCATCAAACCTATTTTTGAGGAAGCATTCGGACTCTCCATTGGATCCAAAGTTACGCCGTTTTGAAGACAATGGTTACTCAGAATCTGTGTTTTGTCTTCATTGTTCAACTGGTTGTTCATGTCTTCTAAGTCGACAATGCATTCCTCATTGAGGGCAAAGGGCTCTAAGGGTATGGCTTCTTTGTACAGAGTTTTTCTACAGGTGAAAAGTATCTTTGAATTGGAACCCAGCACGTTCAGAATGTTGTCTTTGTAATCTTCCATCTGTATGTATTTACTTCTCTCAACTCCAAACACACCAAAGACGTCATCTAGTGTGAATAACTGTTTACGCTCCATGTTTCCATACAGGATGATATCGGAGGGAGTAGAAATGGGGATGATGTCAAAGTCTGTTTGTAGGAGAAGTGCGATATGTCGAATAGTTGCTGTTTTCCCAGATCCAGGCCCTCCAATGACGGTCACCATTTGTTGGGATTTGACTTTTTCCATGATGTCTGGAAAACTGTGAATCTCGTGAAATACTTTGTCGTCTTTTCTCCAGGATTCCAGTAATTTCACATGCTGCTCTGAAATGAAATAATTCTTACTAACGTGTAACTGTGCTTTGGAGTTTCATTCAGTGGTATTTTAAAAATGTTGCATATATTCTATGGTATCTTACTTTTTATATGAAGTGGAATGGTCCTTTTATCAAGTGACGAAATTTTGTCTTGGGTCTCTGTTAAAAACAAAATCAAAAAAAAAAACATTGATATATTTCCGAACAAAAACTTTAGCCGGAAAGAGGTTGTTAGATAATTTCCAAATACCTTCTAGACAATCATGAAGGTATGCATTTTGAGTTTTGATGACTTGCAAGGAACCTGCAATAGAAAATGTTTTCTTAAAAAGAATATACCAGTGACAGTGATTAAAGTTACGTGTTCTGTTACAAAGAATGAAACACCAGTAGAGCTTTTACCTTGTAGTTTTAGCATCTTCTGTTGTACTTGTTCATCGTTCTCTTCAACATGTCCTGAAAAGCGTAAAAAAAACACCTGATGACTACCTGCAGGATGTACAATGTGAAGCTGACGGTTAATTTAGGAGTAGATTACATAACTGTTACACGACGTACTTTTGAGCTGGTTAACCTCATTCACTGTTGTCTGATACTCTGCTGTTTGTTTCAATAAAAGTTCTCGGTAATGTTTATCCCTCGCAGGGTCCATAGTGTCGTGTCGGATGAAATCTACCTCCTTTTCATATTTTTGCCCATTCTTCAGCACCAAGTCCAAGTCTACTACTGAAGCTCTTATCGAGGACCATATTTGATTAAATTCAGCATTGGAAAGAGCGGCGCTAGTGGAATGGCCACACTGATTTCTAGCGATTCTCATCCGCTCGATGTTGGCGGAGACGGATCTATCCGTTGGTTCTGGGTCTTCTCCCCACCCATTGTTATGCTCCGTTATTCCAGAGATGTTTCTAAGCAAGACATAGATCATTGTTATGTCCATGTCTGTATAATTACCTGTGTAAAAGCCTGTTTTGGGCAAGATCAGGTTTCTTTGAGAATCCGGCAGACGGGGCAAGCAGGACTTTTTCTTTTTGATAATGGTCGGAAATGTGGATGGTTTTACGTAGGAAAGGAGTAGATCTTGGAGTTGGTTTGTACAGGGCCCCATCAGAAGCCGCGAGAGTCGGTTGGTGTTTGTGGTCTCATCTGTTGCAGCATAGGACGAGGAGGCCATTGTCTGGTGTATAGAAGTGAATGCACTGCGTTATATCTTCTGAAAGGAAACGAAACTTTTATTCAAGATTTCAAAGAGGATTTGTATAAATTTACGTTACGTGCCACAATGGGCTCAAAGAATATTTTAAAATACTTTAGTACGTCAGTTGCCTTATAGCAAACGAGTAGTATTACGTTCAACTTCATCTTTCTGTACGTTTTTATATACATATATTTTCAATGCAAGAAGTTAGACTGGGTATGGAACCGAGAGCTGTCTGAGTTAGGGCAGTGGAACGTTATGTTCTGTCGTCTGCTGAAAAGTAGTCTGTCGTCTGAAGGCCAAAAACAGTAACTGTCCGGTTAATGTCCGAACGAAGAAATGTATCAACTTTTCTGTACATCATTTGTAATTTGGCTAAGTTTATATAACAACATTTTTACTGACTCTTTTTCCCCATTTGCTGACGTAATCATTAATCGGCATACGGTTTAGTTTAGAATCGAGTCCAGCAATACATTTTTCATACATGTCACACACCTTACAATTTTAAATATATTTTTATTCTTTGCATAACTCCCAACTTATTTAATATACACTGACAGATCTTTGAAATTTTGTGTTCACAAGAGGAAGAATGTTTGTATCCCTTTCTGACTTTTAAATAATAAAAAACTTTCTGTAGTTTGTTTTCAATATACATGTAAATGCTTTTAAGTACGTAAAATATACACATTGACCAGTAAGTTATTTAGACGCAACATTTGAAAAATCACCTGACCTTCATTTGTCTCCATATTTGGTCATGATTTCCATATTTAAACAATGGTAAAGGGAAATAGTTCAAAAGACGGACAAACTCTAAACTTATAAAATGAACCGTCGTATAAAATAGGTAAGCGTTTTGAATTCAAATAAATGATAAAAATAAACCAATGCCAATAAATAGGTCGCGGGGTTTGTGGAATGTGTGTACTAGTATTTCACACGTGGAGATTCGACACTGGATCTAACTAGATTTAAAAAAATGTCTTCATAGTTTCAATAGAAGTGAAGCAGAATACACGAAGTAAATGTAAATATAATTCATTGACATTACTCGGTGTATTTGCATTTGCGCTATCAAACTTTTCTATATACACTCTAGATAGGTAACAATGGCGCTCTGTATTCAGAGAGTATGCCATTTTTAAAAAAAAAAATTATCCATATAAATATTTGCATTTGTACTATCAATCTTTTTTATTTTCAGTTTTGCATGTAGCACAATTTATTCACAAAGCATGCCTTTTTTATTTATTATTATTTATTTATCTATTTTAATTTTTTTTAAATTCTTACTTATTTTTGCAAATGTACTATCAATCTATTCTATATTTACCCAAAGAAATAGCACTATGTATTCACTGCTAGAGGATGTAATGTTTCTCCCCTGTTTTTCTACCTTCATATATATTTATGTCTCCCCTCTTTCAAGGTGTGCATATTGTAGGGACGGGGGGGGGGGATCCATTTATTTTCCTAAAAGGTATAGTGGATCTAAGAGGGGTGGAGGGTGTAAAATAGCTTGTGAACACTTCTCTTAAACGGCTTATCGAATTTCATAATGTCTATGTTCCTGCTTATGCTTTCTCCTCCATACCATGCAGTACATAGGATACTTCAGTAGCTGCCTTAAGATTTCTTAAGAATTTTATTTTACTTATGATGATTTTGTAGAAGACATTTACATTCAATATCTACTATTCCATTACCACATTGTGTCCATGGAGAACCAGATCAGCATAAACTATTTGAAGATATTCATTCAATTACTGCGCGTAATGAATCATTTGATGAGAGCAATACTTGATTTGATTTTCATATTAAAGCAATATAAGCTGCCAAAATTGCAATTTTTTATAGTGGCATTAAAAGAGGTTAAATGAACGTTGATGTGATTGAAAAAAAAAGAACTGCATCGAATTTTCTCTCTTATGCATCGTTTACACACCTTTACGTGATGAAAAATATATTCTTCGACATTCCGTTTGACCCTAACAATGGCAGCTGATTAATCGTCGGCGACAATCCCGAAGATAACCGATGTTGACACGAATGATTCTGATGCTGATCGGGGTGGATCGGGTTGTATCAGGGTCATTAAAATATGGACGGCGAAGTGAGATAAAATTCTAGTTATCATCATTATTTTGGCATTGTTAACGATGTTATATGTTTTTATATCTTTTTCGTCCCGAATCAGTTAAAGTCGGCATTCTCCCTCGCTTCGAACCTTTCGTGTCAGACATCTTTCGTGCTTACCGGAAATATTGCGCTTGCGCATTTGATTTTGCCGAATGAGTTCAACTTTAGGTCATTGCATACGGAAATAATGTCGGAAAAATTAAGGTACGGGAAGACTTAATTTCAACTGTCGAACAATTTTTACATTTAATGCAAAAAATACAACATGTCAAAAGTTTAATCGATAAAATCAGGTATTAGAAGGTAGATGTTACAAAATTTCGATTAAATTTTAGGGACCCCAAAATAACAATTTTGACAGCTTATATTGCTTTAATTCAACTGATGACGGCTATAATTGAATGGATCACTTCAATTTATGAGAGCAATAATTTATCTCATTCCAGCAACCTATTTCCTGTATTGATCTCTGCGAATCAGTCAATGCGCGTATCATTGTGGTGGATTACTGCTTGCAAATATTAAGTTCGAGCTCGGTATACATATTTTAATGATCTAGATATCTTTCATTCAATTAAAAATAACTTTAATATATATAACGAGTATGTAAAAGAAATGAGCTCACCAACTCTTATAAAGGGAGCCACAATTTGATTAAAGAGATCATGTGGATAAGTTGAATTGAAGATGTCTTTATTTATATAGGTGGCCTCTCAAAAGGAATTATAGCGCGCATGAAGTGAAATAATGGTATCATTAATTCAATATTGAAAAGAGCATAATTCAATTATTTCTCTCATAGTTGAATCATTGCTCACTATTATTCATTTGAAGAGCTAGTGCGCGCATTAAATGAATTCATGCATGTATTAATTGAATTATTGCCCTATAATGCGCATCAATTCAGATGTTGGTTTTTTTTAATGGAAGAGAGCAACAACTCAATTATTGCGCTTGTTGATTCAGCAGAAAAATGAACGTTCTCGGCAATTCAATTAATGCGCGCAAGAATTCTGAATTGAATATATCATTAATGATTTGAAGAGCTCTTTAACCGAATAGTTGTACGCATCAAATTTTAAATAAATTGAAATTTTAGACATGTCCCAAATATAGGGTTTGATGCAAGTTAAATTGTGACAGATACATTATGAAAGACTGGTGAAACAGTTTATCAAGATTATCATACATTTCAAAACAACACACACACACACACCTCTCTGAATGTGTATACGGCAAAATATGTACCACAAATTAATTTTATAGTTTTAACTCGAATAGTTCATTCAGTTTCATTAGTAAATTATATTTCAACGGTCTCAGAAGTGTTCTGTACGTGATAAGTACTTTATATGCATGAATCACCAAGTGATGAAGTTCATATTACCGCTTTTTCTTGTCGTTTCATATTTCCTGTTGGTATTTCAAGTACAGAACTTAATATAGTTAAATTTTAATCCCTCTTAGCATGAATAAATGACAACTCTCTGATCTTAGTGTACTTGTATTCAAATCAACCTTCTTGTCCTGGTGTTCTAAAGGTGAATACTGACAATTCTGGCCTTGGTATACTATTACTCAGTACTATTTTCTTGTTTTAACGAGATTAATGTCTCTCGGCTGGTTCGGTGCGTGATTGCGTGTTCTGCAAGTGGTTTTTAGGTCGGTGCGGGCTGCTAACGGATGGGTTGATGTGGGGATTTCTGCAATCTCATTTGGGATTGGTGTTTCACGGGTTCTGTGGTCGTTGTGATGGTCTTGTTTGAGGTTGTTGTATGTCGTTGGGGTGGTTTTGTTTGAGGGTGCAGCCTGTCACTGTGGTGGTTTTGTTTGAGGGTGTAGCCTGTCACTGTGGTGGTTTTGTTTGAGGGTGTAGCCTGTCACTGTGGTGGTTTTGTTTGAGGGTGCAGCCTGTCACTGTAGTGGTCTTGTTTGAGGGTGCAGTCTGTCACTGTGGTGGTTTTGTTTGAGGGTGTAGCCTGTCACTGTGGTGGTTTTGTTTGAGGGTGCAGCCTGTCACTGTGGTGGTCTTGTTTGAGGGTGCAGCCTGTCACTGTGGTGGTCTTGTTTGAGGGTGCAGCCTGTCACTGTGGTGGTCTTGTTAGATGGTTCTGTGGTTGTTGTTTTTGTGCTCTTGTATGAGGGTCCTGCCTGTCGTTGTGGTGGTTTTGTTAGAGGGTTGTGTGGTTGTTGTGATGGTCTTGTTTGAGGGTGCAGCCTGTCGTTGTGGTGGTTTGGTTTGAGGGTGCTGCCTGTTGTTGTGATGGTCTTGTTTGAGGTGCTGCCTGTCGCTGTGATGGTCTTGTTTGAAAACCACTTGAATATATTACTAGTTGTATAAAACCGCAAAATATTCTTGAATCTACAAAAAAGTTCACACCCTTTTTTTGTATTCAATGAATGGAAAATAGATATAATGTGATAAATGAAATAAATTGAACCTGAAACAAACCCAGTAGAAATTGACAATGCCAATGTTTATTACATTTTTTTAAAATTGATACGCTAGATTTATGTCTAGAGATCATAGAACTCAACGGTTAATATTAACGGTAACTTAAATCCCTATTTAAGTACTTAATGAATTAATTTTTGAAATGTTTATAAAAATACAATCCATTCACATCAATCCCGCAGACACGTAGGCAGTAATTCATTAGTTTGAAATCAAGTATCGGAGCAGACAGCTCTCTTACCATGACCTGTAACAACGACCATAGGATTTGCGAAATGCTGACTTGAAAGGAGACTGTTGAAACCCCGGTCACATGAGCTTATTTGTCACTAGCCTGCCTCGATCTTGCGTTTCGAATCAGCTGAGAGGCATAAACACCAGATGTGAGTAATAATAGAATATTGCCACATAAATATTGGAAGTTGACGGTGGAGAAGCTGAAGTCATACGGAGGCAACAATTGTTAAAAATAACAACCTGCCCTCTACCCACTAATTATAAGTACTCATAATTAGATATTAACAAATTACTATCATCCTTTATCAAACGAAGTAAATAAAAGAATTGTACAGATCAAATAATGGCATCATCTTCTCACGCCAAGGTTTTTCGTTTCGCTACGTTCTCAAGCCACGGTTTTTCGGTCCGCTACGCTCGCCTTTAGTTTTCTATCCAATTCGCTCCCAGCCTGAATCACCCCAATGTTTGTGGGGAATATACATCATTCTGACAATTTCCGGACTACTATCATCCAGAAACGATGCCTTGGCTCAAGAGATGGTGATAAATAAGTAAACTAGATGACGTGATATAGATGCGAGCAGTTCTTTGGTACGAAACATTGCACATCAGTTCCAACGGCAGACTCTAGGAAAACAGTTCTTTCTCCTCCATAATTTGATTTCTGACATCGGTCAATAAGTATCCAAGCCAGTTCTTTCCTCGCCATGACCTCCGACTGTTGATCTGAGGATCTTGAAGACCTAATCCGATTCCCCACAATGGACTCCTGGGAGTGGCCTCAGCAAGAATCCGAGGATACGTGTCAATGAGGGCTTTCTCCAAGTGTTGGTTTTGCTTAAACTGAGATGAAATGGTCAATATTACTTGCACTTTCCATATCAAAAGTTTGAGCGGCTCTTTTCTAGATTTTAAATAATATATTCCATTTCTACATGTAATTGACATATTTTAAATGACAATAATCACGGTGATATATAAGCAAATGTTCCACTGGCGAACATATATCTACATGTGAGTACAAATTAATTTCCGATTCGTAATGTATCACCTATCACCTATCATATTTAGATAAATGGCAGCTAAAAAAAAAACACAGACCCATTGTAGTGGTACATTCTTGTACAAGTAATTTAACCCATCCACCCACTCCAGGTGTGGTACAGCCATCCGCCGTTCAAGGCACAGGCGTTCAACACAGTTGTGGAAAAGTCTCACAAGTTTTCTATTTGGAACACCTTAACTTGTTTTCTTGATCATACATATTATAGTTCCTGTACCTCTAAAGTCATTCCGTGCCTAATCCAGAATTTTTTAATGGTGGGATTTTCATACACTACAAGCGTGTCCTGGACTACTTATCTACGAGTACAGGCGTTGGCACGTTATAGAAGCCTCACTGCTACGGTCCTGAGCGCTAAGCATAGGTCTCAATTTTTGGTATTTCACCTACAGCTGGTGACGTCTCAATATGAGTGAAAAATTTTCGACCGGACGTAAAACAAATAAACAAACAAACGAGTATTACACATGTCTTGACGATTTCTACATCGTGTGGTTTACGTTATAATACCTTAGCTAGTACCCCTGTCTTGACGAGGTCTACACATCGTTTGGTCCACTCGTGCCCCAGTCTTGACAATTTCTACATTGTCTGGTCCATGTTGCAATCGGAACACATCTCGACCTTCTCCGTAAAAGGCCAAGTGATGTTCCGATTGGTCCATGTTATAATACCTTAGCTAGTACCCCCGACTTGACGATTTTTACATTGCATAGTCCACAGGCGCTCGACGTTTTAAATATCTATAATAAAAAAGTGTCTCCCTGTAAATAAACTATTTTGTTTTGTTTGTTTACAGGAGGACAAGTTGTTTTTTTTATCACAAATATCTAAAACGTCGAGCGCCTGTGGTATGGTCTACGTTATAATACCTTAGCTAGTACCCCTGTCTTGACGATTTCTACACATCGTTTGGTCCACTCGTCGTTGTCAAAATTTTTCACTTTTCTGCCCAACATCTTCATTGTTAGCGGGTCACTGGCCTTCAGTATTTCTTTGGCTAGGTTTTCATCATTAAAAAGCACTGCAAGAATATAAATGTTTTTTTTTTCGTTAATACAACATGAATAGCAGAACTTTGTCGATAACAGGTATATTGTATAATTATCGAGGCTTCGATGAATCTACGTTTACCTGCTTTTTGGTACATCATGTACTGCTCGCTACAGCTGTATTCGATGCCATCTAACGTGAATCTGGCAGGGTGAAAATTACTGAAAGGCGAGTCTTTTCCATAAAAATGATAAAATTGTTCAGGTCTATCTTTGGAATAATCTTGCTTTAAAATCAATAAGCTTTCTTCTTTTCGGACTTTCTTTATTTCACAAACATTTTCTTCGTCTTTGCAAACCAAAGGTTTATGATCTGTAGGGAGAGAGACAGGCGCTTTGCGGTTGTCTTGGGAAGAATCATTTTCCTCAGAGGTCAGTGTTTTCATGTTCCCATTTTCTTCGGTTGTTGAAGAAATCCTACTTTGTTTATTTCGAATACTGCAAATCTGAGATGCTGATCTTTTCATCTGTACATAATGTGAATTGGATTTTAAAAGGATATGGGAAAGGCAAGAAATCTATTGAAAGTCCAAGAATGGGGGGGGGGGGGGGGGGGGAGAGAGCAAACACACTTTCGTTTCGGACAAATTGTCAGTGGTTTTCTATAGGAATTTTAAAAACTTAGGGGGGGGGGGGGGGGGCTCTGGAGCCCCCATTTGTTGTCTTCTACTTATCTTGAGTGAGGATGGTGTATGTATTGCGATTAAGCTTAGTGACTGCACATTGACTGCGTATGGTGTTTTTTATTCAGTGAATTAGAAGAATGTAATTATGTCACAAATCCTTTGACTGAAAGAATTGGCTCTTTTCGAAAAATAGACTACCAATTTGACATACAAAATTTGTTCCAATTAAATTTCATAAAATGCTTCCTGAATAAATACACACTCTACTTACTGAATTGATTACTTATATGAATATCAAAATCTATTGGTACTTTACATGTAGATAGATGTACCCTACCTTTGGAATCCCCAAGCAATGTTTAGGCTAGCAGCTCAAAATTGAACAGTAAACAGCAATACGTAATATAATGCTACTGTAATCGCTCAATGAAAAATCAGGGAGTCATGCGTGATTAGATTGAATATAATACTACATAACAAAAACCATGCCATATCTGATGTCAACTTTGGTTGAATTGGCCACTTGCCATCTTGATACAATGTAATATTGATTTTACTTTGAATTATTCTCTATGCATCGCCTGGGTACCTGTATGTGTGTGTGTGTGTGTGTGTGCGAGCGAGCGAGCGTATGTGCGTGCCCTCGCAGCAGGCGAAATAATCAATGAGTACTTGGTGAGTTGGGGAGGGGGGGGGGGGGCATCTTAAAGGGGTATGGACACAACTCGAGCTGAAAATTTTTCAAATCTTATTTTTCCATTTTTAATGTTTACAATGCTTAACTAAGGTATTATCTAATGGAGAGCAAAACTCTGAATGCCATTTGTCGAGTTACATGAGAGATACAGAAATCACAATTCTTTGTGTCCTGTTTTGTTTATATATATATATATATATATATATATATATATATATATATATATATATATATATATATATATAAAAGATAAGATAAGATATAAGATAACTTTATTCCAATTTTGGGACCAGAACATAACAGAAATGACAATTTGAGAAGAAAACATCAAAATGCAGAAAAGATTTACAATACTAATTACAAACTCAATGTGGATGTAGCGTTGGAAATACTCAAACAGGTGATTCGTGCATATGGATTGTACACATATCAAAGTATTTAAATAAATATATTATATTTACTAAATACATATTTGTAATTTTACAGTCTCCCTTCTTTTTATGAAGGTTTTAACTATATATTTTGTAATTATTGTAATGTCTTCATTTGTCATTAACCATAAGAATTTGTCACTGTTTGATAAAGATTTTGTTAAGTCTATACAATTCTTGAAAAAAACCCATGTTTCTCTCAGTGCTATAAAATGGACATTCAGTGAGAAAATGCAGTTCACCTTCAACACAATTAAGGTTACAAAATTCACATATTCTTGTGTTCCTCTCTAACGGAATATTTTTACCAGTGATGCTTTTTACATGTTCATATCTGCCTCTTTCAATTCTTAAATCATAAGCACTTATTTTGAATCTATACAGAGTTTTTCTTAATTCTAGAGATTTTACTGTCAAATGTTTTCCATGGTAAAGTTGTCTTTAAACAGAAAATATGAAGTAAGTTAGCTTGCTTTTAGACTCATTTTGCGTTGTTTTTCCCAGTAAATTAAAAATTGTTTCCTTAAATGATTCTTAATTTGTATGTTGTTTTTTGTTTGTTTTTTTTGTTGTTGTTTTTTTTTTAGAGAGAGAGAGAGAGAGAGAGAGAGAGAGAGAGAGAGAGACGAGAGTGTGATATTTTTACAGTTTGATAGTGAGATACCAATTCTATCCTTAAAGTATTTAAGGTTTCTAAACCAACAATTGATATTGCGAGAATTCAGATTGCTGTTCGCTGTGTAACAGGGATGATTCTGGACAATTTTCTAGTCTATGCCAGTAAAGGAAGATTCTTTGTATTATAAAACAAAACATTCGATATCTGCCTAATTCTGAAATTATTGCAATGTTGGTACTCTTTTTTCCAACACCCATAAGGTGTTTACAGAACTTAATATGTAGATTTTCTTCCTCCCAATTTTTGAAGTTGTCATATAAATCTCGGTCATGCGAGAGGATATTATTCCCCATATTTCGCAGCCATGTCGCGCTATAGGCTTAACTAAGTGGTCAAATAGATGTAGTAATGTTTTGATAGGCGGATCTGTAGATTTGATGTCTTTATAAAGTTCAAATGAGACCTTAAGAGCTTTGTTATACAATTCAGATTTGGCATCTTTGAATGAGCCACAAGAGGATACTTATATTCGTTAACACATTCTATAACTGTACTGCCGATCCTGAAATTTTCTTTGATAAGGTGACCATTTTATTAAAGATATCTACCTTAGTCTTATTAGTGTTGATTTCTAAGCACCAATCCTTACAGTATTGTTTAAGTATGTTTAATTTGTTTTGCAGCCCATTCTGGTTATATGATAATAATACAAGATCATCTGCATATAAGAGCGAAGTAATTTTTTCCCCAGAAAGACTAACAGAGCTTGTTGTTTCTTCATCCAGTATTTTAGAGAGATCATTCAAAAATATTCTAAAAATGTTGGGCTTAGGACATCACCCTGTCGGACTCCTATCTCTGGTGTGTATGGATGGGTTAGCTTATTCCCTACCTTTATGGAGATATTGTTGTGTCTGTACATACTACATAATATATTGTAGAATAAGCCATTGATATTTAATTCTAAGAGTTTAAGTTTAATGCCTTCATGGATAACAGTATCAAAGGCCTTGTGAAAATCTACAAAACATGCATAGATGGTCTGATGTTCTAGATTTTTTTTTTTTTTTTTTTTTTGAAAATCCTATTTGGCTATTCTATATAATTTTGTTTTCGGTTTAAAAAAATGTCAAGTCTGTTGTTTAAAATAATATTAAATAGTTTAGCTAAACTGTTGGTAATAGTTATTCCTCTGTAATTTTGGTGGAGCTTTGGACTGTCTGATTTAAAAATAGGTGTGGTGTAACCTTCTAACCATTTTTCTGGGTAAATTCCCGATGTTAATACACTGTTAAATAGTTTTAAGATACAGGGGTTTATATATATTTGAACTGCTTTGATCATTTCGTTTGAAATGTTGACTAAGCCAGGGCTCTTGCCTGATTTTAGGGTAGTTATTGCTTTTTGATTTTTAAACAAAGATACCTTGAAATCTAATTTGTAGAAAGAGTTGAAATCTTGGCTGTTTTTTAATTCCTGAATTTTAGTTTCTATAGCCCTTACTCTGTCTATACTTATCTGGGAGTTGAGATAAAGAGGTGAAGTAGTCAAGCCATGTATCCCCATTAACTTTAAGTTGTCTCTTTTCTCGACCCCAGTTTCACGTAGAGATTTTACTAATTTCCAATACTCTTTGGGATTTGCATCATACATTTGGTCTAATTTATTTAGAATGTCTTGTCTAAACTCCCAATTTTTACGTTCCCGCAGTTTAGCATATTCCTTGTTCAATTTGAAGAATGAACCTCGTTTTATGGGTTGTTGAGGAATTTCGAAAGTAAGGCTGCTTTCTCACACAAGTGTCTCCGTTTTTTCCCAAGGTCAGAGTCAAACCATTTTTTATTTTTTGTATTGGTATGTTTTGTTTTTTGTTTAAGGGATAGTTTAGCAACTTTATTGAAGATTTTATGTATTTCATTAGTGGCCTCATTTATACTTTGCTCATTAAGCTCTATAGGCTTGTTTAAATAAAGCTTTATGTCATAGATAGGCATGTACACATATATTTATCATTATACAGTTGTACTTTTCATTATGTGTGTGTGTGTGTGTGTGTGTGTGTGTGTGTGTGTGTGTGTGTGAGAGAGAGAGAGAGAGAGAGAGAGTTCTACCTCTACGTTCACCTTCAGAAGAATTTTTATACATATTCGTAAACGTTTTGTAACCTCACAATATTTGGTTTGTTTCACCACTTATTATTTTGACATATCTTTAGATCTTACAAGTTTTGGAATGTGGAAGCATCGTTATAAAATGATATGTTGCCTATCATCGTGACATACATATGACCTTGACATCAAGATAAAATTAATCACACATCAAGGTCAGATTGGTCACTATAGATCTGGGTGACATTCCTATCGAACACAAACACGTGTTCATCACTGCTCGTGTTGATAAAGAGAGGACATTTACTTTAGTCCACTAAATTTTCATATTTTTTTTTACTCACGAAGCTTTATGAAGAACAGCGTACACGCGTACGTCAAACTTCCGGGGTGTGTTGGTTTAATTATAATTCACCGTATCGATTCATTTTCAATACATGCTTTATATCTTGTTATGAGAGGTAAGCCTAGACTGAAGTAACAAATCTGATTACCTGAATGTATTTAAAACAGAACAGCCCTCACATTTCTCCCTCAGCGCTACATGATATCCCTTTGTTCTATAGACCGACAGTCACTTCACTGAAGATTTCCGTAAATCAGCTGGTATTTCCAGGAAGAGATCAGTGATTCAAACGGTCGATGGATATAAAAATAACTCTTACCACACTCGGAATAATTTATTTCACTACTGATAACCATTTAAATCCATCGCCGGATATATACTACTCAAAGTTTGATAAGGATCATATTTTTCAGCACTTGTAAAACTTTCAACAAAGGTGAATGACAACCAACACAGAGTGATTTATGTTCAGAAATGTTTACTTCAAGAAATTGTGACAGAAAAATTTGGCAAACATGACATTTCATCGCATACTCCTAAGGTAAAGGGAGAGTACCCTGAAAAGCATGGTAATTTCATGATCACGGAATTGTTTAAACTCTGCACATTTCATTTCACACTGCACAAACAAGTGTCAATAGCGGGTGTGGCCTCCGTTAGCTCCAATGACAGCTTGGCAACGTCGTCTCATGCTTCCAACGAGGTTTTGAATGGACGCAAGAGAGATATTGTTCCATTCTTGGATCAGAACATTTTCAAGTTCCTGGAGGGTGGCTGGTTGTACAGGACGACGTGAAATCGCTACTTGAAGCATATTCCAGACATGCTCGATAAAGTTGAGGTCTGGAGAACGAGCTGGCCAGTCCATACGAACAATTGTCTCACGTTCCAGGTACTCGTCCACCACCCTAGCACGATGTGGACGTGCATTATCGTCCATGAGGATGAAGTCAGGACCAACAGCACCAGCATATGGTCTCACGTACACATCCAGGACTTCATCCCTGTAGCGCACTCCGGTCATCGTGCCTCGCCTTAGGACATGGAGATCAGTTTGTCCAGCTCGACTGATTCCTCCCCAAATCATCAACGACCCACCACCATATCTGTCATGTTCAGCAACATTAGCGTCCTGATATCGTTCTCCTGCCCTTCTCCACACTCGTGCACGACGATCTGTGAAGTCAACACAAAACCTCGACTCGTCTGTGAAAAGTACAGGGGCCCAATCAGCAACCCTCCAATTCACATGAGCCCTGGCCCAATTCAAACGATCTTGTCTGTGTCGCTGAGTAAGAGGGATGCGAATACAGGCTCTCCGGGAACGAAGACCACCTTCATGAAGACGATTACGCACAGTTTGCGTGGAAATGTTAACTCCAGCTGCATTCAGAAGATCATTTCTAAGCGCAGTCGCCGTTGCAAACCGATGACGTCGTGCTGAAATCAAGAGAAAACGGTCATCTTGCTGCGTGGTGGACCTTTCTCTGCCGCCTCCATGTCGATGAGAAGCTGAACCATGAGCTTGATACCGGTTCCAAGCTCTGCAAACAACGCTCTGACTGACACCCAATAGCTCTGCAACGTGACGTTGTCTTGCACCATTTTCGAGCATTCCTATGCATCTGGCCAATTCTTCAATAGTCAAACGACGTCTTTGACGTTGTGGAGGCATTTTCATAGAGTAACAGTGACTTAAACGAGGTCAGATGTAAAGACAATGGCCAAATTCAAATCAACGACAAGCACTCAGAAATGTGAATAATGTGGGTACCATGCTTCACGTGCTACTCATGATCACTGCAGCACGCATTTCCCTACCTAACCTGTGTTTTGAGGCTCAAGAGGGGTCAGTCCAACACTATGATGAAATTTGCGTGTCTTATCAATTCATATATTGATTTTATAATGTAAGAACTATATGATCCTTATCAAACTTTGAGTAGTATATAGATTAGATTAAATCTGTATTACCAGAGACGCAATACTTCTCTCGTAATGAAGTAAACATGAACATATCCAGATTGATCTCATGTTTTAGCATATCTGAGACAAAAGTTTTAAAAGTGAACTTTCTAATTATATTCCCTCTCTTTGTCCGTCCGTCTGTCTGCCTTTCACAAAGTCTTATCTTGAAAATTAATTTAACTTGAAACTATAATACGTCAAACCTCGCAATATTTAATCTTTCCATGTGTATTGTATATTTTTTTTTTATCTGTATTGTATATTTTCCATTTGTATTATATAGTATAATTTTTCATTTGTATTGTATATTTTCCATTTGTATTCTATATTTTTTTCCCATTTGTATTCTATATTTTTCTTTTGTGTTGTATTTTTCATATGTATATGTACATATATTAATATCTCACAAGTGGTCATATACAGAAAAAAAGAAACAGAACGACTTATGAAGGTGATCGGCGGGGAAATCACATATTTTGGTTAACTTATTGGTTGTCTGTTTATTATTTCATTGACTAGAGAGGGGGTGTGTCCATAAGATCTATCCACACCTCAGGTGCCTATGCTTTTAATAACAGATTATTTCGTAATCTAATAATGGGAAGGAGGGGGGGTGTTCTGACCTCAAGAACTGAAAATGGTAGATTGTCACGATTTCGCAGTGAATATTGAAATTGAGTAGGGAATTATAATTCTAAAATACTCTGGAGATAATCAGGTTTTATACCATAGACGATTTTTCAAAAATAAAAATCAGCTTTTGAACTTTCCTTCTCTCTGATTATTTCATTCCAAGTCCTTACATCATGTACTTCTTGGAGATTTCAGCCCCATTCCACCAAGTATTCTTGCAGCAGATATTTGAATATCATACAGAAGTTCAGATTCACTTTCAGTACAATTGTCCTAAATTAAGCCTACATATTTCAATACTGGTCGAATAAATGAGAAATAAATTCTTGAAAGTGTCATGACTTGCATTATGTTTCAACATTCATACATGTAAAGTATTTAAACGATTACAAGCTTTTAAATTAAAAGCTTAGGCTTAAATCTTAACTTCTGTAGAGGTGTAGACATTTTTAGCTTACCTGAGCTTAAAAGCTTGAAAGCTTAAGTGAACTTTTCTGATAACCCGTTGTCCGTCGTTCATCTGTTTATGTGTCCGACTGTAAACTTTTCCCATTTTCGACTTCTCCAGAATCACTGTATCAATTTCAAACCAAATTTGGAATAAATCATCCTTTGGTCAAGGGAATTCAAGTTTGTTCAACGAATAGCGAAAAAACAAAAATACATAATGATTGACAAATTTAAAAAAATCTTCTTCTCCAGAACCAACAGGCCAATTTGAATGCAACTTGGTACAAATTATCTGTGGGTAAAGGAATTTCAAGTTTGTTCAAATGAAGGGCCGCATCCCCTTCAAAGGGGAGATAACCACAAAAATGTAAAACTATGGTGGGGTCATTTAAAAATCTACTTCTCAAGAATCATTTGGCCAGAAAAGTTCAAATTCACATGATAGCTTCCTTACATAGTGCAGATTCAAATTTGTTAAAATACATGGACCCCGGGGTAGGATGAGGCCACAATAAGGGATAAAAATTTTGGCCAGAAAAGTTCAAATTCACATGGTAGCTTCCTTACATAGTGCAGATTCAAATTTGTTAAAATACATGGACCACGGGGTAGGATGAGGCCACAATAGGGGATAAAAATTTTACATGCGAAAATATTAGGGAAAAAATATTAAAAATCTTCTTATCCAGAAACACAAGGCTAATTTCAATCAGAGTTGGCATAAATAATCCTTTGGTACAGGGGGTTCAAGTTTGTTCAAATGAAGGGCCATGCCCCTAGCTGCAATAATGTAGCCCTCTCCGATTTTTTGAAATTTGGCGTTTTTCTGGAGAGGGTTACAATTCCATAAGATCTCTGTAATGGTGCAAAATCAATTTTTTATTGCGGCTGACTTCGGTCTTAAAAGATTACTTTAAAGTAAGACTTCCTTCAGAAAAAATGAATTTTTTATTCATGACTAACAAACTAATCCTTTATAAATCAACACCAGATAAAATACACCAGCTTGGTTACCAGTCGTTTTTTCCAGGAGCCATGACAGGTCTCGCGTGATTTTAAGGGACTTGCTTGGAGTTTAGATTGGCTTGATAAAATAAATATCTGTATAAATAAACGGTCTTACCTCATTCTATTACTAAAACATCATTAAAGAATTTTGATAATTTATTTGTATCATTTAAAGAAATATATGATAGTGTTTTCATATTTACCGCATTATTTATGCTTAAAATAGGGGAATTCCAATATTCAGTTCAAGATCCGCTCCTGGATTTTCATTGGCTATCAAGGTCAATAAACATGGCGGACAAATTCAAGTTGTGACGTTGACATACACAAAAAATAACTGATATATGGACTGTACTTGATATTCTTGGATTAATTTATGTCCTGCACAACTACATCTATTGAGTTAAGGTAAAAAATGGTAATGTTATTGCCACTTATTTATGATTTGGGCCAAATTCGTTGCGGGAGTGAATCACTCCCGCACTTGCACCATTACGGAGATCCCATGGAGTTGTAGCACCCCCCCCCCCCCCCCCAAAGAAGAAGGGAGAGCCCCCTTCAATGGGGAGATCATCACAAAAATGCAAAAATAGGGTGTGGTCATTTAAAAATCTTCTCAAAAACCACTGGGCCAGAAAAGTTCCAATTTACAGTGAATCTTATTGCCATAGTGCAGATTCAAGCTTGTTAAAATCATGACACCCGGGGGTAGACTGGGGTCCCAATAGGGAAGAACTACTGGGCCAATTTACATGGAAGCTTTCTGACATAGTACAGATTCAAGTTTGTTAAAATCCTGGCCCAGGCCTCTGGGTATGGTGGGTCCACAATAAGGGATCAAAGTTTTACATGCGAATATACAGAGAAAATCTTTAAATATAGGTCAAAGTGATTCAGGTGATTGATGTGGCCTATGGGCCTCTTGTTTAAACTTCCCTTTCAGGTAATGGAAATGTAAACTCCAGTCAGTTTAATTGATATGGTACAGTGTATTAATTTCTGATAATAACTATTGAAAAGTACCAGGACTACAGACATATCAACTTTTTTTTTAGTATATTTTATTTAAAGAGTTTAAAAAAGAAGAGAAAAGCAAAAAAATGTGAACGCAATGATTAGTAATTACTGTGGAGATCTATTTATTTAAATACAAATTCAATACAAACTAAATATAAGTGGCGACAAAATCGGATCATCTTCTTTCTGCAATAAATAAAAAGTAACGTCAGTTGACTCTGAAAAGTCTTCAAGCTGTGGCATATTTGATATTGCCTTTCGGAGGAAAGAGCAAAGCTGGGGGAGAGAGAGAGAGAGAGAGAGAGAGAGAGAGAGAGAGAGAGAGAGAGAGAGACAGAGAGACAGAGACAGAGAAAACAAAACAAAAAAACTGAGAAAACAAAAACTTTCGGTTTTGTTTCACTAATGTATTTCTATCGATGGATGATATATGCAGTATTCTCCCTTTATAACATACTTTGCCATACATATGTGTACACAGAATAACATTGTCGAAATTTGCTTCTTATTCTTCTTTTCTTTTCTTCCTATAACCTTCTTATACAGTGAAAGATTGTTGTAGAAATGAGTAATGGGAATGTTAAATATGGAGATAAACACAGATTACCATAGAAAATTAGATCTAATGATTTATACAAGTTACATGAGCGGGAGAGTTATATGTGATGATCTACACTTGTTACCAACACAGGAGAGTTACATGTGACGATCTGTACAAATTACCGACACAGGAGAGTTACATGTGACGATCTGTACAAATTACCGACACAGGAGAGTTACATGTGACGATCTGTACAAATTACCGACACAGGAGAGTTACATGTGACGATCTGTACAAATTACCGACATAGGAGAGTTACATGTGATGATCTGTACGAGTTACCAATATAGAAATGTTGCATTTGATGGTCTGTACAAGTTACCAACACAGGAGAGTTGTACGTGAGGATCTATACAAGTTACTAATATATGTACGTTACATGTGACGATCTGTTGAAGTTACCAATACAGGGGAGCTACCTTTAATGATCTGTACAAGTTACCAATATACATGTAGAAGATCTATTCAAGGTATCATACCAGGAAAAATAATATATTTGATAATATACAAATTACAAAGGCGGGATAATTTGCTGTGAAGATCTTGCAATGTACATTGTAGCAGGAGAGTCGTGGGTGATTAGCTGGAATTGAGGGAATACGTGGTTGTAATATTATATTTGCGATGACCGTTTGTTACTTACTTTTTCCGGTGATGGCGATGCAGACACATTGGTTGCGTCCTGATACATACTGACAGATTGCAAATTCGTTGGCGTTAGGACAGGGCTCTGTGCAGTCGTTGAACGAATGACATTCATCGGCGGCGACTAAAACTAATTAAGAATACAAATGAAATTCAGATAACTTCTTCAAAGATGAAAGTAAACCGCATTAAAGGATAAGCCCCCCAGTAGGACCAGTCTCTAGGAAAGAAGAGACGAAATGTTTTATGCATACATGTGATTGCGAGAATTTTTCTGCACCGCAGCTTAGAATACTAATGACCAAAATATGTGTATCCATTCGTATAATTATAGAATGTGTATATATGAGGGGGGGGGGGGGGGGGGGGGGGGGGCACAAGGAATTGATTCACGTTAACATTTTATTTTGTTACTTTTGAAATATGTAACATTTCCGTTCATATTTTTAAACGTACTATGATATATTGAACTCATTACAGTTGTCATCAAATGTAAAATATCTACCAATGTCCGAGTGGTCAAAATATCATCAAACCTGAATGTAATTCGTATTTAGAAAGCATTCATTTCATTTTTGAATATTTTGATTTTTGAACCCCGTTCAATTTTGCAACCTCCTTTAAAATCATTCAAGTTCTCCACTCATAAACACGTTTTGCCTTTGATGCAAGAAAATCGGCTCAGTTTGAGACAACAACACACACT
Organism: Ostrea denselamellosa; assembly: GCA_024699665.1. NCBI lineage: Eukaryota > Metazoa > Mollusca > Bivalvia > Ostreida > Ostreidae > Ostrea > Ostrea denselamellosa. The sequence continues at coordinate 3,013,434 of JAMZEH010000014.1, forward strand.
TTCTCGTAATTTGACCGGAAGTGACCCGATGCACTTGGTACCAAATTAGATTGAAAATATAAGAAAAAAGCCGACAGAAAAATCTCAAACAGAAAAGCGTAAAAGTTTTTAATGGTAAGAATGCTTTATACGAACCAGCAGCCGTTCCGATGAGAAAAAGTAGAAATATATACTTCATACTGGACAGGCTTGGAAAACGACACCACACAATTGTCAAATGAATGCTATATATATATATATATATATATATATGCACCTTACATCTTATCAAACAAGAACAGCCAACATAGTTTTACGTGAAAGGACGATCACGTTCGAACTTCAATAAATTGAAAACGTCACACTGACTGCCAAACCTCAGGTGACAAAGTGTAACTGTTCAGCACGAGGTCATAGATGGCACCATTTTTCAACCATGTGATCTATTTGCAAAGACTTGTTCCTACTGTGAAGTGATTTTTGTTTTGTCGACAAGATTATAAATAATTATACTTTCGTTAATATTCAGAATGAGCTGATTATATTTAGGGGGGATCGGCGATATATTAAGAAATCACGACTGTCCTAACAAAGAATTTTCTGATCCGTGTTGAATATTTGTCAGGCCTACATATAAATATAACTGAATTTTTAGTATGTATCGGATCACATAAAATTCAATGTCTTCGAATTTACTATCGCTTTAAAAACTTTAAAGTGGAAGCAAAACAATAATTGACTTTTAATCATATAAATGAATCATGTAACAATATGGCAACTTCATCATAACTCTCACCAAATGTTGTTCTTCGTTTTCTTGATTAAATATTGTATCACAAAATTAAATTATATCACGTGATGATCAAATTGTTCCACATGACAAATACATGCACGCTATGACAACCAGAGGCCTGTTATCTACTTTCATGTCAATATCAAAGCCAGACAAATTGAACACAAGTATTTATTTTTATCCTCAATTTAATTTTTTTTAAAAATCCTGTTAAGTTGAACAATTAATCAATTAACTACAAAAAAACACACTCCACATTGACAGCATACTTAAATTTAATTTGTTTCCTTTCAAAATTTCATACTAGATAATCATCACAAGACCAATTTATTATCACTAATCAATATTATTATACTCATTATATCATATAATAGCAATTAAGCACACAAAGCATCTAAATTATTGGTCGAGACATTTCCACCAATGAAACAAACATTCCATGATAAAGTAAACTGGCATATAAGACTTGGGTTTCTGTTTTGTATGCTCTTGTGATATCTAAACACAAAGGGTCATCTATAACAACAGAAATCCTCTCTACACCATTATCTTCGTAAAATGAGGCCAAGTCAAAAGACCTTGATTAAAAAAATAAATAAACACAATAGTTATGAGCTCCCTGCTCTGCGAGAAATAAAATAAATACAAAGCACATTTATTAATGCATTGCGGATGTGGATGAACACATTTGATTTTCCTTATGTCCATTGTCAGAACATGCACAGTAAAAGTTAATACAATCATAAATGGAACAGGTTACCAGTCAAACTACATACAAAGTCATTTTTTTTCTAAAGGGCAGATTTTGAAACTTCCTTAGAACAACTTTTCAGTACTTTATGTCCAAAATATTTGTAATATGGAAACATACAAAGATACACAAAACTGACTTCACAAGTATATGTATGATATAGCGCATATTATACAATATCACAATTTCCTGACTAAAAAAGTCCTGTTAAAAAGTCATTACATTGTATTATGCATCTGCTCTACAAACAATAACATAGACCTTAAAGTGTTTCAGGACTTCAATATAAATGCACAATTTAAAGATCAATAAAAGCAGCTATTGAATCCTATGATATAAATGATGGAAGCCAAATGAATTACACATGTTAAGTGTTGTGGATTGAGAGAGAGTTCATCAAGTTCAGTTGGAGTCTTGGTCTAGAACAAGCATAGGCTCCCCAGTCATTAGAAGTCCCTTCTCATATAACATGCTGGCTACGTCAATCTGAAGAGTATAAGAACAAAAACAGTCAAACACACACAAAAAAAACTACTTCTATTGGAAACAAATTATCTCCATAAATACGAACACATGGTTGACATCAATTTTTACAATCAATATTGGGTTGGTCTTTTTATTATGTGAATTCACAATTGCATGGGATAGTGGTTCATTCATTCCACCACCAACACAAACTCAGCAAGGTTATTTAAGAAATAAATTTCATTTTTGAAAAAAAAATGAGGCTAACACATTTCATGAAGTATGTCAGAGTAAAGAGTCGCAGTTCATACCCTTATGTATTTTCAAAAAGTGAAGTTTATTTTTTATATTTACATTCTACTTTCATTTCTCAGAATTCCTAGCTGTTGAAATTATCATACTATTTCCAGCAAGATTTGTACACACATTATTCACAACTCCAGTGCATTCATAAGGAAATGACTACCAATATATATCAAAAGCAAATGTATAGGAAATGTAAAATACATGGAAATTAAAATAGCCTTCATCCTGTAACTACCCTCTTCACGCACCCAATAAAGGTAACCCTAAAACCCAGAGTAGTATTTGATCAGTGTTTATATTGAGCCTTCTGCATTCTTTTTCACTGCAAAATGCATATTTTCAAGTTTACACGGAAACATGGGGATGCTTCTATGTTACATTTCCAATGATAAATAAACAATTTTGGGTTAGTAAAGCATCATTTGACTTGACATAAACAAATTATATTGTAACTGTCTAATAAATGAAATTTAGGCTAGCAACAAAACCATCAAGACAGTTTGGCAAGCCTTGCCATCCATTTTACCTTTGTCCATACCTCACTTATACTTCAAGACAGAAACCACACATTATTTATTTACCGTAATCAAATCACCCTGAAATCTGACAAGCCTTGTAATACACAGAGAATAGTCCTGAAATCTAAGAACCTTTACTTTATCCAGAATTAATCAGAAATTTGACAAGCTTTTATCATAAAGCCTTGCATGACATCAATGTAGTCACAATCTTGTCATGCTAGCTTCAGAGGGCACGATTACTTACTCTCTGGTCAATGGAAGGTAATGGCAAGCTTTCTACGGTTACATACTTTGGGTATGAATGAATCAAATATTCTACAGCAGGACCAACCTGTAAAATAAGCATACTTTTCAAGAAACTGACAAAAGAATTTTATAAAATGGTTAGGAAAGAATTACACAGCAAGGAAGTTTGACTGATCTGTACCCAGTTCCTCCGTAGAAATAAATGCACTTCAATTTTATTTGATGACAGTTTTTGTAGAATTACCTCTGCAGAGATCTGAATAAAGGTAGGTTCCACTTCATGATACAATCGGGTGTTTTCCAGTGAGTAATATATTCGTACCTCATCGTCTTCTGTCAGCAGCCTGTGTACAAATACACCAATACCCATTGAAGTATCAGACAAGTCACATGATGGAATTTATAGATATCTCTGAGATCAATACTTCCCTAGATTATCAGGGCATGCCCAAATACATGTACCATATTCATTCTATTGAGTGCTTACAAGTGCTCCCTGGGACTTTTTTTCATTAAGAGCTGCCCGATAACTAGTGTGACTTACCTTATACCAGTAATATTACTAATCTTTGTGTATTTACTATGTTGTTCTGATGACCATAGTGATCATATTACCATAAAGGAAGGTATAACAATAACACATTTAGAATTTAAAAACTATTTAAGCATTTCTCAAACTCAATATACATTGTATTTCCAAAAGTTCTAAATAAATGCAACTGCCCCCCCCCCCCCCCCCCCCATTCCAATTTTCTAAGCAGCCAGGACACTCAATAGGATGAATATGGTAGTTCATGAGTTGATATATACACATGAATATATGCAAAAACAACCCCCCCCCCCTAAAAACAACAACAAAAACCAAACAATCAAAACAACAACACACACAAAACACTGTTGTTGAATAAAGGAAAAAGAAAAAAAATTGGATTTCTCCATCAACATTTATTCTATAAACCAAATTGAGGCCACAGAAATATAACTACATGTATTCTTTCATTGGTGTATATATAAATGTAAAAGAACTTGAAACAAACTGTTTTTCAAAGTTTTAAATTCAAATGGAAGCATATTTGCAGAAACAAATCACCTTGTCTTGCAGTAATAATTCATTAATAGAACTATAAAAACATAAAGGGTAGTTTCTGTTATACATACTTCAGTTGGATCAAACAACACAAAAATATTGGAATGAATCCCATGTAAAATCTTCTCAAGTGGATGATGACATCATTTGGTTTATAGATAAAATTTGAATGTGCCATGACAAAATTATTTGAATTTTGGAAATGTTCAGCAAACAAAACACATAATGGGTGGATTAAAGTTTTTATGGGGGGGGGGGGGGGGGGGGGCAGCAAAACCTTGTACATAGTTGAGGTGTCTGGGTTATTTTCTAATTAAATGAGGTTTCTCCTTTACATTTTATTTCTTTGTTTGTGTAAATTCTACCTTCATACTTTGTACAGAGGTTGTTGATGGATGAGGAAGTGTCAAAACAGATGAGGAAGTGTCAAAATGGATGAGGAAGTGTCAAAATGTATGAGGAAGTGTCAAGACATTGATTCAAGGTCATTTGGACAAAGTTGAAAGTCACTGTGAAGAAAACAATAATATATGTTCTAATTTTGATGTCACCATTTGGATATATTCAGTTTAAAATTCATATATGTTGCTGGGAAGCACTAAACACAGGTAGATTGTGTAACTATTTTCACTATGCTGCACCAGTCTAGACTATTCTTTGTATTTATCATTAATGTTTCATTCCCTCCATTTTACATTTTTAATTTTCTTATCAGCTGCATGTTTGCCCTGGACAGTAAGTTCTGCACACCACTAATTAAATGAAAGAGAGCTCATCTACCAACACTGAAATAACTAAGATTAATTGATCCATAACCACAAATAGCCATCTCCCTTTCCATAACACCCCCCCCAAACAAAAAAACACCACTCCATATACAGTACATATGAAAATGTACCTGAGGATGACTATAAAGATGATTTTAATGAGGCCATTACCTACTTAACATTAATTTTGATGCAGTAATTATCTGAGGATACCTTTGATAAGTCCATTACCAAAGGATGTCTTTACATACAATTTTGATGAGGCCATCATCTAAAGTTGTCTTTACAGATAATATTAGATAAAGCCATTATCTGTGAATGCCTTTAAGAAAGAGTTTTATGTAGCCATTATTTTAGAAACAAGACTTCAATATGATTTTGATGGGGTCATTACTTTGGAATTAAGAGATACCTTTAAAGATGATTTTATTGAGGTCCTTACCTGAGGATGCCTTACAGATGATTTTATTGAGGTCCTTACCTGAGGATGCCTTACAGGTGATTTTATTGAGGTCATTACCTGAGGATGCCTTACAGATGATTTTATTGAGGTAATCACTGAGGATGCCTTACAGATGATTTTTTGAGGTTATTACCTGAGGATGCCTTACAGATGATTTTATTGAGGTCATTACCTGAGGATGCCTTACAGGTGATTTTATTGAGGTCATTACCTGAGGAAGCCTTACAGATGATTTTATTGAGGTTATTACCTGAGGATGCCTTACAGATGATTTTATTGAGATCCTTACTGAGGATGCCTTACAGATGATTTTATTGAGGTCCTTACTGAGGATGCCTTACAGATGATTTTATTGAGGTCATTACCTGAGGATGCCTTACAGATGATTTTATTGAGGTTATTACCTGAGGATGCCTTACAGATGATTTTATTGAGATCCTTACTGAGGATGCCTTACAGATGATTTTATTGAGGTCCTTACTGAGGATGCCTTACAGATGATTTTATTGAGGTTATTACCTGAGGATGCCTTACAGATGATTTTATTGAGGACATTACCTGAGGATGCCTTTACGTATAATTTTGATGGTAGTGTCTGGTTCTATTTCAGCTGTTCCCATTACACACATCTTCTCCTTGTCCCAGTGCTCACCACTGCCATGAACACTGAAAGCTTTCTCAGCTGTATTTACAAAAGAAATATTAATACAGATAATCTTATTAACATCTTGTAGATCTTGAAGTCAAATTGTAAAACCAATCTGATTTTAACTCCCACTTTTATCCAAGACAAGAATGTTATATACCTTCGGAGAGAACAGGAGGCAAACTGTCATGGATGAATGACTTGGCCATTTGGTCGCAAGCTGTATCCACAGGTAAATGTTGGATCATCCGAACCATCAGCTGCTCCACTTTTTTCATAAACAGGTTTCTGGGAGATCCTTCCTGTACACAGAAATTTACCTTGCATATTAATTTATGTGGAAGAGGGCAATGTAATTTATCATAAATAGAAAACTGGCAAATCAGAAAGGACCCCACAATAAATCTGAAATTGAGTGGGTCATCCTCTTCCTGATCGAAGTATTATATATGAAATTGATGAAAATCTTCTTAAGGAAATGTAAGTTACCGCATGCTATAGAAAGTGCTGATAGATGAAAAGAGTGACTACTAAAGGGCACCTGTTGTATCTTGGGGCCCTAATGTATAGGGGATTAATACTATCAATGCAAATAATTCTTAGCTCTTTACAGAATATACACAACTATGACTATGAACGTATACTGTTTTATACATTAAATTCATTATTCCCGTCACTTTGTGATATGTGGGGAACATCTTCATATACACTTTACAAAACATAGGACCAAAGAAATCCTTTCATATTGCTACACTCAAGTGACTTTATAGCAATCTGGTCATGTTTTGTTAATATATGGGTCACAATCAACATATTCATAACAAATCAGGACTCTACATCAAAGCTGTATGATCTCTTCTTTATCCAAAGCTGAATACATTCATAAAGTTATTAATTCTCCTTAAATCATGTCTAAAAGCACTTAAGGATGTATGGGACCGACGATTTTGAAATTACCGCGGAACTCCGAATGGTATAAATAAACCCTATGTTGTTGCCTCTTCAATTTGATTCTGAGTACATTTTGAGTAACATTTATATTTGCACTTGATTTTATAAATATACTTTACATAAAATATGATAAAAATATTACTAAATTCAAAATAAAAACAAATCGTGTAAATTTTACAACTTCAATTAATTTTTGGCAATGTAAACAATGTGTTGTCGTTTGAGACATTTTAATCATTGAAATGCAGTTAAAATGTCATGGAAATGAACACATGAACCTATCTAAAAAAACTTTTTCTGATAAATACTTAACAATGCTAATTATTTCACTCATTTTTAAGATTTTTAATTACTCTGATGTCAGTTCCATACATCCTTAATTCAAGAAAATAATGGAAAGATTATTTATGAAATACACTGTAAATTAAGTGAAGAACACCCTAAATATGTTTGTTGAACTTCTACACCTGCACACCACTATGATGTAAATAGAGAAGCATGGAGTGAAGATGTGACAGTCCAAATCAGTTGTCCAATTAATCACCATAAACATTGTTTGTGCAGTCTCAAGCACACCAGTGCTTTTGCATCAGTGCCCATGTTTGCTGACATCTAAACTGGTCACATGACTGTCAGAATATGCATTACAGATGGTGGAGTGGCATGCATTCATTTAGTTATTTGTAAACACAGATTTAAAACCAAACACTTCTGATGTAATATTATAAAGTATGTCAGATATTCTTATAAATACATGTATATGTACAAAAAAGTGTTTTCATCAAGAGGACAAAATATGTCAAAAGCTTTAATTAACTTTCAACTTTACAAGTCTTAAATTTCAACAAATAAATGAGGCTTTGAACTTCTTTGGCTAGACAAGTCAATTAATTTGTTAATGAATCGTTCCTCAATAGGGAGGGTATTGATAAGACCCCTGGTGTACTATATCCTGAATAATGAATGGAACTTACAGCAAGCTTTGCATGGTAAAACAGTTACTATAGTACCTCTCAAATTGAAAATCAAAGCAAATAAACGATGGATAGATGCAATTTCTGAAGAGACGCCAACAGCAAATTAAAAGAAAAAGTTCACAAACTCTAAATCCTTCTTCCAACTGATGAGTATGCTGTGCTTTAAAATCAAAGTGAAAGCAGAATATTGCACCAAATCAGTGAAAACTAAACAGTAAAACTGTGTTATGTTTAAGAACATCAAAATCTTATACATTCAAACAGTCACTCCATAATTACTTTTAAAAAATGTTCTTAGCAAGTGGAAATTGAGTCTGAACAAATGCGTGTTCAGGATTATCAAACACAAACAACCACCTTACTTAATGACTATTTTTATTATAATTACTTTTACATGTACATCAGCAATTACAGTATTATAAAAATAGTAAGGTCCTGAACTGACCATGTCTGAGTGAGCTATCCCCATGTAGGAGGAATACTCTCTTGGAAGACCTCTTCTGAACTCAACATCTTCTTCAATAGCAATCTGCAGAGCTCTAGGAACCATCTAAAATTAAAAATAACACAATTAATCTCACTTTCTGTGTGCATTATCATGAAGAAATTTGATGGATTTTGCAAGAGAGCCATACAAAAATTACCCCATGAAATGTTTTAGAAACATATATGCTCCCTGTGTGGCAATATTGAAAGGGATAAACTTTAAATTTAGAATGTGCAAAATGACAATGAAAAATATATGTTTAGTTGGGGCAACCACAATACTAAGCTTGATCTCTATCAGGCAAAGGGGTTCTAAATATAATAAGCAGTATTTTTTTTTTATATGATATCCAGAGTGAATAAATATATGAGCTTGTGAGATTCAAAAATGAAGAGGAGTAATAATACCATATGACATTCTGACCAATGCAGGTCATCCTGCTCTTTAGGGGTACCAGTATGCCAAGTTTGATGTCTGTCATGCAATGCAAAAAGTTCTCAAGACATTGAGCAGACAATACTTGGTCTATAGACTGACAAATGCAAACCAATAATCCCCCCCCCCCCCCCAACTCTCTTTTCAAAGCAGGCATAAAAATTGTGTATCATGTTGAAATCGATTACACATGAAGAAGTCAATAAATAAAGAAAGGAACACATTTGAAAATTAGTGATTCAATGCAAGTGAAACACACATGTAATAGTGAAATATACACATAATATCTGATAACCTACTGACTGATGCTATTTGAATTTCAGAATCTACCTGACCTTTTCAAACAGATCTCCCCAGGTATTCTTCTGGTAACAGGATACAGTGATGTGAAGAGAGTGAGTGTCTTCCATACAGTTACCCTTCAAAGAACAGACCAATTCAGCATAAATCTCTACACATCTTAAGGAATACAACAAATCCAAATCATCTACATAGAGACACACTGTTGAAGTTTAATGCAGAAATATGATATTGAATTGTTTTTAGGAACTTCACTCATGACCACCCCCCCCTCCCCCGGTGAATCATAGGTTTACCTGATGGATTGTGCCTCTTGGAAAATACAGCAAATCTCCTGGATCCAGTACAGTGTCTAATATGGGCTTTCCTAAATCTTTTCCTGTAAAATTTCCTGTGAATAAATAAAATATAATAAACAAACATAATTGCTACATATGTCGATGTGATTTAATGGCCAGAATTTTAGTTAAATTTATAAAACATAGTTTGCCCATGGAGGCTTACCACTTGAAAATCTAGGAAGAACTTCACCATCCGTCCTGCAACATGATAAAAAAGAAAAATAGTATAGACGTTAAAGCACATAGTTCCATGTATACTGAACATGCTTATAACAAATGAATAGTTGACTGCCATTTAAATACATGAAATCAATTAAAAGCATACCTAGGACTGTACAATCTCCAATGTTTTCTACCCTCCAACTGTAGAATAAAAGCCTCGATATCGTCATAATGTGGGGCAAAGCCTTGTGTACCTGGAGGTGTTAAATATCTGAAATTGGCAGAAAATTATGACAAACTATACAAATGAGAAATTTACATCAGACTGCTTTCCTTATTAATAAAATAGAACTATAAATGGAATGAGTTCAGAAATCTTCAAGTGTTTATGTTCACATATACTATCTCATTTAATTAGTTAAATATTCTGCTTGCTTACAGTTGTTTATATTTATAGAAATACATTGCTAGATCTTCTTGAGTATTTTAGATATCCCACCAAACTTAAACATATTTGGTTCTGGTGAACAAGACCTCATTGACACCTACACATTAGCTCCAACACAACAGTTAAAGTACTCCTGCAGCACAGACAGAAGCTTCCACACATTCCTCGAGTACGTCTGTGGATTTAATAGTCGCACAGAGCAACCATTCTGAAATTATGTCAAAAAGTGATATATTCCTGTATTAAGGAAGGTTTTAAGCAATAAAAACAGTACAAATACAAAAGCAATAAAACAAGAGCAAGTGCAATTTACATAATATGCACTTGTTAATAACAATAAGCTGGGATAGGGAAATGTTCATATGGTTGACTTTGATTGAGAAATGTTTATATTGTTTATTTCTATAGGGAAATCTTCTCATATATTTTGACAACATCTGCCTTACAGATGAAGAGGTGTGCTAACCTGATAGAAATCCCACACAACAGAGGGATATGCCCTACCCACAAGGTTGTGAGTTTCTCTCTGTCCATTTGTAAATGTTGTCACATCTAAATTTGTTGTAAATTGTACATTTTCCTAAAATGTAAATCAACACACTGTAATAGTTATAATGAACAACAAATTTGTTAAAATCCCTCCATGACAATCTCATAGTGAAGAATTGTTTACAAAACTCGTTTATGAACAGCTTCCTCTGAGTAAAGACTTGTACATGTACTTGTCCTAAATCATACAGACCAAAGAATATTCATACATACATTTCGTAGGATTCTGTCGAGCTCAGCTGTGCTGAACCAGCCATCATTGTACTGTGTCATGTGTCTCTGAACCAACAAAGGCTTTCTTTCCCATAATTCCCTAAAATGTAAAAACCAGTCTTAACTTCCATACTGAAATAAAATATATGTACATGTATGTACACTGTATAAAGAGATGTGCATGCTGTATTTACAAGTAGAGTAAATCAGGGTTACAACGAATCTCTAGGGTCAGATAAAAAATAGTTCATTATAACCAAATGTTAGATCCAATAGAATTTCCATTATTTTACTCTCACAGGGAATAAAGATCTCTTTGCAATAAGCACAAATTCATTACAAGTGGGTTCCTTATAAATGTATTTCTACTGTATTATGAGTGAAAATATGTATCACATGTATCTTAAGAATGTAAATACTATCTGATATTGCAAAGATTAGGTAGACAAAAAAAAATAAAAATCAATGAAATTTTTCACTTGTTTAAATTTTCAAAATTAATTCATAAAATGAATATATAGATAAATAAAAATAAATAGAGTAAAATGAAATAAATCTGAGTTATTATCCAAGTAAAGAAATCATGTGCATGTTTTTCCAATCCTTCTTTTATTATGACAGTATATATGAATTTCATAATTACAGATCATATCACAACTCAAATCTGAATGATTTCTTAAATGCTCAAGTTAAATACAACTTGCACAGTGATTTTGTTATGAATTACAACTTATCCTGATTCACGTGACTCGTGTATTTATTGAAATTAATATAGAACAAAATTTCAAATATGTTTATAGTGGTCATCTATTGGATGTTGATTGTGTCACTTAATTAGGTGACATGAATATTCATATTATAGTCTACTAATAACCATCATTTCCATGCAATCTTACTAGTTCCACACAAATGTTGCTCTGTACTCTATGTATGTATTACATAATTGCTGCATTAAATACTGAGATTTTCTATTTTGTATAATTTAGAAAGACAGACTAAAATTTATACAGGCAAATCAAATCACTGATCTGTGCCTGATCTGTGCTTTCAGAGTGGTTCACATACTATTTCATGTGTTTGCATTTATTTCATGAATGATTTATGGGGTTTTTTTTGTGTGTATGATTTTTATTTTTTATTTGGGGGGGGGGGGGGGGGGGGGGGTTGAGCAAGATAAATAGGAACATAATGAGATACATGTGTAAATGATTTATGTTTTTTGAGTGAGACAGGAACATGAGACATGAGCTATCTATAGCTTCGTGAAAGAAATAATATGTTCCATTGCAATTATAATCCCTATCATAATGTTATAATATTTGTTTTTATCTTTAGTTAAAATTTAATTTCTTGAAAAATTCCAAGGTGTTTAAATTCATCATGAATAAAAATGTGACCTAGATCAATATTTTCCAAATATACATATTTTTGCCAGTTGTCGGGAGGAAATCAAAACAGAAATAGTCTGATTATGCAGGCTTTCAACCTTTTTTGAGGCATAGCCTGGATGAAACAAATTTACAAGTTCTAAATGGTTTACCCCTCCAGGAACTCATCATTTGGTCGGGCCAGGTGGAAAAAAAATGGATAATGCCAAAGAAGCCAACTCATGAAATTATTCTTCATATCTGGATTTGTATACATGTATCAGAAAATTAAATCAAAACAAGCATTCCTAGCGTATCGCAGGCTATAAAAAGTCCACTACCCACAGGATAATTCAGTAGTTCAAGCGTAACGAAACTCAAACGTGATCTTAACTATCCCAGACAAAGCCATGTATAAAAATTCACTTGAATATCTTCATCCAATGTGGAGAAAAGTCTGGAAAACCTCAAGTGGAAAGACAGACAGACCGAGGGTAAACTAATAGTCCCCTTTGACAAAGCCTGTAGGGGACTAAAAAACCACAAAAATACTCCATACTTGAAGAATTTGTCTGGTTTTACAGGGTGAATGAGACATTCAAATATTTTTCTGGCTTCTTCTCCACTGTTAAACATGTAGGGTAGTTGTGAACTTGTTGACTCATCCTCAAAGGAGACAGCGTGCTCCATTTCCTGTTAAACAAAGTATTGAAAAAAGCATGAAAACCAGATATGGTGCTCACACATTTCAACATCAATGAGATATCAAAGAACTTTACCCATAATATATCTGCTTTGGCTTAGTATTTGCAAGCCCCAGTACTATTTATACATACCTCAGTACTATCTATACATATAACTGTACCTCAGTACTATTTATACATACCTCAGTACTATCTATACATACCTCAGTACTATCTATGACTTCCATACTATCTACACAATGCTGTTCATTAACACATACCTCAGTACTATCTATAACTTCCGTACTATCTACACAATGCTGTTCATTAACACATACCTCAGTGCTACAGTCTTGTGTCTGTACTTCATTGTTGTCCCTTCGTTTCTTTTTTACAAGCTTGCTGTCTGCCTCATCCTCTGACCGTTTGCTCTTTCCTGTCTGCCTGTCCTCCCCGTTTGATGCTCTGGGACTGGAATTTACTTTGGGGCTAGGTGTCTTCTTGTTTTTTGCAGGCTTCAGAATGGAGAAAGGTTTGTTACCAGCTTCAGTCAGTGGGGGTAGCAGTCTCAATGGATGATCTATTCAATCGTTTTCCTTGGGACTGCTTGTCTGAAGGAGTGGGGTTTGGTAAGATTTTACCAGAGGGTGGAATGTTTTGGTTTCTGGTTGGGCGTACGGCAGAGATCTGCTTGGGTATCACTGGTGTGGACAGGGGCTTCCCTTTGTCTGCTGCTCATTAATTAGAATACAGATTTAATAATGAAATGACCATTCAAAGAAACAATGATAAGGTCTAAGTTTAAAATGGCTTTGCAGTGTGATGAATATAAAATAGAATGTTTTACAATATTAAGAAGGAAGGTAAATTATATCAATTTCTTGCTGACCATGTGTAGCATCTTGATCTTCTAAGTCTGTTGTTGATTTCACACTTGTCAACTGTACAGGATCTTCCTTTTGAGACTCAGATAAAATTGTAGGTCTTACTTTTGGCGTGCTCCGCAGACTTGACCTCAAACTCCCCCCTTTCAGAACCTTCTATAAAAACAAAAACAATTTTAATAACAATATTCACCTAACTCCTTGTGATATGAAGTTTAAAATTATTTGTATGTTGCATTGTCAAACCACTAGCACCATGGAAAAACTATCTTTTCAAATCAATTTCATGTTAATTTACTGCAGTCTTACCATAAGCTTTTTCCCCTTTCCATCCAGAGCCTTTTTAACATCATCTCTGATAGACTGAGAACTTGCTGCTTTGCGGATACTGGCTCTGCTCTCCAGACTTGAAATACTGTCTCTGTCCTGCAAAAAGTTAATATAATGTATTAGAATCGTAATTTATAGCAAGCAAAGCTAACTCTAATGGTAACATATGAGAGACAAATCAGTATAAAATCTATACACTTGACTATCATAAAAAAAAAAAATTTCAGCTTTACACTGATGTTGCCATAACACATAAGATAAACAGTTTTTTTTCCATTGAACTAAAAGTTAGGCCTAAAATAAAACTTGCTAAGTTTTCCACTAACCCTACTAACTCTTATACTAGAAAATTTTTAATATATTGATAAACAGATCATTGAAATAACATATTTTTGGAGTTCACATTTAATTACTTTGTAGGTAATTTATATCAAACCATTGCATTAATAGTGAAAATTAAACCATTCATATTCCATATGTTAATGTGCCTGCAACTTAAATGGAGATTGTAATTAAATATCTCTTTGTGTACTTTTAAAAATAAAGTTTGAGAATAAAAAATTAATTCCTACCAACCTACCCTAATTTTGACTTGGTTGTAGGGCTGAAATGATACACCCCCTTCACGACATAATACATATTGCAATACTTTTGCCACAATTCAATATTTACAATATGATACATTTTACAGAAGAAATCAATAACATTGAAGGAAAAATTAATTACGAAGATTAAGTCACAATTTTATACACAAAATGTTTCCAAACTGCCAAATGGTTAGAAGTCTGTTGGCTGTGTAGTTTAAACTGATTAAGTGCATTATTGTTTCTGTCAGCCTCGAGACTAACAACAGTCTGACCGTTAACAGACACCATTTTGTCCCTTGTGCATATAAAAATAATAAACCTGATGTATTTTACCGAACTGTATATTAAAAAACACATCAAACCGAAGATCAATGCAATGAATCAAACACTGAATCGAGTATTTATATTGAACAGTATCAATATTTCGGTGGATCGTTTCAGCCCTACTTAGTTGTAAACAGAAACACAAAAATTTTTATATATTTGGCCAAAGTGTTCAAATTTGTGCTGTGGTAAACATATTCTGCATGTCATTCACAAGACTGAAATGAATAAATGCACATGAACATAAAATTTCATTTGTTATTGAACAAACTAAGCTCTGATTTCTAGGAAGTTATCATACTTCCACTTTTGATGTGAAACAACAGAGGTCAACATGTCCGATAGTTCTTGTGTTACAAACTAAGTCAAAAGCCCAATAATGTAACTTTATTTCTGGATTAAATAAAATGCGTTGATTCACAGATATGTTAAAACAGCTCTATGTGAAAGCTAATTCGGTTTTTTAACATAACAGCTGCATCAACTCTTTAAAATTTTAAACTAAATGTTTAACCAAATCGATTATGCCGGACCTGATGACGACAAACTCGCCTCGTCAACACACCCTCAATAGCTGCTGAATGATTTGTGGATTTTCCAGTACTGGAAATGGTAGAGTGTAGCGTTCCAGGGATGGGGAATGATAAAACATTATAATTTACGGTGCATTTGTCTTACATACATGAAATTACCTTTTTCCCTTTGAAGACTGCAAATGCCGAAACTTTCTTAGAATGACTCATCTTAAACAATTTTTTACATGCATGTCATAATGTGGCATTTATTGTATAACTTATGTTTTCTTCTTTTCCTTGAATTTCTGCAAACGCGCCACACACATGGACAGGAAGTTTCAAAGGCGCAGTAATGACGAAACCAAAAACGATAAATCGATATGGTCCCGAATACGCTTTTGAAATCAACAATCATGACATGATGAGGTATGATTACTTACGAAAATTTTACATACAATCAAAAGTCATTTGCACGATAAATGAAAAAGAGAGTTTTATTTATTTATTTATTTTTTGTTACTCTGAACATATATTTTTCCTTAACTCTTCCCAAAACGACATAGCAGAAACATCACAACTCCCCTAAACCACATTAGTTATACTCTTCAAAAATATACCTGTATGCTAGAATCTTTAATGAACAAAACAGAGTAAAATAGATTGGTAGTACCTGATGGTATAATTAATGAACTGAATTAAAGCGTTATATTTTATGCTCCATTTCTCTTGAATACATGATAAGATATCCCTTGGGATCCCCACAGGTGAGACAGAGGAAATACACAATTGATATTTTTTGAATACGGAAGACGGTAAGTGCTACTGTGTGAATTTCGTGATGAAGAAAATCTTTTGGGAGATATGACATTTTTCCCGTGAAATAATAACAAAGAAAAAGGGGAATACAGTCAGAAAATACCTGAATTGTCTCGGATCTGATTTCAGGTAAGACAAGTAGCTAACTTGGCACCTGTTCACAGTCAATATTTCACCGAATGTAATCATGTCTACAGTTACATGTACCCGATACTACACATTTTCCTCTATATATCTTAGGAGTATCTACATTGGTGTTTCACAATGAAATTTTTATTTCGATTTGTCCATGATTCCTCAATGAGAAAAATAAATATATATTTCGTACGATAGTAAATCCAATTACGTCATTTCTGGGAGGTTCAGTGAAGGAGTAGGAAAATATGAAATTCTAAGCAAATGTTATAACCCCAAGGAAAAGAAATCAAATATTTGTACTTTGAAAGAGATAGAGGGGGCGGTAAAACGTGTAAAGTGAGGACATTTTTTACCATTTGACGGAAGTTGTGAGGATAGAAGTGTACTATGAGGACAAAAAAATTGTCCCCACAAATGTGACCTATAGCATGTGAAAGATATCAGCTTAGTGAGGATGTGAGGACAAGTGGTGTGGGGACATGTTCTTACTAATATTCTCGTTCATTAATGAAAGAGAGCATTAGATAAACATTTATAGTGTCCCTATAGCTATACCTAACATAGCACTTTTTGCCTTTAAAATAACGTTTGTGTGTATTCTCTTCTAGACGTTGTGAGGACCTCCTGACTTCACAGGTTTGATGAGAGAGAGAGAGAGAGAGAGAGAGGGAGAGATAGATTAATGTCTATTATGTGCCTTATTTCATTTTATTTTTCAGATCAAAATGCGGGCTACCTCTTTTCAACTGCGACTGTTGGCAGCTTTAATAATATCAACATTGATGGTGCATGAAACTCTAGGCAAGTTGAACTGTAAATTTAACACACCAGTGATTAAATATATTCATTGATAAAATTACTTTTTTGATTATCAAAGAATGGTAATAAATAGCAGACACGTAGCTGCGTTTTCAAGGGGGTGAGGTGGGCAGGCGAAGAAAAAGTAAAAATCCCTAAAATTCTTGACAAGCAATTAAAAAAAAAACCAAAACAAAATCACAGGCATTTGGAGCATGGATCATGCCCCCTGTCATTATTATTTTTTTCTAACCTGGGATCGACTCACTTATTATTCCCAATTATGTTTTGTAAATATGCATTAAAAGATCACCCCAAAACGAAATTTTGTCAATGTTACTTACATGTATTAATAGAAATTACGTCATCAGTAATTATAAGATTACTAATACGAAACAGAGACGAAATATTATATTTTTGGATTATCTTTAATGAATATTCACCAAAAAAAAAAAATGTAAAAAATAATATGTGTCAATCCCAGACCAGAAAAAGAAAGAAACACATGTAATAATAAGGGGGAGGGAGTTGCATGATCCACACCACAAAAGCCCATGATCTTGCGCAAGATTCAAATCCAGAATCCTGAATCAGAAAGGAGAGGGATCAAAACATACCTACAACAAAATTTTTGACTTCAACTTCGATTTCTTAAATCGTGGGGCTTGTGTGTGTGTGTGGGGGGGGGGGGGGGGGGGGGGGGGGGTCAAGCTTATATTCTTATCATTCAATACTATATTGTCATCTTGTAACCTTTGGAATTTACAGGATGGATGTAAATTCAAGTATTGCAATATGAGATATGACACTAACTATGCATAAAATGGTGTCAGTGAATTCACCCATTATCTCTTACTTTGCATGTGGAAATAATTAACTAGCAACCCACCCACCCCGTCCCCGCTTGGGCCTGAATAACTTTATTCTACTTGGCGATATGTTTCGTTTCGTACACATTTCATAATTAAGTATAAAGCAATATTGGTAGTTTACAATTTCATGTTACTTGTGGGTTTTTTAGCAGAAAATAAGAAATAGTTCATATTTAGTGAATAAACATAAAGAAAATAGGAAAAATGAATGAATCCGCTCATATGAAATGATAGAATATAGCTAATTTCTTCTGTGAATTCGGGAAAAAGGATTAAATTTTTATTTTTTGACATTTATTGCGCTATTTAAAATATGTTAGGGTGTGCAAACATATTAAAATGCGATAGCACGTTTTGAGAGTGTGTCTGCAAACTGTTGTGTATCATCAGCACAATAGGTAAACGTTTGAAGTGGAGGAAAGTGGAGGGGGGGGGGCTTATGTATGGGGTATAGAATGTTTCCACACTCTAAATCTTCTTAATGAAGGAGGTTGACCTTCAAAGACTGTTTTCCAACAATAATTACCTCTACCATTGATCTAAATCCTGCATGTTAAAAAATATACATGAATTGCATGCATTATTATTTTTTGTTTTTACTTTATATTTCAGCTTGGCGAGTGGTTTTGAAAGTGGGAACAGGGATGGACATTTTACCAGCTACAAGTATAGAGCATCTCTGGCTATCTGACATCACTGTTAATGACGACCGCGTTACGTACCTTAACACACGTGATACGTATGTGGCCAGATACAGACCCACATACAAATCAGACATCATCAACAACTGGGAATGGATAAACCACGTGAGAACGCAATCCGATGGGATCAGCTGGGGGGATAATGAAAGATTGATTATATCTTTTCAGTACAAAAATGCAAACATGACATTTTGTTTCTGAAGTTGGACACCTCTCTCTCTCTCTCTCTCTCTCTCTCTCTCTCTCTCTCTCTCTCTCTCTCTCTCTCTCTCTCTCTGGCAAAACATCCTACTGAATCCACCCTTTTAAAATTTTTGTTGTAACATTTAACAAATTATCTTTCAGGTTAAAATTTCTATGTATAAAGATGGTAAAGAAGGGATGTTTCTCATGTTTAATACAACTGGTCTTGACAGAAGAAACTTTTTCAACATATCCAATGTGGCAAGAAGTTCATTTACAGATCTGACACAATCCGCTATCAAAGACATGTCAATCATTGGGTATGTTTTCTTGTCCAACTAAAGTTTCTCGTCTTTTTTTGTAAAAATCTTTTGCGATTTCTTTAGATAAAAAGAGGAATGCTTGAAATAGAAATGCCAGTCTTTTTGAAAATCAATTGTATACCCAAGTATTTGATTAGCCAAACAAATTAAGTTAGACCATTTGAGAAACCACACTATATCAATTAAGCGTTATCACTTTGATGCTTTGAACTGCAATTCTTTAGATTTTCACTTCCTGAATTCTAATCCCACGGGACACTAGCTGCAGATCTGTAGCTCTCAGATAAAATTCTGGGACAGATCAGATGTCTCTGATCTGTGAGTGTCCCAGTATCTTATAAGAAAGCTACAGTTCTGCATATTTCATCAGAGAGCTACAGTTCTGCAGCTAGCGGGGATCCGGGTTAGAATAGGTCCTTAGTGTCCCTTGCTTGTCATAAGAGGCGACTATATGCGGTCCTATGGATGAGATCCCATGTCACAGCAGGTGTGGCACGATAAAAAAAAAAAGGCAGGAAGTGTCGAGCATAAACCTAACTTTTGCAGCCTTTCACCGGCAATGGTGACGTCTCTATGAGTGAAAACGTTAAAAAATATATAATCAACGAAACAATCTGAATTCTAAATGTCTGAGTGACACAACAGTGTCATAGATCGATAGTGCTTACTTGTAAGTATCAGCATTCAGTGTCTTAATATGGCGTGGCATTACAGAGGCCTGAACAGAAGTTTTGAGATCCTCTCGGATGACAATGGACACTGTATCAATACATACGGCTGGATGGCGGCCGTGAGTGAAATTGGATCTGGCAGCTGCTACTTCCAAGAGCCTGTCCCGTACTTCGTGTTTTCAAACAAAACGAGGACTGTATTCAACAGTAAGTCCAACCCAGGCTTTCAAGTTTTCATTATATTGTTTATATATATCATAATTATACATAAGATCAAACTATGATCAGTCAGATATCATATCGACCTTTTAAAGTATAAATTTCTGTACTTTTAAACACTGTACATTGTCAACATGTTTTGGTTTTTTTAAAAATATTTTGTAGATATGACTGTGGCAGATGCGTTTGTGGTTTTTGTTGGTAAGATTTCTTAGTAAATAAAGCACATACCAAAATATGATTTTGTAACTTTTATAATGAATGTGTTATTAGAAATGAAAGTCCGGCCGTCTAGTTCACGATCTGTAAGTGTAGTCCATGTTGTGTAAAGTCGTTCACTGAACTAACAATATGCACTCTGGATAGTGTCATTTGCAAAAACCCAACGACTTGTCGGGAAACGCGAGCTCATGTGACTGCAGTCGAACCATTAAATGTAAATGTACAAATGTTCATTTCACTATATATACATTTTTCATGCTTGTTACAGATGACTGCGTGGACCAACCTTGTCAGAATCAAGGGGTGTGTATAGGGAGGCTGGATGGTTTTACCTGTCAGTGTAGTTCCCAGTTCTACGGCCAAACATGTGACAGTAAGTCCTCTATTAATCAACATAAATAAAAGAATTTCATCGACTTTATGCAGGTGGCATTTAGTTTTCAAATTGATGTTTCTTTTTATTCCATAATGATTTTTCTTTAACTCATTAAACATGTGATGGAGAAAGAGCTTTTGCTAATTTTATATTGTACCGTTAATAAACATGTTCAACATTTTTCTTTTATTTAGCTACATGCCCATGTGAATATGGACAATGTCACAAAGTAACACATGACGACATCACGAACTCTGGTATTGTCATAAATGGAACATTTATAAATAACTCCAGTTTTACCCTGGATAGTGGGCGTGTGCGGTTGGCCTGCGAGTGTACACGGGGTTATGAAGGCGTCTACTGCAACAAAAGTATGACATCATTTTCTGGTCATACATTACTCTCTCTCTCTCTCTCTCTGAGACATGTTTTTGGAAAAAATCCAATGGATGCTGAGTTTAACGTATTTACCTCTCTCTATTTCTAGATGTCCATGATTGTGTTGGTAACCCTTGTAAAAACGGCGGAGTATGCGTGGACAAATTGAATGGTTATGACTGTGACTGTCCGGTGGGAGCATCCGGATCTAATTGTGAATGTAAGATACTATATATAGATAGGTTTTACTTCCAGTCAAGGGCTCACATGGTGGCATGACAGAAAAGACAGTTATGGATAACAGTAAATTAACTATAGTTTGAGATAAAATACCCACCAAATATAAAACATTCAACAAGGTAATGTATCAGCCACGATGGAATTCTCGCTACGCCGCCACGCGCTACCTGGTCATTTTTGACGTAAATGTAAAATTTCTGTACATTGATCATCATGCTCAAATGAGGGACTCTAGGATGTTTTTATCAATTGGCTTGTCAGATACGTTACATATGTACATATATAGTGTAAACTATGTTTTATATGAGAAAAGACTTGAAAATTCAGCTAAAAATTCTCTTTTGTATATTGCCTTAAAAAAGTAGTTACTGCAATTCATGGTCTTTCTAGTATACGTGCAATATACAAAGTTCAGAAATTCCAGGTAACGCCAAATTTGTGGCATCGTCGGATACCCACGACTGATCTCGTCTTCTACACTTGATGAGTAGAAAACGAGATCAGCCATGGGTATATGATGATGAATTTGTGGTGGCGTGAAAAATGAATGAGACGTAGAACAAGATGCAAACAAACAACTTGAAAACATTGCTGATTCACTCTCTACATTTTCGCACAAATCTTTGCATTTCTCCTCTTTTGTGTTAGGAAGTTTGTTTCCACGTCACTTGCTATAAACACATTTTATTTTCGAAATAATATAAAAAAATATGCTAAATTTATTGGTATACAAGTAAAATAAATAAATAAATTTTACGGCATGTGATTTGGGATTTAATTTTTGACAACAATTTCTCAATTATGTCCAACACAGTAGGGAAACTTAGTGTAAATTTATATAGGAAGAGGCAGTATGTCAAAAAAATTTAACATCATGTGGAAAGAAAATATACAAGTTCCAAATATTTCAGGAATTTTGAAATATTTGTACTTATTACAGCCGTAATAAACGAAAGATATATACCAACCCATGTATCCAATTTTTAGTCCCCAACCAGTTTTGCCGTAGAGGACTTTTAGTTTACCCTCGGTCCGTCTGTCTGTCCGTCCATCGGTCATTCCGCATGAAGTTTTCCAGACTTTTCTCAGTATCAGATGAAGATATTCAACTGAATTTTATACATGACTTTGTCTTGAATAGTTGCAGACCAAGTTTGAGTTTCGTTACGCTTGACCTACTTTTGACAGAATCATCCGACCGCTAGGGGACTTTGTATTGCCTGCAATAGACGCAGAATGCTTGTTTTGTTTGTTATGCAAGTGTTATCAATATCAAAATCTGTAATACTGTGTATTCAGCTTCTGTCCATGGTACAAATAATTGGACTAATGTTGCTCAGTACTTATTGTTTCCCCCCCACAGTCGTGAGTCCGGAGCAGGACAGCGATATGAAATCCGGCGGAGTGGTCGCTGCCGCTGTCACAGTGCCAATAGTGTTGATCCTTCTTGGCGTCATGATTGGTTATGGCGTGTACATTTACAAAAATCCAGAGGGATTCGGGCGATCTACCACATACAAGCAGTTTGGTAGGTAGTCATTATGAGGTGTAATCTACAATAAAGTTTAGAGAACTTGTAGTAAAGGATTCTTGTTTAATCTTGAAATATGGTCTATGTTTCTCAAACTCGGATATAAAGAGTATTTCAAACTCCAACAGCAATTTTTATTTATGCATTTGTATTGGTGAGTTATTGGTATTCTTTCGCAGCCATTGCCAGAGATTTTGTGCGACGAAGTTTCCGTAGAATGTCGGGACGCAAACCAAGACCTTCTAGGCGTCTTCGGGAGGAAGGTCAGGAAGAGTTGAGTCAGAAAGACGAGAAGAAGGCAGGCTTTGACAACTTGGGCTTCAATGAAGGCACCGGAACAGGCGGATCTCTCCCTGTTTATCGCAGAGAAAATTCGGAAATGTACGAACTGTCTGCAAATGACCAATCAGTGGTCACTGGCCCCAACACGCAGTATGAGAAGTTAAATATTAACAACAGACAAACGGAAAATCATTATCAGGAACTGAAAGGAAACAAGAGTCAGGAAACTGGAGTTCCGAATAACCGTCCGCGTCAGATGGGTCGTCAGAACAGACAAAAATATGATGAAACCCCTCCTAGTTACAACCAAATTAACAAAGAAAGTCAATACGGACACCAAACTGTAAACAACAGACAGGCGACAGGAACTTCTCAAAACCAGCTGCATCAAAGTGAACCAAGTAATTCAAAATACGAATCCCATCATCCTAAAAGCATGGCAACAAACGCGTACAGACCACAACACCTGACCACTGTTGAGCGACAGCAGGACTATGACTCACGTAGTCTACATGTGGGCAACAACGATCCAGTTACTGAAAACATTCCTTTCAAGTACATGGATGGCCGCTCTCCTTCTTCACCATATATGCAAAACCCAGGACACATTTCCAACTCCCGCGATGGTAATCGTGTTGCAGACACCATTCCGTACGACAAATACAGAGACGATCGCTCCCCTTCATCACCTGATGGTCTGAGCCAACAAAGAGTCCAGTACTCGCGTAGTCCACAAGTACTTAATAACGAAACCACAGAAAACATTCCATACGATCGATATCGAGGGGATCAGTCGGTTTCATCACCTTATCAACAGTCAGGCAACGACCCACGCAGTTCTCGAGTCCGCGATGGCAATCTGGCTGCTGAAAACATTCCATATGACAGATATAGAGGTGATCGTTCTCCCTCTTCTCTTTATGGACAGAACCAAAGATCTCCAGGGTGGAGAGGTCATGATCAGAAAGATCGATATAAGCAGGCCTCTTCTCCTGGCTTCAGAGGAGTGGACCCGTCTGATCGATACCATATAGGCGGTGCTCCGATGGATCCGTCTGATCGGTATAATACAGGCGGTGCTCCGATGGATCCGTCTGACCGATACAATACAGGCGGTGCTCCGGTGGATCAGTCTGACCGATACAATACAAGCGGTGCTCCTGTGAAACCAAATGATCGGTACAACACGGACGGATCTCATAGTGTTAATAGCCCAGAACAGATTGTGTTCGTTTCCAACGACCACATGAAAGAAGTCTCAATCTGAATAGTAGGAGTAGCACTTACTCTTAAAATAAAAGAATAACACTGGGGACTCATATTTAGTTCCACTCCGTCGATGAAATTATAGGATGTGTAGGCCATTGAATAATCAATTCATGGCTCTAAAATATTCTGTAAAAGCTCTATATCACGGAAATCCTTGATGAAACCGGTAAGTTATTAGGATTGTAAATCCATTGAGAACTGGAGATTTGTTGCCATTTATAATAGTGCTCAATATGCCAACTGCAGTAAGGCAAGTGATATACGATATACAATGATAATACCTTTTGTTTGATATTTAATCAGGAATTATGTATATGATATGATTTTGTTTTTATGAGGTTGATCACTGTTCGTTCACGGTTGTCTTCACCTTTTCGTTTTGACCTCTATGCATGCTTATTTTTTTCATTCCTTAATTTGTTATCTATTTACTGATTTAGTTAATGATCTAGTAATACTCTGCATTAACATTAGACATTATTAACTGCATATTCCATATGCACTGTTTCTGTGGTATTATTGACTTAATGACTATTCCATTCCGTATGTACTGTTTTCATGTATATGTTCTATCTTGCCCGTTGCAATTATTTATGTTGATGTTTGTCTTGCACGCAATCTGCACCGAGTTTTTGTGTCATTGTTCCCCAAATAAACAGATATCATGTGACAGACAGGGATCCATCCCTCATTGTGACGTCATTTGTAATTGATATGTTTATAAACCAACATTTTGTTTTCCGAATATCGTCAGGAATTATTGTATGAAAAATACACTGGGGCCCAAAACAATGTCTCTTGTACAAATAACAAATATTAAATTCCTAAAGGTCATAACTTTTGCTAGTGACTTTATGTGTACATATTAAATGTTTGAAGTTTTATATGCAAATATTTCAGATTATAATATATTTAGGAATATTAATCAGAATTTATAATATTTTTATACGTACGTTGTATGACACGCTAATAATCAAAATTGAATGTTTGCTTGTGATAGAAATAAGATAAAAATAAATAATACGTATTTCTAGATTTATAAAATGTACATTATATTGTTTATTGTTTTCTGCCACACTCTACAATTTTTTAGTTATCCGGTGGCGTCCAGTTTTTATTGGTGGAAGAGAGAACCCAGATACAATGTACCCAGGAAGAAACCACCGACCTTCCGAAAGTAAACATATATCGGCGCGAGCGAGAATCGAACCCGCGCCAACTAGAGGTGAGAGGACTTGTGATTTTGAGCGCTACCACTTGGCCACGGAGGCCCCCAATGTGTATTATAAAGGTGATAGTATACCGGTACAACCAATGTACAAACCATTAGATGGCTAGACGAAACATTTGACCTAGCACTGTGATATATACAAAATGTTTGCCAGAAAGTGATGGTTGTGAATAAGCCAGACTTGTTTTTCAACATCAAATCATTACAAATGGAACGCATACTTGAGTTTCTCAAGAGCGATATTTAAGAAATTAAATTTCCTATTTGAAAATGCATGAGAATATGAAGTGGGTGAGACTATCTGGTATCATGAAGCTCTCTCTCTCTCTCTCTCTCTCTCTCTGTGTGACAGACAGGCACTTGTTTCTGTAAATAAGTTGTGGAGTCTGTATACTAATAACAGGTGCCTGTGGTGTGTGTGTCTTTTCCGTTCTGAGGAAAGACAGGTCGTCCCGAAAATTTAGCATTATTCTTCGTGCGTTGTCATTTTAGTGATATAATAATATAAAGCACTATATCAACAAAACCTGATGATATATAAAAAACAATCTACAAAGTGGATGCAAGGGTCAAATACCAAAATTATTTTAATAGTAAGCACTAAAATAAATGATGAGCGACAGGAACAAGTTTATTAATCTGAGGGGGGAAAAAATGGCATTTAGAAACACCAAAAACTTCTTCAGCATTCCCAACTGGAATTTCATTCGTTTTTTCAACAATATTATCAATAAAACTATGGAGATTTGGTTACAGTTCAGCTTCTAGACTTCTAATTTTACTCGCTTTACTTTCAACACAGTTTTGATGTTAATTTTTCTTGGCCGCTCCATCTCTTAGTCCCGAGATTGTTGTATTTCGTTTTCAAGGTACAGTGATGGAGGACTTGAGTTGAATTCAGGCGGATCTTATTCTCATTCGCCACTCGTGTTGTGCGTCTTATATCTCACCCCCTCCCCCATTTTTTCTTCTCTTTGTCTTGCCCATCACAAAGCATTATGAAAGAGTTGTTGTAAGAGGTTCCAATGGACCAGAAAAACCGAAAATATCCAAAAATATAAAGTCCAATTTTTTAAAGACTCCTTGTTTTCACACATGCGCTCTCAGACCTATTTGATACGAGGGTGAGTCAATAAGTAACCAGCCAAACTTATTTCTGATCGAGATCCACCTCTTCTTTTTCGATGTAGTTGCCCTCTAATGTGATGCACTTAAACCAACGGTGTTCAAGTGCCATCAGTGCAGAATTGAAAAAGTCAGGATCCTTTCCATTGACCCAATCCTTAGCTGCCGTCACAACTTCTTCGTTAGACCGTAAAAATGGCGTCCACGGATATCCTTTTTCAAGTTTGGGGGTTGGCCAGGCGAACAGGCAGGATGTGGTATTAATTCATATCCGTTTCGCTCTACAGCATCCATTGCAACTTTGCAAGTGTGTACTCTCGTGTTGTCCTGTTGCAGCAAAACACCTTTAGAGAGTTTACCTCAGCGTTTTTCACGGATGACGGTTCTCAGCTGGTCTAGCAAGTTTGCATAGTACACTCCAGTTATTGTTCTTCTTTTGGGTGATAAGTCCAACATAATAAGGCTTTTTACGTCTCAAAATACTGTGGTCATCACCTTGCCAGCAGATGATTGCGTTTAGAACTTGTTTGGCCTCGGGAACCTCGGCCCTACCCACTGACGACTCTGAGCTTTATTCTTTGACTCCAAATAATGAACCCAAGTCTCATCTACAGTCACCAACGCAAAAGAAGATCATCTTTTGACCTAATACGCTTCAACAAAGCGGTGCATACTGATGCTTTGGTTGCCATCTGTTCGTCGCTAGGGGATTTGGGGACCCATCGGGCTGTTAGCTTAGGAATATCTAAACGATCATGTAAGGTTGTTGAAACACTACCATGTGAAATGCTAATACCTGTGCATTTTCTTTCACCTGAAATCGTCTATCAGAGTATACCAGATCCCGAACTTTGTTGCACATTTCTTCGTCGGTGGCATCCAGTGGGCTTCAAGACTTGGCTTCATCTTCTAAAGACGTTCTACTGCAATTGAATTCCCCTACCCAGAATTTAACCTGAGCATAAGATGGGGAAGAAACCCATAAACATGGGCTAATTTGCCGTGTATTTCCTTGCCTGTTTAACCTTTTAAATAAAGTACCCAATTACAGCACGGTAGTCAACTCTAGATGAAAATCATGACTTTGCATTACTAGACATGTTTGACATTCAATACCTTAACAAAGAATGACTCGATATGCGTGCAATTTTGTACCCAGGTATAAAACGTGTATTGAAACAAGGCATAAAATCGTGACCGTCTCGGTCAAGCGGAAATGGGATGAGCTGTATGCTAATTGACTAAACAGCGTACCACGGTTATTGCAGAGATCAAAGAAATCCCATGTCCATTATTTTCCAATATATGCCAATTAATTAACAGATTATAAGACCAGTTATATACAGTTTTAAACTTCCTCGAGAAAGGTAATTAAATGGGTTTAAAATGTAATTCTTATTGATACCACATCGGTTTCATGCATTCGATCATCTTAAAACAGCTGTTAAATGTAGACTTATTTTATGGCTTTTCCTCGATCCTACGTAATATTTTCACATGCACATCATGTTTTGCTACATTTGAATTGATAACTGATAATTGTACTTCATTGTAAAAAATAATCAATTTATGTTATAAATTTGATATTCAACAAATAAGCAAGTGTTCTCTGGAACTGATGCCTTCATACTCCAAGTTACCCAGTCTTTGAACAGCAATGTGAAATCAGGTGTAAAATATGATAGGGTTTAAAGTGAATATTTTAGCAATGACATTTTAGCAATGTCTTGTGCAGGGCAAAGTGTTATCACCATTATTTTTGTGAATGATTTTGAGATAAATTTGTTAGTAACAATTGTCCATCTATTGATTTACAATTGATTTAATATTTTTCATGCTAACAACATATCGATCATATGGTTGGTTGGTTGTATAGTGTTTAACGTTTCGCTTGAGAATTTCTCTCATATGGAGGAGTCACCATTGCCAGTGAAAGGCTGCAAAATTTAGGATTATGCTCGGTGCTTACGTCTTTTGAGAGGTTGGGATCTTTATCGTGCCACACCTACTGTGACACGGGGCCTCGGTTTTCGCAATATCATCCGAAGGATGTCCCATTTGATCGCCTCTTACAACAAGCAAGGGGCAATACTCATTTATACATGTAGCTTATAGATCATATAGAGGTTTTCTTTAGGGTAACAAAATATGTTAAGTACTCTCTATGATTATACTAGTAATTGGA
Organism: Ostrea denselamellosa; assembly: GCA_024699665.1. Classification (NCBI taxonomy): domain Eukaryota; kingdom Metazoa; phylum Mollusca; class Bivalvia; order Ostreida; family Ostreidae; genus Ostrea; species Ostrea denselamellosa. The sequence continues at coordinate 3,042,571 of JAMZEH010000014.1, forward strand.
ATTCAATAGTAATTGTGTCATAAACCAAGGTCGTTATTTTTAGAAATAGTGGGATTTTTTTTTGAAACTGAGAAATCGACATATAATAATCAATGCCTTGAAGTTTATTTATTCATTTAGGATTTTCTTTCAAACACAAAAATATGTTGAAAAAGAAGATCATAAAGCACTTTTTGCAATATCGAATACCTTGAGAAATTTTAAAGTTGAAACACAATATTTGATATATTTAATTTGATTCATATGTACAAAATATTCTTTCCTATGAAATATATTTTTTTCAGTAAAGCACTGGACATTGAAAATGTGCATCAAGAATATTAGGTGTAAACAAAACAATAGTATGGTGTATTGTGGTAGATTCCCACTTCACATGAGAAGAAAACAGTTTTAAATTCTGATTGAAAATTAAACCACGAATAATTTTGAAAGAATGTTACGAAAATATGATTGCAAACAATGACAGCTGATTTTTAATGTAAAACATGAGCTGTCAAACATTGGTTTAGAATATTCGTTTGAAGACAACTTAAAGATTGTAAGATAATATTGAATTTAGAATATTGGATATTTACACACTAAACCTAATGTTGTCTCTTTCAAGTTCACAATCAAAGAGTGTTCAGTATGAACAATTAACAGATAAGAAGACCAATCAACTTAAATGGGGGAAATAGTATTACTAAATTCATAACGTCTTTACATTATCTGAATATTGAAATAGGCAGAGATAACAATGTTTTAAGAGGTGAGAGACTTATTATTATTATTATCATTATTGTGTAAATTTATAGGAATCATTATGGAGAAGGTTAGTTCTCAATGTTAAAAAAAATTGTTAGCTTTTTCACGCACATATGTTTTATATTTTATAGCTCACCTGAGCCGAAGCCATCGTCGGCGTAAACTTTTCACATTTTCATCTTCTTCTCCAGAACCATTGGGCCAATTTCAATAAAACTTGGCAAAAAGAATCTATGGGTAAAGGGGATTTACGTATGTTCAAATGAAGGGTCATGCCCCTTCAAAGAGGGATTATTATAAAAATCCAAAAATAGGTTGGGGTCATTTAAAAATATTTTCATAAACAACTGGGCCAGTAAAGTTCAAATTTACATGGAAGCTTTTTTACATAGTGCAAATTAAAGCTTGTTAACATCATAGTTCCTGGGGGTAGGGTATGGCCACAACAGCGGGTCAAAGTTTTATATGTGAAACTATAGGAAAAAATCTTTTAAAATCTCTTCCAGAACCACGGGCCAATTTCAAATCATGCTTGGGTGAAGGGCATTCAAGTTTATCCATGTCATCTTCAAAGGGGGAGATAATGATATAAAGAAGCCAAAATAGGGTGGATCATTTAAAAATCTTCTTCTCAAGAACCACTGAGCCAGTAAAGTTCAAATTTACATGGAAGCTTCCTGACATAGTGCAGATTCACACTAGTTAAAATCATGACCCCGGGGGCTGTATGGAGCCATAATAGGGGATCAAAGTTTTATATGCATAAATGTTGGAAAAAATCTTTAAACATTATCTTCTAGAGAACCAAATGCCAATTTTGTACAAATTATCCTTGGGTGAAGGGGATTCAGGATTCAAGTTTGTTCAAAATAAGGTCCATTTTCCTTCAAAGGGGAGATATTCACAAAAATGCAAAAATAGGATGGGGTCATTAAAAAAATTACTAGGCCAGAAAAGTTCCAATTTACATTGAAGCTTACTGGCATAGTGCAGAATTCAAGTTTGTTAAAATCATGGTCCCCAGGGGATAGGATGGGGCCAAAAATGGGAATCAAAGTTTTACATGCGAATATAGACTAAAAGTCTTTGATATGGCCGGTGACTCAGATGTGCGATGTGGCCCATGGGCCTCTTGTTTATGTTGATATTCTTTTCTCAATGCTGCTCTTTATAAAGTGAAAATAAAAGTTGATTGATTAGAAAGGTAATTCCCGAAACAGTTAATTATCGTTTATAATTAATTTAATAGAGCGCAACGAACAATTTTTAGGTTGTAATTGATTTTAAAAAAGACATTAGTCCACTATTTTAAAGCTACGCACGAAAAAAAAAATCCATACACCTGGTATCTACAATTTAGGCTAACGGTCTCTGTTCTCTCCTTACGCTCTCTTATTTTACATCACATGAACATTCACATGAAATAGTCCTAGTGAAGCATTTTTAATTGGCATACTGGTCGTGTAACACGTATAGTTTACTGCACGTGCAGATATTTGATATCAAACACTGGTTATAATGACTTAATACACATCTCTACAGTATCGAATTGTGTGTAGGTGTTTATTGCTCACGTTAAGGCGGCGTTCGATGTAAGCAAGAAACGGTTTACAATTGATATGACACGAAACGCAAGAATGTATTTTTTTTTAAATTTCAAAATCTGGTAATGGTTTCAGGTTTCCGCATTTTAAGGGAAGTGATTGGATTAATATGTCTATATTAAATGTACATTCAAGTGGTGGATCCACGATTTTACGAAAGAGTGGGAGCGGAGTATCTTAAATCCTGACAAGCACCACCAAAAAAATTTGTTATGGTGTCCGAAAGCTAGAGGGTTTTGCAAGATTTGATGCTGTAAGATGAAAGAAAGATCGGGTTAAAAGATGGGAAGAATGGAGGTGCCCCCCCCCCCCATCCACTAAATCTGCCTATGCATTTACACAAGAACACATATTGCCGATACCTTCAGCAATCCGAAATCCTTGATAATGATTTTAACTTTATCATTGGAAAGTTTTAGTGTTAAAGTATATATTTTTCATACTTTGAAACATATTGAAACTAAAAAAAAAATTTAAAAAATGCTTCAGTTATTTGTTTCGCAAGCATTGATTTATTTCCACAAATAATATTTTTCGTGAAAAACAAAATCAAAACAAAAACATAAGTCATGAAATCTTATACCATATACATGCGTGGTAGAAAAGGTATATACACTCTATAACGCAGGAGACAATGTGATCCATGGAACATCCTAACTGTGAAATAAATATACGTATGCAATTCAACCATGGTGATAGTTGAACAAATTGGTTTTAGTTGAAAATAGAACAGAATTACATAATGATGAAGAATTTGTTCCGTAATATTGTAGATGTGTTTATTGAAAAGAAATCTGTGGCGTGCTAGTAGTCACGCACTTCGTATGACATTCGCTAATTTTCGATAATGATGTCCTGTATTAGTTACATAATTCTCTTTTGTTTTCTTCAGTTTGTATTCTGATGGCTAGTAATGTCGGAGATTGTGTTGATGAAATAAATGATGATCTTACGAGCTTGATATAACGTCTGCAAAATACGAGTCACAATTTTCATCAAAGGCACGTTAAATGTGATAGAAGGGAGCTCCATGATATAACGGCAAGTGATTAGATTTTATCCACATCCCGTTCTGAAAGTTACCACCGAGACTAACACCCCCGCGGACCACTTATCAATGACCATCACCCTTGATTAACCAAAATTTTGTTTTGTTTGTTTGTTCTGGTTTTGTTTGTTAAATGTTTGTGTTTGTTTGTTTGTATACTAGCTTTGTTCCAAATATGAAGTTCTAATGAAAATATATGAGGTATGAACTGCGACATTGATGTGAAGCGTTGCAGTCCATGCCCTCATGCATTTTCAAAAATGAATTTATTTTTTTTTTATATTTGCATTTAACTTTTATTTCAATCGGAATTGCGAGCTGTTAAAATAGGACTTCGTACTTTATTTATCAAGATTCATACGCATATTGTTCACAGCTGCAGCGCATTCATAAGGAAATGGTTAACATTGCTAGTACAATCTAGAAATATATCAAAGACAAAAACAATGGAAAATACAGATACAGAGATAGCAATATGTTTATGTCTAATCATTTATCGCTAGAATTATTGAGGTGATATTGGACGTAGTTAAACAAGTTAGTATTAAGTAGCACACAATCTCCTAATGTCTCTGTTACACAGTTATGACGTATAAACAAATTGGGATTGAAGGACAAACAGATGGTCACGAGGTTTGCAGGGACATGGTAATACTAGTACAAATGTGTATACAGTTTTATATCATTTCCAGGATAACTTACAATGGTTTCATGGGTAGAACATTATCAGATTCCCTGTCTAAATAGCAGGTTATGTACAAGTAACTGTAAACGCCACTCCCACCAAGACACAATACTATATATCAAATGTCGTGACAAAAAGGGAGCTTGGTACACTGGATATAATAATTATTTGTGTCAAATGACACTATATTCTATTCATTGTGGAGGATCCCTGGGATATGTATTACACCCAGATGACGGTGGCACCTGATAACCAATCGCTGAAGACAATGCTACGATAAATCAATTCATTGATATTGAAATAATGTACAAAGGAATGTCAAAGTCTGATATCATCTTTTGGCAGTATATTAATTGACTGTATATCGTTTAACGTTCTTCTCTAGAATTTTTCACTCATATGGAGATTCTTTTGGCAGTATATAATGTTTGTATATATTTTCTTTTACTGATTTCCTGAAGTTACTGACATAGCTATTGATCTGGTTTCCCACGTCGTAATCCGGTCATGAAATCTCTCTTTTTTTTATATTCGTAAACTATAGAGATATAGAGCCGATTGAAAACATTTACAGTCATAAATATTCTTCAGTAATAAATTTGATTTGCAACATGTATTAGTTAATTTTTATGATTATAAAATTGAATAATCAGTTATCGACTTTCTTGTTGTATTAGCAAAACACAAATTTGTATCAATTTTCTCATAATCAGTTATTACGCAGTCAACTAGTAATCGAAATCAGACATTTTTGATCCACTCAAAAAGGTCTGATTTTATTTAGATTGGTTATTACGTATGAAGGTATATCGCAGAATAATGACCGCGGCATTATTTTGGTCTTTGCAATAACCATGGAAGAATCCTTTATATTCTTCTGTTACTGTTCATGGACTTTAAATTAAGCTTATCCTTATTTATTCTTTTATCTCTAATTTCCAATGAATAACATTAAATACGGAAAATATACAGTGTGATAATTCTAAAGATAAACATTTTCACGATTTCGCCCCCCTCCCATATTTTGTTTTCCCCTTTAAATGACCAAAATCTCCTATCTAATGTGTTTAAAAGGTTACACAAAAAGTTAAGATTATGCATTATGACTGAAGTCCATTGTAGAGAGTTTATTATTTGTTTTGTAAACAAAGATTGGGGTGTGCTATTGTTTACGACGTTTTCAAAATAAATCGATCTACGTTTATCATATATAACACATTTCAAGTATTCTTTGGGTAAAATGCATCGTTTGAAAGTAAACATTTGTGACTGTGCAAAAATAACATTCTTTAAATTACAAAATTAATATTCATTGGTTTGTTTGTTAACACAAAAAACCCAAGTCTTTGTTTACATGACACAGAGTTAAGTCTAAAATATTGCTCTTATCCTTGCATTCAAAAGGTCTACATTTTGGTTGTCAGTTATATTTTTAATGTTTAGCATCAAAAAATGAAGAAAAAAATTTAAAAAGTGAACCAGTCCCTTTCTATAGTATGGAAAACAAAACTTTGCATTACTTAATTAACTAGCCTGTACACGAGCCGAGGTGCTATATTTTACAAGTCTGTGCATTACTAAATGAATTTGACTACTATACGACTTTGAACAAATTACCTAGTAAACTAATTTGCTACACGAGCCGTGATGTTGCACATTATGAAATTTTGCGTTATTTAATGAACAGCACGAAACGATGTTGCGTGTTATCATACCAGTGCCAATTGTACGTATGTAGTTGTTCCTTTGTTGTAGAAACAGAATAACTTCAATTTCCAGTGAAGTTTTGTAGATGTGAAAGGACATAACGTTGGACGCCGATCAAAATCAGAGACATCGATCAGATAAAAAAAACAACAACAAACCAAAACACCCCCTCTCCCCCCCCCCCCCCCCCCCAAAAAAACCCCCCAACAAACCAAAATGATAATAATAATAATAATAATAATAATAAAATAAAAACAAGAAAAAAAAAACAAAAAAAAAAACAAAACAACTAACGATCGGGGTAACAAGAATTCGTAGATCTAGCTCAGAGAGGAAGATTAACTCATTATTTTTGCAATGAAAAATCCATAGCAACGGAGTGGTTAGTGTAGTATCTTAAAATTGATTAATTGTCTCAAATGTCCTATATATATATATATATAGGTAAAGATTGACCTTAAAAACACTTTACTGGGATATATTTACATTCACTGGGTCTTTTCACTTATATTTCTATTGGGGGGCCTCCGTGGCCGAGTGGTTAGAGCATCGCGCTCAAAATCACAAAGCCTCTCACATCTAGTCGGCGCGGGTTCGATTCTCGCTCGCGCCGATATATGTGACAAAGTAGGTGGTCTCTTCCCGGGTACCTGGGTTCTCCCCTCCATCAATGGACGCCACCAGATAACTGAAAAATTGTTGAGCGTGGCGGAAAACAACAAAGAAAGAATATATTTCTATTGAGATTGACATTTCTTTCATCTGGGACAATGAATGCATGTAAGTTGCAAACTAGTTTGATCCGGTTTTTTAGTACCACCCAATCCGCATAATAATATCTGCATACCATCTGCTTTTGATCTACATTTAGAAAAATAAGAATAACAAATTTGTTTAACAGTATGAATGCATAAATAATAACAAATAAAAGAAGGCGACCACTCCATATTTTTATGGACTATTTCTTGTACCATTGCTGACGTCAACATTCCAAAACACTAATTATGGAAGGTCATCAAGGTCAAAGGCTGTTCGTTGAATTAGCTTACATAGGTTTACGATATGGTATTTTACTATAATTTAGTACTTCATACTTGTTTAATATTTCAAAAACTACAAAACAATGTAAATATAAACAACAAAAAATGTCTTTCTTTGGTGTTTCATCGGGTGATGAAGGTAGCTTACGCGGGTTATAAATTTTTCCTACAATGCTAGCTACCTTCATTACCCGATGAAACACCAAAGAATGTATTTTATTGTTTAAATGAAGAGGTACAGTATGTGATCAAATCTACTGAGAAGTCCTGAAGTTTTCAAGTTTAGAAAATGGTAATTTATTTCTTATTATTTGCAATTCTAATATCTCTACAAATTGTAATGATAGGCATTTTCTCATGAATGCGTTGTTGCTGTAAACAATGCACATATAAATACAGATAAATGCAGTACATCCAATTTAACGGTTGGAAATTCCAACAGAAATGAATGTGGAATGTAAATATAAGAAATAAATCCGGCATAGTACATACTATGCTTCATGAAAAGTACGCCGATATGAATCGTCGCAGTCCATACCCTAATATATTTTCAAACATCAAATTTAATTCCTAACTAAAATACTGACAACTCCCTAAATATTACGGGTTCATTCCTATGTAGGTAATCGACATTTTCAGTCTTAAGTAAATTAAAATAGACGACATTTTATCGATAACTGTCGTTGAAGATAATTATTGTCATTGGTAAAACTTTTAAAAATTTTGAGTTACTAGAACATGCATGCAAATCTATACATTAGGTATTTAAGTATTGCAGTGATTATATATTCTTCATTATTATGATTCCTGTTAGCTTGTCCCTATATATTTAATACCCTACTATTTTTACATAGTGCACGGTTATAGATTTTATATTATTATGCTTCCTATATATTTAATACTCTACTATTTTCGCATAGTGCACGGCTACTATTTCCGCATAGTGCACGGCTACTATTTCCGCATAGTGCACGGCTACTATTTCCGCATAGTGCACGGCTACTATTTTCGCATAGTGCACGGTTATTTATAGATCTGCTTTGTGTAACTTTACTTTTTTGTTTTCTTCAAACTTTCCTTATAGATAAATTCGTAATGCGTCCATTTGGGGATTTGAACTGGGGCCTCTCGTTTGCTAAGTGAACGCGCTAACCACTACACCAAAGCAGCTCCTATACATACGTCGATAAACTGAAGTTTACCATTAACAAATATAACAGTTATAGAGAAAACTATATGATTAACTTAAAAATTAGTTTAATATTGTCATCCAATTTAAATGATTATGCTCCAACAGAATAACAAACTAATTAGATTTAATATCGCATTTAAAATACTGCATCGTTCAACAGTGGCAACTTCCATTCAGAATAGTGAGGTCATTCTTCTGGTAAATGGCGCTACCTACGAATAAGTGGTGATGAGTTTCTGATGACGCCATACTTATTTGGTCTTGGAACGTGGTATACAGGATTTCCTGTGACGTCAATGGTCTGTTGGGCCTTATATAATAATAATAATAATAACAATAATGCACTTATATAGCGCCTTATCTAAATATACTCTAAAGCGCTTTACACTATACTAAAATGCAAATCAAACTTATACAGAATACATAAAATTACTTATAAATGCCAGATATCAATATCGCACAATGAACAATTGATATTAATTCATATTATAAAAATCATGAAAAATAAAATATGTGCTAGAAAGATTTTTTCTTTCTTTCTTTCTTTTTTAAAACAGTCAAGTTTCCGAATCTTCCTGATTTTACATGGAAGACTGTTCCATAGAGTGGCCGCTGCTTTATTAAACCTGCGTTCTCCGTACGTCTTAGGCTTGGTTACAGGCATATCTATCAGATGTGCAGATTCCGATCTAAGAGATCTGGCAGGTTTGTATGGTACAATAAGTTCTGACAGATATGCTGGTGCCAGATTGTTGAGGCACTTAAAGACATACATCAGTATCTTGTACTGTAAACGGTAGTTGACTGGAAGCCAGCGTAGTTTGACAAGAACAGGCGTAATATGTTCGTGTTTTTTAGTCCACGTTACTAATCTGGCAGAAGTGTTTTGTACCCGTTGAAGTTTGCCCGTATATTGTTTGTTCACACCGTACAACAAGGCATTTCCGTAATCGATTCTGGAGGTTACCAATGAGTTAACCAGTATTTTGCATGCCTTATCAGAGATGAAAGATCGTATGCTACCTATTTGACGGATGTGCATATAGCAAGATTTGGCAACGGCTGTACAGTGTCTGTCCATGTAAGTGACTTGTCAAAATAGGTCCCAAGGTTTTTCACATACTCGGCCTCAGAAATAATGTTTCCCACGAACAAAATATGGAAGTCAAGGTTCCTAGATCGATTGCACTTTGGCACAAATACCATGAGTTCTGTCTTGTCCTGATTGAGTTTGAGTAAGTTTGAACTCATCCAGATGCGGATATCTGTTAGACACGCCATGAGCCGTTCAGAAATATCGACCCAGTTGTCGTGCGGTTCAACTACAATGTAAATCTGACTGTCGTCCTCGTAACAATGATAATCCATATTATGAGCATCACATATATAACCGATGGGTTTGCTGAAAAGGCAGTAAAGTCGAGGCCCGAGAACGGAGCCTTGCGGGACACCGAATTTCATTTCCTGCGATTCGGACAATTCGGAACCGATCGCTACGCATTAACGTCTACCGCTCAGATACGATTTAGTCCAAGATAATATCTAAGCCAGGCTTCTTCAAAAGTGGACGGATGGTTGCTTGTTTGAAGATGCTCGGTATTGACGAGTCGCAAAGTGATGCATTTACAAGAGATGTCACTATCAGAACAAAACATTCGATACACTGCTTCAACGGGTAAGTTGGAATAGGGTCCATGTCGCAGGACTTAGAGGGCGAACTCTTTAGAAGTTTCCAAATTTCATCATGGTTTGTTGGAGAAAATTCTGTTAGCGGATCGCCAGTAAATTCAACATCTGCCGATAACACATCGGAGGAAATCTCACTCGTATCACTTTGAGATTGTAGAGTATCTCTGATATTTTGAATTTTACCAAGAAAATATTTTCCAAATTCATTGGACAAAGACAGGTCACTAACGCCATAGGTAAAATAACTTTGTTGTTATTACCGAGGAGATTGTCTGTAATTTTGAAGAACGTTTTTGGTATCATTACCACATTCCGTTATCCTCGTAGAGTAATATCCCTGTTTACTTTTGAACAGAAGCATACTATTGTTTAGACACTATTTTTGTAAATTTAACGATGGATTTCTAGTTTGGGTCGCCTCCAAACCCTTTCGGCTTTACGTTTATCCCTTTTTTACGGAATGTAACTTATCGTTATACCACTGCGTGTTCGGTCGAATGGTTACTGTTTTGGAATGCATGGGCGCGTGTTTATCGACAGTCGAACGGACACTCTCGCGATACAAATCTACCAGATCATTGAGACAAAGCTCATCGTAACTTTTTTTACTAAATTGTTTTGAAAAATTCTAATGTACCCGATACAATTTCAGGCAATTGTGACATTTTTGTGGGCTTATCCGGGATGGGAACGTGTTGCAGCTAATTCGAATACCCTCCCACACAGGTCGGCGTCCATAATAACTATACCATACCTTGGCCAAAATCCTTGGACAATTATAACTATAAATCATACGAAACAGATTTACATAGCAATGTCAAAACATTCAATCACGGGCAATCATATCGCTTGGGTTCGAATTTACTATTACAAAGTACGTTTGAATTGTAAATTCAAACCCAAGCGATATAATTCTCTGTGCAATCAATATGACCATCCATGCGGACAAAATAGAAAACATCAACGGTGGGCCCCTTGGGGATCCGGGTTAGAATAGGTTCCAAATACCCCTTGCTTGTCGTAAGAGGCGACCATTTGGGGCGGTCTTTCGGGCGAGACCACAAAAACCGAATCGCAGCAGGTATGGCACGATAAAGATCCCTATCTGCTCAAAGGCCATAAGTCTAAATTTTGCAGTCCTCAACCGGCAACGGTGACATATCCATGTGAGTGAAAAATTGTAGAGAGGGACGTTAAACAATATACAATCAATCAATCAACGGGGATATAAAACTCATTTGCAACAATATTGTGGTATACAGTATTAAAAAAAAAACAATTCGTGAATACAAGATTATCAAATCCATATTGTTTTTGCTCCCATTCTTTGAATGGTAGAAAAATTACCCGCGACGTTTTAAAATAAAATGTAATTTGCTATACATAATTTAATGCAACCCTCACCAAGATAGGGAAAAATGCACATACAAATGGTCCCATTAATGAGAAATGTGGCTTACGTGGTATGTTCAGAAAATTATGGATAATATCTCACGTAATTTACTTCGAAATAAATCTTGTCTTTAATATTGTTGATTTAATCTGAGCTTCTGAGAGATGGTAAAATCGGAGAAGTACTTCATGGCTGATAAGCCGTACGGCTTATATTAAGGCTATAAAGAACTTGAAGTTGACTGTCTTAATTAACTAAATGTGTAATTACGTCTCTTCCAAATCCATACCTCTATCGCCGTTTTTCTTCAGACCTGTCAACTTCATCAACTTAATCCATACGAGACATGCAGATGATAATGGAGGAACACTACGGAGTTCGATAGAGAGCATGGGTTTAGGTTATTAACTAATAAATAATATAATAGCATTCTTTTGCATTACAAAAGGACACGTACGACTAAATGTTTCTTTCTGATCAGGGGCAAATAACTCGTGGGTAACCTACTTTTCACGGACACCATGTGTAATTTATCACCAATATGATGCAGAGAATATTTATCAAAGATTCCGTTTCTTAAAGCTTTACTGACATTCTGAATAGACATACATATAGCTGTAAGAAACAAACGAGGAAGTTTGCCGTATTTATTTCAAATACTCTGTGTTTCTCTACTCATGTGTTTGTCACGCCTGACCGATTTTCTAATTTGACTCGAGCAATCCACATCTCCAATTCAAATGAACTCAAACATAAGGTACATAAAAAGTATTGTACTGTGTATGGGAAACATATGTAATGTTGTAAAATGTCATGCATATGTTCAAAAGGACAATAAAGCATTTAGAATGAGTAGTATATTCAAAATATTTGTAGCATTCGAAATATTTGGCGCCCGTGGGGATCCGGGCTAGAATAGGTCCTCAGTATCCCTTGCTTGTCGTAAAAGGCGACTAAATGGGGCGGTCCTTCGGATCAGACCGTAAAGATCGTAGCCTGATTCCCGAGGCCTTCCGATCGTGCTTGCACAATAGGAAGGCCTCGGGAACCAGGCTACTAAGACTGAGGCCCCGTGTCACAGCAGGTGTGGCACGAAAAAGATCCATCCCTGCTCAAAGAACCGAACATATGCCTAAATTTTGCAGCCTGGACCGGCAATGGGGACGTCTCCAGTGAAAAATTCTCAAGTGTGACGTTAAACAAATACAACCAACCTTTAAAAAGGATGATGCGAAAGATTCATGGATAAAGTAATATAATTTTATTAGAACTTAAATTTTATTTCAAAATATCTTCTACTACAATGAAAAATTATCAATGCGTACATACTAATTCCAAAATTCTGCAGTCAAGGTGTGTGTGTGTGATCAATGCCTGTTTTGATCTATTATATTTGAAATACAGTTTAATGGTTAGTTTTGTCATTCTTGGATTCTAAATCTGTAATAGATTTCTGCTGTGAAACTTTATAAAGCTGCAGTCTTATAGCGGTAAATTCTTTTAACCAAACTACTCAGGTAGTGAAATAAACAAAGGTCTTCCTTATACACAAAAACGGATGACAAAGAGCAAATCATACATTTTTTTTTTACTATCAGTCCTCGGGATTACACATGCTTAGAGTGGAGGAGAGAGTGAGACAAACCATGTCTGTCGTGGACAATTTCGCATGCATGAACGTTTTATTCCAAATACTAAGCTTACTGGGAGTACCTCCAATCAATTTTCTGTGATTCGAATTTTAAATTCTCTTATTTGCAAAATAAAACACCCATTTTATTATCCTTAAACACACACACACACACACACACACACACAGAGACAGAGAGAGAGAGAATAATTGAGAGCTTGTATCACTCTTTCGAAGTGAAATGAGATGGCCAGGACGGGGCCATAAAGATGGTTCTGAGTTATTAGAAAATAGGCATATGTAAATCATTTTGTAATGCATGTACAAACTTTGATCCCTGGGACCAGGGTGTGGCCACAGCACAGGTTTCACATCATGATTTTCTCCATGATATTAGAAATATATTTCATTTAATATGTCAAACATATATAATAGAATTCTAGTATTTCATAGAATGAATGCCATAGAAAAACTATATTCACAGCAATCTCTACCCAGAGTTATCGTTCCTTACACTCACATTTACCTCTGTCAACGTCTCAAGGGTGACACAAGAAACATTAAATTGTATTGAAACGTAGATATATAATGTTCGATTACACTATAATCAAGGTAGATAGATATGCATGGTTTAATGGGAAATAAAAAATAAATTTGCCCGCACACCCGTTGCGTACACAGGCGCTCGACGTTTTAAATATTTATGATAAAACAATTGTCTTCCTGTAGATAAACTATTTACATATACAAAATACCTTGTTTACAGGAAGACAATTTTTAATATAGATATTTAAAACGTCCAACGCCTGTGGTTGCGTGTTACAGAAAAATAGATGTAATATGTATTTACTTGCGATGAATGAAACTTTATTCCTGAAATTTAGATTTTCTATACTTTCCATGCTTCTGAGGCAGCAGGATGCAAACGCCACAGAATAGCTAGGGCTGCTTTTTTTGAAACCTAATCGGTTAGAGTTTCAAGGTGATGTCAGTGTGACTGGTGTTTCGATTTAGTGATGTCACGAGCGTCCACGTTACTTAACGATGGGTATGAACTGCCACGCTTCATGTCCGCATTAGGCATGAAGTGTTGCAATTCATAACTTCATGTATTTTCAAATTTGAAATTTTATTTCTTATATTGCATAATACTTTCATATCAAGTACTTAAAATAAACGTGGTGTATTTATCAAGGTTTATTTGCACATTGTTCGTAATTTTATCGCATTCATCAGGGAAAAGATATCATTACACTTAACATCTGGTTTGTACATAGAGGGCAAAAAATATTGGCAATGTGAATATATGTAAAATGAATACAAAACGGAAAGGAAATTGAAATAAGATGAGGAAGTAACAAACATTTTTGTAAATTTCTACCTGGTCGGATGCAGCATGACTTTCACAGAAATAAAATGTACATGTATTTCCGTTGTTGAAAATTTATTTGTATTAAATGTATATGTATTTTTAGATAATTTATCTAAACATGCATAGCAATATGCACAAATCTTTTAGCATCCATATAAAGATTATGGTTGGACTACAGTATAAAGCATTTGATGTGATATTTAAGCGATAGCCTCAGGATATGACTAGATATACCTATTTATTAAACTAATCCAATTTATAATCAAAAGCACCAGTACAGAATAGTAGTTAAACGAATTCACACACACACACACACACACACACACCTATCGATTGAGTTTAGTAGTTTTATAGGCGAGATCTTGATGAAAATCGTTTTCCAGTTTCAAAAGCACCGTTGTATAACACCATGATGATAGTGTTTGGCCGCTAAGTCATGCTATGAGTTAATGAGATTTTCAATTCTGACAATATTTCTACCTTTATTACTCTCAGTCTGGTGAAAAGAGAATTGTACCGGAGGTTGTGACACGATCTGATTTTACGCATTCATAGCATGATAACGTTTCAATCTACAACTGCTCTTTGAACTGAAGATTTTTCTCTATTAATATTGGGTAAATAATTGCAGTATGCCCTTGGTATATGGAAAAATAGTAAATAGAGATAAAAAAAAATTATTACACAAGGTATATTGGAGGAAATGATTTGCTTATATATTGTATATATAGTAATGCTAGATTCTATGATTTACCTGTGTATACACATGTAACAAACACGCACAGGTATGCACACGGTTCATTTAACGATCAGACGACTAGCTGCACTAAGTCGATAATTGACGCGGTACAGAATAAAGTCGTTAATCCAATTGGTTTCTACAATTGGGAAATGATATTTTAAAAACAGAATTGCATGACTTCTTTCAATATTTGTATAGGGATTTTTCTCTTAATGTAAATTGTCAAACCCTTTTTTGTCATCAGACGTACTGGTAAGTTCTTATCTACCATCGCACTTCTTTTGTGAGGGTAAAAAAAAACAACCCATCCAGCAAATGGGCAACAAGGGGCGGATCTATTTTATAGCATGCGACAATATCCTACGCAATGTAGTAAGCACAAATCATGTCAAATGCTTTTAGGATAACTTTCAATAATGATCATGAATCAAAACTGTTTAAGTGACCTATAGTTCAGAAACATTCTTCACATCTTTTGAATTTCTTTTGATTTTCCTTATTTCCACCTTCTAATTCTGAATCGATATTCTCACTTCCCTGAGTGATTTCGCTTTCACAAGCTAAATCCTTGTGAATTTAAGGAATCTCCTCATGCTTTTAAGGAACCTTTTTATGCTTTGTACAGTTTGACTGGCTTATTAGATATATCTGTAAAACCATAGTCCTTTTTAGAACAACTTTGGCATCGTAGTATTCTCACCCTCTACATTCCAAAAACCTTTATTATATTATATATATTATAGTAAATTCTTTGATTTCCGTTGTTTTAAATTTCGATATTTTGATTTATTATAGTATGAGTTTTGAAAATTTGATTAACTATTGCAGTACAAACTTTGATGCTTAGATTTTTTTTTTACTGTAAAAACTTAAAAATAGGCTCTGTGAAGATGATGCATTGCTATGTATCTGAATATGAGAATCAGTAGGTTCTGTGCTACGTCAAATACTTTTTTAAAAATGTATTTTGTGGCAAAATGAATTGAAACAGGAAACCACAATTCATTATACAGTATTGTCTTTTACACAACAAAGACATTTCTCGTTATATAGTAAGATACTGTATTCAAATAAAGAGTCATTATTGATGTGATTTGCAATTTCCACAAAAATTGATTTTTATTTATAACGCCTATAAAAATTTTGGAGATGGACGATTAAGAAAAAGTTCATATTCATGCAAAATATCTGTCTGTTGAGTCAAGTGTGAATATATGAATATACAATATACGTCAACTTTCCCCCCTGCTATTGTTTAGAATTGAACAAGATATGTGACTATGATAATTACGTTCACGGAAACCACTGTCACCTTGGGTACCTGATTAATCTGTTCAGAAATTAATTCTCTTTATCGTGTGATCAATTTACATTTGGTTTGGGAATTCATATTCAACCTTGAGCAAGGTCATCAACAAGTAAATTTACACAGTATTGCGAGTTTTGTTTCATGTTTTGATATAATAAAGTGTATTTCCTTGTATTGTGGTTTTTTTTTTTATTATCACTGTTATGATGCAGATAGATTTTCACAGAGGAAGTAGTATACGTGAAGTGAACCTCGACCGTTTGCAAACTTTGGAATCGATTTGACAAATAACACTTTAAATTGATAAAACGCCAAAACATGGCTGAATTTTCGCCATTCGGCCTAAAATATTATAAAAGCAATGAGTAAACTGGGAGTATCCAGTCTGTATGGGTTTAATTAAAACAATTTTAAATCAGCAGTATGTTTAAATTGTACCGTTGTGGTATAGTAGCCTTTGCCCTAGCAAACTGGCGATATAGTAGCACCACTCTTCTCCCCCCCCCCCCCCCCCCCCCCTCTTTCCCTAAATCCTGGTTATAAATATAACAGAATTACCTCAAGAAAAGATGGTTATATAGTGAGACACCACCCTCCTATTATAGCCAAATTATCCACTAATTATCTGCTAATTAGTATGATTGATTGATTACATATTGTTTTACGTCCCGCTCGAGAATTTTTCACTTATATGGAGATGTCATCATTGCCGGTGAAGGGCTGCAAAATTTAGTCCTATGCTCGGCGCTTATGGCCTTTGAGCAGGGAGGGATCTTTACCTACTGTGACACGAGGCCTCGGTTTTTGCGGTCTCATCCGAAGATTCGCCCCATTTAGTCACCTCTTACGACAAGCTAGGGGTGCTGAGGATCTATTCTAACACCCCGGATCCTCACGGGGTTGCTGATTAGTAGAATTCAATTTGAATTTCCTGGTTAAGATTATGATAGACCATTTTCAATACAAACAAGCAATATTTGATGACACGTATTTTTGGTAAACTATTCGGATTTTATTGTTGTGTTATATTTATATAAATATTTATGATTTTACAGCGATTCTGTTTTTAGCTCACCTGAGCTCAAGGAGATGCACAACAGACTTGAAAAATACACGGCATTGGAAGTAGAATTTGATTAAATTTCTATTCATCGTTTTATTTGCATTGCAATCTGTTACTTAAAAGTCCACAAAATTGTTCAGGCCGATAAAAAATTCTTCGGGCTGATAAGATTCCCAGTGTTACCAGTCCAAATGTCTGGCCGAATTTTTTTTTAAACTTCAATCTACGCTATCTATTGATGCATGCATATGATTAATCATGACACTGCTGCTCTATAAGCGTTTCCCCTATATTTTCATATAAAATGTTGTACCCCTTCCATAAATGAATTTAAAATTGGAATATGAATAATGTTTGAAAATTCTCTTGGCAAAAACTACTGGTCATGATTATTCATATTAATATACAAGTATCCCAAGGTAGTGTAGATTAGGTTAGGGCTCACGTAATGGATTCAAAGTTTTGCATGATAATATACCAGAAATTTGAAAAAAAATGTTCAAGAGTAGCATGGCCACACTAAATCATGTCAATATGCATATTTTTCCCGAAAGTTTCTCCGTTGTGCGAATTCATGGTTTTTCATAGAATTGGGCTGAAAATGGAATAAAACTTTTCATAATACATGAATACAGTGCATAAACATATTTAAAAATCTTCTTCTCTGGAACTGCCTGCAAGGCCATGTAACTCATAGTGATATTGAAGCATCCCCGTGCTCTGTGGATTTATGCTCGGTTAATTCATAATCCATGGAGCTAGGTTTGGGTCATAATATAGGACAAAATTTGACATGGGATTAAAGAGAGTAAAGTCTTTTTTAAAAAAAAATATATTCTGAAAAACAGCAGGACCTTCTTGTATTTAAAGTTTTACATCATATGACACCTGAGTATTTGGAATGTTTTTAGATTTGCGAATGAGGTAAGCACAAGAAATACACGACAATGCTCTGATAATTTTATTTGTGTGACAAGAGTCAAAACAGATTATTTTAAAAGATCTTTTATGATTTCAGCAGCAATTCTTTGGAACTCATTATCAGATTTTATTAGAAAATTCACAATTTCGACAGCTATTAAATCAGCCTATCTTAAACATTACCTAGACTCTCAACAACACTCAAGTGTTTATGGTCTCTTCTGAGGTGGTTCTTGTCTGTGATATTTTCATGTTTTATGATATAGTTCTTGAAATGTGTATATATGTTAAAGACAGGGCTACAATGTAAACTAGTTTGTATAACTAATTGTGCAATCCTGTATAAATAAAGGATAGTATTATTACATGCACCAAGGACTCACGTGAGCATTGTGTCTCATGGGCCTCTTGTTTACTTTTATCATCACCTCTAAATTTTTGAAATTTATTGATTTCATAGTAATTATTTGGGTTTATTGTTTGTCAAATTTTGTTAATTTAGGTCGGTATTTGACGAAAAGTTTTCTATGACGTCACTTCCGATTCTGATGTCTAGCCAAAGAATTGATGATTTTTGTGTGACAATTTTGTACAGGATAATTGTCAGAACGTATATAAGATACGAATAAGAATTTTTTAAGGATATGATTACGAAAAGTTCAAGTTATTTACAATATACGTTTGTCAAATGGCACAAAATGTCTAAGATTGCTTATGTAGCACGAAGATTGAGAACAAATATTTCTACAATTGTCCCTGTATACCTTAGTAATTATCACATAGGCCTTTGTCAGAAAACCAAATAATTATACAATCTGTATGGAGGTACCATGAAATTTTAACATTTACTTGAATATTCTAAGAAGCTAGTTGTTATACCTGACTCTATGGCAATACAAATGACGAGGGCATTTTCGTTAGAGGTACCATGAACTTTCAATACTTTCCTAGATTTCTTAAGGAGTTCTGTGCTTGCAATAGATATCTGACTCTATGATAATGCAAATGACGAGGACTGATATCGCGCATATCATTTTCAACATTTGCGAGAATACCTCAAGGAAGCTTGTGTTGTATTAAATATATGACTAATTAAAGACTATGGACATCACGAGATGTGATATACAAGTATCTCAATAGTCCATTTTCGAGTTACCGTATTCCGGCATGATTCTAACATTTACTTTGTACTCGATGCGGACATATGAACATCCGGTTTTCAACATGAATTTCCGAAGTTTTAATACACCAGAATTAAAGCAAGTTTTACTAGATCGAGGAGTTACATGTCACTTTTATTGAAAAGGTAACATGTTAAGACTATGTCAACTAGCAGCAGAACTGAATTTAAGTATATGAAGGAACGGTGCGTCTTCAGTTTCGCTAGTGTCATCATTCCGGTGATTGATTAATCTTTTCTAGGTAAGTGATGCTCCCCGGGTCCCCTGCAAAAATTGGTAGTTGTTATACCGAAAAAGATTGGGGGTAAAGATGATGCGGTGTTGGTTCATAATCCACAAAATGTCTGGAGCATAATCTGTCGTGACTTGAGCGGTTGTAGTTAAAAGCGCCTAAACACTTCATGCCATTTTCTGCAGAGTTTGGGCTGTTTAGATGTGAGAAATGGAAAGAATTTCACATCAGCCATGAATCCATATCTCCCCTTTTTCCTCGCATCTGACGTACATCCTTCCACAACACAATAGAACTTGGGCATTTTGCAGCAGACGAACTCGTTTCTAATAAAAACAAATTTACCGAAGTAAAGACTCAAGTACAAAGCAAATGTTAGAATACCTCTGGAATACGGTAACTCGAAAATGAGCTATTGCCATCAATTTTCAGATATCTCAAGTAAGGAAATCAACTACTTATACATTTTGATTCTTAGTACCATGAAACTTCAAGATTTTTTTAAATACCTTAAGAAACTAGGTGTTTACTTACAAATATACTTAACCTACGGTATCAGTTGATTTAAGTCCTGATTGATTCTCCAAAAAACCTTTCTTTAAATTTAAACCAAAATCGAGAGATGGAATATTACTATGGGGCAATTCTGCCATTTAGTGGTTTTTTCAGGAGTAAAATATAGCCCATTCTCCGGGGGAGAAAACAAAGCTACTATACAACACCATCAAAGGTATACAGATTAAAAAAACCAACTTTAAAATCGTAAAATAAATCTGAATATATATGTATACGATCCAATTTTATAGATAATCCTTCCCTTTTCTAAGCACAAAAAATCTAATTTTTACAGATTTATAACGCTTTTCATATTTTTACAAATTTATGACGCTTTTCATTTGTATGATTCTTAGTAATCGGTGTCGAATGTCTAGGAACATTTCCGGTAGACACGGACAGCGCCAGGCGTAGATTTTTCACAGATTTTATACAATATCTTATATATCTAATTACGACTTTTTGAGAGATACGGCGAAAAACCAATACCATACTTGGTGAAAATCTTCAGACATTAAATTGTTATAGTCCTCATCCCTTCCACAAAACAGCATATGCTAATGACGAGTTGTGTATACCAGAAGTTTGATTCCTCAATTAATCATTTTTGTCTAAGATAATATTTAGACTCGGATCTCTGTCAGGTTTTGGGCTTCATGGAACTAATTGGTCATTAAACAGTCATTTGTTTCCTCTGATATTTATTGGAAAAAATGACCCTCGATTCATTCTCACCTGCTACGTCACAGTACTCATCGTTATTGCTCATTTGTTTCGGCCATTGATTAAGTTTAAGTGAGATAGTGTTATTTTCTCACCTGATAATGATAGTACCGTCTTTACAAGTAGTTATAAACAGATGATAGTTGTCAGTAGACTTATATTAAACATTGTAGCTTAATGACATATTGTATTTAAATTCATCGCAATTTTCTACTTTTTGCAATGCCTGAATCTAACATTTATACAGTTCACTACAATCTGAACTCTTCCTGAATTCTTCATCAGTGTTAAACATATAAATTCAGGAGTGAGACGTGTGTATCGTGTACATTTAGCGTGTTGATATTTATGATATAATTGTATTCAAAAAGGTCTTGCTTCAAATATTATTTTCTTATATATGTATTTAGGTTTCAATTCTGAATTGATGATTTGATGACCAGTATTTTATCCACTATTGACACAGTGTAATTGTTGTAAATAGTTCCACGACTATTTCAGCTTCTCGCATGTCATTATATCACATCATGAAGTTGGCGGGCTTTTTTCATCCCACATATATGGGTCAAAACGCTGGGTACAACTGTTTTGACCATTAAATGATAATTATTGTTCATAATTCTATTGTGCCAAAATGCAGACATAAATGAGACCGTGGTAAACGAACGACGCTTTCAACTTTTCCTTGGAAGTTGTTTTTGTAAATTGCAGAACATTGATTGATATTTTGTTTGTCTCGGGTTTAAATCCCTTCCATCATTCCACAAGATGGTCTCGTGGTAATGTAGTTGCAGAGCTGTAGCGAGATATACCAGAGAGCTACGGTCCTGCAGCTAGAGGGAAACGTCATGTCGAGCGCATCAGTTTTGAGAATCGAATCCAGAAGTGGACGTTTTTTATTTTCCTTAATATTGCGTTTTACAAAAACAATTTTCATGATTGTGACAAAGTTAGTTATCGCTTTCCAATTATATGAAAACAATCAATCCTTGATTGAATAATGATTTAGCATTTGCAATTCTTTTTCTGCAGCCATTGTGTGTGTGTGTGTGTGTGTGTGTGTGTGTGTGTGTGTGTGTGTGTGTATGTGTGTGCTTTTTTCAGTCTACATTGTTAACAAATATGCCGAGCTCTGCATATTCTTTAGAGAACAAGCTGAAGAAATGCCTGCTCAATACATACAGAATATATCGAACTCTTAATCTACAACTGGAACAACTAGATATAACATTATACAATTATAATATCACGAGTACATTTACCAGTTGATATAATATCACTGTCATTATTTCGTAGAGGGAAATTATAGTAACACTGAGCTTTAACAATTTCACTGATAAACAAAACACATTTTATGATTCATGCTTGGAAATCTTCATTACATGTATATTTCAGTGTCCCTACATATTTCTGGATGAGAATCCGTTTAACGCTATAGTCATCTGAAACATTGAACAGGCCATTTCGTATAGGTAAATACAGCCAGTGAACAGCAACTGAACACGCTATCTTTGCTGCTTTATATGTCTTCAAAAACAACACAGCACAATAAATAAATAAAATGAAAATTCAGGGCACCCGAATCTCGTAAGGTACATGTGTAATATATTCACTTTAAAATATCAGAATATGTCTTTTCAATGATAATGGGCGGGAGTGTGCAAATAACTGTACCACAGTTATTGCAGAGATCAAAGAAATGCTGTGTCCATTATTCTCCGATATATACCGATTTATCAATGGATTAACAGTGACTTCCACAAGAAAAAAAAATATATGGGTTTAAAATGTAATGCGTCTTGAGACCATACCGATTTCATGTCTTCGACCTGATTTTTACACTTAATTCGCATTTTACTAATACAACATTAAAATCGATAACTATGGTGTCCCAATAGACTCATGTGCAAAAACAGCACGTTTATTAAAACACCTATCACGCTAACATACAACATACCGTCGCGCTATCACGCAACTCTCCGTGGCGTCGTTGAGTTTAGTCATGCTAGCACACACGCCTTTGTTCTATCATAATAACACACAACACGCCTTTGCTCTATCACGCTAACACACAACACGCCTTTGCTCTATCACACTAACACACAACACGCCATCGCTCTATCACACTAACACACAACACGCCTTTGCTCTATCACGCTAACACACAACACGCCTTTGCTCTATCACGCTAACACACAACACGCCTTTGCTCTATCACACTAACACACAACACGCCATCGCTCTATCACGCTAACACACAACACGCCTTTGCTCTATCACGCTAACACACAACACGCCATTGCTCTCTCACGCTAACACACAACACGCCTTTGCTCTATCACGCTAACACACAACACGCCGTCGCTCTATCACGCTAACACACAACACGCCTTTGCTCTATCACGCTAACACACAACACGCTTTTGCTCTATCACGCTAACACACAACACGTCGTCGCTCTCTCACGCTAACACACAACACGCCTTTGCTCTATCACGCTAACACACAACACGCCGTCGCTCTCTCACGCTAACACACAACACGCTGTCCGCTAACACGCAGCATGCAGTAGCGCTGTCCACAACTTAACTCCGTACAGTGTCCTATCCATTCTCCGAGACTACTCTCCCCTAGAATAATCAGAAAGCCTGTGGCAGCGATGATATTGGAGTTGTAGCGTAACAGAAATACTGAGATGACTGGAGCTTGGATTGAAACAATCCTAATAATTGTTGATCATTTCCGGTGAAATGGCATAATTCCGGAATATGAACGGAATCATTCGAATGTAATGGATTCAATGAAGAATAAAATGCATAGTTCATATATAAATATATAGAAAATATTGATTGCTGACTCATAGGCATATATGTAGCCAGAGGGAGCATCAGGGGCTATAGTGCGACACATATTTAAAAAATCTAATTAATAAATTACTTCATCTTTTTATTTTTCAAAATATAAAGACACCATACTATCCAACTCTGTAAAATGGATTTTAATACAACACTGCAGTACTGCAGTTGGATATACATGTACTCATATATAGAACTTTTACAACGGAGAGTCCGCCCCCCCCCCCCCCCCCCCCCCTTTCCCTTATTTTGTGGATAAAAAATATACAGCATAAATTCATAATAATATATATTAATTGAAAATTACTGATTTGAAAATATAAATGTTTTAAGAGGCACGTGAGCGTAATTTTTGTCATTGTTTATCTCGCTAACTCATAACACGTTTGTAAATACTTTGTAAAGTATACAAATACACATAACAACTACCCGAGCATATACAGCAAAATTATGAACATGGGATCTTTGGTGAATGGAGGAAGAATAGATGAGTTAAGTCTCATTGATATTTTGAACTCCTTAGCAATATAAAAAAGTTGTAAAATAATATTATAAATTGAATACTTTGAAATGTCACTTTTCTCAATTCAATTTGAATACCATTTTACCAGAAACCGATCTCGGAACACCCTGCTGTTTTCGAAAACGAATGTTTGCCAAATTTGCAAAGAACCGCCCACTACCATACATGGAAAACAGTGAGACATACCTTTCGCAAAGATAGCTTGGAGACAAAAAGTGTAAAATTGACATTGAAAGTAGAATGGGTAGAAACAACCCAGTAGTGCTAAAAGGGATATGACGTCATTTGTCAGCGCACTCTGTAATTTTGATTTCTTCATTCAATTTATGAAAACAATGTTCATTAAAGGAAGAATATTCTTCCGTCATATGACTTTAATTTGATGTTACAATGTACTTCATTCCTTCATAAATATGCATCATCGTTTTCTCCTTACTGGCGTTAAACCAGTACTCCTTTAGTATCCGCGTATAATTTGTCGAAATTGTCGATTCGTATTATTTTTCATAGTACATCATGCAGAAAAAAATTTTGGTCTGATTTTTAGCATCGAACAAAATGCTGCTTAATACTGCCTTTAATTCACATTTCTTGATTTAGAGCACTTATATGAAACTATGATTAATGAAATTTCCTGTAAAATAACGGCGTAGTAGAGATCATAATACAATATTTTCCGTAAAAGGTTTTATCACCATATTTGGTAGATTTTCGCTTACAGCAGTGACAAGTTCCAGTTAAAAGAAAGCTATAAACCAACAAAAAAGTTTCTACGTCGAGCACACACAGCAGGCACTTCCTATTGACTATTGAATTCATATACAGATTGTAACAAACTACAGTACTTGAGTGAGCTGCGGGAATTGGCCATTGGTTCATCAAAATGTCACAACTTTTCAATCCTTTCATTAGAATTTTCAAAAAAACAGATAGTCTGTGTTCATTCTCACTAACAAAATTCATTTGCCACGCCCCGTAGATCCAGATTCTCCATCTCTTCTTGATATACGTGAAGGATCTCAGGTTATTAAGTCCAACTTGGGTCATAGTTGATCGCAGATACGATTTGACGCGGCGCAGTGTGCTGAACATTCTTTCGCTGGTAGCATTTGTTGCTGGCATTACAAGAAGTTCAATCAAAGCTGCAATTTCTCTATACAATAGTATGCCTTCTGTTTTGATGAATTCAGTTATTGTCTGAATGGAAAGAGTGACGTCTCTGGGGAGATTGCACCTGAGTGTTTGAAATTGAATTCTCAAATTTTTGGCATTGATGTCTGCACTGTAAAATTTGTGAGCATCTCTAATTCCTTTTCAAAATTTTCTTCTCTGGCAATAACAATTTCAGCTGTATATATTTGGCATATCCTGGTTGATCCTGGTGATAGAGATTCCTCGTAAATTTTTTTCGGTGGACGTCTTCGACGAGACACTGCAGGGCCATCAATATCAAAATCCGTGGCTCTTTTTTGGCATTCTCATAGAATGAGAGAAAAACTTCGTTTTCTCTAAGAGACTCCAGAGTTTTCACCGTGCTGAGAGTCATTTTCTGACCTTCTGCAGCAGACGAAGTTTTTGTCTGAAGGGCTTTCCTAAGAATATCGCTATGACGAAGCAACTGTTCACCCAACAGACAATCAAAGAGGAAGTCTTTTTGTGTGATGGGCTTTTCTAAGAATATCGCTATGACGGAGCAACTGTTCACCAACAGACAATCAAAGAGGTAGTCAGATTTGTCATGTAGGTCATAATCCTCTTATTCTGCATCTCATGTCTGAAATTTTTAGATACTCCATCGATTCCTCCCATGCGTCCAATAATATTTTGTAACTTTGTAGATAAGTATTACACTCTGAAGAGCATCTGTTCAAACTGTCCACCTTGTTGGACACAAAGCTCTTATTCCAGGTGATGAAGTCTTCTTAATAATAAATTAATAATTGATAAATTCTCAGATTCTTTCAATTTTCTAAAAATTGCTTCTCTTCTTGGCGCCTCTTTGATCAATTTTTTTTATTTCACGCGTTACTTCAAGGGCATCTCTCATAACTGTAGATAATTAACAGCATCAGAGCATGCCAAGTTTAGAACATGACCATAACAGTGCGAATAAACAGCTCTGCTCTCTTTCTCTAAAATTTGCTTTGCAACTCCACTTTTTGACCCTGCCATTGGGGCAGCCATATCATAACACTGACCCCGTAATTTATTAAAAGGAATATTGAACCTGGTCAAGGCATCAGTGATTGCAGAAACGAATGTATCGACTTTAATGTTGTCAACATTATAAAAGCCAATAAAAATTTCGTGTGGCACAAACTGGTCATCGATGCATCTGAGGCAAATAACGAGTTGTTCTCTATTAGAAATGTCAGTAGTCTCATCAGCCATTATGGGTAGAAATTTGACATTCTCTAAATCTTTCATAACATTTCTAAGAACTTGATTGGTCAATACTTTAATTACGTTGTTTTGAACTTGTACTGAAACATATTTGTCAGTTTTTCTTTGAATCCATGCCTGCAAAACAGGAGCACTCTCTGTATGCAGTTTAGCCAACTCGTGAAAATTAGAAGAACTCTCCTGTTTCCCCCTGGTTAAAATATTTTGTTTTACTAGATATCTTAAACTCCCAAGTATTTTCAGGAAACAATCCCTGTTGTCGTTTTTTTTTTGTTCCGAGTGTTGTTTACTGGGAGATTCACCAACATCCTTCAATACTGGTGGAAGTGTAAACGATCTCTCAACTGCTTCTCTGTGACACTTGCTGTTGGTATGTTTTTCGAAACGCATTTTGTTTTTCTTCCAATTACGGAATCCGTTGACAAAAATGTCTTCTCCTTATCATGATTGGACAACATTCCACCCTTGTAAGTTGTTATACAGCAGAAACAAAATGATATACCTAAGGACACATCATAATGGAGCTATTTCCATTTCTCACACCAAGATTCCTGAAAAGACCTTTTCTGACAACCTAAACTTGATAATGGAAATTGTAAATTGGTGGGTTGAAAAGGAGACTTTTATATCATGTGTAGGCCATCTGACAGAATATTCTAAGTTTCCTGTTCCGTCCTTGTCCAGTTTTTGCTTTTTGGGCGTTGAAGTATTATCTCCATCATCCATTCTGAATGCAGAAAGATTTTCGAGCGTATACTGAAGTTCCGCTTCATAACCGCTTTCCAAATCAGAGCTGCTAGGGTTTCTTGAACCCTTGGTAAGAACATTCAATGTAACACAGAGAACAAAGTGGTAAGAAGACCAATTATGTCTTACCACATTGGATATATGAGTCCGCACCACACATATTTCATTCAAAGACACATCAAAGTTCTATATTAGCTGATAATGACAGTCTCTACTGATAGCAGCATTTATTATCCCAGGGAAAATGCTTCGGATGGTCCTACAAATTGTATTGCAAATAGCATGTGCTACAATGAGGAATGCTCTCATAACTTTGCAGTTTTAAGAATTTCATTCTACAGAGATTTTGTTGCATAACCAGTTACTCTGCATTCATCTGAAAGCAAAATCTCATAAAAATATGGCATCAAGAATGCACTTTCCAACATTTTGCCTAACATTTCAGCGTTCAAATACCATTCTCATTATGAACCAGTTCAAATAAAGTCCTAACTCGCAAAAAATGAAATCAGAGAATTGAGCTAACTCTCTGCCAAAAACTATTGGTGGCTAAGCCCCAATTTTCAGTACGTATATTATGTCTATCTTTGCAAAAAATGCTAAACCCCTTCCCCCAAGCCCCTCCCCTCGGTTCCGACGCATATGTCACACACACACACACACACACACACACACACACACACACACACACACACACACACATATATATATATATATATATATATATATATATATATATATATAATTTATTTCATTCTCTCCGTTTGGAGAATCGGGCCATTCACAAGTCTTCCCCATTTGCTTCCGTCCGCCTCTACAGTGGTTGCTCAGCCTATGAAGTGAATCCCAGTTCTTTTCTTTCTCTCTCTGTTCTGCGTCTCCAGGTTTCTTTGGGTCGACCTCTTTTCCTCCCCCTCCCCCAGGTGTTCATGTCAGTGCCAGTTTTGCGTGTCTGGTGTTCCCCATTCTCAGAACGTGCCCCAGCCATTTCCACCTTCGACGTTTGATGGTGATACTAATCTTATCAAAACCTGCTCTCTTCCGTACTTCTTCGTTTGAAATGTTCTGAGGCCAATAGATTTTCAAGATTCTCCTCAGATATTTGTGTAAGAAGTTGTCAACCATTGTGTCATCCGTTTTGTCATTTTCCAGGTCTCGCTCCCGTATAGAAGGACGGACAGAACATTCGAGTGAAACAGTCGGAATTTGGTTCTTTTCGAGATTAGGCTGTTGTTCCATAATTGAGCTAATTTGTTGTATGTGATTCTGACAAGACCGAGTCGTCTTCTAATGTCTTCATTGGTTCCTTCTGTCGTGGTTAGTACTGCTCCCAGGTAAGTAAATGATTTTACATCTTCAATTTCTTTCTGGCCGTTGCTCACGATTGGTTGATTGTTGTTGGCATTTATTCTCACAACTTTGGTTTTTTAGGCCGATGGAGTGGGCATATCTGTTTACATCATTAAATTTCTTTTGCAGTTGTTCCTTTGTACTTGAGATCAATGCGATGTCATCTGCATAATCTAAGTCATCTAGTTTGGTGGGAAATTCCATCTGATTCCTGTGTTGTTGTCTGTTGTTGAGCTTCTTATTAACCAGTCTATGACAATTAGAAAAAGGAAGCCGGACATGTTACAGCCTTGTTCTTGTTGACTTCTATATATATATATATATATATATATATATATATATATATATTCATGTAAAATACTTGAATCTGATTAGCCAGGAAACAATTGAATAAACGTGTTTCCCTCCAAAATAGAAAGTACGCGCTTCAGGGTGATAGTATCTAGCAACATTACTTGGCAAAGGGTGTAACAACAATATACAGGTTGAGGGGAAACGTAATTCCGCTATAGTAGTGGAATACTCTCGATTTTATCAAATTACATTCTAGCCGATTAAAGTGTGACTTACTCTAAATTTGACGAATCTCTTCCAATGCCAGTTGAAAGTTATTACAAGCAACAATTTGTGCATAATGTGAGAGAAAGTGAGATTCAGTCATGCTTGTATACTACTGCATTCACCGGATTAGATTTTTATGCATATGGAGTAATCATACTCCTTATACATGTATAATTATAATGCCTTGAATGATAGTTTAGCTATTCACTTGATATATATTGAAATATTATCAATTATTATGCTGTAATTTTTCATACAACTCTACATGTACCTTGTACCTTAAGAACAGGGCTCATATAGGCATAGCCTGCTGCCTAATCCTTATTGTGTTATGCATAATAAAATACTGCATTCACCAGTTGCCAAGTTAAAAATGTAACTTCCGTTTTAAAAGCGCAGTGGCGTAGCTGCCATTGACGCCAAAACGCGCGGGCGTACATATCAATTTGACAACAACAAAAAATTATTGTTAATTTTTCATTTTATTATGCATGATTTTATAGCTAGAACAACCCATAAATGTAACCTAAAAAGCCTCAAAACCCATGAGCTTCCGGGGGCTTTGCCCCCTGGGCCTTGCCCTGGACCCACTGGGGGCCTTAAGACGGTCCCCAGACCCCCAGCCTATCTGGATATGTGACTGTGCGCACACTCCACTTCAAGGCTAGCTACGCCACCGAAGCGTGTTCGCATTTGTGAACGCAACGGTAAAACATTTAATAAAATTCATGAAATGTAAACATTCAAATTATTGTTTATTTTTATACCTACCATAAGTTGTACTTTCGTCGGCAGCTAGTAGATCCCCTACCCCAGAATTTGGTGCGATATTAGTCCCTGTATAGAAATGACACGTGGGGGAGATATAAAAGAGAGGGTGAGGGAGGTGTTTGATTTGCTAATACAACAATTTATCACAACATGTCTGCATATTGAGACACTGTAATGTAAATATTCCTTTCTTTTAACATTTTATTTTGTATAGATTAGCAAATTGTACATAAACAGAAAGCAACGAAAGTGTAGTACTTTGTAATGTGCAATGTGATAAATCTCAACGCGCACTGCTCGGTCGCTATCCGCGTGTGTCTGGGGAAGATTTGAATGGTTTTCCTGACTACAATCCTTGAATTATGAAGCAATAGATGTATCACTTTCTAATTTGTTGTGATATTGCCATTGTCAATCCTGATAAAAAATTCTTTTAAAATTCAAAATTTGGTCATGCTTCATATTAGTTGGAAGGGCTTCATAAACTCTACGCTTGCTACACAGGAAATATTCGTGATGACATAAACAGTGTCCTCCTCCCTGGAGTTCAGTCCAAATATATTGCACAATTGATGATGTACACGAAAGAAATTCTAATGAGAAAATAACAATATCAAGTTGAATAGGCAGTTCAGAGGACAACAACAGTAATTAAAGTCCAGATAAGCCTTGCATGATTTTTAATTTCCTTCTACAGGTAAAGAATGAGAGGTGCCATGTGGGCATATGGAATCGATGCAGAAATAGGATATCGAAGCCCTATACACATTAATCATAGGCTATGTCACACACTGATCACCCAAACTAAAATCTTACAAATGCATGATTAACAATATTTAAAAAACAATATCATCGGGGGGAAAGAAACCAATAGACAACTATTTAGATCAAAACAGCGGTACAAGCTATGTTAGATACATTAAATAAGCTCGTGTTCGATCGGTAAGTCAATGGTCCTTCCCAATACTAGTATGAACGATAATTTTATTTTATATGAACTGATTCTGCCTTTTTTAAAGGTTTGTGGTTTACCTATATGGGACACCAAAAGGTAGTCGATCTACCTTTGTTCAAAAATTAATTCATCTCCATCTGCTTGTGGTAAATACTGCGATAAGCTGTTGTATTCCTTTTTAACCAATAAAGCGCCCCTGTCATATAGCAGCAGCAGATCAATAAGGGAGTGACGGAGATGTAGATGTATAGATGGGGACGGCGAGAACACGACAGTCGACACTTAGAAATGGCGCGAGTTAGGCTTCTGGAATACCTGGTGCTTCTTGTGATACAGGATAGAAATCTTCAAGTACATGCAGGTAAAAGCTCTATGTTTCTTTCTATGAAAGCAAAACAAAACAACAAAATGTGAAATAATTACAGTTTGGTATAAAGATATCTTTTAAGAGAGTATTTTGTAACATTGTTTAAAATGGGGGGAAAAGATCGAAACTACGCTAAATAAAAAAATAAA
Organism: Ostrea denselamellosa; assembly: GCA_024699665.1. NCBI lineage: Eukaryota > Metazoa > Mollusca > Bivalvia > Ostreida > Ostreidae > Ostrea > Ostrea denselamellosa. Next base: position 3,074,082 of record JAMZEH010000014.1, read on the forward strand.
CCATGAAGATTAAACAGTGAACTTGTTTGTCGTTTGCAAATAACCAAGGGTTTATTAGCACCGTGCTGTGGTCCTTTGGCAGCACCAGACATTGATTGCAATGAAATCGTTCTAATTAAAGTAAAGATGGATTGAAACTTCTTTGGTTTTTAAAGTCTGCAATTTGTAATGATATGTAATGGGATATACAATCTAATATTTCATATATGCATGAAAGTGTTGAGTTTACAAACTTTTCAAAAACGGAATTAACTAGTAAACATTTTCCCCTCAAAAATATATAATCTAAATTTGTTCTCAAATGAATAAAGATTATATATATATATATATATATATATATATATATATATATATATATATATATATCTGTGTGTGTGTTTGTGTGTAAGGAATTTATGAAGTCAATAGTGCAGGCCTATTCAATGAACATTTACACCTCACTGGTTAAAGGATTGTGAAATATAGTGTTCAACCAATGTCTTAAAATGTTCGCTTATTATCTAGCTGCATTCTATTCCAAATAAATAATGCAAAGAGGAAATCGTTTCCAGTTATACGTTATAATGTTCTCTGAGCCTAAAGCTACATCATTTACAAGCGATCCAGATCTCTTTCACCGTTTTTGTTTTCTGTTCTGGAATATGAATTCCAACAGGTTTTTCCTTTTCCATTATGCAATGTCATACTAGAGTACATCTTGCACCATCGAGTTTATTTATCAAGAGTCTCAAAGTAATTGCACAAGCATGCAATCTCTTTATTGAAGAAAGAAATGTATTGCTGGAATCTCTCATCGTTTTCATTTGCCTGTAACATTGTAAATTTAATCTTTCATTAGAAATTAAATCTACTCGAATCTGATGCTACAAACATCTAATTTACATGTTCTGGAAGGTTAGATAATAACAACACAACACAATCATCGCTTCAAAAGTATTTGATTCAATTGTACTAGGTACCTTCACCTGTCTTGACATCATAACGGAAACAAAATAAATAAAACTCATCAGAATATTTACAGAGATTTTATTTTGTAAACAGACAAGAATTTCATTAATGAGTAAAACGGAAACATTCACCATACCGTTCAATTGTTATATCTTTTAAAAATACCGTCTGCAACTCAAATTGCAACTTCTGAAGTATGGCCAATTCATACGATGTCTTTGATATTTACATTATGGCAATCTAATTTTAGATTCATTTTATGATGATGGTAACATGTTGTTTCAGGGCAATAGCCATCACCGCCAAGACCGAGGCTGGTTTCGAGCTCGAAACATTGTGCAAGTCATGGCACCGCTGCGATTCTTTATTTAAATCCTACAACAGAAATATCTCGATTGAACGAAAAGTCTCTTTCAGTTTGTGTTTATCTTCTCTTACACACCCTGGAAGTAAAACAAATTAAAATACAACGTACCTGTACTTCTTCTTAATCTGTCAGTATAATGCTACAACCACGAGTCCAAACGATAAACATGCCGTTGCTCCCTTCCAAAATCCTGGCGTGGAACTTAACATCAACTTGATCCAATTAATCTTCGTCATCTTTCTCAGATCCTCTGCACTTCAGTCGAAATCTATGTTCAGCAATTCCGTATACTAATTTGAATAAGGTAGGAGGCCGCCACCGTTTCTCCATCACCGATTGACCGGATGTAGTTACTCCGCGCTTATTGTTTTCAATTGAGTTAACTTGACGCTCTTAATAATCTTTATTTTACACTTGTTTCATCTTTTTTAATCCTTCTAACATAAATATTTACATTTCATATTATCCTAGATATTGTTCCCAATTATTTATTCGATCAAACTCTAACGAACTATATCTTGTGTTGTACGATCGTCTGCCTACACAAGTATGGAAGCTTGATGAGAACAACACAAATCGAAACAGAAATATTGATTGATCAATTGATTGATTAAATATTGTTTAACGTTCCGCTCGAGAATCTTTCACTCTTATGGAGACGTCACCATTGCCAGTGAAGGGCTGCAAATTTAGGCCTATGCTCGGCGCTTATGGCCTTTGAGCATGGAGGGATCTTTTACGTGCCACACCTGCTGTGACACGGGACCTCGGTTTTTGCGGTCTCATCCGAAGGACCGTTCCAATTAGTCGCCTCTTACGACAAGCAAGGGGTACTGACGGTCTATTCTAAGAACCCGGATCCCCACGGGGGTCAGAAAAATAAATATAAGAAAGAAGATGCATTTTTATTGTTATTGGGATATGACATGAAGTTGGTAGTGATCAGATCTACTATAACGCCCTTCTGGCGTTATAGGATCTGATCACATGGCCTTATTTCTTATTTCTTAAATAAAACAAATTATATACCAGTTACCCGGTATGTTGTTTTCGTGAAGTACTGTCTTTCATGTCCTTTTAAAAAATTCTATATGTATTTGAAGCATGATAATTGACAGAGACCAAACCAATATTCTGTCCAATATTTTTGTATCAAAAGTTTACAAACCTAAGCGAATGTGAAACATAATTGTAATTATCACCCTATAATTCAGAGAATTACAAACACATCATTGATAGTGGTGGTGATTTATTTTAAATAGGTAAATCAATTGCATGTGCATTGTTCACTTCTACATTACAAAATGCTGTCTTTTGTGCGTTTCCCAATAAGTGTAATACACAACATATGTCCGTTTCTTTGTGTCTGTGGTGTGGCTTTTCAAAATCCTGTTAACAAGACGTGTATTGTTACCAACACTATATATGATTTATTGATCGATAAACATAAGAATTTTTTTTTTACATTATATGACTGGATATTTAGTTATTTCATAACATTGTTTTGAAATTTCTATAAGGACGCGAGAAACCATTTCTTTTACATGTTTACGTGTTGTAAAATATTTTGGTACTAATAATCTGACCGTCATTATCTCGCATCATAATGATGGATTCTATCTTGAATATCATTCAGTCACCATGTGTTGTAGAGAGAAGATCCACAAATCCTCCAAATAATCCTCTCCAATATATTTTACTTTATTCAAGTCAGCTTAGTCCTCTCGTCGCGCATGTGATGCCATCCTCATTTACAAAACGAACCGAACTTTTCTTACAGATGACCTAATTAATATTACACTAGTCCGCACATCCTGGTAAAAATCTACTACCATTACCGGCATTGTCTCTGTATAAAATCGTGGGAAGCTTTTTTCCTTATTTTACTGGTACACCACAAAGAACAAACACCATATTGTGTATTGATGATCATAATCAGTCCTTGCGTTAACGAATTGCAAATAAATATTGAAAATACGTCCACCACACACATGGGAGGACTTGGTCTCTGATTAATTAAACCTTTTAAAAGTCACCTTTTAGCTAATGCATGACATCCAGTTGGAAAAGATTGCAGGCAAGGCTCCATCATAATGAAACACCATAAAGTATGCTCTGAACGAAGCTTTATAAACCTGTTTATCAAATAAAACAGCTGCATATATCATTTATAGGATCCGTCGTACTGTTTCATTTAAAAGCAAAGCAAATCAACTTGACGCAAGCGTCAAAGGTATCAGGCCGCAGAAGATACGAAAGAAATATTTTTTTTCATGTTTTTTTTCTTTCTTTTTTTTCTTTTCTTTCTTTCTTTCTTTTTTTAGATAGGCCACACTGACAATATGTATTTTGTACGTCGTATATCCCTTCAGGATGAAGACTTAATTGTGAAGTCATACTTTGATTATGATATCTTAATTGCTATAGTAAGCAAAATTTGTTAATAGAACAATTTTACGGAGAAGAATAACTACTTCAGGAGAAGTTTTCATGCACTTGTCTGGACTCAACTACCCTTATCCCTCAATACCACTTGAATACATTATTAGTTGTGTGAATCCGCAAAAATAGTCTTGAATCCATAAAGATCCGCAAAAATAGTCTTGAATCCATAAAGCACTGCACATCCTTAACGAAATAATTTGAACCCGAAACAAACGCAATACAATTGACAACTATAATGTTTAATGCATTTTAAAGTTAACATTTGATATGCTTAATTTATGTGTAGATATTATACAACTGGTACGCTAATATTAACAATAACTTCAAACCCCGAGTAAGTAATTATATTACTTTAAGTTTGGGAAAAATAGTGAAAAATGCATTAAACATTAATCCGCATAAACGCATGTACATTTTGAAAACCCATATCAGAACAGACCGCGCTCTCGTGCGGCCTGTAATCACAAAACCTTTTCTTGAATTATTATTTTAAGACACAGGTTAATGAAGTAGCAATTCTCAGTATGTGTCTCGGTTACTTTTGAAATATGCATGGAACAAATCATCAGTTGAGAATCCACGAGTCCTATTAAATGACAAACTTTTACACTATAATAATTCCTTATCAATGAAAATAATGAAAACCAATGAAATAATTATTAATAATCAAGCAGTCGTGGAGGTATAAATTTTAATATATGTATACATGTATAGTAGATTCAAAAGTTCATCTAGATTCATCCTCTAGAGTGCTTGATTTTTTTGTTCCCCTTTCATTTTGCAGTTGTTACGTAACGTGAAAAATTCGTACTGTTGCAGGTGTTATGTTTATGTTGAACAGAATTGTGAATATGTTTTGCGAGTGTCATTTGACTTCTTTTTCTACTCTAGTGTTGCCGTTGTTGTACACCTTGGGTGCTTCAAATCATAACGCTAACTTGCCATACATGCACATTACAAAAGATGTGAACAAGACAACTATGGAGAACAAAATAATGAATACCACAGTACGACAGGGCTTACGTATTGTCGTTAGAATGACACATAGTTCAAAATACCACGAGATTCATGGATGGCCTTAGCTGGGGTTCTTCTCGTTTGCATTCTATGTAAGTTTATCTGGGCCAGATTGATATTAAAACAGACCTGTTTGATGTCGACCTGAACCCTCTTAATGTTGGCCTTACCAATTAAGTCCGACTGTAGACATCTATAAGCACATTGTTGGATTTAAACATATGACGCTGTTGCCATCTTTTACACAATCAATGAGTTTAATTTAATTTAAGGGCGATTTTTATTCGTTTAAGTTTCATTAAATCAAAGGTCGAGGTCAATGGAGCAATACAATTGCTCATAATCTCGGGTATTTGATGTTATCACTGGTGTTGTAAGTGCAGTTAAATGTTAATTCAGAGATGTTAAAATGAAAGGTTCTCTCCCATTTTAAGGGAAAATAGTCTGAAAATAGAAGAACATTTGAAATTTTTTCAAAACCCGTGGCAGCTCAAAATTACAAACTTATAGAATAACGTCCTTTTGTGGTCTAGATTCAATTCTATATGGTGTTCTGATCAGGTCTCTTGGTCCTTTGCTCTTTCGTCTATAGTGAAGGAAACTGCTAAGACAAAGTAGTGAAAATGTAAGGAAGATATTTGAAGCGTAGATGCAGAGTTGCGAGGGTGAAGCAGAATCGGTCCATTGCTTCGCAACTGTGCTCGTTCGCCTTCGATCGCACTCTCTTCTTCTCATCGTAGCCCTCTCGGCCCTTCTATTCCGCGCCTGAGGAAGTTTCGGTGTACGTTGATAATCAGTTCTTCCATCTGGGCTGCACTAGTAACTAATACAGAAATAAATTTACAATTTTAGAATGAAGTACGAATTTGTTTGATGAAAGAAAATGTGTTCATGTTCACATAAAATAATGTATTCATCATATACACATTGTATGATATTGTACTTGTTACAACAGGATCATTTTAAGGTGAATTTAAGTAGATTAATTATGTAGCAGATTGAAATTCGCATACCCGTATATGGATACATTTAAAAGTATGTATAGCTATCTTATCAAGCTCACGCAAGGTAACTCCGGTTAAAAAATCAGACTCTTTTTACTGGTTTTGCACACGTGTACCAACAACTTCTGATTGCAAAAAAGTGAAGTTCTGAAGGAGCGATCTTCGCCGTTTTGCTCCTTTGTCCCGTAGCGTTTCCAATTTTGGTCCCTCGCTCTCGCTATTTCCTTCATCTACCCTGAACGCAAAGGAGTGAGTAGCCTAATCGGAACACCACAATTTTGTTCGAATTCAAATCGTGGATCTCGGCGTCACTTAATCTAGTACAACATTTCTTACTTCTGGAGAGCAGTAAGGGTGAGTTTATCCAATCATATGTATATGACAAAGATATTCTATGATGCCGTGGTCCGAAGATTGTTTATGTCATAATCTAGGGCGTGACTCCAAACGAGATGTAAGATCAAAGGAAATTCCATGTAGACGTTTTTCTCAAAAACCAATAGGTCACATTTTCTTTTATCTTATTTAAGCGTGAGATTTCAGTAGTTTCCCCTCCTATGAACCGGAAGTTAGAATTCCCTGCCGCACAACTGTATTTAATTGAAAACAGCGGTGTTTGTGGAATGCATAAGTTTTTTTTATCTATTTTAATTTAGTAAAGGAGATTGACCAAAGCATTAGGTTTTTCCTAGGGAAATAAAAAGAATTTGATTCGATTATTTTCATAAAATTGTAGCAGCCGATTTTTTGCATGCTTTATAAGAGTGTAAACTAACATACATAACTTGAAATACTGATTAGAATACTTGAAATCACTAATCGTCAAATTTTTCGCGTTCATTAGAAAATTCTCTTACGTTCATACAAGGTGCTAGATAGTTTAACACCAGCCCACCTAAAAGACATCACCACAGGGTACCAACTCAGCCGCGTTCTAGTGATTCTTACATAATCATATTATGAGTAATACTGCATGCTCGCACAAAAACATAGGCGATCTGAGGTTGTTGCAGCCACCCTATGGAACGTTTTGAATGCCCTTTCTCCAACGCAGAACCAGTTACTTCAAATATCTTAACCAGTTTATCCCTATTTACTTTTGTTAGCTCCTTCTCATCTGGACAGTTTACTGGTAGGCCTAATTCTGTTAGATAACACACATTAACAACAGTCTTTGCTAGCTCTTTAGACAATGATATATTGTACATTATGATGTAATTCATGACATCACAATACCTCTAAAAAGCATGTTTTCGAACACGATAATTTCCGTAACTTTTGTGTCACAGATTATAAACATGAAAAGTGGACACAGATGACTTACTGACAAAACATTACTGAATGTAGATATGAATTATTATAATAAGTTGGATTTTTTCCAGAACAAATGTCAGCTCGCCAGGCCCTGGAGTACGTGGCTTATGTGGAAACCCATAATTGTACTGAAGGTACAGGAAATTCTCTTCAGCTTCAATTTGACTCGACAGTGTGGAGTACATATGCACTTGCCGCTGTGCGAACTGCTAACTTCCTCTCAAAAATTATTACTGATAACAACAACAATGTGTCTTCAGTCTCCGAAAATATACTGTACTCTCTTGTTATAAACAATGTCCATCTGGAGTCGGTGATATTTGGGTCGGCCATTGCTTTTGAGCCAGATGCCTCGCTCTCCTACTCGCTTTTCTGTCCCTACGCCTACAAAGGCACGGACAAAAACTCCACAATGACAGTGAATGCCATCGACCTCTCTGTCCATTATAACTACACTGACCCAGAGACGGAATGGTACCACATTCTCCGTTTCCAAAACTACTCCAACATTTCCATAGTAACCGACCAAGTTCAGTACAGGTATATGCACGCCAAAGATTCGACTCCATGGTTTTCAAGAAGAATGAAAATTCTGGTGTCATACTTTTTCTTTTTTTTTTTACTATACTCTGTATAATGTAAGTGAAAATATACAAATAAAACGTTAGATTTTTATGTTTATGACGTCATATGACAGAAAAAAAAGAAATTATTAATCAAAAATGTTCAAACTAGAGTAGTTTGAGTTTGTTCATAGGCTGTCCACGGGGAAATCAGGGATTGGACGATACTCCAAACTTCCGTTCCGATCTTTGTTATTAATTCATGGTGATACGTTCGTGGACATGCATGTTGTTAAAAGATAAGTAGGTTTTCAATAGACTAGGTGCTACATTAACCATTTTGGCCCTGAATTTTTAAAAACGTTCGTCGATTTATTTTGTAACTTGTGTTGAAATACTTGAAACAAATTTGTTTTACCCAAACTGATCAACGTAGTATTATTAAATCCCAATATTTGAATATTTCTCCCCACAATTTCCCCGAAAATCGTCAAAAATATCAACTGTTCAAGACGTCATGGGTCATTTCTGCAATACGGAGTTATGATGATATTGAAGTATTTTAATTTGATAGTAGTTGACCCATGCGACTCACATCTTCTGTTCAGAGCCAAAAAAAAAGGGGGGGGGGGATTCCGACTTTAGCCGTTTGAGAGAATACGGAGAAATGTGCATGAATGTATGGCGTTGTACATAGTAAATTCATGACACAGCTCTAAAATGCTATATTTCCATTACTTGATCGATGAATAGCTGCTTCAGTTTAACGTCCCTTTGAGAATATTTCACTCCTTTAGAGACATTTTCACCTTCTAGACAACCATGCAATCATTTCTGTTACTTGTTAAGTTAAAAAGCTACGGTCAAAATTAGGATACACGGCTGTTATGTTCAATTGAAATTTACAACTGCGGTTGATGCATTCACAATTATACTCACAATTGTAGATCCAGTCAATAGATTTGCGACAGAAAAAATCATTACAACTGATGCAACATATGTCAGTTTGATGAGATAGGAATTAAAATCTTCATGGGATCTGTTGCACTGCATCTCACTATTACCAGTTTTACAGACACTGGCTGAAGCATCTTAAAGGTTTACGATCGCACCTCTCGAGTACCGATACCTATATTTTTTTTAAAAATAATTATGTGTATATTCATTGCCCAAATATCGTAAATTTTTAGCATTTGCCCATCCTTGTATAATTATTTTTTGAGCTACCATACAACAATGTAATAACTGATATGGACCGATAGTTCATACACAGTCAATGCGCTTATTTACGCCTTCCTGTAATTAGATTGTATTGTTTGCCAAAAATGCATTATAACCAACATTAGAATTAGAATCCCATTCTGGGTATAACATATTTTCATCGATTATATGATTATATTCCATTCAAATAGTTTATTATTAAGTTAACTCTAGGTGCTGACAAGAATGGAATATCCTTACTCCAATGAGGTTGTATAGAATTTTAACTAACCATTTAGTAATTATATTATCGTACATTACCGATCACATATTTTAAAATGTTTTTCTCTCGAATGTATTTCATATTAGGAATGGGAACTCCCTGCGGCCTGCTGTTGACGTAATCCAACCCGTGGCGGGCCTAGAAGACGGCCGATGGACCAACCCTTACTATGACTGCGGGGGAGGGAACATTTGGATGGTGACGTATTCTTCGCCATTCTTCGGACTGACATCAGATCAGCAGTCCGTCAGCTTTAAGTAATTTTCTAATGCTCCAGTATTCTGTCGCTTCTCTGTTGTTTTTTTTTTCTTTTTCAATTCTACTTTTGATTTTTTTTTTCTATAGTTCATCTAAACTAGGAATTATAACTATTGGCTGAGTCAGGGCTGCTTAAAAACGGGAAAAATATTTATTTATATATTTTAGATATATGTTTTAATATCAATTCTTTGGCGTTAATTATTGTCTGCAAGTTCTTTTATGTAGTCTTAATAAACGTTTAAATTCTTTGTAGCTGACTAATCGTGATATAAGTGTTCTACATATTAGATATATGTTTTAATATTAAATTCTTAGAAGTTAGCTAATGCTTCTGTTTTTAACACAATCGATTTTTGAAAGTATACTAATTAAAAATTCTTGATGAATTAACTTTTCACCTTTGCTCTAGAAAATACAAAATGGAAAAAAAATTAAACACACACACACACACACTCTCTCTCTCTCTCTCTCTCTCTCTCTCTCTCTCTCTCTCTCTCTCTCTCTATATATATATATATATATATATATATATATATATATATATATATATATATATAATGCAGATAAAGTAGTATAATGAATGTCACGTTGATTTTCAATTACTGAGAATTCCCAGATTTTTCAAAAATTCGATGTGTATATGCCTTTTAAATAATTGTGCTTTTCTATTGTTCCTTTTAAATTCGGTGTATTTTTGGGTATGTAAATGTTTGCTAAACAATTATACCTTTCTATTTCACTTGAGAAATGTTATGTAGGGTTGAGGATTTGGAGTTATTTGTTCTGTTTTAGGAGCAAAACAAAGCAAATGCTGATGGGCATATGCCGTGCTTGCACAGTAAAATTCTACTATACACTAATTAAACCAAACTTAAAAGACGAAAGTATACATCCTTTAAGCATCAAACAAAAAACATCGATGTTTTTAATAAGCAGGCCTACTATTAAACGAAAGACTAACTTGTAATGAATCAAGAGCTGGAATGGATTTTTTAATTGTACGAGTACTTACTAAAATGGACGAAAAGGAAAATAATTACCATCATCAGAGATAAATGAATCGAGAGAGTAATATATCAGTTATGTTTAATGGATATCAAACTAACTGAATGCAACATAATACCCATCAAACATGTCTATAAAGTCTCATGCAGTTCAATAGCTTCAAGAAAACCTTGATGGCTTCTTCGTCGTTTCTTGTTTTGGCTGTTTGTTACTTCTCGACGTAAAAAAGTGGGGGAAAGCAAATTCAGATTGCATATGAGGTTCATTAGGATATTCAGAATGATTGATAATTAAAAACAAAACATAACAGATCAATAGGAATCTTAGAACAACCACAACACATGTTATGAAAGTTATATTATACCTTTGATGTTTCAGAGGCGTGGCAACTATTGACATCGAACTTACCAATATAGATGTTAACCAATGCGACTCTGACTTGTTGTCTGCCAAAGGCGCCTTGGACATCTTCAGAGGAACTCACAACTGTCAACCGAGTACCCTAGTAAGTCAATGCAAACGGAGATTTAAACTGGGTAAACAGAGCTCTTGGTGTATTTGCATTCAAGTCTAAATTTTTTGCAATGTATTTAGCTGAGAAAAGAAAAACATATCCAGAATACCAACATGCAATCCACTTAGAGGAGTGTCTGTTCCTCAACCAGCTTTACTTAACAAACGAGAGCAGAGCACTATGCGTATGGCGACCGAATTATATATATATATATATATATATATATATATATATATATATGTGTGTGTATGTGTGTGTGTGTGTGTGTGTGTGTGAAAAGGATTTCTACCACGTTTCTTCCTTGATTTCTTGCTGAATGTTATTGCTTAGGTTATTTCCTTATAATGGGAATCAGTATAGGGGTCAACCAAATGCTTCCTTGCTGAGGCCGAGTTGTTGAAATTTCAAGTGCAAGGTAATATATATCAGAACTTACCAAGGGGAAGGGCTATATTCTATTCTCGCCCCTTTTGAAATAGAGATACTTCCATCAAATATGTATCTTTCTCAAAAAAAAAATATTTATCATACGATCTAACAATTCCGTCCTGAGATCCAACAACCTATGGAAAATAGAACGTAATAAAACCGTCCAACATTAAGTGGCAAGAAAAAAATAAGCGGATTGAAAAGATCTATCGCGGGCAGGAACATTTTTCTTTTTCTTTTTTTTCCAATCGTATGTTTTCAAATGAGTCCTCGCTGAAAAATGTTCCCGCCCATGCGGCGATATTCTTTTCAATCCGCGCTGAGTTAGCATTGTGACGTCAAATGTTTTACTGTACCGGATAAAATTCATACGCTGTAGATTTCATTTCTTGCCATTTAACGTTCGGCGGTCGTACTCAGCTACATGTGAACAGAAGTAACAGTTGTTGAGTTATATCGCTAGCGAAACTCTGGGTCTCACTGCTAGCTCTAATGACTGAAGTTCGCGAAAAAAGTCCGAGTTGAAGCAACATATTCCTTTAGCATTATCTCAGATGGCAAAATCTCACAGTCACATTTCGTTGATTACAACCTTGTTAGTCTGGTCCGATTTCAGCTAAAAAGAACTTCTAACGGCAAATTATTATTATTTGGTTCAACATAACTTTTTAACCTAATTTGAGTATGCTGAATCTGAAAAAATATGTTGAACTTCATGAAAATGGCGTTAAATAGGTCAAAATGGCGATTCAAAATGGCGGACAGTAATTTTTTTCAAATCGTTTTGAAACGCGCATGTAGAAAAAAAAATGTAAAAACTATGATTACAAAATACAATAGCATCGAGAAAAAGATAGAAATAAGCATGCGACCCTAAAAAAGCCATTGCACGAAAGAAAACCCGAATTTTCTCTGTTTTTCCTCAAAATTCAACGTATACTGTTCCTACATTGTTCTTTGCTTGTGACTTTGCACTTACAAAGGTCCATGCACAGCAAATTGTTACGCTTGCACCCACACCTCAATGTTTTACAACCTGTTGTGCAACTACATGCAATCAAGTCTAAACAAGATTCTGGAATTGGGTCTAAAGTCATCAGAATAGGCACTAGAATACCTTCATTCAACTTCCATCCCATCTCAGTTGGAGATGGTAATGTGGGGTTACTTATATTTGCTTGTCTCCATACCAGCGCTTGATAATGTGCACGTTTAATGTGCAGATGCAAGGCATCGCTAGTGGGGGGCATGTTTTCGGGGCTCTTGGATTTTCCGAATAAAATGTTCCTAACCGAGTCAGTTGACGACACTGTGCCCTGGTTATACAGCTTGCATACGAACTTTTCACAGTCGACTATTTTCTGTTCAGTTAAATTGCCCTCTCCAAAACCCCCAAGAAGCCCAACATTGTCTTTGTAAACCTTAAATCCAGTTTTTTTGGATATCCCAAAGAAAAAAGAAGTTGTGTCACATCCAGTCAGAGCATGGAATGCTAACAGATTCGTGCACATTTCTGGAGAGGTAAAGGTTTTCTCTACAACAGCATGAATAGGAATGTTCTTGGGCTTTGCAGATGTTCCAGCAACCATCCACAACTGTATATTTATTTCTGAAAAGAAAGATACAAGTAGCAGTAAAACATCAGTATCAGATGCTAGTACAACAACTGAACTGCAAGTGGATTCTTTCGCACAATGTATGGCATGAAGAACTATTCTAGTATCTGCCTTTTCATGTGACGCATGTAGGGCAGATATATCGAGGAATTCGTCATTGCATTTAACGCTATTCTCATCGAGAAACCCACCAGCAGTAACAACAGTTTTCTCTGTGGGTGCATGAAGAATTATCTGCTCAGATAAAAAGGCAGCTAGGTCTTTCTTGTTGTCATTCAAAGACAAAAAAGCTGAAAAGTTATTCGGGAGTGGCACATCCTTATTTTCAATAACCTTTCTAACTGGCTGCTGCCCTTTTGCCCTACGAGAACGAGTGCCCGATTTTATAGATTGTTCCCTGTAACGGTCGAACAGAACATCAACTCTTGAATACATGGCCCCTTTTCTCACCACAGTGGAAACAAACTCATCTGCAAAGTCTCCAAATGTTTTCATGCCATGTGTTTTCATGCTCTGAACTAAAGCCTGGCCATCTATGATCAAAGCTGGTGATTCGCCTACATTTTCGACTCGCGCCCTTACATCAACATCTTGAAGTATGTCTTCTAAAACAACAGATTTGTTTCCAGACTTTAGTGCACCGCTGGTATCCGCTATAGATATCGGCACAGGAAGGAGCTCGTGTTTCAAAATCTGCTCTAAATCAACCTCTCGTCCGGCCTTATATGCAATGACAAGTCTCTGCAGTATGTTCCGATCTGCCTTTAGAATTTTTTTTCTTTTCCACAGCTTTTGGTACAACTTGTACCTTGTATAAGGAGTCAAATGTTAATGAGCAGCTTTTTTTCAGAACACTTCTCAAAGGAACTTGTAAACTACCTGTTTCTATGTTTGGTATCAGACGATCTTTTACGAAATTCTCTAATGATATCTGTCCCAAATTTGCTGCAGAAAGTAAGGACTCCTTGATCATATCTGTAGCTTTGTCTTTTGTAACTATATTGATCAGTTGATCTCTTTCGTACAAAAGGTCAAATACTCTAAACCTTTTCATTGCATCAACGAGCGAATCCTCATACACTGCATCAGTAACTTGTCGACTCTTTGATGCGTCCTTGTGTGTGAGAATGTCATCTGGATTCACATCGTACATCACCTTTGTAAGAAGACTTATATGAGATCTCAGATTGTAGGAAAGGGACCACCTACTGAGAGCAGATGGAGTCCTAGTAATTCCTACAATTCCACCACCTTTCTTACCCGTGGCGTTTAGCCATTCTTGACTTTGGTCTGGGTCAACTTGATTGAAAGTTCCAGCACTTCTCTTGACGACAAAATTTCCATCCTGAAACTCTGATAGTACTTCAATAGGCAATTGGTGGCAATCAGCAAGATACACACTACCCCACCTAGCATAATTTGTATGGTCATATCGGAAGAACCATGGGAGCATTGAACGGAAAGACTTCAAATATAAATCCCAAAGCCCATCTCTTTCTGACTTTGTAAACATTAAAAGGATAGAAACCATGTCCAAATATGACCACCAAAACAGGACATTTGGGTTGTCAATTTCCTGTCTGAAACTTGAAAAATACTCTTTGAAAACAGGATTTTGCAGTTGGTCAATGCTAGAAAGTATGTCTTGCTGTTCAGTCATGATGCCATTCAATGTTTGCGAATGATCAACATTTTTGGTAGATACAAATAACACAAAGTCTGGCAGTAAAATCTTCCAGATTGCTTGAGCAGTAATTTTATGGGCTCTCATGCCACGACTGTAGTGCTTTCCACCTAATACATTTTCAGCAGCCACAGGTCCTAATAACTCGCATTCCATCCACAGTTCATGCAAACCAGAACCTCTCATATGATCTCCTATACATTTCATGAAATTCATAGCTATATGTAAGCCACCCATTCTTGGAACAAGCCTGTCTCTATACTCAGGAACTGACCATTTTAAATCCATCAACTTAAAGTACAAAGCTTGATCAACTGTGATAACTGTATGACGTTGACCAAGATGCTCAGATATGTGCATGCATTTCTGGACAACTGTGTTAAGTGTATCCATTTCATGAGCAGGTGCTTGTACAATAGGCATGTAACCAACAAGTGTGAGATCCGGGTTTTTACTACTGACAGACTGATTATGTCCTGACCAACTAGCTGGGACTTTCTGCTTATGTCTGTGCAAATGAAACGCCAATTCATTAGCAAACTCTTGAGAGGACAATTGATTCTCTGAGTCAGAAGGTTGGAAGATATCTAACGTAACTGGTCTGGGATAGTGAGGTTGTGATTTTCCTTCTACTATTGGGGAAATGACAATACTGTCCATCTGAGGAGGTACCTTCAATGTCTCATTTGAAGATGGACTTATGTGCTGAAGGTTAATGTCATTTCCCGACCCTCGTTGCCAACATGCTATCTGCGTTGCATGGAATGTTTCCTTGCCATCCAGTGTTGAATCACTAATATCAATATTGTCAGCTGTAAAGTGTGTGAAAACGCTTGGCTTTAAATTCGAGGGAAGGAAATGTCCAGTCCTTTCGTCCATAGACTGAAGGCTTTCCTCTGCAAGCCCAGTGTCAACACGCAGAACATCTTTATAACTCAGGGTGTGACCAGCACTATTAAACAAGTTTAACAGCTGTTTTGACCTTGTCATTTGATGCAAGGTGCATGCAAGGCCAATATGCTTTGGAGTCCACTTTTTTCCATTACTTACCCCATACACAATATCCTGAGCTACGCTCACTATTTTCTTCTGTCTGCTGCAATCTGGATTGTCATTGCCATCAGTACAATCAAAGACCTCTTGTCCGCCATAAAGAAGATTCAGAAACATGAGGATACTATCTGGGACACAACTTACGGCATCAGCCTCACAAACATTCAAACCCATGTGGCCAGGTCTATCTTGCAGGTCTGATCTTAATCTTAGTGCAACATGTACCAGTTCATGAAATGAGTTGTGTGGAGGTTTATAACATGGCATAGTGAGTAATTCGTCATCCATGGTATCTTGGTCATCATGAAACATATCTCCAAAATGAGATTTAGAAAGAATATGGGGCACTAAAAGAGTTTCGCGTTCAGATACTGCTCTATCGAGGGGACGAAGAAACTGGAAGATATTCTGCACCTTGGCTTGCAGATTTTCTTTAAACGTTGATCTACGAGTGATAAAAGACTGTGGCATTTCAGATCCTACCTCTTCTACCAACTTGGAGTACCTGTTCCATGTATCAGAGAGCTGTAAGATTTGGCACTTGCTGGCTGCGTACTCCAGTTCTCGAACAAGAAATATCATGGCCAGATCTTCACATTTTGACTCCTTTTCTGTTTTTTGTGTATCATACTTAAAAGCATTCATGCATTTTAGATGGTACTTACCCTCTGCAGCTATCAAATCGCTAACGTTTCCTAACTTAACACGAAGTATGTTGTCATACTTTGCATTTTTAAGAACCATGTCGCTAACAGAAAATGTTGTAATGTTGAATAGCTTCTGTTTAATTTGTTGTTGACAAAATATGCATAACTCCCAATCTATTGGTGTAGATGCATTTCGCAAAGTTCGGGATGCTGCTGCAGAAGGGTGTGAGCAAGATGACGTAGACGGTACATCATCCTCTGTATCGACGTTGATTGTATCAGATGTGTTTGTAAGCAAACATGCTTTTCTTTCCATTAACTGAATTGGTCTGGGGTGAGTAAATGCACTATAGCATTTCCTATGACATAGAACTCTATCATTCGGACTTAATTTTTCTATTCTGTCAATGGCATCATAGTTCCTGGCATCTTTAACTTTCTTACGACGAGATGCCCTCTCGGTCAACGTTTCGATAGACTTTTTGCTTTTTAATTCTAACGTGTCTGTCTTTTTTTCCTGACATATAACACACAAATCTGTATCTATTTGATAACTTCGCTTAAGTGATCGTTCAGTCATGATTTCTAATCAATGAGTGGTGAGATATGACAAGCCTATAACCTCGGCCATCAGTTTTATACCTTATGTCAGAATCATTTGTTAATTCGATCCTCGATTGTGTCGGTCGCGCTATTGTGAAAACCATTGAACACTGTGTTGAATTTCAAGTGCATTTATATCATAAAGTATGCAATACGTTAACTGAATAATTTGCACAATTAGAAGGAAATAAGCATTAAATATCATATCAAAATGCATATATATACTGTGCGTCAATATGCGGTTGCGAAAAAATGAGTTAATTGGGATCTAATCGTTTTTTTCACAATTTTAATTGTTTAACGAACATTGAACAATTTATTCTATTTTTCAGACACATATAAGTTTAGTACAAGCCTTTAAATTGCTTTAATTTGCAATAAACTTTTTTAAAATAAAGCCATATAGATAATTTTGCAAATTTCAACACCGCCATTTTGAATCGCCATTTTGACCTATTTAACGCCATTTTCATGAAGTTCAACATATTTTTTCGGATTCAGCATACGCAAATTAGGTTAAAAAGTTATGTTGGACCAAATAATAATAATTTGCCGTTAGAACCCATTTCTAGCCTCTTTTTTCAAAATCTGGACCAGACTATGTGTAAATTATCTCAATTGTATCCTAGTCTTGTGGACCCCTACATAGTGCAATGCATCACATTACGCCTAATGCATAACGAAATACGGCAAGCTCAGTGGTAGAGCGTTCGCTTCATAACTGGGAGGTCGTGAATTCGAGTCCCGCTCGTGTCATAACTGCGTCAAACGTAAGACGTAAACATAGGCATCGATTGCTCCTTTGCCTTGAGCGTATTACGGGTCTTTCGGATGTGACCTTAAAGACAGAGGTCCTGTGTCGCGGCAGGCGTTGAATCGTTATAAAACCTCCACTGCTACGGCCCTGAGAGCTAAGCATAGGTCTAAATTTGTGGTATTTCACCTACATTTGGTGACGTCTCTATTTGAGTGATGAATTCTCGACGGGACGTAAAAACAAATACACAACCATAATGAAATATTAATATCGATCATAACCGGTCAAGACGATCAATGTGAGATGTCACGGTCTTTGTTTTAATGTCGTAATACAATGGGATTTTTTGTGTATAAACCTGTTTTTCCTCATCTGATAATAGTAAACGCTCACGTCTAGGTACTAGTTTCAATTCCTTGATATGCAGATGATGCTCATTGACACAAAACACGGTGTTAACACCCACTCCGTTGCTTTGGAGTTAGCTTCGTATGCATGCACAATATGAAAACCATTCATGCCATGATATGGCAAAGAAATTCATTATTGTACTTATGTTTGTGAAAATATGTAACTATAAGCTTGATATAAAATGATCGTGAACAAAATGATTAATAATTTTAGGCTTGTGAATTCAAATGGATCTCCATTAAGCCTTACAACAGACCCATGCGCCACACCACTCACCTGAGTCACCCGCCCTGCTGTTGTGATTTTTTCAATCTTTATTCCCATTAAAAAAATTTGCTCACATTGTGGCCAAATCAAATCCCAGCTGATTACGACATAACCGTGACACAAAGTCACAAATCACGGGTCTGGAGGCCGTCTTAAGGCCTCCAGTGGGTCTAGGGCAAGGCCCTGGTGGGGGCCCAGGGGGCGAAGCCCCCGGAAGCACATGGGTTTGGGGGCTTTTTAGGTTACATTTATGGGTTGTTCTAACAATAAAATCATGCATAATAAAAGGAAAAATTAACAATCATTTTTTTCTTGTTGTCAAATTGATGTGTACACCCGGGCGTTTTGGCGTCAATTGCAGCTACGCCACTGCAAATCATGGTATGAAATGCTAGATCTTGACCTAAGGAATCTATATGCAAAATACAAAAGTCCTGCCCTAAATAGTTCAGGATATATTGCCCACGTTAGGTTTTAAAGGTAGGTCAAACTCCAAGGTCAAGATCACGGGTCCAAACTTTTGGCACCAAAGGAAATGTCTAGTCACTAGTTCCAGTTAAAACTTTGATCCTGTATTATAGTCCCACCTTATCCCCAAAGCCCTGAATTGAACAAACCTGAATTTGAATACCTGAGGATGTTTGCATATCAATATGACTAATAATGGTCCTGCTATTCTTGGGAAGACAATTTCTTCTGTAAAACTTTGATTTCCTTTTGTGGACCCAAACTATCCCCGGAGATCATGATTTGGATACACTTGATTCTGCACTACCTAGGGATGCTTGCGTATTAATATGACTAGTCATGACCCTGCTGTTCTTAAGATTTTTCCTATACACTAGTATTCCCATGTAAAACCTTCATCCGTTTGGCTAACCCTACTCCCGGGAGTCATAATTTGAACAAACGTCAATCTACTTTATGTCAAGAAGCTATCGTGTAGATTAAAATTTTTCTGGCACAGTGGTTTTTGAGAGGACCGTTTTATAATGACCCACCCTATTTTTTTTTTTCTTTTCTTGATTATATCCCCTTTGAAGAGGACATGATCCTTCATTTGAGTAAACTTCCCCAAGGAAATTATACCAAGTTTGATTGAAATTGGCCGAGTGGTTCATGAGAAGAAGATGAAAATGTGAAAAGTTGACGACAATGCCAACAGATGCCGGGCAAATGGCTCACTTGAGCCTTAGCCTCAGGTGATCTAAAAGGAGATCAAACACATAGCGAAATATTTTCTACGTGCAAAATGATTGTGTTAAAGATTAGAATCCTGTACAATATTATATTGTTCTAATCTCCTTTTAATAATTACGCCAATGCTACAAGGGATTATTATATCAATTTTCAGTAAAATACTGGCTTACTATCAAATAGAGATTTTTGAAAATCGTTACTTTCCTACTGTGTCATGTTGAATACGCTGACTACTACAGATTTTCTCATGTTTTCCCCCTTAAATTAAAATCTAAAAAGCTTGCCTACAAGAAAATCATGCAAATATGACAGAAGCAAGGTTCTCAGGATCAACAACATATTTTATGGGTAATATTTTATATTTTATGTGTAATCGATATCAAATACTTTCCATAAATCAAAAAAAAAAAAGGCAAAAATTAGGGGGTTCATATGAAAATCTTCTCAAAAGCCACAGTGCCAGAAAAAAATATTTGAAAGCTTCCTGGCATAGTGTAGGTTAAAATTTTCAAATCATGGGTAGGGTAATGTCGCTAGCCACGGTTACTGAATCCGGTAATACCTAGCCTATCTCATAGACATAATGTTAACGAAGGGTGTAGGCGTGGCTTGCGATGATGGGGTTAGGGACGGACCACAATAAGTATTTAGAGAAACAACTCTTTAGAGATCTTCCCAAGATTAGCAGCGCCTAATATATGCAAGTATTCACGGGTAGTGCAAACTCAAGTTCATTCAAATTGTGGCCATCGGGGGTAGAATGGCACCCAGAGTAGGAGATAAAACTTTTTTTATTGGACTGTACAGGGCATTAAAAAAACAAATTCTTTTCAAGAGTAGCAGGGCCCTATATATCGAATTTCAAATGTGTCCAAGTTGTGTGAATTCAAGATTTTTAAAATTTCATTTATTTATTTATTATTTTATTATTTTGTTTATTTTTTTGTTGTTGTTGTTTATTTTTATTTTTTTAAATTTTTTTTATCAATTTATTTTTTGGGTTATTGTTTTTTTGTTTGTGATTTTTTTATGTTTGTTTTTGTATTGTTTGTTTTTTTTGGTTTTTTTGTTGTTGTTGTTGTTGTTTTCTAATTTTGTGTGGGTGTTGTTGTTCTCCCCCCCCCCCCCTCCCCCCCCCCCCCCCCGGTAACTATAGTAGGAGCGTATTGTTTTTCCTGTAGCTACCTAAACATGTTTGCCACGCACGGTTCCTGTTTTCTGAAAGAGTCTTTACACAACTCTATGATCTATTGATCAGAAGCAGATGTCAGTAATTTTTGTTGCTAGTAGTCTTAGTTGTCATGGTAACAAATTTTTAAAAACTAAAGGTTATGTTTATTTTGAATAGTTGTTATACTTTAACAAATATACTTTAAAATGTAATTATTGAACATCAAGTCGGGAACAAAACACATCTTTAATAACACTTTATAATATGCTAAAGACACTCAAACATGCTATTTTAAAGAAAGCAATTTGATCATATATGAGATAGATAATGTATCGTTTTCTTTGATTTTGATAGATAAAACCATTTTTCTTACTGACATTTTTTTTTTACCTAATAGGAAATATCAATCTCTTTCTTTCGTGAAAACATATTCGTTCTTAAAATTCTTTTTTACAAGTATACATTCAGGAAGAACTATTTCTGTGAAAACAGAGAAAAATGAGTAAGGAGGGTTTTTTTTTTTAACGTAATGTAATTTGAAATTTTTGCATGTACAAATATTTTTACGTTCATTAAGAAATATTGCCAGTCATTAAAAAATAAAATCCTAAATTTTTAATGATATTCTCTCTTTCGCTAGGTAGTGATTGCTCCTTCGCCAGACGTTCGGCATTTAGAAGGGAGAATCACTGGTCTTTCGGATATGACCTTAAATACGGAGGTCCCGTGTCACGGTAGGCGGTGGCACGTTAAAGAACCCTCACTGCTACAACCCTAAACGCTAAGCAAAGGTCTCGTCGCTGTCATTTCCCGACCACCTCTCTCTCTCTCTCTCTCTCTCTCTCTCTCTCTCTCTCTCTCTCTCTCTCTCTCTCTTGTTACAAACGAAAAAAAGAAAGACGTTTAACTTTACGGAATCATTACATCTTAGCAAGGAGTAGGAATATGACTTTGAGATCTTTTGTTTTTTAACATGAATATTTCACCTACGTTCTTAGATGAGAAATTAATTATAAATAATTACTCTATACTTCAATCAAATTTGCATTTCTAGCGTTATTAATCTGTAGAAGTTTTTATAACAGGAAAACTTCTTCAAATTCCGTATCGAATTCCATTATCTTCTTGATATTTCTAACTAGTGTGAACCTTTCCGATTTTTTTTTATCCCGAATTCTTTCTCACACTAATAGATTTCTTCAGATCAATCATAGATCTGAAGCTTCTTAAAACAATACTGAAATACAATAATTACAAGTAGCTTGAAAATCACACTTCAATCTAGTTGTTTTTACAGCATGCTTTTACATAAGCATGTGTGTCTCATGCTTTCAATAAAGGCTCTCAACTTGTACAAACTAAATTTATGCTAAACATTTTCAAACAGTACCACTGATTCCTGAAAGAAAATAATTGAAATATATTGAATGCACGATCTCTTCCAAAGACAACTCTAAAACGGTTCTTGCACGTGTATTTGCGTAAACGGCAAGCATAGACGTGCATCTCTCTGTACCCTTCACCATAAAGTTATATTATCGTAATTGTGGAAAATAAGTGAAAATGCTATGAAATAAGAAAATAGGAATGTTCAATGATAACGGTTGATACACACCTATTAGTTTCTCATCCTGTCTCGTTTCAGTGCGTTTTTACGCCGGGCAAAGGTTTTACTCGAGGTGCCTACATATGTGAGTGTGCCCCAGGGTACTTCTTCCCGGACATTCATGCGGCAGAGAAATATTATAACGGCAGTGACATTGAGGAAGACATCACAATGAACAATACGACATTGATGACGTCATCAACAAGATACAGATGTAGTCAGTGCGCACCCGGATGTGACGTGTGCACGGACGCTTCCCCGTGTATCTTCACCAGAAACGTTTATATTAAGGCCATCATTCTGGTGTTGACCATTATCACTATCTTTGTTATCATCATCGTATCGGTGATCATATTTCATCTGAGAGAAAGCAAGGTATCAACTTAAAAATTGTAAATTAACCAGAGTTTGATGGAATCTGATTGGTAATGGCATATTTTCACGACATCTAATTAGAACATATTCATTAATGAGGGATGGTAACTGTGATTGCTGCTGTCATTGTGAGATTGTTGAGACGACTTCTAATCATTTTTACTATCACACTAAAAGCATAAAATTCGGTGACAGTAGTTTAGGGTACCCACGGATATCACCAATGATCATCATTCGTCATGTATTATAATTGTCCATTTCAGGTAATTAAAAGCGGAAGTCCAATTTTCCTGCTATTGATGTGCGCCGGAAGTACCTTGATGTGCCTGCAGGTAATCACTCATGCCTGTTTTGTTCTTTTATTTCTTCCATTTAAGGACTGGTTGTAAAAGGGGGGAAAATCATTAGATAGATATTCCAAAGTGGTACCTAGCCAGATATATGTGATCAATTGTGATTTAATTATGAATATGGACTTGGATTAATAAAAAATACTCAGTCTGTAAATTCAATCTTCATTATTAACTTTGTGAGTCATTTAGATCAATATATTTACTTTTAATCAGCTAGGGTTTGCCATGATTATTATATATTGTCTATTGCAGTTGTTTGTTATGTTTCCTGACGCAGACGACATTCTGTGTAAGATATTGCCTTGGCCTTATCACGTGGGCTTTGTCATGCTCTATGGATCCCTTCTACTCAAAACATGGAGGTTAGTTTTGTAGAGGAATCTGTCAATGGTAGACGGAATATGTAATGGACGAAGCAGCGCTAGATGTCACAAGATATTCCACAATATTCACATTTGCCAATGTTTGCCTTATATGACACTACTATCGAAACTGACATTAAATTTTCCATAACATGAAGTTTTGCGTATGAATACAATCACCGCTTCAAAAATATTCGAGTCAATTGTAATTGGTACTGTCACCTGTCTTGACATCATAACGGAAATAAAATAAATAAAACGAATCGGAATATTTACAGAGAGTTTATTTTATAAACAGACAAAAATTTCATTATGAATAAAACAGAAACATTCAACATACCGTTCAGTTGTTTTATCTTTTAAAATTACCGTCTGCAATTAAGTATAGCGAATTCATACGATGTCTTTGATATTTACATTATGGTGATCTAATATTAGATTCACTTCATTTAAATCATATAACGGAAATTTGTCGATTGAACGAAAAGTATTTTTTCAGTTTGTGTTTATCTTCTCTTACACATCCTGGAAGTAAAAAAATACAACGTATCTGTACTTAGTCTAAATCTGTCGGTATAATGCTACAACCACGAGTCCTAACGAGGAACACGCCGTTGTTCCATTCCAAAAACCTGACCTAGAACTTAACGTCAACTTGATCCATTTATACTTCGTCATTTCTCTTAGATCGTCTGAAATACGAGTTCAGCAATTTACAAATTTAAGTAAGGCGGGAGATTGCCACCGTTTCTCCATCACCGATTGACCTGATGTAGTTTACTCCGCTCTCCTTGGTTTTCATTTGAGTTAACTTGACGCTCTAAATTATCTTTATTTTACACTTGTTTCATCCTTTTTATTCCTTCTAACATAAATATTTATAGTTTATATTCTCCTAGACATTGTTCCCAATTATTTATTCGATCAAACTTTAACGAACTATATCTTGTGTTGTACGATCGTTTGCATATACAAGTGTGGAAGCTTGATGAGAACAACACAAATCGAAACAGAAATATAAATATAAGAAATATAGATATCATTTTTGAGTGTTATTGGGATATGACATGAAGTTGGTACGTGATTAAATCCACTATAAGCCCCTTCGGGCCTTATATGATTTAATCAGGTGACCAACTTCATGTCATATTCCAATAGCACACAAAAAATGATATCTTATTTCTTAATTATAAAAGTTTCAGCTACAACGCACCATCACTATAAACTTTAAGGATAATGACAGACTTCGGTCGCAGACTGTACTCCCATAAAATTGCTTTACTATATCTGATACCATATAACGGGTATTTTCTGCGGTTGTCCATTTTGTGCGGAATTTTGCGGGTATGACAAATCCGCAAAAATTACAATCTCAAAATATATATCGATAGATGTATGTATAGATAGGCATACTGCAACCGCAGAAATTGGAAACGCAGAATATTATTTGCTACCTTTGAGGATCTGATCGCAAAATTTTCTACCCGCAGAAAATATCCATTATACGAAGATCATTAAATAATGACCAGATTATTTTGAGAAACACTATAGAAATCAGATTATTTACCCAAAAGGAAATTGTAACACACCAATGAATATCGTATTAATTATTTAAAATATCATTTCATAATATTTTGAAATTGAAAATTTATTTAGAAATGCAATTTTGTTTTGAAATCTCAAGGCAAAAATACAACCTCTGTGGGAATGGAATTTACGGTCTACAGATCAGGAGCCTTGGGCGTTAACACACGAACTAATCACTTAATGAATAATATCATAAGGACTGATTCTTTTTCTGTTTTGAAAGGAAGTCAGCCATTAAGACGATGTGTGATTCATTTTTAAGCTTCTGTCATATTTTTTTTCTTTAGAAAACCATCGCAATATTTTGTAAATATACGTTCTGGTATTTTATTTGTACATCAAACCATTCTTGATGCCCTCCTTTTGGTGCGAATCGTAAAGATGTTATAAAGGAAGCAATTGGCGTTATGTTTGTTCACGGCTTAAGGTTTCGAATTAAGGTCTTTGCAGTGTGTATTGAATTGATTCAGGAATTCGTTCCCCACCTCTTTTGATATCCGACCTCAAAACATCATAATCGAATTATTGTTTCACGCACGCATGTCTACGATATACTATAAGAGCAAATCTGTGGATATCGCATCGGAAGAAGAAAATCATAGTCACGCAAAAGACATTCACGTTTCCTATAGAGGAATAGATGGAAGTATTTTCGCAAAGTTCTACTTTCGAACAATACATCATAAATAATGTAGATGCAAGATTTATTTATTTGATAAAATAATGTTATGATAATCAAATGAACAAAGAATGAACCACACATTTTAATGATACAATGTGAATTTTAATAAAACTTGATGAATCACTTTTTTAACAAAATAACCATATTTTGATTTTTGTTTGTTTCGACAATTGTTCACTGACAACGAGACGTCACTATCTGTAGGTGAGCAGTAACGAGTGTTCACTGTATCAACGCCTGCTGTGAGTCAGTTGCGGTTTCTAAGGTCTCATTCGAAAGACCCTTGATTCTTCCCTACAAATGGCGAGTGCTTGGCGATGAATTGATTACTTATTTTGACTTGGGTTTAACCTCACGGTCACGAAGATAAACTCTCACCACTGAGCGACCACAACCGGTATATACTAGTATTCAACGCGCTTCATGAAGTATGCGGGCGTGAAGTGTCGCAGTTCATACCCTCGTGTATTTTCAAAAGTGAAATTTATTTTTCATATTTATATTTTGCTTTCATTTCTATATATGATATGGACCTAATCATGGAGCGCCATATTTACATAAACTCAAATAATTAAATATATCTTTAATTATTTGAAGATATCATCAATTCAATTATTGCTCTCGTGAATTGAATTAATGCGCGCTTAAGTTTATTTATTGCTCTTGCTCTTATTGCTTGAATTAATTTGCACATCATTTGAATTGAATAGAGCAATAATTGTTTTAATGCGCGCATCAATTTAATTATTGCTCTCATCAATTGAATTGATTTGAGCATCATTGCGGTGGAAATATTGCTTGCAAAAATTAATATAGAACTCTGTATAAATGATTTGATGATATCTTTAATTCAGTTGAGGGTATATTTAATTATTTACAACTCTTTTGTATAAGGAATTAATGCGCGCATCAATTCTTTTAGAGAGAGCAACAATTCCATTAAAGAGATCATTAATTCATCTGTGGAGATATCTCAAATTATATAATTGCTCTCCCAAAAAGAATTATTGCGCACATCAATGAAAGAATGATATCATTAATTCAGTTGAAGACAGCAATAATTGATTGATTGATTGATTATTTATTGCTTTCCGCCACACTCAACAATTTTTCAGTTATCTGGTGGCGTCCAGTTTTTGTTGGTGGAGGAGAGAACCCAGATACAATGTACCTGGGAAGAGACCACCGACCTTCCGCAAGTAAACTGGCAAACTTGCTCACATAACGCCGCGGCCGAGATTCGAACGCGCGCCGACAGAGGTGAGAGGCTTTGTGATTTTGAGCCCGACGCTCTAACCACTCGGCCACGGAGGCCCCCAGCAATAATTGAATTACTGTGCGCATCAATTGAATTAATGATGTCATTAATGCAATTGAAGAGGTCAATAATTCAATTATTGTGCGCATTAATTGAATTGATGCGCGCATTAATTGAATTATTATTTTCTTCAATTGAATGGTAGTTCGCATCAATTCAATTGTTGATATCATTGATTTATTTGAAGAGAGCAACAAATCAATTGTAGCGCGCTTCATTCAACGGAATAATTCATGCTATCATCAAATCAATTCATGCACACAATAATTCAGAATGGGAGATCATTTATTATTTGAAGAGATCTTTAATCGAATTATTGCGCGCATCAAATGAATTGATGATATCTTCAAATAGTTAGAGATATCTTCAATTATTGTTTATGTTAATTTGGTGCTCCATACATTCCTTTCGGAATTCCCAGCCTTTAGAATAAACGTACTATATTTATCAAGATTTATTTGTGCATTATTTACAACTGCAGTACATTCATGGGGCTATCAATACAATGCATACATTTGAAATGACTATGATTACTCATGAAGTTCTAACGTGATTTTAATTTCCAATAGGATACGTAATCACCTTTTCGCATCACATTTTAGTACTTAATTAGGTGTTAGTAATCATGTGTATTTGATTTAATTGGAATTGTCGGTTGTTGTTTGCAGGATATCTGTGATATTCAGACAGGGTCAGTTAAAACGAGTGCATTTGCCAGACAAAACGCTCATTCGTCGATTCGTCCCCATCGTGGCTATAACAATTGGTTATTTGGTAGCCTGGTCATCAGCGAATAGAAACGCAACACAAACCAGGGAAACAAATTCCGGGTTAAAGTTCAGCATGTGCGCAGAAAACTGGTGGTCATACTCCGCCTATGGATGTAAGGAAGTATAAATTACATATCAATATAAACTAACAATGAATATTTACTTACCTTTCTCATTAATTATACGAAAAACAATTGCTAATCATGATATGTCGGTGACTAGTTCTTCAGCTCAAGCTTATGTTGTGTTGTTTCATTTAATGAGTTAAGTAGAGATTGCAAGGGTCATTAAAAAATTTTAAAAAGCAATGAATCTTTATCATTTTACATAAATTGTAACTGGCAATAGTAGAATCACATTATGAAAATATCGACGAAGGTTTTCGGGGTTGGCATAATAATTTTCCTTGTCAACCTTTCGTAATAAATGCTACATGCATTTCAGATGATTTATTTAATTGTTATAAATAGAAGAAAGATGCAAATTTGATATCGTGTTAAAGATAGGTCTTATAGTATATATATAAACGATCGAATTTCATCCTATTTCCATATAAGTTAACACTGTAGCTCTGGAGAACGTTTCGTATTTTTTAACCAGAAATTTATTCACTGCCAAAGATAAATTTCCTCTTTCCATATTAAATAAAGCCCAAAGATTTTTTTTATTTTTTTTTTTTATTTTGATTCTGGATATGTTGTAACTTATATAAATAGTAACATTTCTGGAAAGTATCGATAATAATTTTCAGGGTATCTGTAGTGCTATGGGCGTCATAGCTCTTCCCGATATAATATGTTGTACATGATAAAATATGTTTAAATTAAGAGCTCTCCCCGTCAGCTTCGATAAATGCTACCTACATAGCATGTTGGAAGTAGAGATACATATACACCTCTACCTCGTATGAAAGGTTGGGCTTCATACTATATAGGAATAATGTCTCGATGCCAAATTGATTTTAGGATGGAAGCATAGCTATTTTGGAGACGTTCGCGGTGTTTTAAGCTTCAATTCACTCACTTTGGAACGTCCAAAATACTCAGTATTTCAATTCCTGTGAAAGTGACAAGAAATTATATTTCACGTTATTGCATTTTAGTTATTGCATTGCTCTATATGGCGGCGCCCACGGGGGGTTAACGTTATTACAAGTATGAACCAGATTGATGACACTTAAGGAGCGTACGTACACCATCTGCACAACTCCTAAATATAAAAAACATAGTCACAGATAAACTCTAGTGGGTTTTATTGTAAGAAAGAGATCTAATTAATAGTATTATGAAGAAAAAAAATCATAAGTCAACATGCTATGACCTGCCAAAGAGGTACATGCATCTCACTTTCAAGAATATTTTGTAGTCTTGAAAAAACATCAGTAAACACCTCTTGATTGGAAACTAGAGACATGAAAGCTTTAAATATTGAAAAAAAATGTCATACCAATAAATGATAGGAAGTAAAACAGGACTGGCTATACGGTGTCTATGAAATAGCATGTGTTTTATTATATGATGTTATTTTCTGGATGTCATTATCTCAGAAAGACCAACCATGGAATATTAATGTAGACATCAGTGGCTTAACTTTTAATACTTATGCAAAAATAAACCTACCCTCCTCCCCGATTTCCTTTAAGAAATTCCTTCCATGCTCTGTCCGATCTTATATCTCTTGAACCATTCTTAAATTTTTTTCATTTTTCATACATTTATCACTCGAGATAAAGGGCATTTCTAAAAGATCAAGGTCACATAGAAGAACTTTAAATACCAAAAGGGCTAATATCGCCTTCCTAATACATATCTCCTAGATAGTTTATGAGAATTGTATCATACGTCATATACCGGTAATTATTATTCAGAATAAGTGTTTTCAGACAAAGACCACTCAAGATCATTCCTTAATGTCAAGATCAATCAGAAAAATAGAACTTGAAATTCCAAAAAAAGGGCATATCTGCATATAAAGTTGTGTTATAACAGTGGATAAGAGAGATGGACACGCTACGAGTGTAACTCGCCTTTGTTTAAATGAAGATTCCATTGCAGTTTGTTCCCGTTTTCTTAAGAAGTATGAGTTATTTTAAGTTTGCCGGAACGAATGTCTGGAATGTTCCTTATCGTTTTGTTGGCGTTTTGGGAATCCCTTTCTGTTATATATTTATTTCTACAGAACGTAAAGTTTCTTCTTTACAATTTATCCTAACCATCTTTTCAATTTTGAAAAACACACACAATTAAGACGTTACATGATTGTTTGCATCTTCTACTGTTCAGATCAACATTATCGTGACATCAAACGATTAAGACAACTCAGTTTGGAGTTGTGAAAGAACCTTAAGAATAAAACGGATTTCGTACTTAAAGAGATAATTTTAACAAAGTGGATTCAGAGTCCTTATTGCATGACCTTGACCTTCACTTTCAAGGTTAGATAAACTGAGTTGATTACAAACATTGACGAAAGGGATTATCTGTTTGCAAGTATTCAAAAGAATTTCTAATATATATGCTGAAAATGATGACTTTTCTCTGTTAGAAATTTTAATACAGGAACAGTGGACTTTTTTTTTCTGTGTCAGCCAAAGGCAGGGTCACACAATCCATGTAAACTTCCAAATATTCACATGATCATACAGATGAATAGAATTTGGAGTTGTCTTTCTTTGATAAATCATGTGACGCCTTGTATTCTCTGCATGATACGTATTGTTTTATGCTCATTCAGTTAAATCAGAAATTTGCCATTTTATCTTAGTGGAAGTATTCATGCTCCTGTTCGGGGTGTATCTGTGTTTTACGGTGAGAAAAGCTCCAGCATCATTCAACGAAAGTAAACATATCACGTGGTCGATATACAACGCCATTATCCTCAGTACATTCATCCTAATTATAGTGTAAGTATCAAAAACAAGAAAGGTTATTCTCATATTTCATAACAGAGATTGTTAACAACACAGTTTGTATACTGATTGGATACCATTACCAATGGTTGAAATTATATCAATGAAGTTAGTTATCAAAACAATGTAAATGTTCTTATGGAAACAAGCACATTTTATAGGGAACTTCTTTATAGATATGACACTTGCATCATGAAAATAAGATAATCTCATTTACAAGGAAATTAAGGAAGGTATCTCATTAAAATCCTTTTACGCAAGTTACTCATATCGATTGTACGTTAAAAGCGTTGTTTCTGGGGAAATAATTGCTAGTATTCAAATTACTAATTAAAATTCTTTCCACAGTCAAAGAGTTTGTTTAGATTTTTATAACTGTGCATCATTAAAGATACGTGGGAAATAGGATTATAGCTGTGTATCATTAAAGATACGTGGGAAATAGGATTATAGCTGTGTATCATTAAAGATACGTGGGAAATAGGATTATAGCTGTGTATCATTAAAGATACGTGGGAAATAGGATTTTGATACAAAACAAGCAACATTCGTATAATGTGAAAACATCCTCAATCGTCAGGACTATACTCCGGACATCACTTAATATCTGCCTCATTGAAAAATGACTGGACGTCGACTCAAAGTAACAAAAGTGAATTTATGCCTATCGCAAATATGTAGGTGTCTGTTACATTTATCGTATTCATTTGTTTCTTTGATGGTCTCGCAATTTCTGTCAAATACAAAAAGTTAAAATTTGTACATAAAGTTTGCTGTAAGACAGAGCACCGGCGTGCTACATCTCCATATTCACCTTATTACTCTTATACATCTTACGTCATCAAATGATGTTTGGGCATGCGTGTATTCTTCGATTCGTGAAATGCGATATTATGTGTTCGAAACCTAATCATTTAATTAATATGAAATTATGTCATATTCGTGGCGCCATACCACGATATATACTGTTTTCAATTAGTTGTATTCCTACTTATTAATTAGTGATTATACACTGATACAGTATTTATTTCGGAGGAGGGGGTTAATACATAAATATAGTCACAATTCTAGGTCTTGTAAATCTGGCAACACAGCCTGCTGAATATTGCGAGAGTTTACTCAAGAAAGAAATTAGGCTTCACTTAACGCAGAACTAAGTTAATACACAGTCTTCTATCTATTTACTGTTATACTACCCCTCAATACTTTTTATCAAATATAGAAAACATGGTGAAAGTACGAGTGGTTTGTATCTTTACTTTTGTCAACATAGTCATTATTTTGACATTCATTGTTCATTGTAATACGTTATTTTACTTTTCATAATCCCGTTTATTTCTTTGTCACATATCAAGTTAAAACTGGCTATATGGTTTTTGTTTTGTTTTGTTTATTTGGTTTTTCTTTTTTGTTTGTTTGGATGGTTGTTTTTGTTGTTTGTTTGGGTTTTTTTTCTATATATAGTGTTGTAGTTTTGAGTTTTGATCCATTTCGACTCTCTTGCAGGAGTTTCGAACCTTTATTTGAAAATTTGTGTTATTTAGAGAGGACATAATTTGTCCGTCCAACTCCTCCCACAATTTTTAAGTGAGAACCTTCATGTTTTACAAAGTGTTTGTATTGGAATTGGAGATGTGCATGTGTCAACGATTTTGATTTTCCTTACTGTTTGAGAAAATTACAGGTTTTTGAACTCCGTTCGTTTTGAGAAAATATTATGAAGTACAATTCAAGTAGAAATTCTTTAAACTCCACGCACAGTTTTAATGCTTGGGTCTTTATAAACAACTTGAAAATGTGCGTAATTCAAGGATTTTGATTCTCGACAATTATCTAAATTTTATTTGATGTTTGAAATATTTACAGGTTATTGGACGTGGTCAAATTTGGGGAAATATTTTACACGCAAAACTCTTGGTTTGTTTCTATCTCCTGTCAACGTTTTTAAGCTCGGGCCTTTTATTTATATGATACAAAAGAAAGTATGTAACATCTTGATAGTGGTTAATACAAGGGCGAGTCAATTGGTAACCAGCCAATTTATTTCCGATTGACCGAGACGGTCACGATTTCCATGCCTTGTTTCAATACACGTTTTATACCTGGGTATAAAATTGCACACGTATCGAGTCATTCTTTAATAACATATTGAATGTCAAACATGACTAGTGATGCAAATGCATGCTTTTCATCTAAAGCTGAGTACCGTGCTGTAATTCGGTACTTGTATTTAAAAGGTAAAAAGGCAAGGAAATACACGGCAAGTTAGCTGATGTTTATGGGTGTTCTGCACCATCTTATGCTCAGGTTAAATTCTGGATAGGGGAAATCAAACACGTAGAACGTCTTTAGAAGATGAAGCCTGTTATGGACGCTCGCTGAATGCCACCGACAAAGAAATATGTAACAATGTTCGGGATGTGGTATACTCTGATAGGCGATTTTAGGTTGAAGAAATAGCGCAGACATTAGGCATTTCACATGATAGCGTTTCAACAATCTTACATGATCGTTTAGGTATGCGGAAGCTAACAGACGTTCGAGTCCCTAAATCCCTCAGCGATGAGGGTAAAGCTCAGAGTCGTCAGTGGGTATAGGAACAGGGTCCCCGAGGCCTAAGAAGTTCGAGACGCAACCATTTGCTGGCAAGGTGATGGCCACAGTATTTTGGGATGCAAAAGGCGTTATTATGTTGGACTTTTTACCCAAGAGAAGTACAATAATTGGAGTGTACTATGCAAACTTGCTAGACCAGCTGAGAACCGCCATCCATGAAAAACGCCGAGGTAAACTCTCTAAAGGTGTTTTGCTGCAACAGGACAACGCGAGAGTCCACACTTGTAAAGTTGCAATGGATGCTGTAGAGCGAAACGGGTATAAATCAATACCATATCCTGTCTATTCGCCTGACCTAACTCCTAGCGACTTCTTCCCAAACCTGAAAAAGGATATCCGTGGACGTCATTTCCGGTCTGACGACAGTTGAGGAGTGGGTAAATGGAAAGGACCCAGACTTTTTCAGTTCTGGGCTGACGACACTTGAACACCATTGGTCTAAGTGCATCACACTAGAGGGAAATAAGTTAAACTGGTTACTTACTGACTCGCTCTCGTACTACATTAAGCAAAGTTCTACATCTTATGGCTTACACCCTACATAAGCTTGTCACGGGCGTATGATGCACCGTCTCCTGTTAAAGAAAACACAATCCCTTATTATGCTTTTGTTTCAGTTTATTCTGTAATGATAGAGAAACATGTCACCCGAATAAATTTCCCATCCCAAACGGCAACATCCTACGTTTTATGTCAATTTTTGACGTTGGTTATGATTATGCATATTGAACGTCATCATCGGAGATTTTATGTTGCTCAGTTCTGTGTGTCTCCGATCGTATCAATGCTTGTTCTTGTATTTTTTCTAGACTTTTTTGTTACATGTTACAAACAAAAAAGAAAAACCAACCAAACAAAACAAAACCCATATAGCCAGTTTTAACTTGATATGTGAGAAATAAATAAACGGGCGTATGAAAAGTAAAATAACATGTGTTACAATGAACAATGAATGTCAAAATAATGAGCTATGTTGACAAAAGTAAAGATACAAACCACTCGTACTTTCACCATGCGTTCTATATTTGATAAAAAGTATTGAGGGGTAGTATAACATTGTAGAATGGTCATCAATTTACTCTATTACTAGCGTTTCACATGGGAGTTGTGCGATTGATCGCTGTTCGTTATCTTCACCTTTCCATTCTGTTTCTTTAAATAAACTCCATTGTTTTACAGGCAATTTGTTGCTGAAACATCTGGTCCTGACTTAATTTACATCTTGTACTTTTTGAATTGTCAAGTTGTTGTTACCATAACAATGGTGCTAATACTCGCTCCAAAGGTATATCACAATATTTTTTAGTTTAGTTTCAGAAATATAGTCTTTGCCTTAATAACTAATTCTAATTTCTTCAAATTCCAGTTCATAACTAATTGTGTGAATGCACTTGGTAGACAAACTGTAATAATGAAATGTTTTGGAGAAAAACGTTATATTTTCCCCATTCACAGTTTTACGCCGTCCACATGAAGATAGACGTGCGGCGCAAAGACAGCTTGCCAACTATTGCCGGAAATGTAGCGTCACAGCTTCGAAAACCACAGCAATCCATTGGAATTCAAACTTCATTCAGTGGGGATGAAAACGAGATTGTAAGTTTCGTGAATCTCCATATCTACTTCGTTGTTTTTGTGACATTTTTCGCTAAAGGTCAGACGTTTACATATTAATATATTCTGTACTGTGTTTTCAGAAATCCAACGGAACAACGTGGCTTCCTTTCAGCAAACGGTCCAGAGTTCAACCGTTAGATGTTCCGTCCAGTAACAAATATGAAGCTTCCCTGACAATAGACTCAATCAAAAGTCCAGTCTGACATACGGACAACAAAATATAAAGTCATCCTAGGGGTTCAAATCCTGAAAGGAAACAAGACTATGTACAATCAAAATTCAGTTACATGCCAAATCCTATTCATATATCACGCTGCATAGCTGTGTTGAGAGGTGACAATATGACATTGTGGTACTCTTCCCACAAGAGCATGATTACTATGTATCTGGGTCTACTTGAAAAAGGGAAAAGATTAATTATCTTTTATATCTCCCACAAACGAAGTTAGGGAAGTATATTATACGTTTGAAGAGTATATTGGTTTCAACCCCTCCGTCCGAAGACGCATTTAAGCTAGATATTTTCTTGGAGGCTGTTCGTTTACTTTACATAAATTTTGTGGAAATAATGTACTGTTTATATGATGTAAACCTGTGCAACTGGTATCTTCAGATTGCTTCATTCAATTTTGTTTTGTTTTACGTCCCATTGGAGAATTTTTCACTCGTGTTGCGACGTTGGCAGCTTTAGGTGAAAGGCCACAAATTTTGATCTACGTATGGTGCTTACAGCTATAACAGTGATACGTTTATTTTGTGTCAACGCCTACTGTGACACGGAACCTCAATTTGGTCCGAAAGACCCTAGAGTTTTACTTCGAATGCCGGGCGTTTGGCGAACTGTTACTATCTACGTTGAAAGCTTTGGATTGACAAGATGTTATCAACGATAAAAGCTTTGGATTGGTGCCACTATCGTTCAATAACAGCACGACACTTAACAACATTTAACAAAGAAGCAATTTATTGTCTTAGTAAAAGATAGATAGATGTAAAGACAGGGATGATAAAACCAGTACACCCCAAAAGTTTGAAGAGGAGGAGGATACTGGCATAATATACAGAAATAAAAATTAAAAACCATTTAAGATGTGTTTGTGAAACACTGATGCTCCCTTTTGTCCAAACTCCAGGGTCAAGGCATGCAATAAAAAATGTTGATACTAAAAGAAAGGTCTTGTCACAAGGAATACATATGTGAAGTATGAGAGCCCAAAACTAATCGTTCAAACGTATTGGCAAAGATTACAGTTTTTCAAAAGTAGGTCAAAGGTAAAGGTCTGGAGGTAAAAAGTTTTTGTATCTAAAAAGGTCTTGTCACAAGAAATACACAAACATTTAACATGTGAAATATGAAGTCCTACCACCATCCATTCAAAAGTTAAAGGTTAAACTTACAGGCAAAGTTTAAATTTTTGCGGACAAACTGGCAGACGGATAAGACAGACCAAAAACCATATGACACCGAATCTCCGATTACAAGACATAATAACTACAAATGGCCATGACTGGTCGTTGTAACCTAGTGCATGGTTAGGACGATATCTTCGCAGCCGGGAAGCCCGGGTTCGATTCTCATTCATGACGCCTTGTCCATCGAAAGCTTTCAACGCAGATACCATAGTTCCCGTAACAGCGCGCCACTTCGCTCGATCAAGCGTGCAAATTTCATTCACCGATAGGCCGTACAGTTTCAATAAAAGTGAATTTGGATGACCACTTTATGCCATTCCTTCAATGTGATTGGTCACTGAAAACAAATGTAAGACCTGTTTCATTGAAATCTATGAACATTTGCACGTTTGATCAAGTGAATGTTGATAAAACATGAGTTCAACGGAATTTAGTGTGGCATGCAAGTGAAATGAATAATCTTGAAACTCATAGATCTTTCTGGTCTTCAGCTATATATTATTTCAAATATACTCCATTATGGATGAGTCCCGTAGGGGGTATTAGTCTCGTTAGGACAAGTCTAATCTATGTAAAAATCGTATTTATATATTTTCATATCAAGAATGAATTTTTTAGCAGACATATATCGCTGTGGTGCGTGATTTCGATGTATCATAGTGTGAAAAGAAGCAGATTTTACATCAACATCTTAATAATGTAAATCAGCGATTTAATCTGTTTAACAATACATGTATACCGTTATTTGTTTAGCTCAGTCTATGTTGTTTGAGTCAGTTGGATGATTTTTCAGACATTTTACTTTCACGATCAACGAATGATACCCCCCCCCCCCTTTCACCTAAATACAGGTCTTGATTCATTTACATCGTAGGAAAGACTGAGGTTTTCTGTATGTGTTTTATACGTCTACACAGTACGTTCTTGAAAAACTACTACAACAGTGTATGTTGGTTGTTTGTTTATTAAATTCTTCTGCAACAGTTGGAAAATGCTCTATACTGATTTAACACGTGTCCGGAAAACTTGGTGTCTTATTTTAAATCCTGATTTCTAGTCACATGCTCAGTAATCATGGAACATGTTGCGAACACTTCGATATTTACCGTTTATTTTTGGCACGATCTTTAATAAACCACACCGATTTCCATCTGCGTTTACTATGAAATGCCCAAGTAGATATCTTATCATATTTTCATGATTTATACTGGCAATGATTAATGAAAAATGTCTGACATTACTTGATCTAAAAAGGTTTTGCTTCGGACTCTATTTAGTAGCGGATGGACTAAAATTTTGTAGCGTTTTCAGTCTTAAAATAGTTGAAATAGAGTGCTATATTTCTATTTCAAAAATAAAATAAATTCACAAACTACCTATAAATGTTCACACCAATGATACAAAGCTAATATGATTCCAATCACATTGCACAATTCAGAATGATCATATGCGTGCGCTTCGATTAGATATCTTAATTCTCAGCATGGATTTAATTAATTTTATTTAATTAAAGAATCATAATATTGCTAAACTATGAAGGTTTTGAGAAACGTTTTATATTACAAGCAGTTGTAATAAGAAACGTATACGGGATTTTGTTATTACAGGGGCAATATACTATAGTACATGTCGGTCATTAGGTCACGTTTGCCCTCTTGTACATTTTTTTCCGTGTTCAATTAAGAAATAAATTTCAATTTTGGAAATACATGAGGGTATGAACTGCA
Source organism: Ostrea denselamellosa (assembly GCA_024699665.1). Classification (NCBI taxonomy): domain Eukaryota; kingdom Metazoa; phylum Mollusca; class Bivalvia; order Ostreida; family Ostreidae; genus Ostrea; species Ostrea denselamellosa. The sequence continues at coordinate 3,112,175 of JAMZEH010000014.1, forward strand.
AAGCTTTTCACCGGCTAACGCGCTACATAAAAAGTATGCCGACGTGAAGTACTGCATTTCATACTCTCTTGTATTTTCAAAACTGAAATTCCATTGATATATATATATATATATATATATATATATATATATATATATATATATATGCATTGTTCAAAACCGCAACGCGTTTTGAAATGAAGAAATGGCTACCATCACAATATTTATCATGCTTTTAATATGTGATCGTCTTGATTTTGACGTATTTTAAATTCAGTATTTTATGCAACATGCCGAAGAATGGTATATAAAAAAAAATTTTCTAGCACATATTTTATGATTATATAATATGAATTAATTTCTAATTTTCTCTAGCTTATTTCTTTCACAGTTTCAATTGTTCATTGTGCGATATTGATATCTGGCATTTATAAGTGATTTTATGTATTCCGTATAATTTTGATTTGCATTTTAGTATAGTGTAAAGCGCTTTAGAGTATATTTAGATAAGGCGCTATATAAGTGCATTATTATTATTATCATTTGTAAAGATATCAAAGGTAAAACATTTGGAATGTAAATATTAATTAAACGAATGAAATCCTATTTAAATTTCAAAATTTCTGATAAAATCTCATATTGGTCTCCAATCTTATGATTTTTCTTAATGAGACTCTCTAAATATCTACTGTTATACAGTAATGCAGATGGGAAGTACCACATATAATAGCATGGGTTTTTTTGTTTTTTGTTTGTTTTGTTTTTTTGTTTGTTTTGTTTTTGTTTTGGTTGTTTGTTTGTTTCTTTTTTATTTTATTTATTTTTTATGGGGGGGGGGGGGGGGTTGTTTTATTATTATTATTTTTTTTTATTTTTTTTTTTTTTTATTTTTTTTTTTTTTTTTTTTTTTTTTGGTCGTGTTTTTCTAGCGGTTTTCTAGCCAAATTTATCTCTCCGCGGAAAAATCCCGCTATACAATGTTAAGGAAGTCGGGTTATAGAAGTAGTACGTGTCGTAATTCAATGATTAACACTGAAAACATATAGAACGACTTCCTCGAGCTTTGTCTCTTTTGAACTTTCGAATTTTGGTTTGCTCTTGTGCCTTTGTAATCGGTTTTTCTCTAACAGGAAACTTGAATTTCATTCATGTGCATGTAGTATCCAACAATGTTTCAAGCCATTTTTTTTTTTTTTTCATGTAGCCCGTATTGATTTTGTGCATTTCAACTTCTCGAAATAAAATAGAGAAACACATTTATTGGTAGATTTATCTTGCTGTCGTAAGTGAATTATTCCACGCTGCACACCTGTGTTGACCGGTAATTACATTCCACAATCCTTATTTAGATTACACTGTGATTATCAGCAATTATACTTATATAACGTATCACACTAAGACATTTAACAATGAATTTCATGGGGTACTCTCGTTTGTGACGTCACATAGACGTTTGCACGATAAAGAAGACATTATAGCTCTTTATCGCGGCAACACTTATCGTGGCACTGAATCTTTATTTTTAAAAGACACGTGATTTTCACGGAAAGAGACACAATTAAACAATTCACTACACATGTAGTTCCTATGACAACGCGTCTTCATTTGATCGAGGGTGCAAATTTTATGGGAGAGGTTTCTCATTGATTTTAATGAAAAAGGTTTTACTTTCGATCTCGGTAAGCAATCAGACTGAAAGAATGTCATATCGTGGTCACCCAAACTCGATTACTTTTACTGAAACCATACGACCAGTCAGCGAGTGAAATTTGCATGTTTGATTAAATAAAGTGCCACGCTGTTCCTGGAGCGAGAGTACTCTAGGTTTGTCGCGGTGCAGGGATCATAATTTGAGCCCAGGGCTCTCGGCTACGAAGCAAGTATCAGCCTAGCTAGTACATTTGTAAATATAACGTGTATGAATATGTCATTGAGTGTTGCCGCGATTTTGATTTAAGAAATCTTGAATACGGATCTTTCGAGATACGGATCCACTTTGACTTTTATTGCGCGTTGAAAGTAATTGTAGGGTAAGTCACTTCCGGAAGTCTTACAGTATAATATCTACGTAAACCAAATTCGAAGACGCTAGCCTATCTTTCCAAGAAAGGGATCACTTCATTAACCATTCATAGGAAAACGCGTTTCGTTAAATTATGCGAGTTGGCGAGGGAAATAAATCTCGAGGACGTAGAAATGAAAGACAATTATGCCGACATGGATAAAGATATGGGCAACACTTCATGCCTAGCATACGCGTCTAAATGCACCCTTTTCTTTCCATATGCTTTACACCCAGGTACTGAGCACCAATAATGACTTAAATATCGTCAGCGTTGTTCATCTTTTTAGGACTGCGCATAGTTCTTAACGGACCGTCAGCTAGCGAAACATTTGTATCGATGTCAACTTTGCCCTACAAATAGTTACTATCACGTGACCGCGGTGTATAAACGTTGTTTCCGCACATCTCGAAAGTTCCGTATTGGTCTGTTGAAAGATTTTAAGGAGCCGCGACCATCTACAATAAGATTTATTTAGTCAGTGACTATTCATGATGAAGGAATGGGTTTTTTTTACGTTCCGATAAGAATTTTTCTGTCATATTGAGACGTCACCAGCTGTAGGTGAGGTGCCACAAATTTAGACCTATGCTTCGCGAGCGCTCAGAGACCTAGCAGTGACGGTTCTTTAACGTGTCAACGCCTGTCGCGACATGGGACCTTCGTTTTTAAGGTCATATCCAAAAGACCTGTGATTTTCACTTCTAAATGTCGTGCGTTTGGCTAAGAAGCATTCACTACCTATTTTTAGGTCTTAAGTTTGACGCGGCCATGGCACTAGCGGGGCTCGAATTCACGATCTCCTGATTACTATATGTACGCTCTAACCACTGAGCTACCACAACCGGTTCGAAGGTGTATGGTGAACACAAGCAACAGCAACAACAGACTTGGCGACAACCCTTTCTAGATTGGTCAGTTTTTCGATATTTCTAATTTTAATTTTGAACACCTTTACTTTGAAAATGTAGAAACAACCCGAATTTGTCTTTATTCATTCTAAAATACAATATACAAGATGTCTTCCATAGTGCTCTTTTTTAGAGGTACATTTACATTGTATTTTGTATCTTCTATTTTGAATCTTGTTTGTGTGTATGTTCTTTTACGTCCCATTGCAGAATTTTTCACTCATGGTAGAGATGTCACCATCTTTATGTGAAAGACCACAAATTTTGACCTTACGGCCGTAGCAGGGAGGGTTTTTCATTCCTCCCAACGCCCACCTTGTCAAAGGGCCTCCGTTTTTAAGGTCATATCTGAAAGACCTGTTATGTTTATTTCCAAATGGCGAGCACTTGGGGAACGAACAGTCATTATCCATGTTAAATGTCTTGGGTTTGACGCTATGTGAGGATTGAAAATCGAACCCGAACCTTCCAGTCGCGAAGGGAACGCCCTGAATAACCACTAAGCTACATCGACCGGTCTCTTCTACAATCTTTTACCTGTATGAAATACATGTAAGGTTTCAAAGTAATTCCTCCCCCCCCCCCCCCCTTCCCCAATTCTGATTCTGAAATGTTGTAATTACGAAGTCAAAGTACGTGTATGTATATATAAAATTACCAATATTTCATATTGCAGAGATCAGCACTAATTTCATTGAATGGAGGAAAGACAGAATAATGATTCCTCCTCAGAAGGTAGTGATTTAGCTGAGATGAAAAGCTCCTTGTATTAATTTTCTGTCTTCAGTCCGTGAATTTTCAGCATATCCTTAATATTATTTAGAATGCTGTGGGGAACAGAAATTCCATAGCAAACTACTGCTCGAGATGCTAAACACTTCAGAGTAGTGTCCCGAACTTCGCATACAGTATAACCGTTTTCTCTCAAACAGTCCATAACTGTTTTGCCACTATTGTTTACTGCATCCACGTGACCACCAGCGTCAAGAAAAAGTTTGATGACGCGCTTTGTACTGATTGTGGGTAAGAGGGCAGCACTGTAGTGAAAAGCGGTGTTTCCTTCATTGTCTCTGCTATTCAAATTTATACCCTGCAGCAGCAGAACTTCAGTCAAATACACATACCAATTCCTCCATCCTTCAGACATCATGAATATTATTTTTCTGTTAAGTTTCCTGGAAAGGGCCAAATGAAGCAGGCTGCGGTTTTCGTAATCGTGCAAATTTGCGCGTACTAAGCGGGCCAGACAAGATCCATACTTTTCCTCGTCGCTTGCATTTAGATCTGCTCCCGAGAATAGAAACAACACATCCAATACATGTTCTAGTAAGGCAGAAAACGTGGACTGTTCTTCCTCACGACTAATATTCTCAAATTCTGTCTGACTTTTGATGACGAAATCAACAACACGTGACAATACTTCGAGATGTAACTGATGTAGAGAAGCTGGTGTGACGACAAATTCATCATCCTCACTCTCTCTGTACATATCAAACAAACATCGTACAATCTGAGACAGTGCATACTCTGTCATTCTGTGTAATACAAGGTGTTTTTCCCTTAACAAATCGTATGCATACATGATTATTCTAGTAGATTCCTCTCCGATTTCATCATAGGACAATGCGGTTCCATACATCAATATCCGATGAATGGTTTCCCCATGAGTCCTTCCAAGTATCCTTTCTAAAGCAACTAAGCTGGAAAGAAGTAAATCATTTGTGCATTTCGTTAGCTCCTCCAAATCAGACAGAGTTTTTGGTTCGACAACCCCCCTGAAAATTGCACTTGATGGGTAATATTCGGTCATTGCAGAATCCTCTGCAGCAAATGCCTTTTGCCAGAATTCAATTCCGGTGTCAAAGTTCTCCCTGGCAATAGCACATGCTCCCAATAATCTATACGTTTCAGATATTCGTTCTTTGCTGTATTGCAACGTTTCAATAAAAAACTGGACTATATCCACATCGCCCACGATGGCAGCAAATTGTAACGCGTCATTTCCCTCAAAATCAACAGAACCTGGATCTGCTCCAGCGCTTAATAGCTCTATTACCGAATCTAAGTTTTTGCTTTTTATTCCCAAATGAAGAATTGGATACTGTCCTTTTTCGCCTTGATTGACGTCGGATCCTTGAGATATAAGAAATTTACAAAGTTCATAGTTACCCGCAGCTTTTCTTAAGCAGGTGTCACCTGCATCCGAAACAATATTGACATCTGCGCCATGTTCACAAAGAAAATGAACAATGTCTTCACTATCACTCTGACAGGCTGCCATCAAGGGAGAAAGTTTCCCTTGCGATGTTTTGTTACAATCTGCTCCATTTTCAACCAAACATTTGACGACACTGAAAGAACCACGTTCGGCAGCAATCCATAATGGGACGGTGTACATGACGTCATCTAGCAATCCCTCTTTCTCAATATCGGCATCACATTCCTCTACCAGATATTTCACTATCTTTTCTTGTTCCAACTCGCATGCTAGAAACAAGGATGCTTTTCCTTGAATTTCGTGATCCACCACTCTTTTTCTTAAGTCCTTTGAGATATTCTCCAACAGACTACTTATCATTTCTTTATTTTCGTTTGTAATGCATTCTTGCACTTTAAGCGCTAGGATCCTGTGTTGTAATTCTGAAGAGCCATCCATTGTGATTTTCTGTTGATTAAAATTTGATATGAAAAATTGAAATATCATTCAGAAGTATTAAAAAAAATGAATAAGATAAAAATTATTCAGTTGTAAACATTTTTTTTTTCGCACGTCACTGGTAAGATTGCATTTTATCTGCGTCACCAATTCAGATCAGTCCGTTCGTACGTGGACGTTCGTTTGTTCGTTCGTTCGTCCGTCAAAAAATATCCAACCAATATTATTCAAACTTTACACAGTGTTTGTATATACGTACATATTGTAGGTGTGCATCTCCTATTATAAGCAAATTTGACAAATTTCTATTGCAGTTGTGACCATGTTGGACTTAGCCTTCTTTTTGTAATTCAAGCAATTGACAGTGCATGCTTAGTGTAATCTGTAACTCAAGAAGTATCCAAGCAATATCATTCAAACTTTGCACAGTGTTTATATGCATATTCACAATATTTGTATACATATTGAAGATGTACTACTACTGCTATGAGCAAATTTGACAAATTTTTAGTGCAATTTTTACTACATTCGACATAGCCTTCTTTTTTTTTTTTCAATTTATGCTATTGGTAGTGCATACTTTGTGTAATCTGTAACTCAAGAAGTATCCAAGCAATATCATTCAAACTTTGCACAGTGTTTATATGCATATTAAAAATTTGCACCTCCTGTTATGATGAAAGTTGACAAATTCTTACTTTGATTTTAAGCATGTTCAACCCAGCCAACATTTTTGCAATATATGTTATTAATATGTTTCTTTGGCATATTGAACTTTTATGGAATCTAGATTGGATATACTTTGTGCGTTTTTATCCGAAATGTCTTCTTATTCTTCTTATCGGTAGAGGCACCCAGTCAAAATTGACTATTATGTGACACAGGTCCAGACATGTAATCAGTCTTGTTCTATTTCTATGCATCTAAGACCTCGGTCAAAATTCGATCAAGATGAGGATTCCAGGGTTGTTTCCTTGGCTTAAAAGTTGAACATTTGAAATTAATACCAAAGTCTAAATATTTCCTCGTTTGTAGACTAAATTGCTGTATTTCTGTGTGATGTCCCAATGTTCACGACTTGAGAGTTACAGACCATATAAGCAGTGTTGGCGTTATATCCTTGTTATTGTAATGGAGATGGAATAATGAAGTAAATGACATTGATACTAAATCTTCAAGCAAGTTGTATTACTGGATCGTGCTTGATATTTTGAACGATTCTCGATTTGTATCTACAGGAACGAGGTTAGATCTATAAATCCTCAGTTTCACTTTTGATCGTGGCTATTTTGTTATTATTATGTATGGTCGGATATCAATTAAAGCACATGTTAAAAATATAACATTTCTTTCAATATGTACCTCAGAGAGACGGTTACACGAATCCTCTCGGTGGCATTGAATTATGCCAATAATACTTCTGAAAATTATTTACTTACTTGTTAATTCCTCGACGCCAGTTCTGATGAGATAAAAATAGTAGATGGAGGAATGCTCCGTTACCAGTGGAAACGGTTAACATCTGTTACAAAGCGAGGCAGTGCATTTAGAGATGTGCGTTTACATGCAGTCAAATACAGACCATCGTTGTATTTCTTATTATTACCATACGATGAACAGACACAGAATGACTAGTATACTGATAACTTCTTGTTTCATTACATCCAGAAAAAAAAAAAGACGTATGCATAGTGTTACAGCGTTAATTTATACCATGTAGCTTTCATATCAGTAAATCGCAGTTGTTTTTCCCCACATAACATGAAGTCAGGAGAACGTTTTAGAAGCAAGTGGTACTGTATGAAACATATGAGCCGGTGTAACGATTAAATTTGACCCGGGTTGAAAGGGGGGGGGGGGGGGCATTTTAAAGGTTGAATACTGAGACCAAAGGTGTTGGATTTAGACCCTAGTCCGTTGAAAATTGAGCCGTGTCGTGGAATTTTTATCATTAAACCGGTTCTGAATTCAACAACATAAAAACACAGATAGTTACAACTATGAATTATTCACTTAAAAAATTTATAGAGTTAATTCATATTTATTCTTTAGATTAACAGGGTTACATAATATCTTCAATTTCAAATTGACAGTCGTTCAAACATGAACCATTCTAAAGAAGGCCTCAAATTATCAGAAGAACTCTTAAAATATGCAAGTAATTTATATAAAGTGATATTTTCCGCGTGCAATCGCAATGTTTTGTGTGATATTCATATTTTAAAAAAATCTAAATCACATTATTAGTGTACATGGTTACATGATATACTATTAAGTTCAGAAATGCGTTTGTTTATATTTGCTATCGGCTAACAATACTCTGGATTATATATATATATATATATATATATATATATATATATATATATACAGAGAGAGAGAGAGAGAGAGAGAGAGAGAGAGGGGGGGGGGGTAATTTAGTATTAGGGAAATGTTAGAGGTTTGACGCATGATACATGTACATTTCCATTTGGTCAAATTCTGTCTGACGTGTTTCATATCAATTGTTAGGCTGTTCTTGGCACACTGATTCTGACTGCGGATTGCTCCATTTACCTGATCGGGATGTAGGGCTCACGGCGGGTGTGGCCGTTTCGACAAGGGATGCTTACTTCTCCTAGGCACCTAATCTCACATCTGGTATACCCAGGAGTCTGTGTTTGCCCATCTCTCTGATTTGTATTTTCTATGGGAATTACAGGATTGAATACTGTTAGTTATCTTAGATTTTTCATGTATACTCAGTCATGTACAATGTTTGTAATTATATCCATCGTGAAAGCCGGGGTTTTTTTTTATAACAGTCTGTCTAGGACTTTCACTGCCTAGTTCACTAAAGAACTCTGTTTGTTTATTTTGTTAAGTAAAGTATCATACTGGGGGTTGACGGACCCTCCCTTTTCCGATTTTCAGAGTTCTATAGTAATTGAAATAATACCCCCCCCCCCCCCCCCCCAAATAACGCGAGTCCTTTGTAAGTTTTTGCATATGCAGGAAATCGGCTGTTGCTTCAAAAGTGTTCAATACCCCCTAATCCCACCCCCGACAACGTTTCTGGTTTGTTTTGCTTTCTTATTTGTTGGTTTGTTTCGTGTGTTTTGTTCATTTCTGTACTTTATTGGGGGGGTTTTTTGTTGTTGTTTTTTTTTGTTTGTTTGTTTGTTTTTGTTTTGTTTCTTTGTTTGCTTGATTGTAGTTGATCTTGATCACTATTATTATTATACGAAAATTTATAAACATAATACTAGAAATACTCTAAAACGCTGTATAGTGAGATATAAATATGATAGATATAATTCAAGAATAAATAAATTAAATTTACTCACATGTATGTAAGAAACTATAACATATTTAAAATCATAAAATGACAGTAATTTTACAAACATGCAATTAAATTTTGAAACATAATTTATACCATGTTTATACAGGGATGCCACAAGCAAGATCGCCATGAATAACGGTGGCCTCTAACATGTAAATAAGATAATCCTGTACTGATAAACAACATCGGGATGATCTCAGACCAATTTTTATCATTCTGGAAAAATTAAAATTTTGAAACTGAAATTTTAATAAGTAGATGCAGATAAATTGCGTAGAACAACTTCCAGTTGAAGACAATTCAAAATTCTGTAGATGGAGTCTGTATTCAACAGGGTCAATTTTCAACGTATTGAGGTCATCAGAGATTAGAACAAAAAAACTTTTGGAAAATGAACCGGGGTATATATTTCACGAATTTTGGTCTCAATTTTCAACGGAGACAAAGCACCCCCAATTCAATATTCAACGTTGAGAAATGAACAAGATGCATGTCGAATCTGTACCTTCCTTGACTAGATAATAAACTACTTTGCAATTAGATATTTCGATTTATATCCACATATATTTCCTTTCCCACCAAATCAGATATACTTCGTAACTCTGATGTGGTAAAAATGATCTCGAAAGAGCACACACACACACACACACACACACACACACACACACCAGAATATCGGGGTGGAGGGGGTAGGTTATAAGACAGTTTGTATTTTGATAATATACTGTAAGTATACTATAAGATGGAAGTCACAAACAGAGCCCAAAACCACACAAAGTTGTTTTTATTTATTTATCTATTTATTTTTCTGATTTTAAACAAATCCAAGGGGGGTTTACACCTCCCATCCATGTCACTCTTTCCTAGTCTATATTCACCGCCTCGTAATATCAGAGGTTTGGGATAATAAAAAAAAAAGACAAGGGGCAGAGATACCTGTACGTGGCACATTTTTTTTTTTAAAAGTATCTTACTGTTTAAAGTTAAAGTGCTTTAAATGAATAAATTTTTCACTTCATTATATTTCTGTATTTACAGCTTCAAAATTGAAAACCTGAGTCAAATATTTTACTTTCAAATTTTAAGTCTCTCAAAAAATATTTCAAATAGTAAAAGAATACTGGAAATATACAGCAAAATACACCAGTCCAATATATTCTGTAATGCAGTAGTGATCAAAGAAAGGATTAATATCTAAATTTATCATTCTTTGGTCAAAAATGAGTTCGACTTCCTACATTGTATCTAATATCGGATAGTTTCGACAAAATGTTCGTTATAAGATGGCTTTGACAAATGTCAAATTGATGAAAGATCTTGAGAAAAAAAATATCATTTTCCAAATATTGGCACTAACATTATGGGAAATACGTACCTCACATTTTGGTGATCATAGATTTATTAGTTTTCCCTCATGATTTCCCATTGAAATATGACACTGGCCCTTGAAATAACAGGCATCTTCCTTTCACCATGAGAAAGCGTACATCGTTTGATTATCCTAATCTTATTAGTACTTATTTTATCACAATGTGCTGATGGATGAACACACATACAGGAACACTGCGCTATACCATAATTTCATTATCCTACCGTACATTAGAACTGTTTCTATTTGTTTTGTGTCTACAAATTACGCATATAAAGTTAGGTTTGACCTTGACATTTAACCTTTAACATTAAACCTATGACCCTGCAAACTTTTTCCTCTAATGAATAGCACGTGTACCAAGACTGATTATTCTAACCTCATTACGGTGGTGTAAATCAAATAATCAGAAAAAGAAAAAAAAAATTCTGAAGAACTGTTAGTAATTTAAAATCACAAAACTTTTCAACATTTTACACGACCATTTCTCGTGATACATTTAAAGACTAGACTTTTTGACATCATTGAATATTGCTTCTTCAATAAAAATTGAAAAAGAAAATATTCATATCTTGTGATCAGTCATTCAAAAAATTATTTGTATAAACACCACTCTGATTCTACGCACAAGTACTCTGAAGTTGATATTAAAAAGAGTTCCTCAGTGACAATATCTTCGTAATCTTTAGTTATTCTGTTGGAATTCCCATGGGCAGTAATTGTGCTCCTATATTAGCTGACCTGTTTTTATATTTTTACAAGGCAGTATTCAACAGCTTCTACATGAGAAGAAAAAAAAATCGCTTGTTGGCTTTTAACTTCACATTCAGATATCGACGGTGTTTTGTCTATTAACAATAATCATTTTTCATTCGTCGATTTGATATATCCCAGTGAACTTGAAATAAAAGACACACAGAGTCTTCCACATCTGCTTCACACTCAGATATTTTATTGTATATAGATGTTAACGGCAAACTAAGAACTCAACTTTATGACTCCATCGACAACTTCCCATATTTATATAGTAATATTCTATTGTCACCTGCATATGGTATTTATGTCTCTCAACTGATTTTATACGCAAGAGCTTGTTCTGCGTATGGTCAGATTTTAAATAGAGGCAGCCTACTGATAAGTAAGTTGATGTTACAGGAGTTTCAACAATCTCGAATAAAATCAGCATTTCGAAAATTTTATGGTCGTTACAACGACCTAATTTAACAAAATAACCTGCCATTGGGTAAAATGTTGTTTGGCACGTTTCATACCAATTGATGCCGTTCTTTTACTTCATACATCTTACTACTAATCACGCTCGCTGTTGCTTAACTTCCCTGATTATGAGAGAGAGAGAGAGAGAGAGAGAGAGAGAGAGAGAGAGAGAGAGAGAGAGAGAGAGAGAGAAAGAGAGAGGTTTATTCACTATGGAGGTGGTAGAAATTCCCTGTATACTGTCCGCTACAATTCCAAGAAAAAAGTTCCTATTCAAGACACAATATCCAACAGAATTAGGTGCAGAACCGTAGATCTCTGGGGTAAATTTTGGACAAACCAGAGGGCTAGAATTCCACCTTTTATAACAAGAGGCTCACATGCCATGACTCTCACCTGAGCCCTGCTGTTCTTCAGGAATAAATAAAAAAAATTGATCCCAGCCTAGTCCTGTGGAGATTGTGACTTATCTGCATTTGAATCCTTACAACATGGGATGTTTCAATACCAACATGACTAACCTGGCCTTGCTGTTCTTAAGATTTTTAAAAATAATTTTTAAAACCCCCCTCCCTGTATTACAAAAAAAAATTGATCCCAGTTATAGCCCCACCCTAATTACCCAAGGGTCCATGAAAATTTTTTTTACCTGGTACTCAAAACTTTTGCATTTTTTCAAATGTTCTATATATTCTCATATAAAAGTTTGATTCCATAATTAAATCAACCCTTGCAAAATATTAATCTGCACTACACTGGAATGCTTGCTATCAGTGGTTCTTGATAAGAAAATTATGAAAGATCATATAGATTTCCATGCAAAACTTTGATCTCCTATTGAGGTCCTATCCTGTGGGGGATTCCATTCCAATCCCTAGGCCCATGATTTGAATACTTGAGGATGGCTTCATATCAATGATGACAAGTTATGGACCACTGGTTGTGAGAAGACTTTTATCAAAAATGCCCTCATATAGTACAATGCAAAAATTTCATCCTCTAATATGCCCCCCCCCCCCCCAACCCCTGGGACCATGATTTGATTAAACGGAAATCCGCAATACCTGAGAATGCTTGCATATTGATATGACTAATCATGGCTCTGCTGGTCTTGCAAAGAATATTTCATATAAATTCCTATAATTTTGTTCTTTTATTGTGGTCTCACTGTCACACCAGGGGCCATGACTTAAAATAAATTTGAATCTACACTGTCTGCTGATGCTTGCATATCAATATGACTAATCATGATATTCTTGCTCTTTTAAAGTTTTCTTCCTGTATATTTACATATAAAAAAATATGGTCCACTATTATGGCCCCATCCTATTCCCTTGGGCCATGATTTACACGAACTTGGATACTTGCTCACCAATTATGACTAATAATGGACCAGTCAACCTTGAAAAGAATTTTAGAGATTTTTCCAATATATTCCCATGTAAAACTTTGATCCTCTACTGTAGACCCACAATTACCCCCCCCCCCCCCCCAAGACCATGATTTGAAATATTTTGAATCTACACTCATTAAAGAAGTTTCCCCTTAAGTATTATCTGTTATAAATGATGCCAAAATATTTTCTTGATTTCTTAATCATTTCCTCCTTTGAAAGGGGTGTGACCTTTCATATGAATCCCCTTTATCCAAAGATGCATTATGGCAAGTTTGTGTTAAAAGTGACCTTTTGGTTCTGAAGAAGTAAAAACGATGTAAACTAGGCAGAAAAACAGGTGATGAGATAAACTCACTTGTGCTTATAGCCCAGATGAGCTAACAAGAGGCCCACAGCCTTATTGGTCATGAGTTTTAGTGAAATATCACTACCCCCAAGGGCTGCAAAATCTATAATTTTTTAGTTCTGTATATGTAAACTAAATTCTAATACTCAGTAGCAGTATAAAACAGTGGTGTAGCTGCCATTGATGCCAAAACGCCTGGGCATAGACATCAATTTGACAACAACAAAAAATGATTGTTAATTCTTCATTTTATTATGCATGATTTAATAGCTAGAACAACCCATAAATGTAACCTATTATGCCTCAAAACTTATGAGCTTCCGGGGGTTTCACCCACTGGGCCCCCACCAGGGCCTTTCCCTGGACCCGCTGGGGGCCTCAAAATGACCCCCAGCCTATTCTGGATTTGTCGATGTGCGTACACTTCACTTTAAGGCTAGCTATGCCACAGTAAACATGTTTTTTTTAAACAAAAATATCCCCTAAAGTGCCCATACTAATGGAATACTTTACGTAATAATTATATGTTACATAAACACTATATAACTATTTTGGACCCACCCTAGAGTCACAACCCTGATGTTGTGAAATTTTAGTACATCCCTTTCTGCTTCTCCTTAAAATGCATTTAGTTTTTATATAGTATCTGCAAAATTGAGAAGTTTTTCAAAAGATACTTAGAGACATTTGATCACCATGACCATTTGGCCCTACCCTAGTACCAAACCCCTACCCCTGGGATAAAAAAACCCAAAAAACAAAAACAAAAAAAAGGCCACAAAGTTTGGCCCTGCCCTTGAGTCAGAACCTCTACTCCAAGGATCATGAAATTTAGTTTTTGTAGAAACAATTCTGCTCCACATGACAATGCAATTTGTTTTTCTTATTGATGTGCAGTTCTATAGAGAAGATGTTAGGAAATTAGTCAATTTTGGCAGTTTTTGTCCTGCCTCTTAGGCCCTGGGGGTGCAGAAGTCATTTATATATCCACCTTATCCAAAAGATGTTCAATACCAAATCTGAAAAGAATTGGAACTCATATACTCATCAAGACGATGTTCAAAATTTTCAGTGATTAATGCAAATGATAGATGTTGCACAACGATGGATGCAGACCAATAGCAGTAGATCACCCAAGTGACCAAGGCGACTGAAAAACCTTCGATTTACAGCACTATTTTTTTTTATGCACATAGTTAGTCTTTTAGCTCTATCCTTGCATAGTCATCTCAAAATTTCAATATAAAAAAAAATTCATTACATGTTTTCCTACTACTTCTGTCCAGACATGCCTCCAAACATCAACACCCATGAGAACCAACAACTCACATCTTCCAATCAACACCCATGAGAACCAACAACTCACATCTTCCAATCAACACCCATGAGAACCAACAACTCACATCTTCCAATCAACATCCATGAGAACCAACAACTCACAGCTTCCAATCAACATCCATGAGAACCAACAACTCACAGCTTCCAATCAACACCCATGTGAACCAACAACTCACAGCTTCCAATCAACACCCATGAGAACCAACAACTCATAGCTTCCAATCAACACCCATGAGAACCAACAACTCACAGCTTCAAATCAACACCCATGAGAACCAACAACTTGCAGCTTCCAATCAACACCCATGAGAACCAACAACTCACAGCTTCAAATCAACACCCATGAGAACCAACAACTTGCAGCTTCCAATCAACACCCATGTGAACCAACAACTTGCAGCTTCCAATCAACACCCATGTGAACCAACAACTCACAGCTTCCAATCAACACCCATGAGAACCAACAACTCACAGCTTCCAATCAACACTCATGAGAACCAACAACTTGCAGCTTCCAATAATTTCATTTCATGCCAGTCAATTCAAACCCTGTTGATTAGTTATTGATCCATAATTCTAATACTAGATACGGATTCAATCTTAACTGATCATAAATAACTAGTATAAAATGAAAAGTGTAGATGTAAAATAAGCTCTTGGTAAGTCTGACACCCATTCCTGCCTCTTCATTTCAATAACGAAGTCTAATAACAGAGTGACAGGTATATGAATCAGATTAATGAAAGCTAAAAAATTATTTCAATATTCAAACCTATTTAAACTATCTGAAATGGGATGATTTCACTAAACATATTTGTGGAGATAATATCAGTTCGCAGAGGCATTACTGTTTCAAAATGAGTAAGAAAATTAAAACAGGGTTCAAATTGATTGGCTACCTAATATCAACATACAAAATTATTTGAAGCTGTGAGTTCTCAGTCACATGGGGCTTTAACGAATGTTTGATTTTATGTTTCAACACAAGTGTAGTGGGAAAATATGTAAGGATTATTTTTATATTGATATTTTGAGATATAGCAATATAGCCTTCTTGTCCCAATTTTCCCAGTTCTGCAGCTCAACCTGAAGGAAATGCCTGACAAATAATGACTTTGTCAGAAATGCTCATTACATAATAAATCCAAGATGAATTTCATCTAATATATATAAAATTTAATAACAAATCAGCTATGTTTACATGTACAAATAAGCTGCATATCAACAAATTTGTGTAAAACATACAACATAATTAATACTTGTCACTCAGCAAAAATGATAATTACTTTATACATACTAATCAAAAACAAAATGTGGTCCATTAAAGCGAAACCCACAAGCCTGCTAATGTTACTTCCAGATAGTTCATGTCATCACAATAAATGTTAATATCAAAGAATATAAATCTGAAGTCTAAAAATATCATATTCATATACTCATTACAAATATAGTACAACTTTTTGACGAGAAATGTTACAGATGCTGTTATTTTGCATGAACATTTGAATTCAAATTTAATCAAGCAGTGTTGTGTAGGAATTTGAGCAAAGCGTAAAGGGAGACAATTATTTCATACTGAGAGCAGTGATAACTATGTCAGAAGTTCAGTGTATACAATAAATATTTCAACAATGGTTAATTGTACATTATAGAGGTTTGTAAGTAAAACTTCTAAAGGCTAAAATAAAAAATTATAATATAAAATCATTAATAAGATAAATTCAGTTCAAAAATCTGTGTAGTGATCCATTCACTAAAAAAACACTTCTCAATAAGATCTTTGTAATTGCTTTGGATAATCAGTAATTTAATTAAAATTCTAGGTTATTCCACCCTCATGTGACTTCAAACATGTATTATGGGTTCAGAGGAGAAAAAGTGCATTAATATACACTTGAGATAGTTTGATTTAATCAATAATCATAGGAAATGTATATGTTGCCACCTCTCTGAAGATGTTAGATATATGTAAACAAAAGCAAATATCTACATAAAAAACAAATCAAAAAAGAAAATCACACATTTTCATTAAACAGCATAATAATCAGTATATAAAAACTGGTTAAAATGACAAAATTTTAATGTTAACATTTAACAGTTTCAAAAAACTGCTACTTCATAAAGATATATATATTAACTTTGTATATCTGGGAAATCATTCATACCAACATAGGAGCCCCTGATAGAGATAATTTAATTATTTATAGAAAACCTAACTTTTTTCAGTATCAAATGGTGTATCAAAATTTTTACTGTACCCAGTGAATAAAAATCCTACAAAAGATATATTTCTATCATGCATGAAATTTAATTAATCAAAGATATTGCAAAAACGTATGGTATCACATGAGGGTGCAATTCCCTTAATACTGGTAACCATTTTGAAACAATCGATTTTGCTTATAATTTCTCTGTACAATCAATTTACTGATATTGAAGGTTTCCTATAGGTGAAACAATTTATTGAAAGTTTGAAAAACCGAACTATAAATAAACACAGTTTAGTACTAATGGTCAATGATTTGTTACGACATGACCTTTATCACTTCTAAAATACAGCACTTAACAAGAAGTTGACATCTTTGAAGATATATATTATGTTTGTAAAGAATTATTATGTATACTATGTATGTTTGTATTTTTTATTCAGGAACAAAATAAATACAAATTTACATACTTTTCATTAAAAAAAATATATATATTAATCAGCAGGGAACTTCTTCAAAATTATTTCATAAATATCCTTTAATAATTTCCAATATATAGTATCAATGTCATTATGTGTATGTGTTTTTTGAGTCGCTTTTCAACTTATTAGAAGAGCCGCCTCCATTTTTATCTATCGAAAAGAAAAATAGAAAAATAAAAATAAAAAATAATAAATGCAAAAATGGAAAAGACGACAGTTTCTGTTAAAACACAGTAGTAATTCTACCCAGTCATCTTGCAACACAGGTATAAAAGACTTTCCCCTAAGTTTTCTTTCATGTTTGCATACAATATAATATGACCAAAGTTTACAATGGCTAGTAGAATTATCATAATTGATAGTATTTCTTAGCCAGTATTAAACTCCAAAACATCTACAATGGCCTCTTAATTTTCTTTATCAAGCAGTTATTTTGATTTCTTTCCTATTCTGGTATGTAATCATAATACTTTTCTTCTCTCTTTCTCTCTCTCTATCTATCTACAGATTTACAGTAAAACATGCTTATAGTGAAATGCTGAGGATGAACTACTTAGATTGAGTTTATGTTTTAAAACTACAGGAATAAAAAAACTCTTCACTGTAAGTGTGAATTCATTACAAGCAGGTTCACGGTAGCCATGTTTTACTGTAGTTTGGAGTGCAATGTATCTATCTACCAGGATACGTGACATAACAAAGCAAACCGTGCACTATACTGAGATGGGAGTGTACTTATTGCTACTTGTATATATTAATGACAGCACAGTAAAATGATAAGGCATATTCCAATTCACCTAATACACAAAACAACAATACCTGAAAACATAAAGGCTAATATATCATAGACACAAAACAATGCCCCATTATCCGCGACATACATAAGGTTCTTATTGTATAAATTACATATGACAAACTGCAGGTAATTTTTAACTGGTGGTCTGTGTTTACAACTTTGTGACTCCATACTTGTATTACTTAGAATAATATTCAAACTGACATAAGTAATCCCTTTTTCTAAAGAAAAAAAAAACCCAGAAAATTTCTTTGAAAATACTACTCTCCTAACCATGATGACATAGTTGTTGTATTCAGTAATTAACAAATTTCTAACCACATTGACAATGTTAAACCTCACACATATAGTCCTTGAAAATAATGTTTTAGGCTTCTCTTCTTCTTTCATTATATCATTTTGTTTGCAAGACCCAAGTACACTGACATAAATTTAATCAAGTTACCATGTCATTAAATAGTACTTTATCTCTGAATATAGTTGGATATTTGCCCTATATTTGCTTTGCTGGAAGTCACTAAGAATTTTTATTACTTTGATCTTGCTTATTGCTATATAATCTACATAATATTCCACTGATGTATTACTAGCATGCACACACTGTATAAAACAAAATGATTGGATGGCTCAAACCTAACATTTATCAAACTTCTCCCTGATGTTCCCCTTGCTCAAGTCTTATTGTAGTAAGTTGTTTTACTCTACCCATCCTCTTAATGACTCAGTGTTTTAAAAGCCCATTGATTGGCTGTTTCCATGGAAGCAACATATCTCCTTCATGGGCATCAGGGTTTGTTTCAAAACACATTGCTGATTCCAACTCTGAGTTACCATTTTTGTCACCATTGTGTAACTTGGGTTTCTTTGTGTCACCTTTGTCACCTTTGTCTGTGATCTCAGATCTTTTTCGACCCATCCTTTCATTCTCACTTTTCACTTTATCTTGCTTGTCCATCAGAGAATTAAGTAAGTCACACAAAATCTCCATAAAGTTGTTAACACCTTCATAACCTAGAAAAAATAGACATAAGTGTTATTTCTCTGAGAGACACCTAACATAAGAAACAAAAGAGGTCCATGAGCTACATTGCTCACCATGGCCCTACTGTTGTTCATCTGTTGTGATTTTTACAAAATATTTTTTCTCTGAGAGACACCTAACATAAGAAACAAAAGAGGTCCATGAGCTACATTGCTCACCATGGCCCTACTGTTGTTCATCTGTTGTGATTTTTACAAAATATTTTTTCAATCTTTATTACCATGAAAAAGCTTTGACTCCATATTGTGGCCTCAACCTAGCACCAAAGGGTCACAGCATAACCAAACCTGATATCACACAACATGGGTAAGCCTTAATACCAATAACATGACAATGCTGTTCTGGAGAATGTCAAGGTCACAGATCATAAAACAATGAAAAGTCTTACCATAAGAAATCTATCAACAAAACATGAAAGTTCTGCCTTTCAGGAGATTTGAATAGGTTAGGTCTTCTTAAAAGTAGGTCAAACTCCAAGATCAAAGTCACAAGGTTAAAAAATGTTTAGTGCAATAAAAAAGTCTTGTCACAAGGAATGCACATATGAACTATAAAAGCCCTATCACTTAACATTCAAAAGTTGAAAAACAATATGCCCCTCCCCTCCCTGACTGTAGCCAGTTCCTGTAGATACTGGCATATTCAAATGACTAATCATAGCCCTGCTATTGTTGAGATGAAGATATTTAAAGATGTTTCCCTATAAATTCTTCTGCAACTATGGCTCCAAGCTAATCATGAGGATCATGATTTGAATACACTTGAATCTGCATTACCTATGAATACTTGCATATCAATATGACTAATTATGGCCCTGTTGTTTCTAAGATGAAGATTTTTTTCTTATAAATTCCTATGTAAAACTCCCATATTATGGCCCCACTCTATTTCTGGGGGTCATAATTTGAACAAATTTAAAATTGCACTACCTGGAAATGCTTGTATGAATATGTATAACTATGACCCTGTTGTTCTTGAGAAGATTTTAAAAGATGTTTGCTATATATCTGCATGTTAAATTGATCCCCTATAGTGGCCCCATCCTACATTTGGTGGCCATGACTTAAACAAATTTGAATCCTCTTTATGTCAGGAAGCTTTCGCGTAAATTTAAACTTTTCTGGGCCAGTGATTCTAGAGAGAGATTTTTAGGTGACCCCCACCCTACTTTGCCTTTTCTTGATTACCTCCCCATTGGGACCATGGTTCTTCATTTTCTTAAATCCCCTTTATCCAAGGATTACTTGTATTAAATTCAATTGAAATAATCCATTTTCGAGTTACCGTAATCCACCATGATTCTATCATTTACTTTGTACTTGATGCGGGCACATCAGTATCCGGTTTTCAACATGAATTTCGAAAGTTTTAAAGTACCAGAATTATAGCGGTTTTTACTGGATCAAGGAGTTATGTGTCATTTTATATAGAAAAGATAACATGATAAGACTATGTCAACTTGCAGCAGAATTGAATTTAAGTGTATCAAGGAGCAGTGTGTCTCCAATTTCAATGGTGTCATCATTCCGGTGATATATTAATCTTTTATAGATGGATGATGCTCCCAGGGTTCCCTGCAAAAATTTGTAGTTGCTATATACTGAAAAGGCTTGGGGTAAATATGATGTGATGTTGGTTCACAATCTACAAAATGTCTGGAGCATAATCTGTCCTGACATGAGCAGTTGTAGTCACAGCACCTTAACACTTCAGGTCATTTTCTGCAGAGTTTAGGCTGTTTAGAAGTGGGAAATGGAAAGAATATTACATCAGCCATGAACCCATATCTCCTCTTCTTCCTCATATCTGACGTACATCCTTCCACAACATAAAAGAACTTGGGCATTTTGCAGCAGACAAACTCGTGTTTAACAAAAACAAATTTACTGGAATTGATGCCCCCCTCAGTTTTACAAAAATCACATGACTCAAGTACAAAGTAAATGTTAGAATACGACCGGTATACTGTAACTCCAAAATGGGCTACTGGCCAAATGGTTGTTAGGAAAAAAAATTTTTATAAGATACCACAAAATTTTCACTAATTCTTGATTAAGGGTGTGGCACTTGATTTCTTTTTACCCAAGCATGCTTTCTGGCAAGTTTGGCAAAACTTAGCCTTGTGGTTCTGGACCCAGTTGGACCAAGATTAGTTGACATTAACTAACAGTTAGATTGTCATTAGCTCCTACATTTATGTAGTGTTGAATTAACTGTTAGTTGCAACTGGGCCCTGAAGAACAAGTTGAAAATGCTAAAAGTTTATAGCCAGAGAAAAACTCACTTGAGCTTCAGCTTAGGTGAGCTAAAAAGAGGCAGGGTGGTGCAAGGGGATATTACACAGAATGATCTTCATAGTTTACTGCCTTATAGAAACACTTAATAAAATTCTTTGCTTCAAGAAAAGCAGTATTACGAAAATTAAATTAAATACCATAAAATCACAATTTTTCATAGGGTTCATATTTTGGTGGTTTGGGAATAATATGTACATTTAGGAGGGAATGACATGTTGCAAAGTTTTTTTTTTCTTTAATAATCATGGTCACTTATTTTATTATGAATCTGTACAATATGATTTCATGTGTACATAACTTCCATGAAAACAACAAAAAAATTATGAATTTACAATACATGTGTATAACAAATTGCTGCAACCACAAAGTTATCACGGCAATTCCAGGAGGCTTACTGTTTTAGAGTAACTTGAATTTTCTTCGATTTCTCCCACATCTTATGTCAACATATTACATATTAATTCAGGATTATCATTCATATCAAGTTTTACAGATAAATATATTTTCTTATAGAGTGTTCACTATTTTGCAAAAATTTCTAAATGTTTACATTAAAAATTGTTTCCCATAACTCATTTACCTGGGAAGGCATTGATGTCTATCACAGCATATTTCTTGGTATCACAATCAATGATAACATCGATGCCAAACAACTCCATCTTCAATTCTCTTCTAACAGCCCTCGCAAGATCACCTAGAATCTGGTTGTTGGGAGTGACAGGAGTTCGTGGCAAGTCCACCTCATCAAGCTGCAAATAATAATTCACACTGTAACGGATTGAAGCTGATACTCTTTCTTAATTACTTTTTACTCTATCTAAAAGTGACATCTAATATTTCTGCAATTATTGATGTCCCTTATAACATACCTCAGTCAGGAAATTTGCACAGTTTGGCTTTGAAACATCATTTGAATCAAAGTAAATAGTTGACTGGTCTGCAAACAAAGTATATAAAATGAAACCTATTCAATAAGCAGCATTCAGCATTTAGTCTGAAATTTGAAATCTTCACCCTTCTTTGCAAAAACATAATTCAGCTTTCCTAATATAATGCACTAAGTACTTTATTCCCTTTCATCATCTCTATGTGTCAAATTGCAAAAATATAAAATTGCTCTTGCAATATTATAACGACAATTTAGTCATAATTAACATGAGAAATAAAAGTGAAATCTACAAAATTAACCAAAATCCGATCTCCACAGTTTACTGCCTGCTTACCTTGTGATGAGAAGTTTTTAATGGAGGGTCTTTCCACAATGTGATGTTTCTCTCCTATGACGAATACTTTATATAAAACTGCATTGTGATTATGAAAAGTCTGAGCCACACACGGAGGCTGTATATCATCAAGGCCCTTGTCATTGAAAATTATTGCCATCTGGAATAAAGCAAGATACCAGAAATCAAAACTACTAGTCGTTTTACCTGATATATATATATAAATATATATAACATACGAAACACATTAGTCTCAAAATAAATAAATAAATACACATGTACATTACATAGTACAACTTGATTTCTTTCATTGAGCAGTGATTACCTTATGTGATGCTGAGGAGCCATGTGCCACTATAGGCTTGCACACTAAAATGAAATGCAAGATAATGGTAACAAACTTAATACTGGACTATGCTGCAACTGGACAGGGTTTAAAGTGATTAGCTTGGAATTCTTAGTGTGGAATTTATCAAAATATACTTCATGGAGTCTAATCTTAATATAACAATTTCTGACAGAGAGACTATCAAAAATGATTTTTGTGACCCTCTACTCCATCCTTGGAAAATCAATTTTCCCTCAAACACAAATTTTCAGGGTGCCAACTTATATTAGTGCCAAAAGACTGATAATATTGCACACCTTCAGTTCTGATGTGATACTTTTAATCTATTTCTAAAAATAAATTTGCTTCAACACATCAGCACTTATTGATATACAATCTCTTATCACATGGGGGATATATGTGTGATACAGTGTTGGATACAATCCAGGACACTGACCAACAAAATGCTGCACAACAGGATGCATTTCCAAACTTCTGCAAATTTTTTTTTATCAATACTGTCCCAACATTCATGTATGAAGCAATTAAAAAGCAATTTTCAACTCCCCAATTTAACTTTTTAAAATTGAAAATGAGGAAAATTTTAGTACTTTAATAAAGATTTGCCCACATGAGGATAGTTTCAATTCATTATGATAATGCATATCTCAATTTATAATTATCTTCAGTTTTATGCATGTATGTTCGTCTGAGTACAGAAAAAAAAAATCATTTATCACACAATCAAATACAATGAAGAAAAAAAAATTAAAAGTGGGAGAGAAAAATAAATCTTCATTGGATTTCTGTGTACCAGCCTATATAGATATCAGCGTCATCCCCTATGACATTCAGCCTTGTACTAGTAAAAGGATTTATCAAAATATGAATAATTTTTTAAAAATTAACATATCTATACATTTTCAAGTGTATGTTATCAATGTTTATATTGTGACAAGTCCCTGTGGTACAATATTATTATAATATACAAACTGAAAACACTGAAGATAAATTGTAAATCTTTTAGTTTATCAGTCCATCATATATTTAGAAATTTATGCAAAACTGACATGTTAATAAACCTCTTAGAAATATATTGGGTGTGGTCTGTCACTCATATTTAAAACCCATAGGTGGGAGGTACTCAATCAAGAGAAGGTAAGCCAACCAAATTCCTTGAACTTCTCTATTTTAAAAAGTATATATGCAATATATTCAAAGCAATCTTTTACTGCATAATTATCACCAAGTATTGAACAGAAGCCACAGGTGTCTAATCTTGTCAAGGAAAATAACCCTAGGCTCACTTTCCATAAGAAATGGCATTTCTGATGATTATTTTAATTTGGGCTTAGTGAAATTGAAAGCATTACTTGAATGATTCCCTTGGCTGAGCTGATTTATATCACTTGAATTCATGAACAGGTAAGTTTAAGGACCAATAACAAAATCATTCTGGAAATCTTTACAGCTTGCTACTTTCCTGCCATTATTCCAAAACCAATCAATGTGTTTTTAACAATTTTTCATTTTAAAAATGTATGCTTATATATACACCTTGGCTACACAGGGTGTGGTGTGAACAAATTTGTTGCTACACCACATAAATATTATACTGTACACTTGTAGGTCTCGAGAAAATGATTTTCAAAAATTATATTATGTAAAATAAATGTTGAACTTTTACTGTAACTCTGCCCTAAACACAGATGGTCATAATGTGAACAAACAAGAATTTATGTCATATAAGACTGCTTCAATGTTAACATAATTAATTGTATGCTTGCGGTTCCTGAAAAAAAGATGCTTCAACAATTTTGGTACATACTCTTGTGTAAATCTAAAAAAAAAAACAAAAACAAAAACAAAAAAAACCTTGTAGCACTGCCAAAATCCCTGTTGTGGTGGTGTATACAACCCTTTCCTACAGGAGGATGCTTCCATATCAAAATAACATGTTCTACTCTTGTGTTTCTCTTTTTAAAAGAATGCTCCTCTAATGTTCTTCTGTAAAACTACCACTGTGACCCTCACTTTGGGTCCTCAGGTTAAGGTCTGAACAACATTATTAAACCTGAATTCTTCATCATGGAAGTTTTATGCAAGCCATGGTCTTTGGGGACCAGTAATTCTTTTCTTGAAAATATTTTTTTAACAAAACCTCTCTCTCTCTCTTTCTCTCTCTTCTTTGGTTGAAATAATATAAAACATTTACAGACAACCCAGCTGTAGGAACTTCCATTAGAAAAAGTCACTTGAGCCAAGAACAGGTACAGTCCCTGAATAGTTCTACTTTTTCCTGTTTTCTCACAGTGCATTAGCTGCACATTACAGTTTGCTTTCTGTTCACAGTTTTGCATTTACCATTCACCAACTACTTGCATTCACAGTTAACAGAGCATTCATCTTTCATTCACTGTTTATTCTTTCGTCTTTGCATTGTCATTTGCAACTCGAGAGTAAAAGGATCGATCTTTATAATGGGGGCAAAATGAAAAGGAACATGCATGCAGCGGAGGAAGTGAACTTTCATATTATATCAGAGATAGAATATTGAAATAAAAAGTATATGGATTATCAACTGTGAAAATTCATAAAAAACTCCAGTCCAATTAGCAATATCAGATGACTTATTCCTTGGTTGATCAGACAGAGCTTTTGTTTATCTAAATGATCCATCACTGAAATATCCTTACAAAATAGATATATAAATATATAAACTCAGAAGGTTTTTCTTTTTCTTTTTTACACTTTATATTATGTTTAATTTAGTTGTTGATTTTTTGTTTTTGTTCATCTTCTTTTAACAAGGAGGGGACTTATTGATGATGTAATTTTCCCTTATCTTCATAAGCAAATTTGGCTGTGCCCTACCACTTTTTTATAGCAGTAGTAAAAGGTAGTGGAGTAGTAATATTTCTACAGAATTCACTCCCCCCCCCCCCCTCCCCTCCTCCCACTTAGAAAAGTGAAGCTATAGGTTTATATATACATTACCAGCATTTCATGAGAATGACACACTCAACACTTGTGCTATGTTTTGTTTAAACTGAATATATTCGCAACTGTTGAACACACAGTTTTCCGATTCTGGTTTATTGTATTATTGAGCTAACAACTGAGGAATTTTTCAAAAGATTTCCATGGACCCAAAATTCAATGCACATCATTGAAATAAATTTCTTTCTAAAACAATATGATTGAAACAAAATGATGCTCATAATCAAGCTGCATTCTTCATTAAAAAAGAAAAAATACATAAAAGAATGGATTAAATATTGGCTTTGAAATAATATTATATTAACTTATATAGTTCAACTGTATTTACATATATAAATGTTACAAGTCAATAGGGAATGGCTTGAGGTAACTCCATCCATACTTGCAATATTATCTGATAAAAGAATAAGAAGTGTATTTATATCTATTTATTACAGTTAAAACTAATAAACCATCAAACAAAATGTACAGGTCATCACACTTTTTAAGATGTGAGACTCACCTATCAACATTATAAAAACTGCCATTTTCCTTAAACAGCATTATCATAATTACACAAAAACTGATTGCCATGATATAATAGTATTCAAAACAATTTCATGAAACTGTTTGTTAGTTTACAAAAATATACAAAATGCCTGTGAAAAATAAAGGAAATCTATTACATAATGGACTTGATAATGAAATCAATGAAAGCATCTAGTTATTTCCCTTGGATTCAATATTTTGTGAAATATTTGATTTTTCATATATAAGTTAGACTTTTGAAATATTCTATGTTTAAAAAGATTTTTTAAATAACTGTCAGAAAACACTTCTGAATCAACAACATTTATGTTCCTATAATACATAAATTTTAATAAATCATTAATTTCGCAAAATCTTATTAATTTTATCATTAAATGCTGTTTATTTTTTTTATTTTTTTCATTCAGAAAATATTCAATAGTATTTGAATAAATGTATATCTTGTAAGAAACATAATTACACAATGTGCGTGTAATATACACATGTACAGCGGTATCACATTTCTCAACACATTGCATGCATCTTATTTACTTGTTCTGAAAAGTGTTCACAAAAAAGCTAAATAGCTTATCAGTATAGTATGGTGATAGCAGCACTACAAACTTTATTCATTTCTTAAAAACAGATATGTCACTCCCCCCCCCCCCCCCCCCCCCCCCCCCCCCTAATTATGAAATAAGTACAAAGTAAGGAAAACATCCAAGATATTCCGAATAAATCATTCATCTTGTGCTCACCATACATTCACTGTTCACTTTGGCTCATATTTGCGCACTGTTCACAGTCTGCACTCACACACCATTCACCGAGTTGCAGTTTGTGTTCACACACCGTTCACTCTGCATTCATTCACCATGTGTTCACTGTTCGCTCACCATTCAAATGGGAAAGTAGAACATTTCAGGGACTGCAAGTGCCCGGTTTTTGTCACCTGATACTTTCATTTAAGTACAGCCACAACTTTTACTTGAAGGATAAGGGACCATTTCAGTACCACTGCAATGCATGTAATCTGTCCTAATTCATGAGAAGATCTACTAATGAATACTCAAGTATAACAGACTGTGGACCTAATAAATTACAGGCATTTTGATTTACAATCCTTTTCCAGTCAGAATTATTTACTCACGCATTACTATCTTGACCTCTGTGGATTTTTAAGTTAATACTCGAGACCATGTGTTATAGGGTTTTATGTTAAAATGATGAAAATTTCCTCCTTCTCTTAATGTTTACATTTATAGTAATAAAAAAGATTTAAGGAAATATGCAAGAGGCTTGGAAACTTGGTATGTTTCCTTTAACAGGATACTGAACCTCAAATTGTTCAAAATCTAACTGACAACATTTGTGTTTTTAAGTTTTAAATGCAGACAGCATAGACCTTGACAAACTGAATATTATGTACTATGTACAGTAAATGATATCTGGAAAACATTGCAAGAAATCCCAAGCTAGTGTAAGGCATGCTATTTATTTCTGTTTACAGTGGATATTGGGGAATATCACATGACATTGGGGCATCTTTTGACTGTGAATCTTCAAAATATGATGAATAAAATGGATATTTAATCTTAATACAAAGTTACTTATCAAAATGTCTCCTAAACCTGTTCTAGTTTACTGGGTATATCATAACCAAATGAAATGAGTCAAAATCGAGGACTAAAATGACCAACAAGAAGCCCATGGTTCACATTCACTTAAACAGTTGCATTCTCCAAAGTCAAACTTTAAGGACAGACTTGATGTTTCTCAGTAATATACATTTGGTCATAAAATTTCAAGAACAATTCACTTGTATTCTATCTCGTTTCTACAAAGAAAATAAAAACCAAAAAACTAAATATTGGGCAAATAATGTTACCATGTCTATTTTAGGAGTTAGCATATTTTGATAGTTCCTGGTTGTTGCTAATAAAAATGTAAATTCATCTCTACTGTATAAATAGGCATTACCATCGTAAAGAATGCAAGAAAAATCTAAGGAAGAAGGGGTATCAGACCCTGGACCCTCACAAGTTTGGTGATCTAACCACTGAGCTGCTCGGGCCAGTGTAAAAATTTGGTAATATTACTACATTACAAAATCTAAACCTATTATACAAAACCTCTTCCTATCGAGGTAAAAAAAAAAAAAATTTTTAAAGAAAATGTCAGAAACGTTGTTTACGTCCTTAAATCCCCATCATGGCACCTGAGGTTTGAACTAAATAAATGTGGATACTTGTATATTAGCTCAACAACTAAACATTTTTTAAAAGATGATTTTTAATGAATTTTAATGATGTGTGTGTGTGTCTGTCTGTCTGTGTGTGTGTGAGTGTGTGAAGCTTTACATTTTCAGTTTAACTCACTTTGGTTCCATGAGTAATAATATAAACAAAGTTCAATCTATACTAATTAATATGCATCCATGTTCTATGTTTTCAGTTTTTAGAGTACACACAAAATATTTTGTGGTTTTTAAATCATAAGGGAATTATTTTCCAGGTTGGTTTCTCTTGTTTATTTGTTGGTATACATATTTTCTATTTATTTCATAAAATGAAATATTCATCATTATTATTCTCATGAAATTGAAACCAAAACTGTTCAGTTAATCAGTATCCAAACAAAAAATAAAACTTAATTAATGTCCTTGTAACTGTTTATTGAACAAGATAATGAGTCTAGGAGTTTCAGGTTGCTTTGTGATTCAGTGTGTTGGAGTGTTTACTAACTACTCCCCTTATTTTACTTTAATGGAATTTTCAAGTTCTGCATCCTCTACTCATTAGGTAATCAACACATTCACACCAATTACAAATGAAAAAAAAAATTGATAGAACCACCTGGTTCAGGTAGCTCTGTGTCTCAGTGGTGTGTTCTTTCCAAAAACATCTCATTAGGAAAGGTGATTAAGGTGCCTTCTAAAGGAAATACAGGTAGAGTTTACCTGGTGACAGATTCTTCCTGCATATTGAAGAATCTTTAGGATAGTTTAGTTTATTGACCAAAAAAGCCCTGTAGCTCCCGAGTACACAGTATACAATACAGACAACTGACAGAGGATTCAGAAATACTATAGAAATAGATTGAATAATAAAAAATTATACATCATAGATGAAATCAAGCAAGTAGTGCTTCTCTTTGTTTTGTAGCTTTCAGTAGGTACTGACAAAGTTTATGTATTTTTTTTTAAATGTATTTTACCTGGGTATTAAAGAATAAAAAATAATGATTGTTTTTAAATTATAACATGTTCTGCAATTTACCAGGATATTGAAGAATTAATTTAAGAATTAAACTTTTTTTTGTTTTTAAATTATAACATATTTATTTAGCTGCAGAACTGTAGATCTCTGAAAAAAATATTGGGATATATTTTTTCAGAATAGCTGCACCTATAACATATTCAGAATTTCACCTGAATATTGAAGAATTGTCTTCATCTTCTACCAACAATGGCAAATGCACAGCTCAACATTAAATTCATCACAAACAGAAAAAGCTGCCAAAATTTAGCATTTGATGGGTATATATACTGGATTCATTGCAGAGCAGACAACAAGCTCTTCTAGAAATGTATTGTAGCAAGATGTTTAGACTGCCTTTTAACGGAAAACAACACACCAGTAGGATTTGGAAGAAAGCCCAACACCCACCCCACAGACTATGCAGAAGTAGTTGCCAAGCAGATATTGAACCAAATCACCAAGCGATGCACAAAAGAAGTGAGACATATCCCCTCCGTTTTTACAGAAGAACCCAACAGTCTTCGAGACAGAGAATGGGATGACACCAGCAGAGAGGTTGTTGAGAGATTACCAATGTTTCACACAGCCACGTCAACACTGTACAGAGCTTGCTGGAAACAGACGCCACCACTTCCAAAGACAGTTGCTGACATCAGACTGCAGGGGAAATGGACAGACAGAATTGGGTGACAAATTCCTTCTCCTAGATGACACCTTCCAGAACAACAGAACAATAGCCTTTGCCATGACAGAAAACCTTCAAGGCCTTGCAGCATCAGATACTTTCTTTTGTAATAGGACATTCTACACCTGCCCCAACCTCTTCCACCAGATCTACACCATACACAACCTGAATGATGATGTAATGACACCCGTTGTTTATGCCCTGTTACCAGGAAAAAGTCAAACCATTTACACAAGATTCTTCACCCTCCTTTGTGATTGCATCAGTGACCTTGGATTCAGATTTTCCCCAACCAGTGCCCTAGCGGACTTTGAAACTGCTGTCCACAACTCCATCAGAGAAGTGTTTCAAGGCATCACCGCCAAGGGATGTTTCTTCCATTGCACCCAGGTAATTTGGTGAAAGGCACAATATACAGGCTTACAGATTCCATACAGAGACGATGACATTGGTGAAGAAATTGGTTAGATGGACAGCAATTCTTCCCCTTGTTCCACTGGACAGCATTGAAGACATTTGGTTTACAACCTTGATGAACCAGACCTTACTGCGATGACAAACTTTTACAGATTATGTGACAGAACAGTGGGTGAATGGCAATAGACCACTGTGGAACCACTTTGGCACTAAGGGACAACAACAGCCTGGAAGGATGGCACGAGAAGCTTAAAAGAATGGCCCAACACACACACCCCAACATTTTCACCGTTGTGCAGATTTTCAAAGACATACAGAATGCCAAGAAGATTCAGAAGATACAGAGGGACAGCAGTGGAATTGTAAGACCACCCACAAAGAAGTATGTAAGACGAAATAATCGACCTGATGACATAAACAGATTCAGCATCTGAACTTCCACACCTTGGGCAGTGATGCTTTATGACTTAAATAACATGATAAATGGATGACATGCAGTCCCTGTGACAATGAAGAAAAAATGTTTCAGTGAGGGAGACAAATTCTTTAGTGAGACATAAAAAATATGCATGTTTATGAATTATTTTCATATTCAAACAATGTAAATCTTGACTTTTGTAAAATGCAAAAATATACATTGAATAAGATTTTTTTCAAAAGATATATTGTGAAAATGATCTGTGCTTCCTAACATGCATTAATGTTAATATATAATGCTATCTATAATTATCAATTGTGTTTCATATCTAAACAGCGCCTTATATACTTACTTCTGTAAAATGCATGAATATTATGTTAATAAATTCGAAAGATTTTAAAATTCTTTTTTCATACTTAAATTATCCAGGTAAACACAGTTAAAATCTACCTGTGTTCCCCTTAAAGGGCCCCTTAATCCTTTTTTCTTAATGAAACTTTGTTTTGGGAAAGAAGTTCATTAAAGCAATACTATTTCTGTGCCACTTTAGAGTTAGTTTGAAGTACTGTGGTCCACTATATACTCACACAAGTAAGTGTTTCACACCTCTGAAGACAGCAAATCTCAGATGTGAAAAAAAGGACAAGATTTTGACATTATATAATAAAAGGGTTTTGCAACTTGAAGCATCATAATAATGAGGTAAATTTACATATATTTATTAAGAAAAGGTTTAGTGTTTTGGAAAAAAATCATAAAAACTATATAATCATATTAAACCAGCATCATATTAAGAAGACTCCACTGTATATCAAGGTAATATACACCATGGTTTGGCTCACAATATGTTATGTTCAATTAATATCATAGTTCATTGTATTCCAATTATTTGTTTTGGTTCAGTTTGAATGCTTACAAAATGTTTTCAGACATATACAGAATCAGAACCCCAAAAATCAAAGAAAAAACAAGAGGGACATTTTAGGTGTTAGCAATGATTCAAATGGTGACACAAAACCATTTTCAAATGTTACTTCATGCAAACATTGTTATTCTGATGTATCTAAACAATATCAAAATTTATATATTTGTTACACTTGCAAAAAGGACATTTCTCTCTGTACATATCAGATTACTGTAATATGTATTGTATAGTCAGAGCAGCACTGCAGCTCTATTAAACTTATATGTCCAGTAGAACCAAGGTTGTGACCCCTTCATCCCCTCTAAAATTTATCACACGTTATTCACTACATATATATTCAATGTAACTTTCATGCTAGTTTTGGCTATTCCAATAACCCCACTCTATTTCCAATATATCTTAATTATCTCCCCTTGGAAAGGCATATGACCCTTTATTTGAACAAACTTAAATCCCTATCACTTAAAAATACACAATGTACTTTGTGCAAAGTTTGACTCACATTAGCTTTGTGGTTCTGAAGAAATAGAAAATGTGAAAAGTTAACAGATAATGCTGAAGGGGCCTATTTAAATGAAGCTATAGCTTTGACAAAAATCTCTTAACTTTATTGTAAAGAGATCTTGACAAAATGACCTTGCTCAAAGGTCAAGACACACCATCTCAACACAACCAACCTTTGTGAGAAGTATAAACTTGTAATGTTTGTCCACTACAAAATCATGGTCCAGACAAATAACTTTGACCTTTGCCCTGAATCATGCATATTATCAGGTCATCAGCAAACTTTGTGCAAAGTATGAGCATGTAATATTTCTCTATCACATTGTTACAGCGAGACAGAAAGGACAGTCAAGGGGGTTGTGTAAAAATTCTTTGTACCATTATCACAAGAAACTTGTTTGACTTTCATAACCCCGTGTGGACCTAGCTGAGAATAGGTCCTCAGTACCCTTTGCTTGTCGTATGAGGCGACTAAATGGGACAGTCCTTCATATGAGACTGCAAAAACCGAGGCCCCATGTCAAAGTAGGTGTGGCAAGTAAAGATCCCTCCCTGCTCAAAGGCCATAAGTGCCAAGCATAGGCCTACATTTTGCAGCCTTTCACCGGTAATGGTGATGTCTCCATATGAGTGAAAGATTCTTGAGAGTGACGTTAAACAACATACAATCAATCAATCATAAGAATACATGCATTCCCAACCAGATGTTTCAGCACAAAATTGTAGGTACTTACCAAACGGGTACCTGACATTAGCCTCTTTCAATTTCTTTTCATTAACTTCTATTTCCTTGGTAGACAATTCAACAAAAGTAGGTGTACAAACATCAGATTCTGTTGATGAAACAACAATATACAAAAACATGGTCAAGAGTCTTCTCAAGCCAACCATACTGGTCCAGGATTAATAACTGCAAGCTGATAAACATTATAGAATTACCTGACTTGAGAAGATTACATCGTAGCAGAAGTTTGTATTGCTCATGTCTGTCAATCAGCTTCTCAATTGATTCAAAAGAATCCACCAGTATACATTCAGGGTGACTAGATATATACTCCTGAAACAAACGTCAAAATACCAGCCTTTACTGTCCGACCATCAAACTTAAAAACAGATATGCACATTTACTTCATACAGCTGTTAAAAGGTTTCCACATAAAATTAAAGAATATTACAAACTACTGAAATCATGACTTTATATGTGAACCAAAAACCATTCAGCTTGCCTAAAACATTCTTATTTCTTTCACAACTCTTTTAATTGCTTTGATATTTTTATTTTTAGATTTGTAAACATTATTTCATTTAATTCACCATGCAATGACCTGTACAAGATGGTGACCATTGACCAGGCCTGCAAGTTGATGATCATTGACTAGATTGTATAATACATGAAAAATGACCAGACTGCATAGAACAATGACCACTGACCAGACTGTACATGATTATGACTATTAATCAAATTGTAAAGGCCTAAGATGTACCACAACTCAGATTCACTGCAATATTTTAACTTTTTTGGTACATTATAATTAATTTCCACAGAAGTTTTCACCTAAGGCTTGAACACCAGTAGTGTGCTAGTTAATTAACAATGACTTATTTACACCCAACTTTTTTCGATGTATAGTGTATGTTTACTAGATATCATGGTCAATGACAGGGACTTGAGTAATCTGACCTTTTGCATCCTAAAGCATGCACGTATCTCGAATATTCTCCCCAGTGTTAGACACTGACTCTGTTGATGAAACACACACATATATCACAAATTAACTCTGTTGTTCAATCTTATGGATTAAAACTGTATCACAATTTCTATATTGCTTTGCTTTAGAAAACAAAGAGGTAGATTAGTAAATCTAAATGCAAATGTTGCATGTTATTTGTTATACTGAAAAATCACTGTATTTCACCAATTTTTGTGGAGATTTGATTTTCATTTAGTTTTTATTTCTATCTTTTTTTTGATACTGCATTGTTGACTGATGCATGATAATTTTGTTCTTGACATTTGATATTTTCATTGGAAAGCAGCTGTTCTGTTCCCTGTGTCTTTCTGAACCTGCTGTACACTTACCTTTCAACCAATAGTCAAGTAAGAAACATGTTGTTTATAAAGACATTCAAACAAAACATAATGATGTAGCACAGAATAGCAGGTGTTATATTTGTTCCATGTCACTACAGCAAGGAACAAAAAAACCCCAAAAAAACCAAAAAACAAACCCAAAATGATAGCCCTAAAAATTACTGTGGCATGTATTTCATAATAGATATCCATGTGTATACCAGTTTTAAGGAGCTATTGTGTTGTACTTTCTTGTAACAAATACCCAGTCATACACTGGTTTGCTGTTTTAGTCCCAATCAACAAAACTCTTTGCTCAAGGAAATAGCTATACATGTACTGGAACAAAGCATATGAATGATCAATACGAGTCTCTGTTGATATTCAAAACACCTTCTACCCATGCAATATCTAAAGAATATACTATATATATATATATGTGTGTGTGTGTGTGTGTGTGTATATATATATATATATATATATATATATATATATAGAGAGAGAGAGAGAGAGAGAGGTATATAATAGTTATTTTGAATGTTTGATGTTCTGAGTGTATGCTATTTATATGTTTAAGTGTTATTCTGTGTCCATTTTATCTTTTAGGTGCTTTTTGAGTGTTATTCATACCTTGATATTATTGATGGCCTTTAGTGACTGCTCATCACCGTCTTCAGCATCCACCATAAGAAGGGTACACTTGTGGAGAATAAGATTAAATGGTCCCTGGGGCTCCAAGCTCTTATCAATATCCAGCTAATCAAACACAATCACAGTCTTATCATAAGGCACTAGCACACAGACAACAACTGTGGTTTCAATCACTTTAACGGATATCATATTTTGCAAAAAACTACAATTTTGTTTGAACACAAATCATCATATATATGTACTGTGTTGATCATTTCATGGTTTTGCTCTAAGACAAATGCAAAAAATAAATAAATTAATAAAAAATATAATAATAATAAAAAAAAAATAAAAAAAAAAAGAAATGCAACAAACAATATGTTACATACTTCAAGCAGATTACGTTTGCTGAAATAATTAAACAGGAGAACATTTCCCTCAGTTACACAGTCCATGTAGTAAAATTCTTTGTTAAATGACAACATTAAAACATAGTTATATGACAAATAGACATTCTGTATGAGCACTGTAGAGTATGAAGTTTTTTTATCTTCACGATTAAACCTCTCTTATTTTCAAACAGGTTATCATTTGAACTCGGTATAATAATTTGGCTTGAAATCAAAATGATATTTTATGTGTTTTTGTTTGTAATAGCCAATGTTTAATAAGATATAATGTGTGATATCTGTGTGATTTTCTTTGTAAAAGACAGCTCCTAGAATATAATGTATACATGATATAATCTTGTAAGTAAATTTTGTCTCATAAATTGTACCTACTTAAATTGCAGTTAAAAAGTAGACATTTTTTAAAGATATCTTCATCAACCTATATCTCTTCTTTCAAACTTTCATAGATAAAAGAGAAATTTGTGTCACACACTCTATGTAAATGACAACTTCCTGTTGAACAGGAGTATATGTACTTACTTTAACAAGCTCGATCCCTGCATCTCTGAAATAACAGAAGAAAAATATAATTTTCATATATATAAAGAATATTTCATATGTGGATACACAACACAATAAATCATCAATTAACATCCTTGTCAGTCACCATTGAACACTTCATTTGATTTTGCCAATTATTACACTCTATATACAATATATATCAGGTTTGGAAACTAAGTGAAATTATGAGCCAGTCACAAGACTGGTTACACAAAAAAATTGCAAGTCCTGTTCAAAATCTGTCAGTCCTAATTTCAGTTTTGTGATGTTTATTATTTTACACAAATTTTATCAATATTAAAGCTTATTTTGTTGTTGTACACTGGTTGTTAAAATTAGCCCAATCATCGGGCTATCATGAAATTTCATCCCGGCCTACCCGAGAAATGGATCAGCTCAGGTAGTCATTCATTTCCAATCCTGTATATATTTAGAGATTATAATATATTGAAATGGACAGGTCTTTGCAGCTTTCAGTTGATTACCCAATACACAGATGTGAGGGCTAATATAAAATACATGTATGGGAGATGTTCAACTCTAAATGAAAACTGTTAGTGTATTCTATGGACCAATCAAAAATTCGGACTTTCTTGGACCAAGAACTTGAGTGGACTGCGTGATGTTTATTTCTATAAAGCTAATACTAGATATGAGATTTTAACAGAAACTTGATGAAAAAAGATACTTGAGAATTCATGTGCAAAGAGTCAATACTCTGACAGTGTGTGAAACTTCCAAGTATAGATAATTAGTTTGCAACAGTTTCAAATTCTATTGACCAACAGAGACCCTTAATCATTTCTTTCACAACATGAGACTGATTTATCACTTAATTTTGATATAGAGATCATTTACAACATTGCTTATTCTTTGGTGATAATTTTCTAAAGCCTAATTTGTTTAAGTTGTGGAGGCAAAAGATACTTGAACTATAGAATGTTAGATAATGTGTTACTGTCTTGAAGACCTCATTAATTTACTCTATAGACATAAATTTTCAGAATCTATAGATTTTGTCTATCATTTACCATTACTTTTACCCACTGTTCTGACCATGTGATCAACACCTGTACAATGTCATGCATAAATGCATTATTGATATTTGTACTCTGTAGACTGTGTCATTTTATAAACACTATGACCAAGATTATATTAACATATGTCTTAATCATTAACGTACACAGAGGAATAATTCAACAAATACTGACAGTGAATTTAAAATTTGGTTAAAAATTCAGAACAAACTATGAGAAAAACCAAGAGGAATGGTCCACCTGGAACGACACTGGCCCCAGTGACACAAACCACAACAAATCTGTTTAACAGTACATTAATGAAGTCGTAAACCATGCATATTTAATGTCTGACATACACAAATAGCGGGGGAGGGAGATAATTTCCTTAGCCTTCACTAGTGTTAGGCACTAGCAGAAACAGGCCTTGAAGATCATATCAAATTTCTACTTATCCATGTACAAATGATTTCGCTTTGAAGAATAGTATTTACAGACATTTTGATCTAATAATAATCTATATTTTAAACATAGTACTCAGAATAACATGCTGTTTTATTCTATGTAACATGATGACAGTCAAACACTGAAAGGTATAATGAATTTTATAAACTTATTGCTGAGTTCAACTTTCAACTACTTGAGAAGTCAGAACTACTCAACTTTCTAGTCATGTTGTAATAACATACTGATCTCTCTGCAATCATGAATTTCTAACTCTATGAACTAATATCAATAGTGTATTTTGTTTACAAAAATTTTCATATTATAAAAAATTTTCCCAAAAATATATTAATATACATGCATGTAATAAGTAACATTTTTTAAAAGGTCTATGTATTGCAGTAACTTAAGACAACAGACTAAGAATTCAGAAGAAATCCTGCACATTAAGCATACAGATGTAGTGTACACAGAATCACGGTCTTCAGTGGTGTTTCAGCCATCATGTTTATTCATCTGCATACAAATATTCACTACTCTATAACATTACCTAAATCATACAATAGATATGCTTAACTACTAACTGTATATGGCTGTGAATATTGTACATGTCTAGTTACTAAATGTATAATTGTACATTTATATTCAATAATGCATAGTCTATTTTACTTCCATCTACCCATTAAATGATTGCAGACTAGGAGTTAACTATACACAAGACATAGATTTAGTTTTCAGAGCATAACTGAAGTTCAGGGTTTACAAGTAAACCAATGGTTCAAATATTGATAAAATTGTTTTTACTTTTCTTTAACTGTATGTACCATATGCATTGCTATAGTATACAGTCACCAGGGTGTCATGTGATGGCTAGACCTTTCATTGCAATACAGGTATATTGTGGTTTCTTTTTCATTAAATAATCTGAGAAACCTTTCTGCACATAAAATTATAATGCATTACAATTTTTTGTACATCCACTAATAGTATGGAGCTTTTTTTTTTTTTTAAATAAAATGCCATATCCTTGTTTTTATCACCTGTGTGGTTTCTTATTGTATCTACAGGTCTACATAACCTTCAAATGATGTAAGATCACGTTTTCTGAAAAAATGAAAGAGATAATTCATCTCTAACCTCACAACCCTCTGTCAGATGTATCATGAATTCCATTATGCTACCTGTATATGTCAATATAACATTATTTTTAATTAAATGTCATCATGACACAGATAAAAATAAATCTAATCACTAATCAGTGTTCTTTGCAATCATAAATTTGCTCTGTATATACTATCATGTTGTACATATATCTTGAATATATAATATTTTTCATTATAATTCTAAGTTTTATACTAAGACAAAGAAGAATTTTATATACAAATGGTAAAAACAATTAGAGCAGTACAGTAACATGCACTGTGCTTGGCAGTGTCTTTAGTTCAATCCTGATTTTAAATCAATGAATAACTTATTTATTAATTCAAAAATACTTCAAAAATCTATGTAAATAATGCAAGAAAATGTTTACTTTGCTGTAAATACTTTCAAAACTTGCTAGTCAATATTTACATTTGATATGGAATCAATATTTACACTGTAACACACACACTACAGAAAAAGTCAATGGTTCTACTGACACAGTCCTCCAATCTAGCAGTGGAATGTTATTGATCTAACTGGACACGAAATAAACAAAACAAAAAAGAGAGAGAAAATGGGGCACAAATACTATGAAATATTGTTCTCAATCACAAGTCAAAAGAATTAAAGCCAAATTCTAAATGACATAATCGTGGTGTTTAAACGTCTCTATGACAAAAAAATCTATTCGAGTGTTTTGACCGGTAAGAACTAGTACAATGTCTACTTTGGAACATTTCCAACGTCATAATTCTTTTTACAACCTACATCTATCAACACAATATCCTAAAGAATAATTCACATCCGCTCAAATAGTACACATATAAATAGTTTCGTATTTCCTGGATGCACCTTTACTTCAGTTCCGCGTATCACTTTTTCAAAAAATAAACAATGAGTCATTGCATAATGCATTTACAGCAGGCTTACCTGAATGTAGAAATTTGGTCCTCAAAATTAAGCCTTTTCTTCTTTTTCTCACTAAGCCAGTACCCAACTCGCCTCATGCTGTCACTGTAAGTTACTGACTCACAAATCTTTATCACTTGCCGGATCGACTCCCATCTCCAGAATAAATATCAACCGGAAGTATTCTATGCACATTTTCGAACGTTTGTTAACACGAACACAGTTTATTCGGTTGCCATGCTTTGTGGTGCGTTTTTTCTTCCTTCTCTCTTTTTTTTTTTTTCCTTTTCTTTCTTTTTTATTTATTTTTCAAAAAAAAAAAGAAAAGAAAAGAAAACACTCACAAATTGTTGTATTCATATCAATCATGCGAGTACTATGCTGACTCTCCCAGAGTTTTATGTTGAGTAAATCATAAAGAATATTAAAATCCTGTATTAGTTGGCCATTAGAAACACCCTAGTTCAGGTCTCAAATTATCAGAAAATGGTATCAAATTCACCTTTGGGGGGTCCATTTTTTATTTTCAAATTCTGTTACCATGGCAACCAATTGACAACAACTATGTATATATTTCTTAAAAGTACACATATGAAAGATTTTAAAGGTCCATGAGGACATCTGCTGCTGGCCTGGGAATGGGTTGACATTCAATCAAGCACCTGCCATCCTGGGAGTAAAATTTCACCCAAACTGATGAAAATCAACCCATTTTCAACCTCTCGTGATTCAAACACACAAAATTTTCCCAGCATAATTACAGATTTCAACTTTGAGCACAAATTCTAACCTTTCCAACAAGACCAAAATTGCAATACGTCCCTTCATTCATTTTTAGATATTTTATAGTAAAATGGACAACCAGGAAGTCGGGCTCTCCCATATCTCACAGTCACAGTTTCGAATACCATAAAAAGCTACTGGATCAATGTGGAATGATAATCTCCCTATATTATGACCAAAATAAACAACATTGAGACTATTTAAATTCTATAATATACTTTTTTAACATATCTACATCTTAACATGGGCATTTTAGATGCGTATTGGCAATTGGCCAGGTGCATTGAGACTTTAGCATAGTAAGCATTAAAAATTAAAATTTTGAAAATTTTCAAATCAA
Source organism: Ostrea denselamellosa (assembly GCA_024699665.1). Lineage (NCBI taxonomy): Eukaryota > Metazoa > Mollusca > Bivalvia > Ostreida > Ostreidae > Ostrea > Ostrea denselamellosa. Next base: position 3,153,150 of record JAMZEH010000014.1, read on the forward strand.
AACGTGTTCATGTCCCTTTAATGCAATACTCCAGTAAGATATGTGTATAAGACAATACCAACAATGATCTACAAAAACAAATTTGGAGACAGGAGAAGACAGTTGATGGTTTTCCAAAATAGGAGGAACTCTGCGTTTCCATAACTGTCCTGCAACGGGAGCGAATAAAGTTGTCATCTCCATCTGTAAAAATGACAGAATAAAGAGTGAGGGGTTCCAAATGACTCAAACCCCCTGAGCTACTGCGAGCAGACATTGTCATATTTAGTGTAGAATCAAGTTGGTTAGGATTTTTCAAACCATGACATACCTTGAACATGAAGTCAACATATTAACATAATGTATTTGGCCTAGTTTAGTACACCTGAGCCAAAGCTCATGTGAGCTTATCTGTCCGCTGCCTTTCGTCGGCGGCGGCAGTGTCGTAAACTTTTCAGAATTTCATCTTCCAGTCCTCTCTAGAACCATCGGACCAATTTCAACCAAACGTGACAAAGAGAATCCTTGGATGAATGGAGATTCAAATTTGTTCAGTGAAAGGACATCTATCCCTCCAAACGTGGAGATAATCAAGAACAGGCAAAACTTAATATGGGGTCCCCGTTTTTAAAGATCTTTTAAAGAACCACTAGGGCAGAAAATATGAATGTATGTTGAATCTTCCTGACATAATGAAGATTCAGGTTTGTTCAAATTGTCCCCAGGGGTAGGGTGTGGCTACAATAAGATAGTAAATTTTTACACTGGGATACACAGGTAAAAAATTTTTTTCACAAAATAGAGCACCGCTAAACCGGTACATGATACACCCGTATACGTTATTAAACCATAAAATTTAAGTCCAAGGGCCATAACACCTTCAACAATTTTGGGACAGCATCCTCTTGTCATATATGCATATCTACACATTGCGATCTTTCTTTGTACCAAGTTTCATTAAAATCCCTCAAGTGTTTAGGAGGAGTTGCGAATACATATATAGTATTTTGCATAGAAAAAACTAAGTCCAAGGGCCATGACTCCTTTAAAAAAGGTGGATGGTGTTCCCCTTGCGTGTAGATTAAAGTTTGTTATTCCTGCATTTTCTAAAGAAAGTTCGAGTGTATTGTTAATGCTCTTGTCCGTCCGTCTGTCCGTCACACCTTTATCCTCATAATATTCCCCGTTAATTTTAAGCATTAACCAAGTAATATTTTTGGAATATGACAGGTAGTGTCCTGTAGATTTGCAATAAAATTTTGGAACTTACAATTTTACCCTGGGGGTATGAGGTTTAAAGTTTTTCTACAAAAAAGTTCTCTTACATTTTACGCAGTAACCAAATCATTTTTTTCTTTTTGGAAAATGATTGATGGTGCCCTGTAGAGGTGCGATAAGATTTCGGAATTTTTATTTTCACCCTTGGGTCCAAATAGTGGTAAAAAAAAACATGTGTTTTCTATTTTCGAAAAAAAAAAACCCAGAAAACCGAATGAATAAATAAATAAATAAAGGTTTTATTCCTCCAAATTATGGACCTGGGATCAAGGTAGGACTAGAATCGGGCATCGAATTTTCCAAATTACATGAATATAGTTCTGATTAGTGGGGGTGGGTGGGGTAGTCAACCAATATATCTTTATTTTGCATATATGTGAAAATAACAGATAATGCTCATTGTCCAAAAAATGGGGTGGGTGGGTCAGAGACTCAATATTGACATGTCAATCATTATTCAAAACTTCTTAAGTTAACTTTAATCGTTATGTCAATAGTTAAATATAATAACTCTTATACATACATACATACATACATATATATATATATATATATATATATATATATATATATCTTAGCAATAAGCATTTTTTCTCTCTTCTATATTATTTCACGGCACAATTTTAATCCTAGCTAATGTCAATAGTTAAAAATGACAACTCTTATATATATATATATATATATATATATATATATATATATATATATATATATATATATATATATCAATATATCAAGGCAATAAGTATTTTTTTTCTCGCTCTCTTCTATTTTATTTCCCGGAACAATTTAAACCTAGCTAACATCAATAGTTAAAGGTGATACTCTTATATCTCGTATATATATCAAATCAATAAGAATTTCTCTCTCTTCTTTTTTATTTCCCGGCACAATTTAAACTTAGCTAACGTCAGAAATCAGACTGGGGGAAGGGGTGGATTGAATAACCGCTTATTTCTTTTTTACTTCATAAAACTGAATAGGATGACGAGTCTATACAGAAGTGGAATGTATTTATATATATATATATATATATATATATATATATATATATATATATATATATAAAGGAAGACACCCATGGTTCTGTTAATAATTCAGTGAACAGCAAATAAGTATAACTGTAATATAACTAAAAGCTATTCCCAGACAACGCAGCAAACGTATTTACAATCTTCAAATGCACGCGCACGCATTTAAACTCGTTAAATACAGGAAGTTTCAAGTCTGATCAATATTTCCTCCCTTTTATTTCAAATATTAGCATATTTGCTGAAGACATATATACGTCTTATCAGAAAACGTGGAAGAAATTAAGCTGATTCTAAAAATTTCAATATTTTAAAGTCTTCCAAATTAGGACATTTTTGCGACGTTTGGTCCAAATGATCCAGTTGTAGGCTAAAGAATATTATTTTTATTTTCTAATTTCTTTGCCTACACAATGCAAATATTTAACATTTCTGATATTTTTAAGCGCTACAAGCAGATTAATTTTTGAGTGCAAAAAAGCAATTTAGACTACCGCGAGAGCAAATTAGTGTAGACAAACAAATTGCAGTACCCTCCATGTATTATAGAAAGTTCACCCAACTGAACGAGATCCAAATTTTAGTTGTTGAAGGATAAAATATTAAAACCTCATGCAATTCAATATAACAGTGCGTGCAATATCCGTGCAGAGATTTTTACAGGTCCCTTTGACTACCAGTAAAGGATAGCTTTCCGCTGTTGACAAATATGAATGTTTCCCTTTCACAGATGAAAAATTCCCTTCATATATATGAAATCCTCTAACTGAACAACTTCCTTACATAAAATAGAATATGAATTTTTTTTTTAAAATTGCGACTCCTTTTTATACATTCTACAATCATTTTCGGTCACTATCATATCCAGTAATATAAATATCAATCAGCGATTAGACATTTATTATACACTTGTTGTGAGATATCGTAATTTCTGAGAAGGGTTGTCCTCAATCCCGCCCCCACTCATTGGGATATTCCACCTACATCCTAAAAAAAATCCCCTAAATAAAAAGTAACATCTAATAGCTAGATGTGGCTTTTTTCACATGCTAGATGTGGAATCAATTGAATTGACGAGAACAGTAATTGATTTAATGCGCAATAATTGAATTGATGATATCTTCAAATAATCAAAGATATCTTCAATTAGTTGAGTTTTATGTTAATTTGGCAATTCCATAAACAAATATCACCTTTATAAAACACGATCACTAAAAATCTCTGATAAAAGTTTAATTGGAATTGTACTGGGTGGTTCCTTGAACAAAGTTATGAAATTGGTATGAACGGCTTCAAAAATTATCACGTTCTCAATCAAATTATCTCATTATGTCCAATGTTTGTTTTTATTCACATTTGATCAAGATACATCACGCGTGAACCATGCACATACAATACCAAATACTTCATTTCCAATTATGAGCTCCAAGAGGCACCACTTCTTGAATCACTTATATAGGGTGTTTCAAAAAACATTCAATCATTTCATTGGAAACAAAAATCAGATTTTGAAATCTATATGTATGTACATGTCATCCGAAAGAGTTCTTCATACATATTTCATGTTAACCTAGAGTCGCTCGCTGTTATTTAATGACACGGAATTTTCATTTTATTTTTTATTTAACTTTTATTTTATTATTTATTTATTTATTTTCATTTATTTATTTAATTTTACAAGTTAAGCTTCATTGTTAAACATATCTGCTCAGTCATATTTATACTAATTAGGGTAAAAATTCCATTTCTTGAGTACAAGTGTCTTAATTGATAAGAGTTTAATTTCAGGTCTACAATGTAGGACACTCGCATAAGGGCAGGGGTGGTCAATATCGGAGTTCATTTTTTAAAGTCACATCAACACATCTGAAATATATTTTAATTTGTCCATTGTCATTTGTTTTACATATAAGTTTGAATAGTTTGTACTCTCTCTCTCTCTCTCTCTCTCTCTCTCTCTCTCTCTCATATATATATATATATATATATATATATATATATATATATATATATATATATATATATATGATTTCCTTAAATTCTCGTCCTTTAAATGTTTTTCTCATTGTCCTAATTAGCTATATTTAATTCGTTAATATGACAATTTCAACAAATGTGTCATTATAAAAATCAAGCATTGAAAATTCAAAATGTGAGGTTTATCATATAAGTCAGATTTGACGTGTATTGACCTTATAATTAATATTAACTGAATGGTTTCTTTTTCTTTTAAATCTGCTTATTTAAATGTTCATTGTGGACTTTACACAAGCAGTAGACATGCTTGTACCTTTTATCTGAAACACCCTGTACACATATACATGCATATTCCGTTTTTTTCTGTGATAACTCTATATTTGCCATTCGCTGCTTGTCTATTGAAATCCAATGCTTGTCATTCGCAACTATGAAGACACATTTTGTTTCAGTCTAGTTGGATCCGGTATTTAGTGCCACGTGTTAATGTAGTCATTCCACATACTACGCGACCTTTATCGCGGTATTGTTGGGAATATTTTTTTCACCTTTTATTTAAACTTATTAATTAAATAACACTTAACTATATTATAGGATAACTTAGTTTGTGAGCTTATAGTTTGTCTTATGTGAAACCATTTTCCTGCACCATCGTTACAATATGGAAATCATTACTAAATATGGAGGCGAGTCAAAGTCAAATGATTTTCAACTGCAAAACAGCAGCGACTGAACAACACAGATATGTTTGAGTGTGCAATAGACCCAGTTACCACAGGCGCTCGACATTTTAAATACCTATAATAAAAAAAATCTTCCTACAACATTAACAACATCCTTAACCATAAAAAAGTACAGTCCTGTATTCCGCCTTACTTTAAGATGAAATCCACACCTTGTGTTTCATATAGATATACTTCCTCTATTGCATCCAAGTTATTTAATTATAAACAGACGTTGCAGTGCCTTGATATTGAACAATTACAACGAAGTCCTCCAAGGTGTTCATGTTCTTCTTCCTCATTTAATTACAGTCCCGCTGGTCATATCATTACATAAATATTGTACATAATGAGGATCTTAAGTCCCTGATTTTAAAAGGTCCTAAATTCCGAGAACCTCGCTCATTTAGATGGCGACATAACTTCATGGCCATCATGAATTCTGTGGAAGAATATGCCAGACGTTGGACGAAATCTGAGGGAGAAGAACTTGACACTTTGTCTGAGTAGATCAAAAGTATTCGAAAATTGTTAAAATCCCGCATTCACCATTTGATGGGAGAAAATGCGCACTATTTATCCTTCTGTTTTTAAGAAAGCTGAAGTGACGAATGAGTTACGTAGACTACATGAAAACCTTGTGCTAGTCCCAGTGGATAAAGCAAGTAACAACATTTGTCTTTGTTTGTAAAAGTTACTATCATAAATGTTTTTTAAATGAATTGGGATTTATTCAACATCTGGGAATCCTACTTATACTCGAAGCAATCTTACAAAGGATGAAATTCTTCATAATCATCTTTCAGTTTCTTCGACATTCCTAAGAATCAGGATCAGTTTGAATTACCATACCTTTATTGGATTCCAAAATTACATAAAAATCCTTACAAAGATACATTGGTTCCAGTAAGTGCTCTTCCAAGCCTTTATCTTTATTACTAAATAAACTGCTAAAAGCTGTTAAAGAGTCACTTCAGAGATACTGTTCCACTACATATTCCAGATGTGGTGTCAATCAGATGTGGATTCTCAAAAACTCTAAGGAAATTTTGGAAAATCTAAAGTCTCAGGACTTTTCTAAAATTGACAGCATCAAAACGTTTGATTTCTCCACACTTTATACAACAATTACTCACGACAACTTAAAATCTAGACTTTTTCAGGTCATAAATAATTGCTTTTTGAACAAAAACAGCATTCGAAAATACAAATTTCTAGTGATTGGAAAATAAGGTACAAATTTTGTTAGACACCACTCCGATAGCCCGCACAAGTACTCTGAAGCAGACATTAAGAGTATGCTTGGCTTTCTTGTAGATAACATTTACGTAGTGTTTGGAGACCAAGTCTACCAACAATCCATTGGCATTCCCATGGGCACTAATTGTGCTCCCTTATTGGCAGATTTATTTTTATATTCATGTGAAGCGGAATTTGTTCAGAAACTGTTACAGGATAACTTGACTGTCCTTCAACCATACATATAGATATATCAATGCCGTCTTATCAATCAACAATCATAATTTTTTATAATTATTTCCATTTGATATATCCCGATGAACCCGAAATGAAGGACACTACAGAATTTGACGTGTCTGCTTTTGTATATTTTACTTAATATCGACTCTAATGGCAGACTGGCAACTACATTACAAGCATGATGACTTCAACTTTGCAATCATCAAACTTTCCATATCTATGTAGTAATATACCACTTTCGCCTGCTTATGGTGTGTATATCTCCCAGTTGATTCAATACGCGAGAGCATGCCATGCGTGTGAGAATTTTTTAAAGCGAGGTCAACTACTGACAAAAAAGTTGATGTTGCAGGGTTATAACGAATATCGTTTGAAGTCATCATTTTACAAATTTTACGGTCGCTATAATGACCTTGTTTGCGATTACAAAGCGTCTCTGAGACATATGTTGAATGATTTGTTTCATACCCTTTGTTAGACTGTCATTTTTCATACTAACTTTGACTACTGGTAATCCCGTATACATAATTTCGACTAAGGGCTCACTACGAGTGTGATCGGTCAGCAGAGGATGCTTACTCCTCCATGTCACCTGATCCTACCTTCGCTTTGTCGGAGGTCCGTGTTGCCCTATACTCGAATTTGTAATGTCTTTGGGATTTATGATTACGATTAACACATTGTTTACTTCACCATTCGATATTGTAATCGAACAATAATTATTGTAAAATATGTTTTGTACCTCATATACAACTAAACGTGGTCTGAGCGAATCATAAAATTCCTCCGCCGCAATCTGAAACACTGTCCGAAGTCATGTCACAAGACTGCATACCGTGCGCTCCACCGATCGTATGAGACCACCATCTTCGTAAAAGACATACTATACTTGACAAAAAAAGTTAAGGGTTATGAAAATCTTCATTTATAATTTCTATATCGAAAACGTATATTTAATCAAATTAAATAACAAAGTTTCTTATGTAAAGTAACGGCACACATTTGATAAAAAAAAAACTAATGGTAAATGTTCACTTTTTCACTTGGACAGAAGAAGACTAACAATTATGGAGATCCTCCTAATGAGAGTGAATTTCCATATCCAGTAACTGCATAATTTGTTTAATTAAAAAACGGCAATTGATCCAACAAATGTCAATACTTTGTATGGTCTCCCCTTGCCTGAATAACAGCCCTGCATCGTCTGGGGAAACTTTGAATGAGTAAACGGATGATCTTTTGGAGAATGTGATCCCATTCCTCTAACAGAGCAACTTCAAGTTCATTGGTATTGATTGGAGCAGGATCCCGTTGCTGAATCTGCCACTGTAGAACATCCCAGACACGTCCTATAGGATCGACGTCTAGTGACTTCGAAGGCCATTCCATTCTCTTGCTAGTCTCTGCCTCAAGGTACTGGTTCACGATGCTTGCTCTGTATGACCTGGTGTTATCATCCATCAAAATAAATTCTGTACCTATGGCCCCAGAAAATAGTATCACAACTGGGTGAAGAATCTTATCTCTATATCTGATACCGGTCACTGCTCAATTTCTGATGATGTACAACTTCGTGGACTCTTGAATAGAAATGCCTCCCCACACCATAACAGAACCATCACCAAAGCGATCATGTTGAGCCATACAGCAGTCACTAAAACGTTCCTTTTTCTGTCTCCACACTTGAGGCCTTCCATCATTAAATTCCACACAGAATTTGGATTCGTCTGTAAAGAGTACGGATCTCTTACTCTGTGGTCTCTCACCTCTAGTCGTCGCGGGTTCAAATCCCGCTCGCGCCGATATATGCGAGAAAGTTTGCCAGTTTACTTTCGGAAGGTCGGTGGTCTCTTCCCGGATACATTGTATCTGGGTTCTCTCCTCCACCAACAAAAACTGGACGCCACCAGATAACTGAAAAATTGTGGCGGAAAAACAAACAAACAAACAAGTTGGCGGTCGTGCCACACTGTCGTACATCGTGGTGTTCCACTCCGAGGTCTTTTCTGGACTGATCTTGTTTCCTGAAGTCTTTGCCACAACCGACCAATGACGCTCTGTAACTTGTTCATCAATCTACGCACTACACCTCGTGACATTCCAGTTTGTAGCATCCCTATGGCCCTACCGCCTTCCTGTACATTAAGACGTCGTCTTTGAGGCATCACCTGTAATTCATTTGTGTATAAAAGATGTTTAATTGTCCTTATTTATTTCAGCATGAAGTATTGACAGTAGTTCATTAAAGACATGCTTACAAGTTTTTCTCTGCAATGCTTTTCCGTTTGGCTTCTAACACGAGGACTGATAAGTCAGTGACGTGTAACAAACAACATTTGTGGTGATGGTTAATCATACACATCATTTTAAAACAAATTTAGAATTCAGATTCTTTTTTAAATTTAACTATATCATATATAACCCATAACCTTTTGTTGAGTATATTTAAAGGTCAAGCAAATACTGCGTGAAGCGACCTGTTTTATAACAGGGTTCTACACATCCGGAGACTTAGCAGGCTGAATAGCCTGGATTCACCACCCCTTCAGGGCAGAAGAAAGGCCAATCGCCTGGAGTTTTCTACAAGGTGATCGGGGACATCTCGTGACTATTTAACTCTACTACATGCCAATATAGACACGTATATGTTGCAAAAAAAATTGCCGACTAGTTAAAATATTTTACTAAAACAATACCAAGTGTTCCAAATCATAAACATGAAACAGTGAAGTCTTTAAAAAAAAAAACGTAGTGGACTGAAACCACCAAGATGAGAGCTGTGGATCGGAACCACCTGGATGAGAGCTGTGGATTGGAACCACCTGGATGAGAGCTGTGGACCGGAACCACCTAGATGAGAGCTGTGGATTGGAACCACCTGGATGAGAGCTGTGGACTGGAACCACCTGGATGAGAGCTATGGCCTGCAGTTTCCATGCAGCCGTTCAAGTGTGCCCGCGTTCTGTCTTCCGCTTAACTTATGAATTTTATATATATACCGAGAAAAATAAGTTTTGCAATTGTTTTTACAAAGGCTTCATTTTACAATATTTTTCTCGAATGTTATATTATGTTTCTCCTTAAAATCAGAACAAGGAAACTTAAAAAAAAAAAAAAAACACAAAGATTTTTTTTTTCGATTTGACACGTAGAAACGTGCCGTCCAGCGTTGTGACAATTCAACATTACAATAGGATATGCTCGAATGATCAAGGCCTGGGAAGAATTGTCTATTCAAACAACTTTTCGAACACGCTTGTTAAAGAAAACCGATGAGAAACTGCGAAAACGTGTAATGGGGAAACGACCAGGACTTTCTGAAACTGAACGTCAAAGGGCTATAGGGATGCTAACAGCTGGTTCCTCACAGAAAGATGGCTCCCAACACTTTAATGTGCATCCGTCCACCATATGCCGTCTTTTGAACCTATTTCGGACCACTGGACACGTTAGTGATCGGCAACGTTCAGGACGTCCACGGAAAACGACTGTTAGACAAGGTCGTTTTATTGTTACGATGTCGAGACGAAATCGTTTCATGTCATCTCCTAAAGTTGCAGAAGAGTTACGCCGCGCTACTGGAGTACGGTTATGTGGACAAAGTGTAAGAAACAGGTTCCGTTAAGCACGTTTGCGCGCTCGAAGACCTCTAACTGCAGTGCCACTAACTAAACGTCATCGACAATCCCGCCTTGCATGGGCCAACACGCATCGTCCCTGGATTCAACGGCAATGGAATGAGGTGCTTTTTACCGATGAGTCACGTTTTAACGTTGATTTTGCAGATGGAAGAGTTCGTGTTTGGAGACACAGAAATGAGCGATATGACCAAGAAAACATCATCCAACATGATCGCTACGGCGGCGGAAGTGTTATGGTTTGGGGTGGAATAAGCCAACAGGGTAAAACTGACCTCGTGACAATAAATGGAACATTAAATTCTCAGAGATACTGTAACGAGATCGTCGTTCCTGTCGTTGTTCCATTCTTGCGTCAAGGAAATGCGACCATTTTCCAGCAAGACAATGCCCGTCCGCACACTGCACGGCATACACAAGGCATTCTCCATCAGAATAATGTTGAAGTATCGAATTGGCCCGCGCGATCGCCGGATTTGTCACCTATTGAACACGTTTGGGACATTCTTGGTCGTCGTTTAAGACAGCGACATAACAGTTGCCGAACTTACCCATGCGCTGCAGCAGGAGTGGGACCAGATCACCATGGTTGCGATAAGGAACCTGATAAGGAGCATGAGGCGCCGTTTTATGGCTGTTATTGTTGCAAATGGAGGCCATACAAGATACTGAAATTGAATGTGACTTTACGACCCTACCCTTTATCAGTTTAACGTTCTTTTCATGCGTAATGGAACAAGATTTGTCGATCAAATTGGACCTTTTTTGTTTTGTGATGACAACCCCATGTATCAATTTCATTAATGAATAGTATATATTATTTTCATTACTGTGTGTTTCATTAAATACTTTAAATTGCTAAACTTATTTTGCTATATATATATATATATATATATATATATATATATATATATATATATATATCCAGATTCAGACCTCGTCCGTTCTTCTTATTATTATATTCTTATATATTATGTATATGCGTAAACTTTTTCTCGCTATTATCTTGTCCTTCACGTGCACCATTGACTATTGAATAAGATAATCACTGCTAACAGATCACGACGTCTACGTTGAGTTATGCTGGACAGCGATAGACATCAAAAACTGCATCAAACTACTCCCCATTGCGCTTAGATTCCCATTAAAACTTTTTCTACAGTGATTTCAGAATTTATAAACCTAAATGTAAACACATTCCACAAACACAATCTCACAAGATAGCAATTTTCTTCAGATGGGCATAGGGCCTCCAAAGCTTCTGTCTTGGACTGCATGTTTAGCCTTACTCTTGGATATGTAGATAGGTCTCAAAGTCTGGGGTTCGTCTCCATATTCTTGCTGGATGCCCTATTCTTCGTTCAATGAATGATGCGTCTTATGATTTTGTTGTGTGCTTTTCTTACGATATGTCCAACCCAACGCCATTTGCTCTCTTCTATGATATCTGTTAATTATACTAAGGAAAAAGTCCGAAAACTCTCCTTTCTGTGAGAGAAAGAACTGTTTTTGCTCTCTCACAGAATGGACAGTTTGAGGATTTTACCCTACTTAACATTTTCTCTATTGTTAATTTAATAGGCTGTTCCAGGTGATGGTTATGTGTTTTGTATTATTATGTAACACTATGAGTGGCATTTCAAAACAAAACAACAAAAGAGTGGTAAATTTAGATTTAAATGATGACTCTCTTAATTACTGACTACTACCCATGTAAACTCCCATGTGTGAACATGTCTTCATCGGATGTAACAAATATATTTCTAAATCAAAATAAATATCCTGAGGAAAGCGTCAATACAGATGGAATTTAGAGCGACATATACACTAGATATGAAAATAAAATAGCAGACCACAGCAGCAGAGTTAGTGAAATAATTCATGTAAAGGTGAAGGTAACTAAGAGTATTCAATCTCGTAATTCCTATAACAAATACAAATCAGAGAGATGGGCAAACACTTATCCCTGGACATACCAGAGGTGGGATCAGGTTCCTAGGAGGAGGAAACATTCCCTGTCGACCCGTCACACCCGCCGTGAGCCCTACATCCCAATCAGGTAAACGAAGTAATCCTTAGTCAGAATCAGTGTGTCAAGAATGGCTTAACAATTGGTATGAAACACGTCACACAGCATTTGACTTAATGGAAAGTTGTATTGGCAAACTAGATCGTTATAACAACCATAAAATTTGCGAAACGCTGACTTTAGACGAGATTGTACAAACCCCTGTAACATCAACTCCTTTGTCAGTTGCCTGCCTCGATTTAAAAACTGAACAAGCTCGTGTGTATCGAATCAGTTGGGATATAAACAACATATGCAGGTGATGATGGAATATTGCCACTTAGATAAGGAAAGTTGACGATGGAGAAATTCAAAATATCTAAGAACGAAGCAGATGTGGAAGACTCTATGGTGTCTTTAATATCAAGTTTATTGGGATATATCGAATCGATATATGAATGAAAATGATCTTTGTTGATAGATAAAACGTCATCGATATATCTAAATGTCGAATTGAAGGTCACAGCAAGAGATTTTTTCTTCTCATGTAGAAGCTTTTGAATGAATTCTGCTTCAATAGAATATAAAAACAGGTCAGCTAACAAAGGCGCACAATTCACGCCCATGGGAATTTCAACAGACTGTTGGAAGACCCGATCACCAAAGACTACGAAGATATTGTCATTCAGGAACTCTAGCATCTTTTTAATATCAACTTCAGAGTACTTGTGCGTGAAGTCAGAGTGTGTTTAACAAAATAATTTTTGGAATGACCTATCACTAGATATGAATATTTCCTTTTACCATTTTTGTGCGTCAAACCTAAGACGTTAAAATAGGTAGTGATTGCTCCTTCGCCAAGAGATCGGCATTACGAAGTGAGAGTCACGGGTCTTTCGGATGGGACCTTATAAACGGAGGTCCCGTGTCGCAGCAGGTGTGGCACGTAAAAGAACCCTCACTGCTAAAAGCCATTAGTGCTAAGCATAGGTCTAAATTTGCAGCCCCGTCACCGGTAATAGTGACAGTCGCCGGATAGCTGAAAAATTGCTCAGGCGACTATAAATAAAAAACAAACAAACAAATACCATTTTTGTTGACGAAGCAACTGTCTATGATATCAAAAGGTCTAGTCTTTAGTTTATTGTGAGGTATGGTCGTGTAAAATGTTATAAAATCATACGTTTTAATGTTGTTAATTTGAGAAAAGTTTTGTGATTTCAAATTCATTAAAAGTTCTTTAGAATTTTTAAGAATCCACATTTGATTTACACCTTTTCTGACATATGTAGTAGCACAGTACATTTGAAGTTTCTCCTTCACAGCAGTTAATATTTTCGTGAGGAGTAGAAATAGGGGCTTGGTAGAATATTTACTAGATCCAACAATGTATCTTTGTAAGGGTTTTTGTGGTGTTTGGAGATCCAGTATAGGTACGGTAACTCACGTTCATCCGCTCCATTGACTGGTATATTAAATGTATTTAAAACTGAAGCATGATTTTTAAGAATTTCATCTTTTGAAAAGACAGTTGGAGTATAAGTGCGATTATTAAATGTGGAATTAATGCCAAGTTCGTTTAGAATACAGTTGTAATAATGAGCCTTACAAACAGATACAATGTTATTACAAGCTTTGTCAGCTGGAAACAAAACATATTCCTCGTATAGCCTATCTAACTCTTTTATCACTTCTGGTTTACTAAACACAAAAGGATAGATAGTACGCATTTTTGTTTTGACATGTCTAATACGGGATTTTAATATTCCTCTTATACTTTTTATCCATTCTGATAAGTTCTACTTTTTCAGATTAACCCATCGTCTGTCATTATCTTCGACAAAATTCATAATAGAGACGAAATTCTGTCGCCAATTGAAAGACCGAGGTTCTATGAATTTAGGACCTTTCAAAATAAGTGATTTTAAGTCTTCATTTTTAACTATATCAACATTGCCAGCAATAACATGTCCATATAGTTAAACGAATCCGAGGGATAAGAACACGTAGGTGGATTGAGTAGAAGATGGTCTATATCTAGGCAATACAAAGTTTGTTTGTAGTTAAAAAGTTTGGATGCAATTGTGGAAGTATATCTGTAGGAAATACAAGGTATAGACTTGAACTTGAAATACTCTGAAATACAAGACTGGACTTTTTTATGACGAAGAATGTTGCTTACATTGATGGCATCAATTCCTTTGTCAGTAAATTGGAGTTTAAGGAACTGGCGGCTTGTTTCGGAAGTAATATCATCCAAAACCCACGGTGGTTTCAAGAGCCTGTGATGGACAACATCCATAATCATAGAATTCAGTCTATATTCTGGTGTGGAAAAATCCACATATGGACTAGTTTTGGTTTCTTCAAATAACGTATTCAAACACTCAATGGAATAGAGTAGAGTTTTGTGCGAATATGATGTGGACCTACTTACTTGTTGACGTAAGGTAAAAGCTAGCCAAGTATGACATCATGTATACTAGGTCTTTTGTATGAACGATGTCCATGGCTGCGTTTACGTCCATGTGTATTAGGAAAAAGTCGCCTCACATTCACGTTATTTCCTACATTACGTTACCTGTAGCAGTACATTAAGTTACCTGTAGCAGTACATTAAGTTATCTGTAGCAGTACATTACGTTACCTGAAACAGTACATTAAGTTACCTGTAGCAGTACATTGTTACCTAACACAGTACGTTATGTTAACTGTAGCAGTACATTACGTTACCTGTAACAGTACATTAAGTTACCTGCAACAGTGCATTAAGTTAAGAATCGACAGGTTTTTTCTCAACTTAATGTACAGTTACAGGTGACTTAATGTACTTTTTTTTTCAAAAATCAAAATCTGTTATGCCATATAATGTACAGCAAACACGAAAGGTTATATAACGAGAACTTTTTAAGTCAGTTGGTTCTTCTCCATGTACAATTCTGAACTGAATATTTTTTCAGCACCTTATTCTGAGGAATTGGGGGAGGCATTGTTTACGAACTCTTGGAGTCTGCTATCTGTCCGTTTTGTTTCACTTCTTGTTTTAAAAAGAAGTGAAATTCGTCTTCAACTAAATTTCCTGTACAATTTTTGCAGATTCTTTCAAGTCCAGGAAGAAAGAACGATGTTATCAACCAGATTCAATAACGTTTTGTGTGACCTTGATATATATATATATATATAAATATATATATATATATATATATATATATATATATATATATATATATATATATCTCAATATCTCACAAATCCGAGTATACACTCAATCGACTTTGTGATACTTTATTATACTACTACTTTTGTGTAGATTTTCTATATTTCTGTGTGTGTGTGTGTGTGTGTGTGTGTGTGTGTGTGTGTGTGTGTCTGTGTGTGTGTGTGTGAGAGAGAGAGAGAGAGAGAGAGAGAGAGAGAGAGAGAGAGAGAATATTCATATGCGATATTTCAGTGTGTAAATCAAGTTTACCATCATTCAAATTGTTATCTATATTCATTTCCAATCTGTTAAATATTTGAAGGACAGCATTTTATTTTATTTTTAGCGAAGAGTTATAAAAATTACATTAAAAATATTCATAAAAAATTACTAAATGAAGAATACCAAGCTGCTTTGTGGTTATGATGCAACTGTTTACTACATGTGATGGACATTTTTCAAAAGTGATAATTCATCCAGATTTCTAATCTGTAACTCGTTATATTGACTACATTATAATGCAGTGTCTCTACTCAACTCAGCACTTTGTCTGGTCGAGGATTTTCTAATCAACTCAGAAAGTCACATGGTTAACAGATTTTTCATTTATTTTATTTATCATATGGATATTTAAAAATGAAATGTAGATCATCTTCTGTCTCTTTCAAATCACAATAAAACATAAGTATGCTCAGTCAACAAAAGAGGACATACGCGCCCGTCTTAAATCCGCCACTGCTGTTTCCCTTGTTTTCCGGAGAACACCACATACTTAAAAATATTTCACAATATGGCGCGCTATGTCAACATATCGATTCTGCGCAACAATCAACTGGTAATCCCTCAGATGAGGCACTTTCTATTTATAGAAAACGGACGTGGATTGGTTGTATACAGAGTCCATTCGGCAGGGTTGCTAGAATGTCGAATGAGGGCGACGTAAAATTTATAAAGTGTGTGGTGGTGGGGGACGGGGCAGTGGGTAAAACGTGTATGTTAATGAGCTATGCCACAAACAAGTTCCCTACGGAATATGTTCCCACTGTGTTCGACAATTATGCAGGTATGTTGTAAAATCTAAATGGTCCAGTCCGTGGGACAACACGGATATGATTGTTTGTATTATATTTATTCCTTGGTCATTAACGTCTCATTTAATCGGTTTTCGTTGTACCTGATCAGAATATGAAGGGAGGTGGCATGAAAATTTAGAGCCATGTTGAAATGTGGGGGTTTGGAGTGTGTTGTTTTGATGCGCTATGTGCATGGTTGACCCTGATTCATAGGGCATTGGGATTTTAAATGTAACAACACACAATGCTCTATACCTCGGGGCCACACGATAAGACACGGGGCGGTCACTTTTACATATGTATATCGTACTTATGCATGTACTAGAACTGATTACTGGGTTTATGGTATGTCGGGTTGGTGAATGAATCTACCGTATAATGACTGCTAAAACAGTCACTTCCTGTAATTAATAGGTACTTACGTACAGCTTTGTCAGGGGAAATTGAGTAACTTCTAATGACATGCCTTATCGCATCATTCAACGTCACAAACAGCTGGGCAAAATATGCACGAACACAGCCTCTCGGTGCGTTGTACACGGGGGGAATTCCAGAGAAGGGCAAGAGGTCGCCCATCTTCTGGGAAATTATGTCAAAAATGGATGTACTTTCCCCATGCAGCAGTCGGAGGTGGACACAAAAAAATATGCTCACACAGATCACATGGAAGTATATGTACAGACACATAGACTAGCTAAGATGATTCAATTGATATTTTTCATCATTATCGTAATTTTAATGATTTTTTCTCTCTCTCCATTGATAATCTTTATTAAGTAGTGGTGAAGCACTAGCACCAATTCTCCAGCCAAATCGGTAAGGCATTGTTATAATGATATAGATTAAAACGTGCAACTTTCATATCGCATCCAATATCAATCCTTCATTACTCCATACACGAGCCGACAGGAACCGATATTATGATGACTTGCAATATCGTATACTTTAGAATAAAATAGTAAAAAAAAAAAATAAATAAATAGATAAAAATAAACCTATTCAATATTGATAAGATCTGCAATATCTATTGTGTTTACAGATAGTAAATTCCATGGTGATAATTACACGTATACACACAAGGAAATTGGCAACACATGCAATATTCTTTTTATATTTTACAATTTTGGTACCTTTGGATTTATAACGCTATGATGCACGTGGAAGGAATTGAAATTTCCTGAATATAATGAATCAGAATGTGGTGCAAACAAGACTTGCTTGTTAAACATAACTGTCCCGTGATCGTGGCCAAGTTTTCGTTATGTACACTATGGTAAAAGTAATTAAGTGGGGCGGGGGTACTATTAGCAATAGCATATAGCAACAGAGGCCATGCTGTGCTCTTTGACCTTGTGACCCCAAATAAAATTTCAGACAAGCCTTCCTTCCATTAAACGAACCAATGGTGAAAATATGAACATCTGTTAATCTAAACTATTTTCACTGAGAAAAAAAATTGTTAGCAACAGTTACACCCTTAGACCCCATGAACAATCCATACAAGTTTAAATTTTTGAGAAACCAATTATCATTTTTAGAAAAAGAGGACACGTCATTAGATCCCAAGACAATCGGAGTCAACTTTTCAATAGTAATGCCTTTGATGCAAGGATAAAACCTCTACCTCTTACAATTCAAAAGGTTAAAAATACAGACAGAAAACGATATGCCCGCAGAATCATGAAAACACTACTTTGTGTAATTTATTTTTAACAAATAAATGTATACACATCTCACAAGCAAGGGTTTTATGTACGTTGATAGTCTACGCATAAAATGTGCTATTGTTAATGGTAAAAATAGAATTACCTGAAAACTACCTGGACACACACACACGTGTGTGTGTGTGTGTGTGTGTGTGTGTGTGTGTGTGTGTGTGTGTGTGTGTGTGTGTGTGTGTGTGTGTGTGTGTGTGTGTATTATATGTATAATTGTGTTTTGTTCTTACAGTTAACGTGAAAGTGAAGGAACAAGATTACCAGCTAGGGCTGTTTGACACTGCAGGCCAGGTAAGAATCAGTCTGTATGATGAGGCAGTGACTATTCAACTTGGACTTGCGGGTACCGCAACGGTTGTTGGTCTTTTCTAGATACCGATTTAATACGAAATTTCATATTTCTAATAAAATTCATACATGAAATAGGTGCCGACATTTCTAAATACTATAAGAATTTCTAAACACTCGTCAAGGACACCCTTTGTGTTGTGTTTTCGTGACAGTAGGCGACTGTAAGCCCCCGATGTATAATTTTAGATCAATCACGCTACACACAGACCCGTTCAGTTGTAAAAGTGAATTTTGTGTGACAAACGGCCTCAGTTATTTACCCTTCTGCTGTTCAGCATTTTACAGGTGTGCAATGAAAACAATTGCTACTGCCTGACCGCCACTTTAAAGTCAACTGCATATATATGCACGTATAGTTTTGAAGTGTTATACAGATAACATATCGTATTTTGTTTTTACGAGTTATTTCAAAATGGCTGGGTAAATTATAAAATATGTTGGGGGTCAACCCACAGGTAATATGACTCATTTTTGTATCTCTCACCTGAAAATAAATCATATTTTGGCCAAGAAGACGACAGTGTTATGTTGTTGCCAGTGAACACGTGAAATAAAAAAAAAATAAGGCCACATCTTTTATATTTTTATATGTATTTCCTCTGTTATGTTGTAGAAATATCACTAACAGTTTTTGAAAAAAAAAATTATGACTTAATCCATCAGTCACGTTTCAGCATTTTTTCCCCCTTCAATTACAGGAAGAATACCAGGGTCTTCGTCTACTGTCGTATCCAGGAACTCATGTTTTTCTCATGTGTTTCTCTATTGTAATGCCAGAATCCATGAAGAATTTAGAACTTAAATGGATTCCGGAAGTGAGGCACCAAGTGCCTGCCGCAGCCTACATCTTAGTGGGCACTCAGGTGGACTTAAGAGACGATGAAAAAATAGGTCAGAAACTACAAAAACGGCGACAAAAACCGGTGACTTTAGAGGAAGGACAAAAATTAGCGAAACGGTTAAATTGTGACTGTTACGTGGAATGTTCAGCGTTAACACGACAGGGCCTAAAGGACGTCTTTGACGAGGCGCTCATATCGGTTCTAGATCCCAAAGTGAAGAAGAAAACTTCATCCGGGAGGAGATTTAAATGTGCAATTCTGTGATAAAGCTTTGTTTTCAATGCATAAATATTATGTAGGAATTTCTCTCGATTTCCGCGTAGTTGGTTTACAGTGCTGAAATAGTACAACTTATTGATTTCAGTAATAATTATTTAGTGCCTTCATCATTTTCAGTAGATTAAGTACTGTTTCAGAAACATTTAGTTATGATTTCTTGGCATAATACACTTGTACAGTGTTTATTACATATGGATTTCTTTACAAAATATTCATATTTATTGGAAAGTCACATTAGAGATTTATCTTTGTTGTTGAGTAAAACTGAGAATATTTTACTATCTGTTAGCTATGAAAGGAATTTTAACGAAGACTTACCTAATACTTATATATTATTGTCTCAATTGATACTGGCCCAATTTTTATATTATTATGTTATTTACATTTGAATTAACTAATTAATTAGTATTCTATTGCTTCCCCCTGTCTGATCAAACTCCAGTGTATTCTCCGTAGATCCATCTGTGTACACCGCTTTCTTTCCATGTCTTCCTTTCCCCAGCTGATTTTGTTATGTTTTATCACAATTTATGAAGTGTTCATCATTATTTTATAAATATTGATGTTAATAATATAAGTTTTACTTATTACCATGCATTTTTAAATTAAATTATATAAGGTTATAGAATTCTCTTATTTGTCATACACTGAAATGCATCCCATATAAGTTGATTGATTGATTGTTTGTTTTACGTCCCGTCGAGAATTTTTCACTCATATTGAGACGTCACCAGCTGTAGGTGAAGTACCTCAAATTTAGACCTATGCTTAGCGCTCAGGACCGTAGCAGTGAGGGTTCTTTAACGTGTCAATGCCTACCGTGACACGGGACCTCCGTTTTTAAGGTCATATCCGAAAGACCCGTGATTCTCACTTCTAAATGCCGAGCGTTTGGCGAAGGAGCAATCACTACCCATTTTTCGTATTAGGTTTGACGCGTCCATTGCACGAGCGGGGCTCGAACTCACGACCTCCCGGTTACGAAGCTTCCATATAAGTGAATTATTATATAATCACGGGCGTAATTTCAAGATCTTAATCATTTAACAGTTCTCATACAATAGCAGATATATATTTTTGTCTCTCGATCTCTTACACAGAGTTAGCATTTAACAGTTCTTCAACTACAGTTATAATTTCTGTCTCTCAGTCTGTTACACAGAGTTAGCATTTAACAGTTCTACATCAACAGATGACCCCGGGGATTCCATTGGGTAGGGGTTTTGATGTATAGACAATGTCTCTCTTTATACGCCAAATGCTGTGCTCATATACGTACATATTACGGGATATCAAAGACTGGTTGTTGTCAGCGATCACTCGAAACACTAGAGATGCACTAAACAAGTAGGCCAGACCCACTCAACACTCTCATCCTCTCCTCGGCCTCTTACACAATTCAACGCAGTTCAAACAATTCAGTCGTTTGCAGTGTTCACACAATTTCCCCGTGCATGTATATTGCTATCAATTCCTAGCTTTTAAATCGTAGTACCGTAAATTCCTCTATCACGCATTTCCTCCTGGCAGAGTGAATCCCCTGTGCAGATGTTTGGTGTTCTTTCACACCTTGTTGTTAGGGGATGTCCGGATAGCATTGTGGTAACGCAGTTCGATTGTCATCGCCGCTGTGACCCAAATTCGAACCTCGGGATCGGCAGTGGTTGTATATGAGAGGTTAATGCAGTTTCCCCATGTATTTCGGTTTCCCCATCACCTCAAAGACCCCTTTTAGCACGAAAAGATTGAATATAATTTGTTGAAATTGTTTGTTAATTGTCGTCAAATGGATAAAGTTTAAACCTTGTTATTTTTAAGGTTTTCATATCAAACCATATTCGTGTGTGTGTGTGTGTGTACGTGTGCCGATCTCCATCTCTGTGAAAAGTAAAGTTGTCGACATAATCTTTAGAAAAGTGTCTTTATTAACTTTCAAAGCAATATTCAGTAAGGGATACAAGACGAAGATGGTCTAATATGTCAGATACGGGACTGGCACGAGCCGCGTAGCGGCGAGTGATCAGTCCCGTATCTGACATAATAGACCATCGGAGTCTTGAATCTTACTTAAAACATTGTTCTATCTAAAACAAATGCATTTAAACGCAAAAAGCACGTACAAATGTACGTTAGTATATACAAATATATTTATCTTTCGTTTCGGATTTGTTTTTAATATTTCATATACATGTATTAGAATTCACAAACTTTAATGACAAGGTCAACTCTTGTCTTTAATTTAAAAAGAAATATTAGCTCATCATTTCAATTGTCATAATACGATACTCCTCGAAACAGGGGAAAGCGATTCGAACGCTTCTATTGTTTTTATTGTCAGTCCTGTATTTCTCATAATATTGGCCTGCTTTTAATAATATTGGCCTGCTCTTCATAATACTGGACTATGTTCAGTGCAATATGAAAAATAAAGTACTGTCAAGACAATGAACTGACGTCACAACAATGTTTTAACAGAAAATATAGTACAGAGGATATAAAAATCATTACATTCGAACAATAAGACAGCTTTTATTAAATTTTATTTTGCTGGCTCTTCAAACATGAAAAATTTAATTATATATCGAGGATGTATCCTATCTTCCCGTGAGGACCCGGATTAGAATAGGTCCTCAGTAGCCTTTGCTTGTCGTAATCGGCGACTAAATGGAGCAGTCCGAAAAACCGAGGTCCCGTGTCACAGCAGGTGTGGCTTGATAAAAATCCCTCCCTGCTCAAGGGCCCTGAGCGTCGAGGATAGGTCTAAATTATGCAGCCCTTCACCGGCAATGGTAACGTCTCCATATGAGTGAAAAATTCTCGAGCGGGACGTTAAACAATATATAATCAATCATATCCTATCTTACGAGTGAAATAAATTCCATATCAACTACAAAGCATTGAATATTTTCCTTTTGTTTTAGAACATGTTTAATGTTTTATTTCAATCTTAAAGGTCTCCGTGTGGGTCCTCAGTACCCCATGCTTGTCGTAAGAGGCAACTAAATGGGGCGGTCCTTCGGATGAGACTGCAAAATCCGAGGCCGCGTGTCACAGCAGGTGTGGCACGTAAAAGATCCCTCCATGCTCAAAGGCCATAAGCGTCGAGTATAGGCCTAAATTTTGCAGCCCTTCACCTGCAATGATGACCTCTCCATATGAATGAAAAATTTTCAAGCTGGACGTTAAACAATATATAATCAATAAATCTTAAAGGATGCATAGTAGTACACAATATGACGTCATAATTATCAGTGTGATTATTATTTGATTGATTATTTATTGCTTTCCGCGACACTCAACAATTTTTCAGTTATCTGGTGGCGTCCAGTTTTTGTTGGTGGAGGAGAGAACCCAGATACAATGTACCTGGGAAGAGACCACCGACCTTCCGCAAGTAAACTGGCAAACTTGCTCACATAACGCCGCGGCTGAGATTCGAACGCGCGCCGACAGAGGTGAGAGGCTTTGTGATTTTGAGCCCGATGCTCTAATCACTAGCCACGGAGGCCCTATCAGTGTGAAAATGTTTTCATGCTATCGATAAATTGTAATATTTCACTGTTGAAAATGTAATAAATTACAGCATTTCACTACTGATGATGTGAGAAAAAAAAATTATATTTGTCATCCAGATGTTGTCAAATTTTGTTTGACACAAATATATTACTTAACAAATTATACAAATTTCTCTCCGTTATTCAATACAAGGCAGAGCCCCGTGGTGAACTTCCTCGTGGTAATCACTTGTAAATATGTTCAGCAGTATTTGTTATATTTTTCTCTACTCTGTAAAACGCAGTTTATGAGAATAAATTGATTGTCATGGAAGCTTTTCACTTTTTTTTTACTTCTATATGTGAACCAGTGAAACACTTTCAACCAAACTTGCCACAAAGCTTTTTTGGTGATGGGGGAATACATTTAAATAATGATAATGATAATAAAATTGAAGAGGTGTAAACAAAACTCATGCAACAACTTTCTTTTGTGGAGTGTAAATACAATTAAGTCTAAATATATAGTATATCCTGTTCTTTTATTGAAATTCTGTCTCCAGGACCAACATGGGATCACAGTGTGGGTACAAATCTTGAAAATAAAGAAAAATCCTCATACAACAAGGATATATCAAAACAATAGGTACACATCATCGTGTGATGTCCACTCCCAACAGCAGTCCCTGGGGCCATGTTTATTTATTTTATTTTTTTTACTCAAAGAACTTGACAATTCTGCAAACAAGCATTACCGTACACGGTAGATTTCAGATTGTAATGTGTGTACTACGGACTGAACTATGTGATTAGGATGGGACCACGATAGTATTGTGTAGGCATATACAGGAAAGAGAGCTTTTGGGGTGCTATCCGCGAATTCAACTACAAGTGTATATCGCTGTAAAAGAAAAAAAAATTATACACGTGTTTCGTTCAGATATGAATGACGTGAACCCGACTATTCTCTGTCATGCGAGAAGTACAGACAAGAAAGTAATATTTTAGTCCGACATTGATATTCAGACCATGAGAAATGACACTGTATATGCCGTAGGTTGGAGGCAAAATGAAAGTGAAAGATGGAGGCAGGTGGTTTAGGGACCACCGTGATGTTCCCAGAGGATTAAACGCCCTGGTGGGCGCCCAGCTCCTGTGTTTTAGCATATGCAGTGCTACTAGAGGCCCATTCACCACAACGCTCACCCGAATCAGCTTGCTCATACGGAGATAGATTTTGTAAGCTTTGGACATTATTGTGAAGCCGGTCAGATCCTATAATATTTAGTTTACATTTACAGCAACACTTTCTTAATTTAGAAAATATCTAAATGTAACCTTGTGGTTAAAGAAGATATTTAAACATTCTCCCTACATCTACGTGTAGGTCCCAGTGGGGATCCGGCTTGTTAGAATAGATCCTCAGTACCCCTTGCTTGTCGTAAGAGGCGACTAAATCGGGCAGTCCTTCGGATGAGACCGCAAAAACCGAGGTTCCGTGTCACGTAAAAGATCCCTCCCTGCTCAAAGGCCATGAGCGTCGAGCATAGGCCTAAATTTGCAGTTCTTCACCGGCAATGGTGACGTCTCCATATGAGTGAAGGATTCTCGAGCGGGAGGCTAAACAATATTTAATCATTCAATCAATTTACGTGTAGGTATGTAAAAATTTAACTTTTACAGCATATGGTCCATGTACAGGGATTTGAACCAAATTGAAGGGATACTACACGAAGATGCTTGTATACTAAATTCATAAGATCTACCATCCTTGTTCTTGAGAAGTAGATTTAAAAAATTCGAATGATTTTTCATACATGCTGTACATGTAAATCTTTATTCCTCTGTTGTGGTGTGAAGAAACTAGAATCTACACAAATGTGGATGCTTGCTTATCAGGTTGCTAAACAGCGCCCTTGTTGTATTTGAGATAAATAAAAAAAATATCCTATCTAACTATTTTTGCCCGAGCGTCCTGGTATGAACAAACTCGAATCTACAAAACACAAGGATGTTTGTATATTTGTTTTACAAATTATATCATTGGGGTTTATACGAAGCTTTTAAAAGAGTTTTCCTGTGTAAAAATTTGCCTATCGAGGGTCGTAATTTGGAAAATACGAATCCATAGTACCACAGGAAACGGTAATTTTGTCTGTAATAATAGTAGTAGTAGGGGTATATATCATACCACCCTTGGTTTGTTTTTTTTTATTGGGGGGGGGGGGGGGGTGATATGGACCCCTACTATTATCATTACAAATTACCGGTCCTTGTGATAGTACAAGGGGATGCTTTCAGGTCAACTCGACAAACCGTATTTACATTATCTGATCAATTCAGATTTTTAAAGAACTTTCCCATATATTTCTATATTAACTTTTGAAACTCCCAATCGTATCCTCAATCTGTCGTTTATATAATCTCGAGAGGAAGATACTTGCATGTTAATTTGACGCATTACCCTTGTGGTTAAAAAAAAATAAAAATCATTAAACAGCGTGATCTGATGCGGACCAGGAAAACAGCCTTCGAAAGCTTCTCCATTTCATAATACTGGTACATTGCATGATGGAGTTGTTTTTCTTTTCCTATCTGATATACAACACCCAGCAACTTTTAACGATTCAAAAATGAGGAAAACTGAGCGACACAGCTGCTGTGGCAGAGTTCTACCTCTAAAACATTTCGAATCTAACGAATTTACCAGTGTAATTATGTGCTTTTCAATACCGCGTGACCAGGACACAGGTAGCGACTGTTGATTCGTCAAGCATACGGCATAAGAAGTCTTTTGGATGTGGCCTCAAAAACAGATTGCCCGCATCATGGCACCATGAAAAATACTAGCTTTCATCACGAGGAGCATGTATAGTTCAAAATTTGTGGCACTTCATCAAAGCTGGTGACGTATCTACACAAGACAAAAACAATCGAATGTGACGTAAAACAGTCTAAATTACAAACAAATAAGTGCAACCATTCTGTATATATTGCGATTTTTAAAAATTTATAAGTTGCCCACACTTCTTTGTTTTATTCCAATCTCTATCCCCTATTTGTCGATAGTTTTCAGACACACTTGCACCTTGGGAAAGTCAAGACTGAAAACCATTCTTATTTCTCTTTAGAAAATTAAGGATTTTCAAAACTACATAACTATCAAACTCAAATCTGATCTGTAACTACCCAAGACAGTGCCAAAAACAAAATTTCAGTTGAATATCTTCATCCAATGCGGAGAAAAGTCCGTAAAACCTCAAGCAGAATGATAGACAGACAAACAGACTGAGGGTAAACTAATAATCCCCTCCAGCAAAGCACTGAAAATTAAATACATGTATTCATAAACCCTGTTGTAGCCCCATCCTGTGTCATGGTGTCAACAAACTTGAATCTTCACTACGTCAGGATACAAGCATATTGACTAAACAGATCAAAGGCTTGTGATCTTTGAAAAGCTTTGTATGAATCTTTTTTTCAATGTAAAATTTTTAAACCCCAATTATGGTCTTGCCTCGAACTTGGGATCATAGTCTGTACTTTAATCTACCAGAACATTATAAAACGCAATTTGCATATTAATTTGACAGAAGCTAGTCTGGTTATAACACAAATATCCTGTGACAGAAAGTATATACAAATTGCAAATACAGCTTTTATTTAAGATGAAGCTTTACAACAACCCTTAACAAGAATGGATTTTCAAATAAATATGAAAAAATAAAATAATAAACAACATTAGAGTAAAAATTCAGTAAATGGATGGATTCTTAACTAATACACTTGATTTATCACATAAACACATGAAATAAATATACAAAACTGTAGGATAAATGGGAAATGACTTAAATCTATATTATATAAAATTGCAGTTTTATGGACGGAAATAAAACACTGAATGAATTTCTATACAAAAATTAGACCTTTCAATGCAAATCAAATGTATCTTATCAAAATACTGAAACTATAGCCATGTATGTTAAATTGAAAAATCTTTTCAAAATACATTTATAAATAATATTCCCGTTGAAAGCACTTTACATAAAAATATTAGAAATGAGACAGTTTTCAAATAACATAATGAACAATTCATTTTTCTTCAGTATTCATGAAGATTGTGAAGCATGAAACATTGCACAAAAAAGATTAAAACACTAAAATATGAAAGTATGGAAGGAGGAGAAGGGAGGGGGGGATTAAATTCTAAAAAAATTAACCTCGTATTAAATTATAGTCAAATTAAAATATAAGATATCTGTCATTTCTGTAAACATATTCCTATAAAAATTGAATGAAATTTTACTTCTGAATGACAAAGAATTCAATTTTAGAATTTATAATCTGACGTGAAACAAAACTTGCTATGTCATGGGAATCTTATCACAGAAAATACAACCCTGGATAAACAGTGATGAAACATAAATGTATGAAGGATAATTGCTTTTTTTTTTTTTGGATGTACAAACTGAAAAGCAAATTGAATATACATTTTGTAGCAGACCATGTCTGTCCCAGCTCTACTGCAAAAATGTAATTCATCCAAGATGACAGAAAATATTATACTGCAGTTAATGTTAGTCTTAATAAAGTCACAAAGTAAAATGAACATTAACAACTTTACAACTAATAAAAAACCACTGCAACTTGATTTCTTAAATGGCATACTGTATAGGGGGTTGAATTCCACGGGTGTTGTCATTTTCACAGGTGCAGTTTGATTGTATAAAACTTACCTACCTTTGCCCATTGTGATACATTTTAAACTACAACTTGATAAAACACAGTGTTCATTAGAGAGACATATGAGGTGGGTGTTTAACTACAACTTGATAAAACACAGTGTTCATTAGAGAGACATATGGGGTGGGTGTTTAACTACAACTTGATAAAACACAGTGTTCATTAGAGAGACATATGGGGTGGGTGTTTAAATAAAACAGTGTTCATTAGAGAGACATATGGGGTGGGTGTTTAAATAAAACAGTGTTCATTCGAGAGACATATGGGGTGGGTGTTTAAATAAAACAGTGTTCATTAGAGAGACATATGGGGTGGGTGTTTAAATAAAACAGTGTTCATTAGAGAGACATATGGGGTGGGTGTTTAAATAAAACACAGTGTTCATTAGAGAGACATATGGGGTGGGTGTTTAAATAAAACAGTGTTCATTAGAGAGACATGTGGGGTGGGTGTTTAAATAAAACAGTGTTCATTAGAGAGACATATGGGGTGGGTGTTTAAATAACACAGTGTTCATTAGAGAGACATATGGGGTGGGTGTTCATTAGAGAGACATATGGGGTGGGTGTTTAAATAAAATTTGTAGCAGATTTTGTTACTCATATGAAATCATCTTTAACTTGCTGAAGTATGAGAAAATTCATTTCAACCCCCCTTCATCAGATTTGCTCCCCAATCTGAGGCAATATTCATCAGTGCTGGTTTCTTGATGTAGCTCATGTTCCAGTGATGATTTTAATGCAGTACTGACAAGATAAGTTTTTACTGTGCATGATGAAGTTATCTGAATAAATGAAATAAAATAAAAAAACCTAGACTTGAGTTAAGCAAAATGTCGATAAAAACAGATTTGCATTATGAGGTGACAAGTGCCTGAGGATATGTATGCTATGCATGGGTAATTAAGAACCACTACCCTTGAGTTAACAAGTAGTGTTGGCTATTTAAACAGTTGTTTAACAATAAATACAGGTTGTTATCTGTCAATTTTAATTTAAGGAGAAAGTGGAAATTTAGCTAATTGAATGAGAAATACTGTTGGATATTACTGAATCACTATGTAATATATATCTACTGGTAGCTTGGACTCATATTTAAAAAACAAAACATGATTTGTTTGAAAACTTATTCACTGTTTCTTAAATTCACAGACTTATTAACATTTTGAATATTGCAAATATTCACATCATGTATTATTTTCCCCTATACAGTATCCTCTCTGTTAATTTACGAAGCTCTGTTTAACATAGTAATGAAATAAACCTATAAAGCTTTCTGGTGTAAAAAAAAAAAAAAAAAAAAAAAATCCAATAAATTTCTAGTGAAGCTTTCTACCATCTACAACCACCCTCAAATGTACAGGTAATATTAAATGGACTCCAAACATCTGTAAAATATATCCCTTCCAGGAATCTATCATTAATGGCAGTAAAACTGTTGCCCTACTTCCTCCTGAAATGCTGGAGCCCACATTTTTGTGTAGCCTCCTACTTGCGATACTAGAGCTAGAAGTCCTCGTCTGAGGTCCTATGAGTGGCTTTGTTCCCGTCCTCCGTTTCTGTCTCTTCATATTCTGCATATTCATCATCATAATCATCATCTCCTCGTACTGTGGATGGATTTTCTGAAGATTCTGTAAAATCCAAAAAACCCCAGATAAATGTGGACTATAATGATGGTGTTATCAAAGTAAACTAGTAAACGAGAGATATCTTTAATAATTTGAAGACATCATCAATTCAATTAATCAAATTAATTATTGCTCTCATCAATTAAATTGATATGCACATCAATTCAATTATTGTGTGCAAGAACTAAATTATTGCATGCAGAATTAATTTGATGCACATATTAATTCAATTGATGAGAGCGATAATCGATTTGATGCACACATCAATTCAATTATTTCTCTCATCAATTCAATCAATGTGATGGAATTATTGCATGCAAAATTTAATTTGGAGCTTGGAATAAATAATCTGATGATCTTTTTAATTCAATTGAAGATATCTTCAATTATTTACAACGATTTTGTGTCAGGAATAAATGCACACATCAAATCTTTTAAAGAAAGCAACAATCCAATTAAAGAGACAATCAATTCAATTATGAGTATGTTGAATTGAAGATATCTCTAAGTTGCTCCCTCTACAAGAGCTATTGGGCAAATCAAATGAATAAATGATATCATTAACTCAATTAAAGAGAGCAATAATTCAATTATTGCATGCTTTAATTGAATTGATGCATTCTACAATTCTGTTGAAGAGATCAAAAATTCAATTATTGTGCACATTAATTGATGTGCACATTAACTGAATTATTGCTCTCTTCAATTGAATTGTAGCACACATCAATTCAATTGTCAACATTATCAATTCATTTGAATTGAGCAGCAATTCAATTGAGAAACTTTCAAATTTACATTATTTAGTTAAAACAGTTTTAGAACAAAGTACTCTGAAAGAGAAAAAAAAATTAAAATCCCTGCAAGACTTGAACTCAAGATCTACAGATCAGTAGTCTACACATTAATCTATGAGCTACCCAGCTAAGCAATTCAATTTAAAAGAAATACACAAATATTGCTAATACAGTAAACCAACTTTTATTCATGTACGAGAAATTTTCGGAAGGTTCACGATAACCTCATTATCGTGAATATTTCTCATTACGAACCAGTCTTTTAATGTCTCAAACAACATCAGTCATGAAATTTAGTCATTATGAACTAGTTCATCACTGGTAAACTGCAAAATAGAGTCATCATTAATAGAAGTTGATTTACAGTATTTATATTTTCATTCATGTTTAAAAAGGAAGGCAACCATTAAGACGATGTGTTATTCCTCCTTAAATAATTATTACCTACTAAGTTAAGACAATTAAAACTACAGCACATTTTTTCATAATGAAAATAAGACATTATTCAAAATGGAGTTTTGCTGTGAGTAATCTTTTCATCAATACTGTCTAACCTGAGATATCCTCATTCTGGGACAGGACCCTGGGTCGGGCTTGTGGCTTAAATCCCTCACTCCTCTGACTACTTCGTGATTTTTCAGACTGGACAGAGCGATTATCTGGAGTATGGTTGGATGATTTGACACTTTGATGTCCCATTGACTTGCCAGATTTTATGGTGTCATCTGGGAAGTGACTACTGCTGAGAGCCGATTTGGATGACTTTGCTGACTTGCTTGATTTCATGGATTTGTTTTCATCATCCAAGACATGAACAGTTTTTCCCATTTCATCCTCTGACTGAACGATTTCTCCTGGACTTTCATCCCCTTCATCATTTTCTACATGTCTTGTTATGTCTAACTGGTAGCTTTTCAGGGCCTGTGTTGCAGAGAGCTCATCATTCTCAGAATGAATGGTACTGAACATGTCCCCTGATGAAGTGTCTTTGAAATTGTATGTATTCTGAGAGTCCATGGTGGATCCAAACGTCTGTTCCCCTGTTCGTCCTCGACTGTACTTAGTATGGAGACGTGACCCCAGCGAGGAGGAGGTGTTCAGCGGGGAGAAATCAGGACTCTCAGATTCATCCTTGATGTCCAGATCTTGACGCACTTGACTGAGCATTGAACGCATCTTTTCCTATACATAAGAACAAACAAATATACATCAACCTTTTCATGAGCAACACATCATCTAAACACTTTTAAAAATATTTTCTAATACACAAGACAGTTTTCAAATGAAACAGTGATATGCCTGTATTGGTACATTCAAAAATATTTACTAGCTAAATTAACAAACCTCATTTAATTTCCCCTTTTTCTTGGCTATGTGTGACTCAAACACCTGTTTCAGTACTCTGAAATAAGAATCATTACCCTAACAAAATTCCAGCTTGAAAACAATTAAGCCTCAAATATTTGATGCACAATGATATTATTTCATATATATTTAAAACAATAAATAAGAAATGTTTCATGATCAAAAGGTGTCCCCAATTTTACCTGTCTGTGAACACGCCTCGGTTGAGAACATCATCAGTGACCTCCTTAATGAATTCCACATACTGCAGCTCTTCTTCCCTGACATCAGAAACAGTCAATGTTAGCACCTGTCAACAACTCAATAACATATACAGCATTTATCTCTTTCTAGTTTCATAATTTTCAGTCCAAATTTAATTGCTGAACAGAATATAATTCTGTACTAGAGAATGTTTGCATTAGTTAATTTTTATATAAATGTCTAGGATAAGAGACACACAAGAAGCCATTTTATATACATACCAATACATAATTATTTCACAGCACCCCTCCCCCACTTCTCCCCTCAAAAAATCCACACACACACAAAAAACCCCAAAACTTTAGCTTGCCCTTCCCATAAAAATAAGAATTATCAGAATACCCTTAAAACAATCATTGTGTAACATAAATAAAAACCCCTTAAAAACCATTTAAACATGTGATGAAAAGTCAAATTATTTTAGAGGAAGCTGTGTGGTGAGTCAATATAAGCTGCAGTGAATGTTCTTAACTTTATGTCAAGTATTCACAATGTCTAACATATTTAAATTATAACCAATTCAGATAATAATCCAAGGAAAATAAAATGTGATGGTGTACATAAAAAAGAATATATACATCAAATGCACACTGTTACCTTTTTCCTTTGACTGGTTTCTTTAGATTGTTAAAGCTGAAAGATTAGAAAGGCAAAATAGTTGGTGCAACAAAGCAAGACACTGTGACACAACAGGTCTCAGAGAAGGAGAGCCCTAGGTTAGTAGACGTCCATTGAATTCATCGACACACTTTAACGGAAACAATCTGACAACAAGTAAGAAATGCAACACCAAAAGACGACAGATTAACTTTATTACAGCTCTGACTTGTACAATACAGTTGTTAAATGTACAGAAATTCTCTTAATTGTCATGAATTAAATGCTTATTGAATCATTGTGAGTTAGCTAGTTGAAAATCAACACTAGCATTACATTTGAAATTACGACATGAAAGTAATGCTGAAAATCTGTTTTATGCAAAACAACATCAACGTTTGTGAACTGCATAAGAAATATTCTATAATATTCAAGGATTATACAATAAAATCTGTTATGTTTCACAAAATCACAGTACTTAAGGGTCAATCAGTTCCTAGCACTATTGCATGCTTGTAACAGTTCAAATTCTAACTGGAAAAAGTTTGTGCACTTTAGACTAGAGTGTCAAACAAAAAATCACAGTCATTCAATATTATTTTTTTCACAATTGTCACATGTCCTTACAACAGCATGCCATGCTCTAAGAAACACATGGCATGCCAGCAGATCCTCATTGGACAGGCGAATGTTTCTTCCTGGGGCGTATACTGGAAAAAAATTAACATCTTTAAGGTGCTCAAGAGATCCAATAACTAATGCAACCGTTTGTGTGTCATTTATTGGAATGTTAAAAGATTGTTTTAAATTAAACACATCTTTTTCCATTATTACATCTTTCTTGGCTTCTATCATTCATAGTTTCTGCTATATAAACTGAATAAATTACCAGTACATATATGGAGAACAAAGAGAAATTTAATTTTGTCTGAGGGTAGAATGTGTTTGGTAATAGTACTGTAGTATAAAGCTAATTCCATGCTTTGTGGTGGATTATAACGACATTCAGAATACAGATCCTGTGTTGAATCATCACGTTATCTACTTTCTATATTAGCTAAATGTTGTTAAATGTTACATTTTCATAGAAATCAACATTTTCTTTTGGTTTTGTGTCATGCTTTATTTTACTTGCGAGTGTTCAGTTTCTATACACTAGAGTTGCACCAGACAAGCAGAAGATGACCATGCATTGGGATACTGTTTATACATGAACTAGTGCAAGGAATGTTTAAGGTTTGAGTGCAGTCTACTACAATAAAATTATACAACAGAAAAGGAAATAGTTACAAGTATTAAGGAAATGAAGATTTGCTATATACTCACTCTGTGCTCAATCTCTGGCTGCTGTGTAGTGATTTGGTTCCAAAAGATCTACAATTGAATACAAAAATACTTAACAACAAATTTCCCAAATTTAATTGTTTAAATGTTGCAATATATTATTATGTTACGTATTAAATTTCAAATGGTAATTGCTTTTTCCCAAATAAAACATTATATCCTGTTATGGTTACACTCTGGCCCTGGGGTCACAGTGTACACAATGTCACAATCTTGAATCTAAACTACACGAGGAACCTTGCTTATTAAATATATTGAAATACACCATACTTTTATTATCCAACATATACTTTATTGCCTGAATATTATTTATTGCCTGACATATTGTATGTTATTGTGAAAAGGAAATGAATTTGTAGACTTGTTTTCTTTTTTACCATCACAGTAATATACAATGAAAAAAAATCCATTCTATTAAATATGATCATAGAATACAAGTGATAATCATATATCATAAAGTCTCAGTAAATTAATTGTACAATTATACAATGTATCCCATTATGTATGTGATAAACATGTATTATGAAAATTTGGGGGGGGGGGGGGGGCAGTAAATTTCACTGTGGGCCAGTAAATTGGACAGTCCACTGGTCCTCCTGATTAGCAAATTTGAAATGTTTCCTTGAAGACTGACATAAAAATGACTCCCTATTGTAGTCCAACAGATTATGGTTTCTATACACTTAAATCTTCCACTTAACAACAATAAAGGTTTCATAAAATTTTCCTTTTCTGAGTTACTGGTTCTTGGGATGTTTTTTAAAAACTCCATCTATTTTCACTATTTCTTGATAATCCCCACTTTAAAGGGGGAATGTTGCTTTATTTGAATCCCCTTTATCAAAGGATGCTTTGTGACAAGTCTAGTTGAAATTGGCTCAGTGGTTCTTGAGATGTCCAAAATGTGAAAAGTGAACAAGATCCATGTAACCTACCCTCACCTGAACAACATTCAGAAAGACTGCTTTCAACAAAATATCTCTGTGGTGCATGCAGCCAAGTCCTTTGTAGAAAGGTTTAACTTGACCCAACAAAGTATTTGTCCAGATATGAAGTCTATATCTTGTACAAATCAGGTATTGACCAAGACTGCAGACAGTTAGAGATACTGACAAACAGACAGGCCAAAAATGATATTCCTTATTTAATTTTAATCCATGGTAAAAAATGTATTTATGAAACACTGCTCATTGATTACAACAAAGTGGAACCGTAAGACATTACAGTTGAAACTTTTGTAACAATAAAGAGAATGTGAAGTAATTTTCATTTTGTGAACGTTTTAAAAGCAATGCCTTATGGTTTAAAGATTGGCCTATACAGTCCCTGAAACATTCTACTTTACCATTTTTCTGCTTGTTCAGTGTGCGTTCACTGTTCATTCAGCCTGCGTTCACCATTCAAGTGGGAAAGTAGAATGCTTCATAGTCTGTATATCTCATTGCTACATACAACTAAATGTAGATAACTTTTATATGCAAGTAACTAAAGGTAAGTAACTTATACAGTCCCTGAAATGTTTTAATTTACCATTTTTCTGTTCATTCAACATGCATTTACCGTTTGTTCAGTGTGCATTCACCAATCATTCACCATTCAAGTGGGAAAGTTGAACGTAGAGGTACTGTATTAGAATTTTCTAAAATTAGGTCAAAGGTCATCAGGTCAAAGATTTTCTTGCCACAAGAAGATATTACAAAGGCTGAAGCTTTTTGCCACAGACAGACAGACCAAAAACTATATGCCCCCAAATCTCAATTCTGGGGGGCATAAAAACTGAAAGTCACCTGGTGGTTTTGTTGAGGGAGCCTCCTGTCAAGGTCATATTGCCTGTCTGCTGCAAGTCCACCGAGTCCAGCATCTGGTCTTCATTAATGCGTGACATTCCAGATCTGAGATTTCCACTTTTGGCACGGATTTCTGCTTTCATGGCCTGCTCTTTAATCCAGTTCATATTGTCCTTGTCCAAAGAAATATCTAGTCTGGGAACAACTTGTTCTTTTTCATCACTATACCTTGAGAAATCTCTACTCTGTAAAGACTCAAACATGAGGGTGTCAGTCATCTCACCAGACTTGTCCAAAGGAGCATTTTTGCGTGGCTTGGCTTTCGGCTTTGGTGTGGTGGACTCCACTTGTTTGGTATTTGTGGTTTCAGTGGTTTCCCTCTTCTGTGGGGGACACGTATAGTACTTGCTCTGTGCTATGCGGGATACGCGGTTTGATTTCAGTACACGAGGAGTGAATGGTTTTTCTGGTTGGGTGAAGACATGGTTATGTTTGTCAATGACATCCCCATCATAAGTTTTCTGGGCGACAGCCTTTGTAGGCATGGCAGTTCTTTCCAATCCATACCTAGCAGACTGGACAGACCGAGCTGATGATCGGGCAGAGGCTGGACGAGGGTGGGCAGTTTGATCAAGTCTGGCTGAGTAGTATGGTGACTGAGACGAACTCCCTTGAGTTGCATTTGTGCTGCGAACCTGATTCATTGTCTTGGTCTGGAGCCTTTTCCTCATTATCTCCCTTACTTGTTTTTCAATTTCATCATCAGGATCAACATCTCCCTAAAACAGGATTAAAAACATGTTAATCCATTAATTTTTACCTCTGACATTAAATTGCAATATTTCAGAATAAGTACAAATGTTATATTACTCAATCTTTTTTATTAATCCTTTCATGAACATTATTAGCAATTATTTTTAACAAAGAGTTAATATAGTCAATTTATTAAAATTTTCCATTTAACCTAATACTAATTGCAAAGTCATTCATTTTTGTGGTTTTAAATCTTTAGTTATAAACATTGTGTTGCAGAATTTTTTTTTATTGATACATAAAGTTTTTTTTATGAGAATTACTATGGAAAAAGAAACATAATTCGTAGTTTAATGTTAAAAAAAAATAAATGCAATTATCATTAGAAAATATAAATTTGTTTTTGAAGTAGCTTAGCTTATTTCTTACATACCTAAGATAACATAACTATATTTATTATGCTTCCTGTTACCTTGTCCCTATATATTCAATGCCCTACTATTTCTGCACAGTGCACGGCTACTATTTTCGCATAGTGCACGATTATTTATAGATCTGCTTTGTGTAACTTTACTTTTTTCTTTAAATTTTTCTGATAGATTAATTCATTTGATCAGAAAAATAATGTGACCATTACAGAAACCGAACCAAGAGCCGCTTGCTTGCTAAGCAAATGTGCTAACTACTACACCAAAGCAGCTCCTGAACAATTAGTGATAAATTATCTATATAAACTAAGTTTACCATTAACAAATATAACAGTTATAGAGAAAACTATATGATTACCTGAAAAATTAGTTCAATATAGTCATCCAATTTAAATGATTATGCTCCAACAGAAAAACAAATTAATTAGATTTAATATCACAATCAAAATACTGCATCGTTCAACAATGGCATTTTCAACTCAGAGTTATTGCCCTTAGCTCCATTGAACCATATATATTAAGTCAGCATAATAATAATAATAATGTTACATTTTGCTTGTATGCCATATTAGTAGTCAGGGTTTTGATGCATAGTTCACTCGCCTTCAGCTCGTGGACCCTGACTACTACTTTGGCATAGTACACGCAAAATGTAACATTATCATATTAATGTACACACACACATTTGAACTTTGGTATCTCGAACACCAATATCTCGAATACCATGGATATGTCGAAGTGATTCGGAAGTCCAACTGCTTGAATTATTTAAGTATTTTACTCTCGATATCTCAAATCCTCGGATATCTCCAAGTTTTTTCTTGGTCCCATCCAGTTTGAGATAACGAGGTTTGACTGTATATTATATACATTTTTAAAGTTGTCATAATTTCAATTAAGAATGAGCTTATGAGTCATATCATTTACCTAAGGATATTGTAATTTTAAACCTCTATTATGTATCACATCACCCTGGTCCAGGTTTATGGTGAAAATCTGATTTCATACCACTCCACAATGCTTCCATACCAATTTTTAACAAAGAATTATCTTTAAGATAAGATTTTTTTTATATATTTTCCGATAACACCCCCCCCCCCCCCCCCCCCCCCCCCCCTCAATTTCAGCCCTTTTATGGCCAAGGAGGTCTTGATATGAATTTTGAATTTTCATTATATAAAAAAGCAAGTCTGGGTTTTCTGGTACATTATACTGGTACAGAATCTGGTAAATAATAGTGAACACCCAACCCCTATATATGTTTTTGGTTTTTTTTTTAGAAGTAGAAAATATTAAAAGCTAATGGACAAAATAATGCATAAACTTTGACCAATAAAGATAATTCTATTTTCCTGCATTTTGGTAATAACAGAAGGAAAATATAGAATCCATGTTACAGTCATTTATTTACAATGTGGTGAGGTCCTTTATTTACCAGTAGAATGACAGCTTCAGACAGGTTTTGTAAAGGTTATATTTTCAAGCTGCCAATCTTGCTGATACACAAATCTTTAAAGGTTTAACATACAAACAGATTACAAGTAAAAATTTTTAGGATGCATGATAAGAATGTTTTATTTTGTCATGTCAATTTACAACCTCTCTGCATCATGTAGCACTTGGCAATAGACACAAGTTTCCTAAATCTTTTTTCTTGCTTTATTTTTTTTTTTATTTCTCGTTTGTTTGTTTTTTTTCTGACCAGCTCTGATGCTCATAAGGGAAGCTTCCTTTAATGTGAACAGTCATTTTAGAATATCATGGTGGTAAATGTTTCTTAAATTATGCATTGTTAATACCTCAGCTTTCAACTCAGGTGACCTTAGAATGATTAAGGTCAAATTATAAAGCAAGCCAGATTTACAGGATATAAAGAAATTTTTGGATTTTCTTTTTAAAAATGAAATACTATAAAACCTCTTTTCACTGCTCATCTCTCATGAAATATTGCTGACCAAAAAAAAAAAAAAAAAAAAAAAAAAAAAAAAAAAGGAAAAAAAAAAACAAAAAGGAAAAAATTTCAAAAAAAAAACAAAACCAGAAGTCATATCGTGGATTTGATAATGAACAATGCAGGTCAAACAATATGGGAGATGAAACATGTGTAAGTGTAACTACACATGTGATTTTATCCACCAAGCTCTCTTTAGTTTTCATTCTAAGGTGAACTGTAATATATATAGCAACATTCAATGACAAAAGTTGCTTTGACTCTGATAAATTCCAAAAGAAATTGATATTTTGCTTTCCCCTTGTCTCATTGTATGGTACTTTTTACAAAATATATTCTGTGTATATAGTAAAGCCTATCACGCACAAAATAATACTCTGTGAATCAATTGCAAGCTATTCTATAAATTGATAGGACTATAACATGTTAAATATCTGTTTAGCTGCAGAACTGTAGCATTATGGTTTTATATTTTAGTCTTCAGCCATAATGTTATGGTCAAAGACTAAAATATAAAAGCATAACATCACAGTTTTGCAGCTACTATATGTTCATTACTTTGAACTCAGATCACTAAGTCAAACCTACCCATTGATCTTCATCATACATTTCATCATCTTCATAGCCTGTCATAGCTGAATAGGGACGTATTGGGTAGTTCACAGACATGGCGGACACAGGACGACGCTTGCCTTCTCTGGTGTTTCTGTCTCGTACTATAAATAAAAATTTTTAACACGTAATAACAATCATCTTATATTTCTTCATATAAATATATATTGAAAACAAAAATACAGACATGATTCAAGTTTTTACAATCTCCATGATATTAAATGTACATGTGAAAGGTAAAGGGTTTGTCTATCTAGTTCCTCTCGTAAGTTTCATACTAGTACATTATCATTTCACATTGTGTTTTATAGGTATTTGAAGATGGACTAATTGCACAAATTTTGATTTTAAATGTCCAATTTTTATATTAGATTTCAATTATAATAAAATCAATGCTACAGTATTCTATGGGGGAAAAAAGAGTGAAACAATGCATTCTCTCTGTCATCTTTTTGGGTTAAGAATTATGGGCTTACACACTGAACTTTGAACCTGCTCAAGAAATTATGTTTGTACTTGTTAGCTTTAGAATTATCAAGTGTTGGGCCATGGAATCTACTTATCAGATTACTGACAGGTGTCTTAGTTGTTTTACCTTTCTGACTTGTTGAAATACTCTTTGGTGCTCTGTTGTCAATTGCCGCTGAAAAAGAAATCTAGGTTAAAACCATATGCTATTTACTTAAATCTAATCTGAATTCTAATTTTATTTATGAAAACATTCATTATTGCACTCTTGCAGATTTATTTATTTCTCATTACCAGTGTGATTATGGCTTCTATTGAGTTTATAATGTGTAAAATTATACAATGCTTTCTATAACACTTGTGTAACAATTTCAGACTGCATTAACAATGCAACTAATGCAATACATTCCTCCCCTAATGTCAAAAGTAGTTCTTATCATCAAACATTATTATAATGAATAAAGAAGAAATCATAAGTTTGTAATGACAGCAGATTATTTTGAATATTCACAGAGTACTCACGTCTAGCGTTAGAGATTTTGCTGTAGTGGTTTTTCATGTGATCCATCACCATGTACTGGGTGGTCAGTTTGCTAGATGTGGGAGCCAGTGCTGTCAGACAAAACATGTACACTTGTTATCCTATGTCACATTGTTCTTTTACAGAATTACACAATGCATGCTTGACATTTAATATTGAATACTCCTGATTGTCAAGTTTCCTCAACCAAACCTGTAAGTTTCAATGCCCCTGACAAATCAAAATGAACGTTCATTCTCTGCAACTCTGAAATAAACTGAACATTACACTTACCTAACTTTCATATTAGGTCAACATCTTGACACCACCCCCGCCCCTTTCCCTTTCGTTTACTTTGTCTACCTGCTCTGTGTTCCTTACAAACTGTACATACTCTCTGATTGTGGATCATCTGATTCAATGTTGTGTTTGGTATACACATGTAAATCCAAGTTCCCAAAACATTATACTTGTACTACTTTGAATCATGATATTCCTCTGAGCAAATGGCAAGCAAATCTGAGTGACTAGCAAATGAACATTAAAGGAAAAGTGAACAAAGAAAGTATGTAAAAATTCACCAAAAACCTTAAAAGAGGGAGAATGAATGAAATATAAAACCAAAGCATGGACAGAGCAGATTGTGAGTGAAAATAAAGTGAAACAATGGGGGAAATTTAAATACTGAGAATGAATGGAGCAGTGAGTGAAAAGTTGAACCGCAAAACTTATTCACCACAGTAGCTAATTCTAATGTATTTGAGATAAAATAAATTAATAAGAATAACAACTGCTTGCTTTGTTAAATTACATAAATTTAAAGGAAAACATACTTTCAGCTATAACAATTTTATAAGCAACATATTATGGTATAAACAGCTCAAAATATAGGTAAAATTTGTTCTGAAAAGATTGAATATTTGAAAATAAGTTTGCTTTTTGTATTTACTTTAAATCCAAATATAACAAAAAATCACATGTCAGCTGTTACTGTACATTATAATTATACTACATGTGAATTCACTAGTTGCACACTGGAGAAAAGATTGCATCATTTTCTGTGGCAGGTACAAGATTTGTTATGGCAAGGGGGGGGGGGGGGGGGGGGGGGGGGGCAACAAACTGATGGCCACCTTAAAGCCCTCAGCAGGTCCTGGTGAGGACATTTTGGGTTACTTTATGGGTTACTCTAGCTACACTTTATACATAACAAAAACAATAAATAACAACAAATAATTGATTTAGTCACAAAAAGAAAGTGGGGGGGGGGGGGGGGGGGGGGGGGGTCCAACTCTATTTGTAATACAATCTCTAAAAAAAATTTATTGTGAGATTACACAAAGACTGGTCACCATCCATGCAATGTCTAGGTTTTGTGATTACGTACCTTCACACAAACAGTTTGTGTCAGGATATGTAATCACAAAACCTTGACATTGTGAGGATGTGCAGTGACATAATGGTAGGTAAATAATAATAATGCACTTATATAGCGCCTTATCTAAATATATTCTAAATCACTTTACAATATACTAAAGTGCAAATCAAAATTATTCAGAATACATAAATACTACATAATGCCAGATATCAATATCGCACAATGAATAATTGAAACTATGAAAGAAATCCATGCAAAAAAAAATTTTTTAAATTTTAAACCATTGATGCTTTAAGTCATTTTCTGCAGAGTTTGGGCTGTTTAAAAGTCAGAAATGCAAATGTAGATGTCAAGTCAGAATGGAAAGATAAGTAATATGTAAAAGCTAGTGAGTGGACTGTAAGTGAATGGTGAGCAATCAATAACAAAAATGCAGAACCAAAACAGAAAAGCAAGGTGAAAACAACGAGCAAATGGTAAGTGAATTGATTAAATTGGGTAGTAACCAGTACAACATTTTGAAAAACTATAGCACTCCTCCTGTGCATAATGTAACTTAATTGTTATTTTCATATCTCGCCAATGATCACTATAAAGTCAACTTTAAACATGATTTATTTGTACTTTGCATAAATTTTTTGCAAAGGCCTCTGGTATTTCCACAATTCAATTTACCAGAAATAACATCCGCAAAGATGGAAACAGTCTATTTTTGAGTTACCCCGTATTCCGGCATGATTCTATCATTCACTTTGTACTTGATGTGGGCACATCAACATCCGGTTTTCAACATGAATTTTGAAAGTTTTACTGCACCAGAATTAAAGCAGTTTTTACTGGATCAAGGAGTTACATGCCACTTTTAAAGAAAAGATAACATGATAAGACTATGTCAACTTGCAGCAGAATTGAGTTTAAGTGTATCAAGGAGCAGTGCGTCTCATTGATTATAATTTTGTGTGCACCAGGTTTGACAGTAGTGAATTTAAGAGAAAAGTATGTAAATTCCATTTTACTAAAAAAAAAAAAATCAAATCAGAATGAACATTTTCCTACTTCTATACATGTTTTTAAAGCTTCATTTTATACAAGGAATTCAAATTTGGGCTTAATTTTGCAATTATTTGCCATTTTAAAGATTTTACTGATCACTCATTGGAATTGCCAAAGAAAGACAACTCTTACAAGCACAATTTTTACTAATTTTAGTTATATTTTCAGTTACACCCCCTGACTGTTAATGAATAAAAGGTTCTTACAACTACTACACATTGCCTATAGTTTATATGAGGTACCTACCATTGCTCCTCAATGATTATATGAGGTACCTACCATTGCTCCTCAATGATTATATGAGGTACCTACCACAACTCCTCATTGTTACACAAGGTACCTACCATTGTTCCTGAATATCAACCACTGCTCCTCATCGTTTATAAAGAGATACCTACAACTGCTCCTCCATGTTTATATGAGATATCTATCACTACTCTTCTTTGTTTATAGTTTATGTAGAATACCTACCACTGCTCCTCAGTCCCAGCTGTCCTCTCAAATTCTTCATGTTGTTGGACATTTTGGAGGAACCTA
Source organism: Ostrea denselamellosa (assembly GCA_024699665.1). Taxonomy (NCBI): domain Eukaryota; kingdom Metazoa; phylum Mollusca; class Bivalvia; order Ostreida; family Ostreidae; genus Ostrea; species Ostrea denselamellosa. Next base: position 3,196,421 of record JAMZEH010000014.1, read on the forward strand.
AAGCATATTAAAAGATTTTTAGTTAATAACACTCAGTGATAATAAATAAGTTTCTACAAACAGATAAAATTACAATTTAGAGTGACCATCTTTTTCATAATTACCCTAGTAAGCACATCTTGGAAATCATTCTCTACCTAGAGTTCTACGTGCTACTCTCATTGGACCTCTACCTGTCAACATCTTTATACAAAAATCTGGTAAAACTCCTTAATATGCATCATTTGTGTTTTGGACTAAGTAATTAGTTATATTATGACGAACTATTGGTGCTATTAAATTAATGTTTACAGTAGATTGTTTAAAATTGCTGTTTTTTAATCCTGAATTTGGAACACTTGGAATGTCCAACATTCATACGCGTAGCATTCGAAGTAGTTGCTAACAGCTGTGTACTCATCAAAGTGCCAGTGAGTTATGAAAAGAGCCTAATGTATCACCTGTTGCCAGAACTTATAAAGGGAATGACTGTTGATATTTTGTGATGTCTCATGATTCTAAGTGGTGACAGAGGTGTATGTGAAGCTTGTGTAACGTGCCCTCTGGTGATAGAGGACTAGGAAATGTGACTATAAATCAGATGAGAATGTACATTCACTGTCACCAGATATTCTGAATATATAAGGACATGATGGTGCTATTTGATGACAAACATATAGCAATTTGTAATTGTCTTCATTTTGTCTGGATTAACTGAGCCTGTCTGAACAGAAAAGTGTAAATCCGCTTATAAAGTAATAAAAGTGTAAATAAAAGAGGATATTGAACACATACACAAATTGAAATCTATAAAAAATTTTTTTTAAAAAGCCTTGAAGTGTATAGGGACAAGTACTAACTACAATGAATACAGAATGCATGAATTCGGCAACAAAAACCAATTCTGTAATAAAATTAAATCCAATATTTTGTATTCTAGTTATCAACTGTTTATGATATATAATTTACATTTCGTAAAGAAATCAGAATTGTGATCTAGCAAAGTCGGAGGAAATCCGAGTTAAGCAGGTTGCAACTCGTTCTTTCAAGTTTCTTGCATTGTTTAACGCCATTCTGTTTTAAGGCATTTCCATTACACAACAATCAACGTGCAACAGATGATGATTAAAACATCAGTTTTCACTTACCTGTTGGATCACTATGGACGCCCATTCCACAATACAAAATAACGCTATCAGATGTCAGTCACCGCCATATTGTCGTTTCCAACTCAAGCAACACCAAGGGAAGTAACTGGAAGTGCGCAATCGCTTGGCTACATGGCGCGAAATACGAAACTTTAAAAAGCGGTTCAGTGTCGAATTGTCAATTCTATACACACACACACACACACACACACACACACACACACACACACAGATATATATATATATATATATCTATATATATATATATATATATACTCACTATCTACATTGAGGGAATTTTACAAACACAAAAAGAAAAGTAGGGAGTCATAGACCTTGTTTTTGAGCTATAACGTAATAAACATTACTATTTTCGCCCTTAAACGACAAAATAATAGGACGTTTCTATAACACTTGACTCGCTTTTACCTTGCATCAACAGACAGTATTTGGTATAGAGAGCTAAATTAACATAAACTGAAATGATTGAAGAGACCTTCAATTATTTGAAAATATTTTCAATTTATTTGATGCGCGCAACAACTCAACTAAAGATCTCTTCAAATAATTGATGACATCTTCAAATCTGAATTATTGTGCGTTAACTGAATTGATGATAGCATTACTTATTCTGTTGAATTGATGCGCACTATAATTGAATTGATGCTCTCCTCAAATGAATTGGTGATATCAACAATTCAATTGATGCGCGCTTCAATTCAAATGAAGAGAGCAATAATTCAGTTAATGCAAGCATTAATTCAATTAATGTGGGCAATAAATGAATTACTGCTCTCTTCAATTGAATTAATGATATCATCAATACGCCGGTTTCGAAATGAGAGCGACTCTGTGTAGACGGCGCATTTAGTGGAAGTTTGAATGCCTAAGTGAGGCACAGGCTAGTGGACTTACAGTCAGTGAGGAAGATAATAAAATGTATTAAAGCAGCAATGATTGAACTATTGCTCTCGTCAAATGAATTAATGATATCATTAATTCACTTGATGCGCGCAATAATTCTTTTAAAGAGAGCAACTATATAAATAGATATATCTTCAATCCAACATATCCACAATTGAATTAATGATCACTTTAACTGAATTGTTGCTCTTCTTAAAATAATTGATGTGCGCATAAATTCCTTATACAAAAGCATTGTAAATTAATTAACGATATCTTCAATTGAATTAAAGATATCATAAAATCATATAGTGTTCTAATTTAATTTTTGCGTGCAATAGTTCCACCACATTGATGCTCTCATCAATTGAATTGATGAGAGCAATAATTGAATTGAAGCGCGCATCAAATCAATTACTGTTCTCATTAATTGAATTAATGCGCGCATCAATTCAATTGATGAAAGCATTAATTGAATTGATGTGCACATTAAATCAATTATTGCTCTCATCAATTCAATTGATGAGCGCATTAATTCAATTTACGAGAGCAACAATTGAATTGAAGCGCGCATTAATCCAACTGATGTGAGCAATAACTGATTTGATGCGCGCATTAATTCAATTCATGAAAGCAATGATTGAATTGATTATATCTTCAAATAATTAAAGGTATCTTTGAATATTTGGGTTTATGTTAATTTGGCGTTCCATAATTAGGTCCACAACATATTCACTCAAAACTTTATTCTGTTCCATTAAACGTTTTGCATACGTTATTTGAAAGAACCAAAATTAGTCCATATATGTAGATTTTTCCACACCAGTATATAGACTGAATTCTATGATTATGGATGTTGCCCATTATAGGCTTTCAACCACCGCGGGTTTTGGATGACATTACTTCCGAATCAAGCCGCCAGTTGCTCATTTTCGCTAGCCAAGGCTTAACGAATTGCTTTGCTTCTTTACAGAAGCGGATCGGACCGTGAACCTCTAATTGGCTAGCGAAGACGTCAGTTCCTAAAACTCAAATTTACTGACAAAGAAATTGATGCCGTCAACGTAAGCAATATTCTTCGTCATAGAAAAGTTCAGTCTTGTATTTCAGAATATTTCAAGTTCAAGTCTACACCATGTATTTCCTACAGATACACTTCCACTATTGCATCCAAACCTTTTAACTACAAACTTTGCAGTGCCTAGATATCGACCATCTTATACTCAATCCACCTACGTGTTCTTGTTCTTCATCTTCTATTAATTACAGTCCAGCTGGACATATTATTAGTATTGATAAGGTTAAAAAAAGAAGACCTAAAATTACTTACTTTTAAAGGTCCTAAATTCAGAGAGCCTTGGTCCATCACTTGGCGACAGAATTTCATTTCTTTTATGAATTCTGTCGAAGATTATGCCAAACAATGGGCTAAATCTGAAAAAAAGAGCTCGATACCTTGTCAGAATGGATTAAAATTGTAAGAAGAATATTAAAATCCCGTATCAGACATGTCAAAACAAAAATGCTTGTCATCTATCCTTCTGTGTTTACTAAACCAAAATGATAAAATAGTTAAACAGGTTACATGGGGAACATGTTCCAGCTGACACAGCTTGTAACAACATTGTATTTGCTTGTAAGGCTCATTATTACAACTGCATTGCAAACGAACTTGTCGTCTTTTCGTTAAAGCGGGACGAAATGTCGCTTACAATCGTTTTGTCGTCTTTTCGTCCCAAAATAACGAAAAGACAAATACAGGCGAAAAGGCGACAAACAAAACCCGAAAATTAGCGACATATTTTGTTGTCTTTTCGCTTGGCGTTTTGACAAAATGATAATGTATCATGTCAACATTTACCAATTACAAACTGATGGAATGTACACAAACAGCGTCGTGAGTGTGTGTGTGCTTGCCTCAGACAGTTATTTACTTGGGACAGGAGATGTAACCCCCCCCCCCCCCCCCCCCCCCAAAAATGTTAGATGCTCTTTATTTTGATAAATCTACGAAACAAAATAATAAACTCCATTATAAATCCAAATAGGTCACTAATTTGTGGATTTTGTTTGTAGTCGTTTCGTCTGTAGTTTATCGTCTTTTCGTTATTTGGCGGCGAAAAGTAACTAATTATCGATTAGTTGTCTTTTCGCCTCTAAATAACGAAGACAACAAATTGTAAAATAACACAAATCAGCCATCATACGCAGCCCCTCTTTGTACTGTTTTAATGATTGTTGAGCCACAATGCCCAGATGCTCATTTTAAGTGGTTTGCCCCCCCCCCCCCCCCCCCCCCCGAAAGTAATTGAATAAAATCAAAACAGTAATATCTTTACTTTATTGTTTTGTTATAATACCCCGAGTAGACAGGGCCGAAAACGTACTTAGATGCATGTTTGGATTAAAATAAGGGTATAGGTGAATAATTAATGAATTTCGGAGGTCGTCGATGTTCAGTTGTCAGTTTTCAAAGTCGAATCGATCAAATATAAGCGAAGTTGCACTCAGAAACGTTAACTGATATGTACTACAACCCATTCTCTACTCCTCGGGGTATTATACGCGTAAAAAGAGTTAAGTAGATGGGTTAAAGTTAATTTGATTCAATATCATATATATTTTTTTTCTTATCAAAGTCTGACTTTGATACTTTTCTCTTTTCAAAGTTCGACACCCTCTTCCGGGAAAAAAAATCCTGGATCCAGGCATGCATGTTAAAAGGTATACTATCAATATTGAGACTCTTATTAGATGAAATAGGAGGATAAAATCATGCATATTCAGTTTATTGATAAAAAATATTTCTTATGCCACAAAATATAGTCATTGGCAAATTTAAGGGGGGATGTCATATTATCCCTCACCCTCAAATTCTCATACATATGTGCCTAAACTTTGAAATAAAATGAAAATCCCATAAGGAAAGGGACATCCTCTCTTGAACCACCCCCAATCATGTTTGGTTCAGTTGATCCTCAATACCAATGCACATGTAGTCCACTTTCTGCGCTTATGGGCCAATTTGAAATCTTTTGCCTGATCTTATTGTTTGTATTCATATTTACACACCGTGTGTCTTTAACTTAAAGTGTATTGAAAGTTCATGTACCCAAAGTTGAAAATAAATTTTGCAATGAAAATACATGTACGGGACCTTCACCCCCCCCCCCCCCCCCCCCCCCTTCCCCTATTTTGAACATTTTGATCAAATCAAAAGGATTAGTAACAAGTCTCAACAACTTAATAGTCCCTCTCCCAAAAATATTACAAATGTACAATATGTCACGCAAGATAATACAATATGTCATGTAAGATAATAATTAACTGAATTACAATAATTAGACGAATCTAGAAGTTTCATAAATAAATTGGTGTATAACTGAAAAAATACCATCGCTCTGCCTTCAACTCACTGGGAGCATAAAGGTGGCTCCAGACGTCTTGCCTATGATGACTGCTTCACATCCCCCCTAAACTGAAATCATGCATCTGCCCTTGGTAGTCGATTGTTCAAAACCCTTTCTGCATATGAACTGACATTACAATGTTCAACTAGACAATGTTAGCAACAAACATATTTCGGCCAACTGAACTAGTATATTAGTCATAAGGTCATAGCTTTTCGTGCAGTTGTGCTCAAAAGCAGAGGAGCCAATTTCTTTCAGCTTTTGACTTATATTTGTTCCATTAACATTGTACATCAATAACAACTTACATAAGCAAATGTGCACAACCACTGAAATGTTTTACCCATTATAGGTCACCTCTCCACATGTACTTCAAAGTTAGTTTTGGATTAGATACAAGATTACATTGAATTGTTGAAATAAATATTATGCTTTGCAAGTTAAAAACCATTATGGCTAATATTTCAGTTTTTCACATTATTTTGAAACTGCTACCAAAGACATTGTGATTTTTTTAATTTTTTTTTTTACAAAAATGATGATCTAAAATTTGAAAATGTTTTGGAAATTAATTAGTTTAATGGGGGAAAACTCAAGAATTGTCATTTTTACAATATTATTAAATAGCTATGGTGGTACATATTACATGCATAATCCTACCACCACCACACCTATTTTTATATATATCACTTGTGATGTCATTAAGGATTGGAAATCTTTGGTAATCAGCTTGATGACCTTGCTCTGTGCTGCAAAAATTTATAAAATCCCCATTTTGAAAGTTATATTGCTTCTGGAATGACATTCCATCACTGAAAGTTGAAAGAATAAAAAAAATAAGAGTACCAAAACTTTTCAAAACAAGAGTACCAGAATGATACATAATACATGGTCACAAGCTCAGGTTGGATGTTTTTCTTAAGCCAGGAGTTGTAGAACTTTACTGACAGTAGTATCAGTCACTATCAAACTGCGGTAAATACTTTCTTTTGATTGTATGAATAAAAGATCTTAGCTCTAAAACTGTGGCAAGAGGTACATAGATTAACCAAGAGCTCTTTGTGGAAAATATTTCCCAACAAGTTCAACATTCTGTAATTTTTTCACACACCAAAGAAAATTTAAAAAATCAAAATCCTTGCAATACACCATCATCACATGCCCCAGCAGAAATGTATGCTCCAGGGAGAGGAGTGTACATTTCAGCCAGGACTTGCAACGATGACAATACACATATCTTCATGTTGTTTATAAAGTGAAAAAGGAATGCATTTCATTTCCTAAAAAATTGGCCAATTTCAACCTGTAATTTTCTCAAAAATTAAAGAAAACCCAAATCCTTGCCATATGTATATCTTCAATAGCCAACTATTCTGCACAATAAGAATTAAGCTAGGTCCTCACTTGGAAACAACACAGTGGGAGGAGTTCAACAGACAATAATGTATCTGTATGTTATATTTCCACAAAACTGACTTGAAAGTTCAACAATCTGTAGTAAGAATACCAAATCCTTGTCAAATGCATATCCTCAATACTGGTACCCATACAAATACTCTGTAAAATAAGGTCCTCAAATGAAGACTGGGGAGGATTAGACTGACAAATCATGTACCCTCAATGCAACATTAAATTTCAAATAAAGGGCCAAAATTCCTGCAAGACGGGTCAAAATGGATAAAAATTGCAACATGGTCTAGAGTGACCCACAACGATGCTATACAGCAAGTTTCATCTTGATATGCAACAGAGAAATGAAAAATTGGACGTAGAACTTGCTGTACCATAATTTGTCATGTCTAAAAAAGTGCTTGCACAAAAATAATTAAATGATAAATTACATGTATTGTATGATGACTGAAAGTTTCTTAAGTAATGCCAAATAATTTTCTCCTCCAGAACTGGTCAGAACACCATGGATGACCACACACACACACACACGTGTGTGTGTGTGTGTGTGTGTGTTACAAACCATAAAGTACCCCCCCAAAAAAAAACCAAACAAAAACAACAAGTTATGTTGTAACACTTTTAATCTGTAAATAAACACTCAATAAGAGTATAATATTCACTGAAAATGAAATTGCATGAAAACTGAGTGAGAAGTATTTTTCAATGTAATGTATAAGCAAAATTGAAATGTTCCACTTTCATATAGAAATGCAATAAATCTGAGACAGATCACCATAAGTGAAAAAAAAAAATCACATGTAAAGGGATTCATCACAAGTTACAGTTATCACATTGTTTTAAGCTATTAAATCACAGAAATACATGTAAATATAATAAGCACTTTTAAAATTACATTGCACATAAATCCATAAATAGTACACCAATGTTACAATCAGAAACAATACTATGGCTTTATTTATATCTACCAACTACTTGGCATGATGATGACAAGCTTTATGTACTTGAATATATATATATATATATATATATCAATGAGAAAAACTTCATGTGTATCATACATTGTGCATGAGAGAAAAACAATGTAAAAATGATACACATTTAAGGACATATGTGATGTTTCTCAATAATAATTTTTTATGAAATTTCATGTATAATTCAGTTGAATTCTATCTCATTTCTACAAAACAATGTTGGGGTATATTACCATGTCTGATTCATAGTTTGAGTTACTGGTTGTTGGAAGTAAATATGTAAATTCAGCTCTAATGTAATTGGGCATTACCGTAGTAAAGAAGGAGGAAAATCTTTAGAACAATTGGGTATCAAACGATGAAGCCTTATTTCATAAGTTAGGTGATCTAACCACTGAGCTATTCAAGCTGATGTATTAGTTTTGGTAAAATTACTACAATATAAAATATTAAACTACTTTAGAAATCAAACAAGAACTCTTCATATCAAGAAGATGAAAAAATAATTCCAGAGAAAACATAAAACATTGCACATAACAAAGATATAACATAATGATACATACAGTAGCCAACACACAAAATATGATGCGTGTCAAAAACTTGCAGTTAACAATTCCACCAATAACTGAACGAACTATCAATCTTTTCACGGTGAACTTGATCTCTCCTGTATATCAATAAAATGTCAATCTTTTCATGTGTCTAGTAAAGGCTGGAAACCAGGATATTTTTATGATGTCTTCAAATAAAATTCTTCAAGATATCATCTGTTTATATAAATAAAAGAATAAATAAAAATTAAAATTTTATGAATTCAGTATTTATGCACATGTAAACCCAAAGGTCTGGTAAATTGTCAAAAACATTTCCATCAACTGAAATGTCTTTGGAACACACAAACCTAGAGTCAAACTCAAATATGCTTATAAATTTGTTTTAACAGACATTCAAAGAGTATTGCTATAGCTTTCTACATGTCCCTTACCAGATCTCTAAACCATGAAAACGGAATATTCTTATTTTATACACTGAAGGGTACTAACCAACATGTAAGAGTAATGGAAATCAATATAATGGTCTATAGCTGTTCACTTTGAAAAGACTACAGAGGGAATCCATATCTCCAATATATTCAACAAATAACCTAAAAGGTGCAGAAAATGAATTTTTGTGCAATGGGCTCTATCTTTTGTAAAGAGGGTCATCTATGATGAAAGTCTAATTTGATCTGTAGTTGTTTATTAAGATTTAAGCTACACAGCAAGTTTCAAATTAATATTGCAAGGTATAATAAAACAAGATGTGTTTCTGGAAATCCATGTCACAGAGTACTGCTGTGTATGATTATGGACTCTTAGACTTTGATACTACAGTTCATCAAGTCTCTGACTTGTACAGATTAAAAGTGATGACCAAAGTTAGAGTTATGGACAGACAAAAAGACAGACAGATACACCAAAAGCAATTATCACATCTCAAATCTTTGGTGACATAAAAAAGTGCTGAAAACAAAAGGGATAAACTAACAGTTAAACAGTCAGATGAAGTTTCATCAGTACTTAAAGAACTCATAACAAGAGGCCCATGGGCCACATCTCTCACCCGAATCACTTAGGCTCTGCTGTTGTGATTTTCAAAAGATCTTTTCAATTTTTATTTCCATGAAAAATTATGTCCCATATTGTTGTCTCAATATCGCCCCAAAGGATCACAACATAACCATAATACAAGGCCATAAATCATAGTATGAAATATAAGGTCTTGCCATAAGCAGGTCAAAATCTAAGTTTCAAGTCTATCCGATAAGCCATAAAGGAGAAGCATTCACAAGCTATTTTACATCCTCCACCTCTCCTACATCCACCATAATTTTTAGGAAAATATTTGGATCCTCCCATCCCAACAATATGCAAATTTGCAAATAACAATAAACCATTGTACAAAGTTTCAAGTCTATCCAATAACCCATATAGGAAGAGATGTGTTCACAAGCTATTAGATCCAACATAACTTTAAGGAAATAAATGGATCCTTCCATCCCAACAATATGCAAATCTACAAATGGCAAAGAAGCATTGTACAAAGTTTCAGGTCTATCTGATAAATCATATAGGAAGAGAAGCATTTACAAAATTTTGTGACAGACAGGGAAAGTAGAAAAACAAGTCTCCCTCTGGAAGAGGGGAGACATAATAAATCAACACAACATAAGAACATTTGCATTTTGATATGATTTAATGTGGTCCTGCTGCTCTTGAAAATAATTTTTTTACACTGTAAATCAATTTTTTATTTATTCCCATATAAAACTTTCTTTTCCTATTGTGGCCATACCATAACCACTGGGCCCCTGAATTAACAAAGAATTTGCACTAACTGACAATGTTTGCAAATTAATATGAATAACCATGGCCCTGCTGTTCTTGAAAAGATTATTAAACATGTTTCCTTTATATTCCCTATAAAACTTTGATCCCCTACTGTGGTCCCACCCTACCAAAATGGGGGAGGAGGAGGAGTGTGTGTGTGCGTGTGTCATGATTCAAACAAACTTGAATCTGCACTACCTATGGATGCTTGTAATGACTAACAATGGCCCTGCTGTTGTTGAGATGAAGATTTTTAAAGATATTTTCCTATATATTCTAATATAATATAATATTGTGGCCCCACCCTACCCTCCAGGGTCATGATTTGGACAAACTTAAATTTTTATTACCAGGCGATACTTGCACATTAAAATGAGTAAGGCTCAACTGAGCTAAAACCATATTTGAGAATGCTAGATTAGCTTATCTGTAGTAGTGTACAGACGTTACTAAATAAATGTACATACCGTATAAATGTGCTACTAGTTTTTACTAATTTTTATGAGTTTTATAAATCTGTAAAATTTAAACGTGTAAAATTTCAGAGAAGTAAAAAAAACTCTGCACGTGAATTGTCAACATCGTATGTATATGAGAGTAATTAGCAGCTATAGAATTAGTGCTGTTGGTATTTTTGAGCAATTTTAGTCAGGTAATGCGCAACAATGATACATAGCTATGTATATTCCAAAAACAGAAATAAATGAAGGGCATATGATATATAAAGGTAAATGAATAAATATATTACAATACTAGTAATCTAATGACTTGTTATCACAGGAACAAGTTTTTTTTTTTTACATCGGGTATTTGTGTAGTAAATTTGTAAGTAAACACATTCAATCTGCTAACAAACATTGATCTGGACTTTTACCTCCAATGATTTTATTTTTTAGGGACATATATAATTCTTAAAAATATAACACATAAAAATTTAAATCACCTCATTTGAACCAAAATTAATAAAAAATTACCTGTTATAAAGTATATACAGAAACACTGGAAAAATGAGAACATACCTACGGCAACTTTTGAAGTATCAACAATAAGTCTTGGGTAAACACACTTCTTGACAACTGCATGCTTTCTGAACTGACATTTCAAAGAACATAGATCATCCCATGGGACAAACCCTTCCCCAATGTCTATCTGTTCCTTTATTTTAGTAATTTTAGATGAATGTGGTTTTCCAGAACACCTATATGATTTTGTGGCAAGTTTCTCGGAAATTTCACCTCTGCTCTGATTCTTTGGACTTTTCTTTGCAGAGACTTCTTGCTGATCACAGAAGATTTCAACATCATCAGAAATAAGATTGCAACTTTCCCTGTGTATGGAATTACCATCTCTTTTATCTGTGATGTTGGATCTCTTGGAGTTGGCCAAATGACAGTTAGATGAATTATTATTCATGTCTTCCGTGTCTGTATCAAACTCTTCATGAATACTCAGATTACTGTACGACAATCTCCTCTGTTTGCTTTGAGTTGATCCATTGTTTGCAGTGGTTATGGAATTATCTTTAACTCTTTCTCTAACACCTGGACTTTCTTCCAAGTCACAGTTCTGAACATACGATTGTTCACAAATTTCCTCAGATGTTCTACGTTTCCCACTACCACTAGCCTTTTCTGTGATTTTGACCTGGTTCTTTGACATGCTATCCTCAATACTATCATTTTTTTTATCATCTGATTCATCCACTGCTTTCTTCTCTCTATTTGCAATTCCTCTGGCTTTATGTAAGATTTCTGAGACTTTTGATTTGAATTTGAAGAGTTCACTGTGTTTTGTCAGAACATTTGTCACTTGGCTTTTTTTCTCATGATCTTCTTTTGCTTTGGCCTTTCCAGTAGACTTCTGAAAAACACATGTATCCATCTATATGTCTGTGTGTCAACACTCTTCTTTTTTTGTGCAGCAATATCTTCAGTATATTTTAATTACACCTCCAAACTTCAGACCCCATATGCAAATGGATAAAGGTCAGCAAATTTTGAGGTTAGAGGGTCAAAGGTTAATGTCACAGCAGGATAATGTTTGAATAGTGTAAAGTTATATTATGATTTTTTTTTCCAGCCAATTTACTTTTAATGGTAATTAAATTGCCAAACTTACAAGTGTCAAAAATACTGATATAAATTAAGAAGGAGAAAAAATGGTGTACAGTATGTCACAGAGAACCTGATAAACACTGCTTGATCATTGAAAATTCAGACAATCATATCCAGATGTACACATGATGAGAGCTTGCTGATGAATCATCATATTACCATACACTAATAGTTTTTACCTTCAATATCTTTACCAATTGACTCATGAATGCGTGTAAGAATCTTGATAAATATAATGTGATTATCTAACAGATGGGAATATTCTGACAGAAGTGGAAGTAAAAATGTAAATATAAAAAACAAATTTCATATTTAAAAATACATGAGGACATTAGCAGCAATGCTTCAGGCCAGCATATTTTTCATGAAGTGCTAACACTCTTCACGAAATATGTTGATGTAAAGCATCACAGTTCATGCCCTCATGTATTTTCAAAAACGAAACTTATTTCTGAGACCAACACCCAAGAAGCATTCCACTACATCTATACTGAGACTGAGACCCAAGAAGCATTCCACAACCACTACACTGAGATTCAAAAACATTCCACTACATCCACAATGAGACTGAGACTAGAAGCATTTCACTACATCCACAATGAGACTGAGACTCAAGAAGCATTCCACTACATCCACAATGAGACTGAGACTAGAAGCATTTCACTATATCCACACTTAGACTAAGACTCAAGAAGCATTCCACTACATCCACAATGAGACTGAGACTAGAAGCATTTCACTATATCCACACTTAGACTAAGACTCAAGAAGCATTCCACTACATCCACAATGAGACAAACTTTAGAAGTATTCCACTATCACCATTCTGAACCCAAGACTCAAAAGGCATCCTACTACCATCACACTGAAAATGACACACAAGAAGCATTCCATTTCCACCACACTGAGATTGAGACTCAAGAGGCATTCTACTACCAACATACTGACACAATGATTCAAAAAGCATTCCACCATTGCCACACCGAGACTGAGTCTAAAGAGTTTTACTTATTCCCAACACTGAGACCTAGACTCAAGAGACATTCCACTACCACCACACTGAGATCAACACCTGAGAAGCTTTCCACTATCCCTAATACATGCTCATAGTATTACATAGTGCTGCTCAAAAAAAACAGAGATGTTAGGCAACCTGATTCCGTTCTTCAACAGAGATGATATGTAATGATCACAAGCAATACTTCCAAAGTTTCTTCATTCAAATTTATAGCCCAGACAAATATTTCTAATATTTTTATTGGTGACTGATCTTGGCCAATCTCTGGTCTTAAACAGATTTGGGGCAAATTTGAGCTTCCAATGTCTCCTAATTATTGTGACAAAAGTTTGGCCTGGGAAGAAAAATAAATTTGACCTTGCCATTGATTATAATAAATTGCAAATTAATTCAATTTTGCAAGTTGATGAAAAAAGGAAATTCCTAACCCTGCAATAGTATTTATTAATGCAAGCTGGGGTCCATTTAACAAAAGGTCTTATGACTTATTCACAATTTTTTTTAATTTACAATTCATTCTATGCTTCACTTCTTTCAAATGCAAATTTTCTGTAAATACAGTCAAAATTGCCATAGCGATCCACTGTATTAAGCATTGTCACATCTGATCATAAAAAATTCCCCCAAGGTGTTACTCTATCTATTGTACCTGTATTAAACGACCACCTGTCTGATGCAACCAACGACCATGATTTTTATGTTTTCGGGTATTTTCATGAAATTTTACCTTTATTCAAAGACCGTACATTTTTTAAAATTACAAAATGATTCCACTTTCGATCTCGGTCAAGCATGGTTATTCTGGGAATTATCGTCCCTAACACTTTCACTTTAAAATGAACATGTAATAGTTCGGTGACGATTTTATTTAGTTAGCTCTTTGAATCAATTGACTAGCATGTAATCAACATGTAGGGTCATGATGGGTTAATTAACAAAACTTGAGTTGTTGTTAATTTTACAGACAGACTTAGAGGTGTGTGGAGCCACAGGGTAGATCGGATGTAAAAATCTAGCACCTGGTATACCATTATGTTCAAAAGAGTGGAAAATTAGCCCTGATTGCATTGTAAATCAAATAAATACTGGGGGAAAATACTTAGACAGCTGGAGTATTTGCGATTTTTCTGTACGAGATATCCAATGTTTCCAAGTGTAGACATGACCAGGACTAGCTGCTCACTTTGATATATCCCGAGTATTTGACAAAATTCCAACTCCAAATTTATAAAAAGATTTGCTGTGCACTGTGGATATTGTGATTTATTTATTGTCTTTCAAATCGAATAACAGATTTCCAGCATTATTGTACAAAAGGAGAAGCAACACTTTCTGTATTACTTTCTTTTATGACCAGAGAAGCAATGTAGTTTAATACATAAATGATCTTTACAACAAAATGTTTTCAAGTTTTAGAAAATTTGTACCTATTTCATAAATGAGATTCTTAAACAGATTAAATGTAATTTTTGACAAATAATAAATTATATATATATATATATATATTATATATATATATATATATATATATATATATATATATATATATATATATATATACAGTATATTTTAGATGTTAAGCTGTATATTTGACAACTGTCTTTCTCAAAATAATTTTATCTTAAAACCATACTTGATATTCTTAATAATGAATTCCAAATATGTGGACATTTTCCATAGCTCAAACTATATCTGGAAGTTATTTGCTAAATGCCTTTACTGCCAAAAATATGCAACCTGTATAAAGAGACTACCAGTCATATGTGACTTTTTTCCATTCTCCGTTGGACGATCTCTTAATACAGGTTAGACTGTACATTTGACAACTGTCTTTTTAGAAATAAAATGGCAAACTTTCTCTTTGTTCTGCTTTCCATATCAATTTTCTGAAATAAAGAGGTACCTTATTAAACTCTAAGATCTGTTTTGCATTTATTGGGGGTGGCAATTCTATGCTGTCACAAAGTGGAACAATTTCCATGGAATTCACCACAGTGGAGGAGTGAATATCCAGTTCATCGTCTTGCACAAGTGGCTGAATGGCTGACAAGTCTATCTGAAACGGTCAACAAATTTGTATCTGAAATGGCAGAAAAGCCTACCTGTAATGACCAATAAAATCAGTCAGAAATGGTCAACAAGTCTTATCTGAAATGGATGATAAATCTACCTGTAATCACTAATGGCTGACGAGTCAATTTAAAATATATTCGAAATAGCCAACAAGTCCATCCAAAATGGTT
Source organism: Ostrea denselamellosa (assembly GCA_024699665.1). Classification (NCBI taxonomy): domain Eukaryota; kingdom Metazoa; phylum Mollusca; class Bivalvia; order Ostreida; family Ostreidae; genus Ostrea; species Ostrea denselamellosa. Next base: position 3,211,989 of record JAMZEH010000014.1, read on the forward strand.
GACAAGCATTAATTAGTATATAATATAAAAATGCATGCATCCATCAAAGGTATCCGAAGACTTAGTTGTACACAGATGATCTCTTTATTGCTTAAGACATACGTCTTATCACATTTTTAAATATTACATATATACATATAAATGGCATTGTATGGAAGTGTAACATACATAACATACATATAATATACAGGAGTATTTCTATGGAGAATAACTTTTAAACAAGAAGGTTTTCTCGCACCTTAAGTGCAAGATGTAAATATTTCCCTAAATTACAAAGTTCATGTACATTATGGATACTTAATAACTGTACAAATTTAAAAACACAAGGTTTTTGCCAATAGTACTTTTTGATATATCTATGACGAAGTTCCTTATAATGGGGACAAATTAATACAAAATGGTATTCATCCTCTAAGTCATTTTTACAGAATTTACATACTCTATTTTCCCTAGGTATATTATTATGGCGGCCTGTTTCAATTTCAAGATTGTGAGAAGATAGTCTTATTCTACTAATATGCCTTTTGTATGCACTAGGTATAGGTTTACAAAGATAATACTGTAAAGAAAAGTGATCAATAACATGTTTGTAAATAATACACTTTGACAACGAAGAGTTATATTAAAAAAACAAAAACACACACATACAAAGGAACTCCCTCCACCCATAATTATACAAGTATTTATTTAAGAGAATTGAATAAATTTCATAACTGAGAAACTAAAAGCATTTTGACCAAAAAATATGTTTCAAGTCAACAGATTTTGTGTCTTTCTATACATTTTTTTTTTTAAATTAGATGAACCTTGTTTGGCCCATACATCTATATATTGTTTGCATTTTGCTTTCATTGCAAATTTTATAAAGAAGAATTCTCAGATTCCCCCACCTTGTACTGTTAACCAAGGATAGTACATGTATTTCCTCCTGTGTAAAGAATGTATGTGTAATGGGAAGTTGGTAAATAAATTCATGACTCCCCTTCTCGCAATAGTTTTTAGATGCATAGTGAGATAATGGCACAGCAGTGGCCCTTCAGTAATTACTTTTATATTATGGAAGAAGTATCTTTTTTTTTCAATGACATGTTCTGTGCCATGTTTTTAGCATCAGTCACCCTTGTGATTAAATCATAACAGCTTGACAATACATTTTTTTCTATGCTTTGGACCACATTCTGCTTCTTTAATGAAGAAATCTAACAAAGACGTGTTTTAAGTTGAAGCGCAGGGCTTACCTCAATTCACATGAATGAATATTTCATATATATATTTTTCTATCACATTACTTGGGTGGTGTAAAACATATTTACATTTTCAAATGCATAATTGTACACCTTATTTTCAACTTAAATGCATATTAGGTAAAATTTAATGAGTATATATGCTCATATGTACCTTATCTGGAACTTTGAATGATTTACATGACTTATAACACATCCTAATAAACCTAAGACAACATGCCTATAGTATTGTCTAGATTATCATGCTGCATTAATTTCACATTGCATAAAGAATCACACAAACTTTGGATGAGAAAACATCAATATACATTAATTAAAACCTTGCCTCTAACTGCTGTTTCCCTGAACACATTGGTGTGCTAGTTAAGCGCTTCACTTCCTCTCTTGGTCTGTATACCTGTTCAACATCCCGCATGTCATTATAATACATATATTGGTACTTATATTTCAATATTCTGTCACATGAAAGAAAAGAATTTTCAACTTAACTTTTAAAAGAATCTATTATCAGAATGCCTTTTAGATTTTTAATCAACATATCCATTTCTTACTGTCATCTGGAGAGGTGAACTCTGTAACTGGCCTTCCTTAGGTTTTGTCATCGACTCTTTACAAACAAATAAGAGTACTTTTCTTACTGTGACAGTCATAAAAGCAGCAATCAGATGGATTTTAGTGAATAACCTATTCAGCTCTCTTTTGGAAGGCTGAATTAGTGTATTATATAAACCTGTTAAATAACTCTGCTTTCTGTCTATTGGAAGTCAGTACATAAACCTGCTGTACATTTTGAGAATGATCTACTCTGTTTTCTATCTATTGGAAGGCTGGGGTAGTACATATATTGGATATCTATTTGCTTATAAACTAAGAAAACATATTTATCACTAAATATAAAAGAAAAAAAAATTACAAACTGATGGAGGATTTTTGAGTTTGTGCTTTGTATAGTATCAGATAATTGCATTATCCATGCATGCTGATCAAGTGAAATTAGCAGAAACTTGGGACTGGTTAAACATTCCATGTTATCCCTGTACACCTTGCCAGAGTGAGTTACAATATAGGCCCCTGTACATCTGTTAAGAATGATATAAAAAAACCATAAACAATGTCAGAGTGAATTGCAGTAGGTATCTCTAATTTCACATTAGATACCAGTGAGCCTTACAAGAGTCAGTTACAATCTCTATAGCCTCCACAGTGTTACAATACAGATCTCAGTAGTGAGGATATCTACAATTAGAGAATTACAATAGAGATCATTCAAAAATGTTTGAGATTTAACAAAAATCCATCTAGAAAATTCCTAGACTGAGTAACCAATAGAAACTCCTGTGTATATCATCTTAGAACAAGTTACAATACAAACCTCTGCACAGGGTACATCTTGTCTTGGTGTGTTACAACAGAGATTAACACGACACCCTAGTGAGAAATAATAGAGATTCCTGTATGCTCTGTCACACTTTTAATACTGAGTTACAAAAGAGATTCCTGTACACTTTGTCAGAGTAAGTTACAACACATATTCCTGTAAACATTGTCAGAGATCATTACAATAGAGATCTCTGAACACAGTATTAGAGTGAGTTACAATAGAGATACATTGTACCGAAATACTCAGACAATGAGTTAAAATACAGATTCCTATACACACAGACAGTGAATTAAAATAGAGATCTTGTACACTCAGAGTGAGCTAAAATAGAGATTACTGTTCAGTGTGTCAGAATGAGTTAAAATAGAGATTCCTGTGTCATGTTACAGAGTGAATTAAAATTAAATTAAAATTTCTGAAAAATGTGTCAGAGTGAGTTAAAATAGAGATTCCTGTACAATATGATAGATGAAATAAAATTGAGATTCCTATGCAATGTGTCACAGTGAGTTAAAATAGAGATTCCTGTACCATGTGACAGAGTGAGTTAAAATAGAGATTTCTGTACCATGTGACAGAGTGAGTTAAAATAGAGATTCCTGTACCATGTGACAGAGTGAGTTAAAATAGAGATTCCTGTACCATGTGTCACAGTGAGTTAAAATAGAGATTCCTGTACCATGTGACAGAGTGAGTTAAAACAGATACAAACTTTTAATGGAGGAGACACTTGGAAAACGCTCTTCAAAATCTGTCTGTGTGACGAATAATGCAGTTGAATTGAGAGGCTGTTTATTCTTATTCTGTTTCTTTTTTGATGGTGCACTAAAAAGGAAAATACAGCATATAACTATTAAAGCTTCACATCAGATTTATTGAGAAACCACTGCTCAAGTTGCCAAAAGTTAGTGAATGCAGGATTTTTGCATATATCATATAGAATATAGCCAATGTGTCTGGTAATTTTAAGGCATAAAATATAAGTGATAATCAAGTAATGGTTTAAAATTTAAATACAGTACATAATTTCCAAGATATCAGCTCTTTTAAACTGTGATGGAGGAACATTTAATAGTCCCTTGAAAGCTTGAATTAAACTGTTTAAATAAAACTTTATGCAATTACTTATTTCCACTTTCAATACTTTTTAGCAAGTCAGTAAAATTAGATATTATTTGAGATATTTCACCCATGAATACAGCTCACACACTTAACTAAATTAGTTTCAACACACCTCAAGAGGTCACATAGTATATCTCATGATATTTGTTTATAAGCATATACAGTGGAATCTAGTTATTACGTTTCTCATTGTTTCACACACAAAAAATAATAATGTAATAATGAGGGCAACACAATAAACGTTACAAGTGAATTCCAGTAAAACCATCACTTGGAATATGTGTATTCTCTGTTCTATGGGGGTGGGGAGGGGATTTGAATATTTTTTTTAATTCTATTTCTTGTTTCAATGACTTTGACATTCTATTTTTTCCCCTGGTCATCTTAAATTTCCATATTTCTTCATGTCCTTCTCATGTCTTTATCCTCTCTTTTCTTTCTTACTAGTGTAGGATCTTCATAATAAAATTTGGTTATCTATGCGATCTGCATCTGACAAGTGCCCACCATACTCCATATCAACTTCTATTTTCTTGCATTATGCATTCGTGTAAATTTCACTCAAGATTCCTTTCATACTCAACATTCTTACATCAAATTGTTAAAAAGAAAAAAGTCAAGAAGCGTCGGGTTTTGTTTGATAACTCTTCATTTAGCAATTGTAGTGTTTACTAAATGATATGGATCCACGCCTCGCGAGTTTTATTAAGAAGTCAAAAAGTCATGTGCAGGTGACGATACAATAGCTGGACTACAATTGAATGCAATATCTCTTGTACCGTTTCTTGTAAAAATAAAACTTTTTAATTTGTCATCGAAATGAAACCCCCCACTGATCACACAAATTTACCAGAAATATGATATTCGTTTATGATGTCACTGGAGGGACTGAAGTTCTATTGTTTAATCTATTGCCCACGCTGTTTGTGGATATCCAAGCTGTTTGTTGAAGTAAACTGTACGGAGTTTAAGAATGTGCATGTTTTAAATAAACAATAATTATGTATAATTGTTTATCAATGGCTTTGATGCAAGTGACCATGTAGGGGTTTATTACGTATTAATCTGAATTTTTTATACAATGTAATACCAAATCCTGGCATCTTAGGACAACATAATAACCGTATCTATTTCATAAAGATTTATTAAGAAATGGTTTTGTGTTTTAATATTCCAACGTGATAAGCATTCCAATGTAATAAACCATGAACATGATAATGAGGTTCCACTGTACAAGTGTCATCACAGACATTTGTTTAGCTGCAATAATATAGCCCTCTCTGATTTTTTTTATATCTGATGTTTTTCTGGGGAGGGCTACAATTTCATAAGATCTCTGTAATGGTGCAAAATCAATTTTTTATTGTGCCTGACTTTGGTCTTAGAAGATGGCTTTTAAGTTAGATTTCCTTCAGATGATTTTTTATTCATGATGAAAAACTAACCCTTTATAAATCAACACCAGATAAAATACACTGGCATGTTTATCAGTAGTCTTTTTCAGCAACCATGACAGATCTCGTGTGATTTTAAGGGACTTATGCTTGGAGTTTAGATTGGCTTGATGAAGTAAATATCAGTGTAGATACGTGGACTTACCTCATTTTATCACAAAAAAATCATTTTTAAAAAGTATTTATGATGGAAATTTCATATTTACCACATTATTTATGTTTAAAATAGAGGAATTCCTATATTCAGTTCAAGATCCTGAATTCTCATTGGTTGTCCCAAAATAAAATTAATCAAGGTCAGTAAACATGGTAGACAAATTCAAGTTGTGATTGATTGTTTGTTGTTTTCCGCCACACTGAACAATATTATTTTTTTTCCCAGTTATCTGGTGGTGTCCAGTTTTTAATGGTGGAGGAGACTAGAGGTGAGAGGCCTTGTGATTTTGAGCGCGATGCTCTAACCACTCGGCCACGGAGGCCCCTTTCAAGTTGTGATGTTGACATGCACCAAAAATAACCATTATATGGACTGTACTTGATATTCTTGGATTAATTTATATCCTGCACAACTACATTTTTTGAGTTAAGGTAAGAAATGCAAATGTTATTGTCACTTATTTATGATTTGTGCCAAATTCGTTGAGGGAGTGAATCACTACCGCACTTGTACCTTTGCAGAGATCCTATGGATCCTCCCCCCCCCCACCTCCTAAAAAAAAAAATGGGAAAGGACTACATTATTGCACCTAACATTTGTTAATTACCATAATGTGCACACATATATCTTTTGCATGTCAACATGTCAATTTTAGTAATGACTGACCACACAGAAAGAGTTTAACAATGGAAAACAACTAATGAACGTTGAAAATTATGTTATTGAGTTAATGTGAAAAGATAATATTAATTAGATATTTTCAATAGTAACCTGTTTCTCTTTGATGTCTTTTTGAAAGGTGTGACTTCCATGTCCTTCTGGATTTCTGCAGTAAATTATGAACAATATAAATGAGTGTTTGGAGAATGCACATGAGTCATTAATCTACATTATATTTGTTTGATACAGAAATCACAATTCCATACCTTGTAAGTCCATATTCTTGTTAGTCTCAGGTTCATTTTCCTCATCTTCTGTGACTACTAATAACGAAAGAACAATGAATCACAATGCTCACCTGAGTCTCACTGCTCTTATAGAGATATATAACTCTTACAAACTATGGAGCAACAATCAATATGTACACTCATACAGACCCAACATCTGTTATTTGGCAACACACATCTCTTTATTTAGCAACAAAATTATTAGATAAGGATACTACATTGTATTTTAACATATTATAATAGCTAACAATTTGTTATTTTGAAAATAATATTCTAGGAGATACATACAGTGAATCTTTGGACTTTTACGATAAAGGACTCAATTTGGTTCATAATTTGAACTAAGAACAAGTTACAATAATAGCCCTACCCAACCCTTAATTTTTATCAATCTTTTGATTTATCTCCATTTCAATAATTTCCATGTTAAAATGATGTTATATGAAAATTGGTATTCCCCAAACTGAAATATTTATTTCCAAATAAGATTTAATATGAAAATTGGTATTCCCCAAACTGAAATATTTATTTCCAAATAAGATTTAATATGTTACGTTTTCTTTTTAAATAAACCAAAATGTTAACTCTTAAAACAATTTTTCTAACATAAATCATGGATCACGTGTGTCAACCAAAAGTATCCTAAATTGATTTTGATATACACGTATGTCTCCTACTTTTTGAAGCCAATCAGCTTTATATTTCCCTCTAAAATGCCTAATGTAAAATGTTTAACACCTTTGTACCAACATAGCCCAAGTAATCATAATGTGAACACACTTGACTTTACACTGTACATGTTTTCACATAAATTTGACAGCTAGACTCAGCAACATTTGAAAACACATTTTTGACAGAAGTTTTCTATACATATTTTTTTGTATTTAGAACTTTAATCCCCTTTTGTGGCCCCACCAGTCATGATCTGAACAGATTGCATGTGAATGCTTGTATAATCATTTGATACATTTTATACTCTTGTGGTTCTTAATAACAAAATTTTAAACAGAATTTTTCTATATTTTCCCATAACCCCATCCAGATCCTTAAAGCAATACAAGCTGTAACTGACAGTAAATAAATTGAAAAATAAAAGATCAAATATAATGACATTTTGTGATTGAACATATATAATTTCATAGAATCAGAGTAAATCTGAAGCAATAAATCCATCAAATCAGCAAAACATGTCAATTCATGAATCACTGTCATCACGATAGTAATTCCTGCACTTAACCTCTGATGTGCACTGACCTCGGAAGTTGCCAGTTCGGAAAATTGCAAAAGAGATGTGCTGCACACATCAGATTTGTAAACAAATTTAATATGCCAAATTATAGCAAATTTATTAAAATTTCATTTGGGTGGTACTTTTGCATAATTTAATTACTTTCTTACACTTATAATACTTAAAGTCATTCATGAGTCATTGTAATATTTTAAAACAAACGAAATGTGTAGTTCTCATGTCAATCTCTGGCTTTGTATAACCTTGGTCTCAATGCAACCCGATTATGTTTGGCAATTATCATTCCCATGTCCATGTATACGATGCAATGGCGGTTTATACAAAACACTCATTGTAGGTATGCTCTCAAACGATATTCCTTTGTTTATTTTGCTGAATTTTTCTTAAGTTCTTGGTTATACCGATAGGTGTCAATTGGTATATAATTCTATAGTTGAAAATTACCAACAGTTACATCTTGTATTGCTTTAAGGTAATGGTGCAAATGACCTTGAAACTACACAGCATGAGGACTCTGCATATAATTTGAAAAATGTACTCTTGTAGTTCTCAAGATTTAAAAAAAAAATTTCCATTACATTCCTATGTAAAACTTTGAAACTCCATTATGGTTCTGCCAGTTCCAGGAATTGTATAAAGTTGCACAATCTTCATTTCAGTGAATCTTATGGTCTTGAGAAGAAGATGTTTTACACATCCCTTACAATTTTCACTATTTTTCAAATATCTTCTCTTGGAAAAAAGTATGTTCTTTAATTTGAACAAACTTTAATTCCACTCACCTAACAATACTTTACGTCGAATTGGCTCTGAAATTGACCACACAGTTTCAAAGAAGTTGAAAATATTGAATGTTTATGACAACAACAGAGGATAGACACATTTTAATCAGAAAACTTGTTTGAGTCTATGGCTTGGGTGAACGAAAAGTAGAGTGAATATCACTATAGAGCAATGTTTTAACTTGTTCTTCAAATTTATTCTGAGGAGATGCTCTACACAAAACAGAAATTTTTCAAATATATGTACCTTCATATAAATCCTTTTCAATTCCAATGTTCATCTTTGGCATTAAGAAATTCATTCTCTCTTCCCCTATAAATATTGAAACACCTCAGCATTGTAATTCCACTGATTATATATACCACATGATTACAGAATTCACTGAGCATCCATATACATTTACAGTCAAACCTTGTTATCTCAAACTAAAGGGATCAAGAAAAAGCTTCCTAGATATCTGAGGTTTTGAGATACTGAAGTTAAAATCCATGAAGAAAATGTAGTTTAGACTTCCATTAATCATTTTGACATATCCATGGTATTCAAGATGTCAATGTTCACGATAACAAAGTTGAATTTCAACTCTAAATCATTCTAATCTAACATTTCAAACCCTCAACCATTTCCTTACATGTCATCTCCCTGTCTCTCCGCAGTGTTTCTTTGTTTAGGTAACTTATCTTCTTTGCTTTCCTTTCCATTTTAACAGTCTTCATTTTCTGTAAATCATTCTTAGAGCTACGTGTAGAAGATCCAATCTGCAATGCATAAAAATAAATATTGGGAAAACAATCTACAATCCCATTAAATTTAAATTTAACTCTTGCACAAAATCTACTAACAATGTTATTGACATGCAAATTCTGCATTTTTCTTATATGACATCTATGTGTATATGCATATCAATACAATATCTTTACTATATGACCATATTAGCCCCACCCTAGAGATTGAACCCTGACCAGGGAATAAGAATTTCACAGCGTGATAAAGGGCTTTATAAGACATCATAACCATGCGACTGGTTTTTCTTCCACCTGTGTGGGAGCTGAGAAGATATTTGAAAATTTGGCATTTTTCTTTTGCAGTTTTGGCCCCATATAACAGGCCCTGGGGGAGCTAAAATCATAAATTGAACAATTTACAATCCTCTTCTCCTAAAGAAGCTTCACACCAAAAAATGGTAACAATTGCCCTTGTAATTTTCAAGAAGTTAAAAATGTAAAATTGATAATGAATGATGCATAACAATGGACAAAAACCAATGACAGTAGGTCACCCAAGTGACTTATGTGACCTAAAAATATGAGATAAAAAGTCAAAACATCTGAGCTTAAATATCATACTCTCATCAACATATTTCTGTATGTGAAGGGTGATGACAACATTCATAGTGGGTTATTCTGAAATGAACTAGTTATTCTGAAATGAACTAAATACAAAAACCATAAATTTGCAAAATTACTTCTTGAAAACAAAACTTGCTTGAATCACAATATTAAAAATGCTGTGAAGTTCCTCTCATTTCTGTATCAATACCAAAACATTTAAATTTTCAAAACTGTTCAACAGCATTGAATAATAGCTCTCATTCAAAATACAATTTTTCTTCAAGCCAAAAAAATAAGTATTTTTCCAATCATTTACATAATCTTCTTCTAAGGGACCATTTTGGTATTTATTGCCATTTATAGTGATATCACTTATTTGAATTGGTGATGTCACAACTAGATGTAATGTATTCATTACGACTAGAGGTAATGTACCCAGACCTGAGCTGCTCATAAACCTTAATCATAAAGACTTTTCAATTTATTTATATTTTAGGGAGACAATTATTAATTACACTTCCTTCCACATGGAACTTGTGGTGCATATACAGACTATGGATGATAAATAAACGAAGACCACTACCCCTGCCAGTTAAATGGTGCTACTTTTATTGGTTGTCACAAAATTGTTTATTCTATAGCCATGATATTGATATTAATCATTTCAAGAAAATTGAAACTGATCTATACCTGTTTTCCATTATTTGTATTCATCTTCTGTGATTTTAATTTCATTTTCCCATATATTGTCTCATATGTATCCTGGAGTGTAAAGTGGCAATCTTGTTATTCACAGATATCTCAATCTCTCTTCTTGAATGATGATCAATATATATATATATATATATATATATATATATATATATATCACTAATTTACGTTATACTCTATAGAATTTTGAGGATCAGCTAAGTTGTCAAGTATAAGTGTAGTTTGCAGCAGTACAAATTTTGCCATGAACGGCGGTCTAAAGAATGACATTACACGGGAGACCAAACATTTTATAATATCAGAGACAAAATAATCAACAAACGTAAAGAACTAATATCTGCCAGTTTCCTTTAATCCTACTAGGCCAGCCATTCCATCTGTGTCTCGTCTGTTTTCGTTTTGTGGTTTTCTGAAATACTACTTCCGGTTCAAGAATCAACATGATTGGTCCGAGCCAACATACGTCAGACGATGTTTGTTAAACTTGCTTTGGCGGGTGGTTTTGCTAACAATGCTACAAGAACTTATTCAATACAGCATAGTGTTCTTTTCAACTTTAATTTTGGTTTACTGTATATCTACATTTTCATTTGAAGAACTGACTGCTCTTTTTATACCAATTGGTATTTTTTACGCCTTTGTTTTATCTGGCTTATTTTTTATCGTAGTAATTCTTGGCGACTTCTTCTAACATTAAGTAACCGAATTTCCCTGACAACTCCTACGAACAGAGGGGTAAGTTTTTATCGGAGAAATTCATTGAGTATATACTACACATTTAGTTAATGTTATTTAAAAAGATGATCGTTATGAATTAACAGTTGCATTTCTATACATTGAAAGGTGAAATATTGATGACGAAAAAGTACCAATTAAAGTTTGGACCATTTTACAAAAGAACTTATTCTTACGACTAAGACGGTCCTAGGCTCATAATCTTTTTGAATGAGATGGTTTATAAGATCCTATAGCTTTACCAGTTAAAGCGTGCTTTGTAGTGACAGAACATTCATACATAATGTATTTAGGGATATCACTACAAGTCATATCCGTTTTATTAATTTTTTTCCCTTTTAAATATGAGACTATGAGTACAAACTCCCCTGCCCAGTTTGTTCCAAGCACACCAAAATTTGGATACAACATGGGTGACGCACGCACCTGCTCGTCTCCCGTGGCAGTCGTACCAAGCATGCAACGATTTCTGGATAGGACGATAGGTACATGCACAGACGCAAGCTATTTAGATAACTTTTAAAATTCTTACTGTAAATAAACACGGTAAACTGATTTGCTTTAGTCTGGTGTTTTGTTTTTTGATTATTTATGTGTAGATTCTAGTGATGCAGCAGTACCTAGAACTCCAGTTTCTGGACCTGTATCGTCAAAGACTCCACACGATCCCAGAGTAAATACATTTCGTCAAACGCCCACCTCTCATTATGCTGGCAAGTGTATGTTCATATATATATATAATGATAATTTTTTTTATGTATTATTCATTTAGTCTAGAGGAGCTAATGGATGATCAGTTGTCTGAAGTTTTGTTGTTGTCTGTTTGTTTTGGGGGGGTTTTTTTGTTTGTTGTTTTCATATTTCTGTCACATTTTAAAGGGGCATGAACTTTTAGTGTTTACAATGCTTAACTAAGGTACATGTATTTCTAATGTTCAGCAAAAATTTTAATGTCAGTTGAGCTGGAGGTGGAATACAACACTCACAATGCTTTGTTATGTAAACAAGGCTCATGTTATGTTTTTGTTTACATACACTGCTGAGTAGATAAATATCATGTTTAAAACAAAATGAGATGGAATAAACACTAGAAACTGTTTAATCAGCTTTAAATGAAATTAACTGCTGTAAACAAAAACCTGACACAAGCCTTACATGAATTGTTTACATAACAAAGAATTGTGAGCTCTGTATAATCCTTGTAACTCAACATCTGACATTGAAATTTTTGTTGACCATTACAAATACCTTAGTTAATTATTGCAAACATTAATGGAAAAATAAAATTTTAAAAATTTTAGGCCAAATCGTGACCATGCCCTTTTAGATTGGATTATGAAGATGAAGATTTACCATTCGAAACGTTTTTTAAAGGTTTTTTTTTTTTCATTTCAATGAACAATTATTTTTGACTTTGTTAAAGTGGATATGTATCATTTGTAAACTATTGTTTATAAGCTGTATGTATAGTTTTCAGTTGGTAAACAAGGATTGGTTTTGGTTTTTTTTTACCCTTTAAACTACATTGAATGGTATAAAGTATAGGTCATGTAACATTCTAAACCAGTTAGCGGCCGTTATGTGAGTATGCAATTTATGTTGAATGACACAGATTCTTGCTTGTAAACTGTAACATTTGCTAAATGTATTTGAGAGTTTTACATAATTTCAGTGTATGAATCAACACGATTAATTATTTTATCAGAATTTAAATAGAACTTGGTGAATTTTTGTTTTATGCGTAAACTCTAAGACTAATTCACAGCTGTATTTAAAATTACAGTTTAAAAAAACCCCAAAGTTTAAAACAATAATTATGGTTTGCCAGTCATAGTTTGCAACCTATTGTTATAGTTATTACTGTAGTCAGACAGTACTTTGTTTTCATATCTGAAACTAAGGCTTAATGTGTATTCAGTTATTTTATGATGTGAACTACGGTTGAATCGTTCTACAGCGTGTAGTCAGCAATGTATGTTTATAAAAATTATATATATATATATATGTATATTAAATTTACAGTTACCTATTCCGGAATTGTATTTGAAAACCATAATCTTCTGTTAAAGAGTAGTTCATACATTAAAACAAATTAAGAAAATAGTGTTCTGCAAGTCTCTATGCTAAGTTGCTTAAAAAAATGTACATGATTGCTGACTGCATGCTCTGTGTGTCCGATATTTCAATTGTTTTAGAACTGCTATGACAGTATGTTCTGACATTACGAAAGAGAGCATATATTTATTTTAGACAACTTTACACAGAGACTGGAATAAATCTACAAAAATCAAAGTATGATGCATAGGTTGAAATTCGCTTAGAGCTGGTGACGTCTCCGACCTATGCAAGTGAAAGGTTCTGGAGTGGGAAACAAATAAAAACATTGTATTTGAACCTATTTCTCTCGCTATCAATGGCCAAGAAAATTTAGAATACAATCTAGAAAAAAGACCTCTCGTCACATTTAACTTCTAGTCACATTTTAATGTTTTATTTTCAGCAGAGAAACTTACTGAACAAGAGGTACCTTCTACACCTAAAACAACTAGTAAGATTTTCCAATCACCCACAATAGTTCCTGCGGTAACGATGTCCAATGTCAGGCGAGCGGAGCGGCCCTACAGCTCCAAACGTCAACCACGACGTATCCTGCCTCCAACACAATACCGAGATCATCACACACTCAACCTGTTTAGTGGAGACAATATTTTCTCTTAGAAACTAGTACTGCGTGTCGATTTGAAGAGAAATAAATACACGTGCCTAGGTGAATTATGAACATATTAAACCTCCACTGTGTGTTGTTGGTTTTTTTTGTTGGTTTTTTTTTTCGTTTTGTTTGTCCGAAACAAAGTACATTGAACATGGCAGTTACTGTAACTTGTAATAAAGAATTACCATTAAAACACTTGAATTTTCTTTCAAAATGACAGTTTATTCACGAGTTTTCTACTCAAAAGCCTAACATGTTAATAAGGTAAATTTATTGCAGCTTACAGTCGGCAAATTCGATACCGGATATTGCTACCAGTTGAAGCGAGGACGTTTGAAGCAATAAAAACTCCTTTTTAAACCACTTTTTATGCATTTGCCGATGATACCCATGTGTTAGAATGTTTCAACGATGTATAGACTTATCGTCAATGACTTAGAATTGCACAAAAGTGGTGTAGATTTCGTATTATGCGCCTGGTACCTGTAAAACTGGGATCGTCCTCTATTTTAAATCGAATACAATTATAGTGCTCCCCCGATATGACTCGTTATGTTGAATTATGTGTACATTGAAATCAGTTTTATTCCATGACTATCAATTTTCTGAAAGATGTACGAAAGCAAATGGAAAATTGAAACACAATGTGACTTGGAATTACTTAAAATGCCATGTAATATAATAAAAAATTAAAGAATTGAAATGTTACAAGGTAACATGGAATTAAAGGTCATAGTAAAGTCAACGTTGGAATTGAGGATGCATAGAATTATGGTATTAATTCATTCGAAATTGCATTAGAATGGAAACATTTGTTATTTACGACCGTTAATGTTGATATTGCGGTCGTAAACATTTTTGTCGTCTGGCAATCTGTACATTTGATAAATGTATTACTATGGATTTGAGGGTGGGTGGGTCCCAAATGCTTTACGACTAATCAGATTCGCCTACATTGCATGAAAGTATCAAAATTGTCACATTGTCATGACTTTACACGTAGAATGACGACTGTGTAATTAACTGCGAGCTTGCATTATAAAATAATACAATTATATATATCCAGCACCATTGTTATTTGATTATTCTATGAAATTGCAGTTACATATATTTAATCACAATTTTCATGCATATTTTTTTTTTCTGCGAATTCGGTATACAAAGTCTGTTCACTCGTACTGTTATTTTCGCATTAAAAGGGGTACCTGCAAGATGCGATGCGAAACGAAACGGATTCATTGTGGTGATAGAAAATGGTAATATGGGCTAGCAACTCGGGCCGTATAAGTGATATGTAGTGAGTTTATTGATAACTCTTTTCCCTATCCCTCCTGTTCCAGAGCGGCGACCCCGCACCCTTGTGCGTTTCATAAGACTTCTTATGAAATGAATATATATATGTATGCATATATATATATATCATTCAAAGGTTTACATTATTTAATATTTTCAACTTTAAAGGGACTGATTCAGGATTTCCCCATCCGGGTTAGAATAGGTCCTCAGTACCCCCCCTTGCTTGTCGTAAGAGGCGACTAAATGGGGCGGTCCTTCGGATGAGACCGCAGTAACCAAGGTCCCGTATCACATCAGGTGTGGCACGTTAAAGATCCCTCCCTGCTTCATGGTGTTACCAATGAGCGAAAGATTTTCGAGAGGGACATTAAACAATATACAACCAACCAATTATTTCCCCCAAAATTTTGTTTTTCACTTTTAATGATCAAAATCTACTGTCTGATATGTGTTATTGAGAATATTTTATTAGTTATGTAAACAAAGTATGTTATTGTTTAAAGTTTTGAAAATGTGTGGTTATCTAAGCCAGTGATATACGGTATATAACACATTTCGAGTAATAGTATTATTTAGGCAAAATTTGAAAGTTAAATTTGTATCGTGCAAACTTTGGATGTTATAAATTAAAATTAACACTTCACTTGTTTGTAAACAAAAACAAGGCTATAGTCTTTGTTTATATAACACAGAGTTAAGGCTGAAATATTGTTCTTATCCTTGCATTAAGGATTCCCAAATTTTGGTTGCCAGCTCAAAATGCATTGTATTTTCATGATTTTTAATGTTTAACATCAAAAATGAAAAATATATTTTTTTCAAAAAAAAAATTTCAACCAATCCCTTTAAAGCATTTAAATCTATAAAGAAAACAATTTACTCCGTTTTAGTTCTGCATTTGTTATTTATGTCTACAATTTAATTATTGCTTTCTTGTAGCGCGCAGTATAGTTGATATTAATTTATTGGAAGAGAACAAGAATATTCAATTATTGCGCGCATCTGTTCAGTAGGATAATCAATGGTATCAATAATTTAATTTTACACGCAACAATTCAGAATAGATGATGTCATTAATTATTTGAAGAGATCTTTAACTGAATATTGTTGCGCGCATAAAATTAGTGATATCATCGAATGCTAGGAAATTATATGAGTTTATGTTCATTTGGTGCTAGAGTGTGTGTGTATATATATATATGTGTGTGTGTGTGTGTGTGTGTGTGTGTGTGTGTGTGTGTGTGTGTGTTAAAATGCAAGTAGATTTTTTAAAATAATTAAATACAATCTACAAGAGTTATTTTCATTTCTGTAGAAGTGCTTTGAATTGCAGTGGAATGCTATCTAAAATTTGTACAATACTCGTAGCCTGTCAGAAAGAACTAGATTGAAGGACTGAATGCTGGGATGTGGGGAGCTTTGATAAAAAACATGAAGGTTTCCAAATGGTTTGTCTTACGTATGAAGGGTTACAAAGAATTTGCGGCTGACTGTTGTTACTCCATTGCTAGTTCAAATGTATATCCTCATAAAGGAACTAGAGTTTAAGGATCTATTTTATAAGGGATAATGTCTTAGGTTTTTTATATTATGGGGTATGTATATTGGCCCATGCTTCCATTATCTGTATCCCCCCCCCCCACAATATAACTATTCATTAAAGGGGCATTATCACGATTTGAACTGAAAATTTTCAAATTCTTATTTCCCATTTTTATGCCCCCATAGATCGAAGATTTGGGGGCACATTTTTTTTGTCCTTTCTGTCATTTTTCATTCTTTAACTTTAACCTTCATAATAACGTTTGAACTGTAAATGCCAGCGCTTTGATATTTCACATGGGTATTCTTTGTGACAAGACCTTTCCGTTGGTACCAAAACTTTGAATCTTGTGATCGTCACCATGGTGTTTGACCTACTTAAAAAAAAGACATTAACCTTGGCCGTAACTTTTAGATAGTAAGTACTAGGGTTTTTGATATTTCACATGAGTATTTCTTGTGACAAGACCTCTCTGCTGTTTTCAAACTTTGATCTTGTGACCTTGACCTTGGTGTTTGACCTTATAAACTTTAACCTTGGCCATAAATTTTAAATGGCACATGTAAGTATTAAAGCTTTCATATTTTCCATGAGTATTCCTTATGATAAAACCTTTCTGTTGGTATTAAAAACGCCTTGACTTTAGCATTTGATCTACTTTTTCAAAAAAATTGACACTGGGCGTAACTTCTTAATGGTAAATAATAGGGATTTCACATGAGTATTTCTTGTGACAAGACCTTTCTGTTGGTACAAAGATATTTGACCTCTTGAACTTGGCATTGACCTACTTTTTAGAGACTTTAACAACATAACAAACATTGGAATTTGCCATTATTGGGGTCATTTGTGTTTCACAAACACAACTTGTGAATGTTTACAATTTCTAACAAAGGTATCTATAATGGTCAACCAAAATGATATACAGCACGCACAAATTCTTTGTTATGTAAATAAGGCTCGTGTCATGCTTTTGTTTACATATACATGTAGATTGCTTAAGGAGGAATGGTACACCAGAAAAATTTGATGTGGATAAAAAGTGAAGAATATGTACGACAAAATTCTGAAATTGAAAACTTTCAAATTTACCTTGTTTAGTCAAAAATGCAGGATTAGTAAAAGAATGTAACCCCTCCCACGAAGGAGGATTTTAAAAATCGGGTATTTATTTCGATTCTATTCTTTTTTTTCCTTTTTTTATTTGGTGGGGGAGGGTCACTTGTCAAGATTTTTTGATCAGCCAACCTCCAATTTTACTTTCCTACCCCCCCCCCCCCCCCCCCCCCCCGCGCCCTTTAAACTCTAATAAACAATGAAGTCAGTTGCCAAATTGAAAGATAGACGAGTTATACAATGTGAACTCTCAAACCTTCTAAATCAATTAAAGCGGTTTACACCTGAGTCTTGTAGTATTGTCCTTGAACTACATTGTTTTAAACTTGACTTTTTGCACTTACCCAATACGTTTCTAGACTTGATTTGTTTGTTAGTATTAACACAACATAAGCAACACAAATCAATCATTACATCAAATAGATGCATAATCATGTCATCTAACAATACAGACATAAAAAAAAGTTTAATATTAATTAGTAGACTGTAAACAAATAATGACCTTTTTGCACTTGATATGCGGGAAAAAAAATATGTTATGGAATTTGAGAGTTTAAAAGAATATAATATTTATGAGTAATCTCAATTTCTAAAATTTCACATAAATTACAAAGTCGTGTCTTATCATGGAACTTTAAAAAGTGGGGGTTATAAATTAATGGTCAAAATCTGATTTTTTTATACAAAATTTTGAGTAAATCAATTTAGAGTTTTTAAAGAATTGGTGTTCTATTTGGATAAATATATTAACCAAATTAATGAAGAATTTTGAATTAGTTCCAAGTTTCAGCTGCTTGTATCATAAAGTTTAAGAAAAGGGGTGTGAAAATTGACCTTATATTGGATCAAACAAAAAATATCAAATCATGCAGATTTAGAACTTTTTGATTAAACAATCCTTCCGCCACAAAATGTAATCCCTGCTAAACCCTTTCAAGATTTAAAATGAAAAAAAAAAAAAATCAGCTGGATAGATGACCAATGTGGACAGTATTTAACCAATGAATACAAAATTACAGCATCCTGCAGTTCCATAGGCTTATACACGTACGATCCTTTCAGAATCTGTATGATGACGTCTGTAAATCTGCGCAACGTCTTATAAACTACCGGAAATTTATTCTTGTCCGAAACGACTTTTCATGTTTCTCTGATTCTCTCTCACGTGATGCAAAGTTTTCCCGCAATTTCATTTCAACAACAAGCTCATTTCATGTAAGTATGTATTATCATGTATGTTGTGCACATGTATATTGACCTGAAATAATTCCACTTTAATTATACGTCTTATAAATCTGTTCTTGAAGAGTGATGTGTGACAGAAAACATATTAAAACATCCGTGAGACGATGCAGTAGATGCAGAAACCATAGTATCTTGGTGGAACTAAAGGGCCATAAAAATTTCTGTCAGTATCGGGATTGTTCCTGTCAGGCATGTGCATTATTGGACAAAAAGAAGGAGATTTGTCGACAGGCCATTTCTTTGAGGAGAAAACAGGACAAAGAGGAAAAGGGTATTCAACTCTATATGTGTGTGTGTGTGTGTGTGGAGGGGGGGGGGGGTCACATTGGACATGTTGGAGGAGATTTTTTGTTTGTCTGTTTCTTTGTTTTTTGTTTTACAGAAAGAAGAAAAGAAGGTTGTTTGTTAGATAAACTGACAAAATAATTTTATGTTATTATCATTATTATTTGGAAATGTTTTAAGAATTTTCAGAATGTGTGATATCGTGAATTGTCTAAGGATGAGGTTCATTCATTGGTTGAGTGTCCTCTATTTAAAGCAATATCAACTGTCATTTTGGTGTCGAAAATTTGCTTTACTATTTCAATGCAAATATATATATATATATATATATATATATATATATATACTCGTTATTGATGTTTGTGTTAGAAATCTATTCAAAGAATGAAGCAATATTACATTGTCTTCCCGTAATAAAATTGATTGTTACATATGACTATATACATGGTAGAACCGAGATCTCTATTTTAATAGAATCTAAAACTTAGTATTAATTTTATCAATGATTATGGCCAAAGTTAATTGCAAAACAATCACAATAGGACAAGTTTTACAAATGAATTTTTTTTTTTTAAGATTTAGAGCTGATATTGCTTTAAAAGTTGACAGACGTGATTATTTTCAGGAATGCTAAAATATCTCAAATTTTTATACTTTATCAAATAAGAAAAAATTATGTGGATTATGTCAAACGAACATCATCTATTATTAATCTTGTTGAGCCAAGTTTTACTCAGCGGTTTTAAGATAAGAAATAATACTTCGTGTAAGTTGAAAAAAGAAAAGAAAGGTAAATCATTAAAAAATAATAATAGTATGCATGTTCAAAATTCATTTTTGTGTGTATGGTAACACAGTATTAGTCTAAGATATGGTAAAATTTTGCATGCAGAAATCAAATGCAATGAAAATTTTTATATTTCATTATTACCCACAAACAATTATAATTCTCATCTGCTACAGACTTTTGTGTTAAGGTTTTTTCTTGTCATATTGATATATTGAAGCTATATATTTTGACTTGTTCCCATTTTGGTCCTCTGCCGAATTTGCCGGAGGGGGCTATTAGTTTACCCTCGGTCTGTCTGTCTGTCCGTCTGTTTTTCATTCTGCTTGAGGTTTTCCGAACTTTTCTCAGCATTGGATGAAGATATTCAACTGAAATTTTATAGAAGGCTTTGTCTTGGAGAGTTACAGATCAAATTTGAGTTTACGCTTGACCTACTTTTGACTGAATTATCCTACCGGTAGTACACTCAGAATGCTTGTTTTATTTATTTGGTTACGGTTAAAACCTTATGCTTTATTTGCCTTCAAGGGCCTATAATGGTTTAATACATCTTATTTATTTTCAATTTTATTATGAATCAAGTCTATCAGTTTAACAATTTCGAATAAGGGTCCAAGAAATTGATCCCCATCTGACTAGCACGTAATTTCTATTCTCCTCAGATCCAAGACTGGGGATTCCAAGCCACCCATCCCCGGATTACCCTCAACTGCAACAAAATTTACACGGAAAGTGAGGTACGAGGACGAGTTAATAAGTAGCCAGCCTAACTTATTTCCGATTGAGATCTACCTCTTCTTTTTCGATGCAATTTCCCTCCAGTGTGATGCACTTAGACCAACGTTATTCAAGTGCCATCAGCCCAGAACTAAAAAGTTGGGGTCCTTTCCATTGACCCACTCCTTAACTGCCGTTAAGACGTCTTCGTCAGACCGGAAATGACGTCCACGGATATCCTTTTTCAAGTTTTGGGAATAGGAAGAAGTCGCTGGGAGCTAGGCAGGTGAATAGGCAGGATGTGATATTAATTCATACCCGTTTCCCTATACAACATCCATTGCAACTTTGCAAGTGTGGACTCTCGCGTTGTCCTGTTGCAGCAAAACGCCTCTAGAGAGTTTACCTCGGCGTTTTTCACGGATGACGGTTCTCAGATGGTCTAGCAAGTTTACATAGTACACTCCAGTTATTGTACTTCTTTTGGGTAAAAAGTCCAACATAATAACGCCTTTTGCGTCCCAAAATACTGTGGCCATCACCTTGCCAGCAGATGGTTGCGTCTTGAACTTCTTTGTGCTCGAGGACCCCGGCCCTACGCACTGACGACTATGTGCTTTATTCTCTGGCTCATAATAATGAACCCAAGTCTCATATACAGTCACCAGAAGCAAAACAAAATCATCTTTTGACCTAATACACTTCAACAAAGCGCTTTATACTAGTTGCCATTTGCTTATCTGTAAGGGATTTGGGGATGCAACGGGCTGTTAGCTTCCGCATACCTAAACAATTATGTAAGATTGTTGAAATGCTACCATGTGAAATGTCTAATGCCTGTGCTATTTCTTCCACCTGAATTTGCGCCTTGTGGGGATCCAGGCTCTTAGAATAGATTCTCAGTACTCTTTGCTTGTCGTATGAGGCGATTAGATTTTGATGCGGTCCTTCGGATAAAACCGGGAAAAAAGGGGCCCCGTGTCACAGCAGATGTGACACGATAAAGATCCCTCCCTGTTCAAAGGCCATAAGCGCCAATCATAGGCCTAAAATTTCCAACCCTTTACCGGCAATGGTGACGTCTCCATATGAGTGAAAAATTTCTCGAGTGGGAAGTTAAACAATATATATTCAATCCACCTGAATTCGCCTATCAGAGTATACCAGATCCCAAACTATGTTACTCATTTCTTCGTCGGTGGCAACCAGTAGGAGTCCAGACCTGGTTTTATCTTCTAAAGACGTTCTACCTCGTTTGAATTCCCCTATCCAGAATTTAACCTGAACATAAGATGGTGCAGAAGACCCATAAACATCGGCCAACTCGCCGTGTATCTCCTTGGCTGTTTTACCTTTTAAATACAAGTACCGAATTAGAGCATGGCACTCAACTTTAGATGAAAAGCATGCCTTTGCATCACTAGCCATGTTTGACATTCAATATCTTATTAAAGAATGACTTGATACGCGTGCAATTTTGTACCCAGGTATAAAACATGTATTGAAAAAAAGGATGAAAATTGTGACCATCTCGGTCAATCGGAAATGTGATAGGCTGGTCTTAATGACTCGCCCTCGTAATTCGAAAATAAAAAAAAAGATGTGTCACTTTCTTTTTCATATTGTAGGTTCGTTACATGATGTACTACTAGCACCACACCACTGTTACATAAGACAACACCCTTACAGAAGTGTCCCGAGTCTGTGTGTTAGTCCACCTCTAGAGGAGCCCCAGGTGTCTGTTCAACTATCTAGCCTAACGCCCGCTCCAAATCACTTCCAAACAACGCAGACCAAAACACCATGTGAGTTTATATATATATATATATATTACATATTACAGTTATTTTAAGGGGGGGGGGGGGGGGGGGGGGCTAATTCAAATGTTGTTTAAGTTAAGCATTACAATTCTTTTCGGTTTTTTCTCCATCATATCGAATAATGTATGCAATGTCTCTGGATGGTTTTTTTTTTTAAATACTTTTTTTATTTTTATGCACATACATCAATACAAAAATATGCTGAAGATATGTGAGATTTTGAGAGAGAGAGAGAGAGAGAGAGAGAGAGAGAGAGAGAGAGAGATTTTAAGAAAACAGTGGGTTCCACCTATTCCACTGGGTATCAAACTTTTCCTTTTAACCATTTTTATTAGAAATAAATTTTTGTGTTTCATAACAAAGTTTCATTTGTGATACTGCAGCATGCACACTCAAGCACTTCTCATCTTGCTGTATACACATAGTATTGAAGCCATAAGACATCAAAGTTTTGTATCATACTATTCTTTCATAAAACCATTGATAAAAGATTTTTTTTGTAATAGCTATCAGTCTTTACGTCCGAAAATTGCTCAAATTCTTGTAGGAAACATGGCAAACAATGACATTCCCATAGAATACAGGGGTAGACAAATAGCAATGCCTGGGGCAACCTTATTTTAGTGTCGGGCAGGTAAAATTATAAGAACCTGTCCATGGGCAAGTAAAATTTTAAAGTAAAATAAAAATATATCATATTAATATCAAATGTAAAAGCGTTAACAACGTTGATCACAGATATACAAAAGTATGTCAACATTCTTCCGGTGATTTAAAATGCATAGCCCCCTCTAGTGAGAAATGACAGGTCACTATAGCGCTTCACTGTACATAGAAGTTAAAATTTACTGCAAAGTGCAAAGTAACTTTAATGTTTGATTGATGGTTTGGTTATGCTGTGGTTTTTTTGGATTTTTTGGGGTTTTTTTTTGGTTTTTGTTGTTGTTGGTTTGTTTTTTTTGGTTTTTTGTTTTGTTGTTGTTGTTTTTTTGTTTGTTTTTTTTTTTTGTTTGTTTGTTTTTTGTGGTCATATTAGACACTTCAAATTCTTAAGATTTTTATAACAAGATCATGTTGGAATTTAAATATATGTGATGTATCATCGTGAATTCAGACATATTATCATTGTAACAAGTCTTGTTTTGCAGATAACTCGCATATGAGGAGGTACATGAACATAACAAGGAATCTCGTATCAGGGATCGTATCTCAGTCAGTAGACATGACTATGGGTACAAATACAGCACCGTCTTTTGTGCCACAGTCTGCAATATATCAGACAGCCCCTCCAGGTCTTCGTCAGTCACCATATGTACAGCCCAGACCTTGTCTCTGTGAGCCCACCTATACAACGTTAAAACCGGTGTCTCATGTGGGGCTACATCCCAGTGGATCCACGCCTTCCTTTAATCATATCTTATCCATACCCTCATGGATGGAAAATCCTCTCTGGTATGGACAGGAGCAAGTTTCACACAGACCATGGATGTCCAGTCAGTATATAGTCCCACCTACCAACGAAAGTCGGAACAAACGAATGTAACCATGTCCATTTTCAATACCGGTGTTAGAAAGTAAGATTTCCTCCATAGTCAGACCCTCGTACCCCCGGAAAACTCGTACTAAGATTTTCACTCAAGGAGAAATTGCACTCCAGATCCAAATTCCCCCATCCCTTTTTGTTGCCCCCCCCCCTCCCCCCATACACACACTCGCACACAATTTTCGATCCTGACGTAATATTTGAATTTTCTGATTTGAATGAACTGATGCTTGAAATAAATTGTTGTCTGGTTTGTTTTTTTACGGAAGCCCATTTAGGACCTATCAAAAATATGTTTCTAATTTTAAATAAAAAATTTCAGAATTCATTACTTCTAATTAAATTCGTTATTTAAACTTTATTGTGAACTTCGTAATAACCATATAACAAATCTTAAAAAATTGTACGGATCGTCTACGGGAGCCCATTTAAGACCTTCAAAAACAGTTTTTGAGTTTGATTTGATTATTTGATTATTTATTGCTTTCCGCCACACTCAACAATTTTTCAGTTATCTGGTGGCGTCCAGTTTTTGTTGGTGGAGGAGAGAACCCAGATACAATGTACCTGGGAAGAGACCAGCGACCTTCCGCAAGTAAACTGGCAAACTTGCTCACATAACGCCGCGGCCGAGATTCGAACGCGCGCCGACAGAGGTGAGAGGCTTTGTGATTTTGAGCCCGATGCTCTAACCACTCGGCCACGGAGGCCCCCTTTTTGAATTTGAAATAATGAATTCCAGAATTTGTTATTTCAAACTTTTGAATCAGTTGTAACGAATTCCTTGAAATTGTTATGACAGATTTCAAAATCTAATTTAACGAATTAATTTGAAAACACAAATTTCAGAAGTTATCAAATTCGATATAACGGTATGAAATAGTTGATATGAAATTAGTATATAATTCGTGATAATTAAGGAATTGCAGAAGGAAAAAAAAAATGAATTGATACAATCTGTTAAAACTGAGTAATTAATGAAGACAATGTCATGGTACTTGTAGCTTGTCGAAGATGTCGCAAGATTAGTACAAAATATGAAAAGGAACACTTCTTTGTAAATATATTGTTGACCTATAGGGCTGGTATTGGTTTCAGTCTTTACAAAAAGCTTATTGATTTCCGTTCTATTCGATGACTGTAGGCCACATGCGTGTAGTTATTTGTTTCTTATACATCGCTTTAGTTATAGTCAATACACGTAACTTGTAGAGATGAAAGAAACCATTTCACAGTCATTATCTGAGCAGCATGAATTGTGGACGCATTTTTAGTTCCTTATCTTGAAATTTCATTTCGTAATTCTCGGTTTACTTTTAATAATGCAATTACGTTATATGCGTTTACTTACAACTCATTTCTTTGGAAATAATATTTTCAAAAGTCTTTGGTGTAAGAAATACAAATTATAAAAATGAAATTCAAGAAATTAACTGTCGTTACTGAAGTGTAGCCCTACAGCTTACAAACCTGCTCAGGGTATAGAATATTGTCTTCAAGGTATAAAAATTTTAAATGTAATTTTAATATATTTAGCACCCCCTTATCGTAACCTGGCAAGGACCAAGTTCTGTGTTATGTTTTCAGCATGAAGGGATTTCATGTAGACGAACGCTTATAAAGTTTGGAGTCTTGTCGTAATTGAATGAATACCATGTTCGTCGAGAGTCATTCAAGAGTATTTGCGGCATCTTGGATGTTTCGAATGAACTGCATCTACTCTGCAGTATTTCTCCCACAACAGTATTATTTCCCAGTGATGTTCTGAAAAGACAAAGGCAATTTTTGCTCGGCATGATTTTTTTCGTGACACTTGTATCGAGTAACACAGAGTAGATGATTCTTGTCCTCGAACAAAGTGTGCTAACACTGAGGTATAGTTCCGGTTGATTGATTTTAGTTACAGAGACTTTATGATCTGCATTCTCATAAATGTCTTTTATATCAAGAGCAATCATGCTTTTAAAGAAGAAATTTGAAGTAAAATACACAAGTCTGTATACTTAATACTATATATGTAAAAATAAAAAAATAAATAAGAAAAAAAAAAGAGATAAAAAACACAGGTGAAAATTTTAAAACTGTTCCAACAGGTGGATTTGAACCAAAACACACTAAAATGTTGATTGTGAGTGTCTGCGGTTTAACCGTCTGATCTGTACAACCTATTACTATACACGCATAAATATGAACCACGATTTTTATTTTTATTTTTTATTTATTTATTTTTTTTTTTAATTTCGACTTCAGGGCAAGGGTGCCCGTAAAAAAAAAAAATCCTTTTTAAAATTATTCCCTAAATGAAAACCTATCAAAATACCAAAGTTTTTTTTTAGGGACAGGCCTGTCCTGAAGAACCTCTAGGCCAAAATTCATGCAAAAATGGGCGTTTTTACAGAGAAAATGCTGTTTTAGCCACTCTGAAGGTTGAATGCAAATTTGAAAAATATATGGTAAAAAAATAACAAATGAACATTGATTTTCAAAAGTAAATTTTCCGGAGAATCGTTTTCTCTTATAGGTCAATTCTTTAAATAATCCGAATACATCCTTTGTTATAACGAATCGGGCAATTTGATATAACGAATTTTAGAATTTTTTATTTCAAAATCAATTCATTATATCAAATTATGAAATCCGTTATTACGAAGTTTGCAAATTTGTTATAATAAATTGAATCCGTTATAACGAATTTTAAAGTTTTAAATGACGAATTAAATTCGAAAAAATTAATTCTGGAATTTGTTATTTCAAATTAAAATATATTTTTATAGGTCTTAAATGGGCTTCCGTATTCGTCCAACTTAATGTATCACAAAAATACTTTTATTATGTAAGATTATATTAATTCGTTTGAAAGAATTGGAATACCGGTTAATGCAAAAATCTATATTTTCAAACAATTTAATCTATTCTTACTAATTCTGTAATTCGTTCTCACGAATTATATACTAATTTGATATCGGCGATTTAATAAACCGTTATATCGAATTTAACAATTTGATATAACCATTTTTAAAAATTTGTCAAATTTATTTCATTAAAAGAAATTCTGAAATTTGCTATAGAAAATTCAACAAATTTGTAATAAGAAATTTAGTGCGTTATAACGAATAACATTTTAACTCTAGAATTCCTTGTTTCAAATTAAAAAAAAATTGTTTTGTTAGGTTAATAGATTGTATTAATTCTGGTCCCCCCCCCCCCTACCCCCCTTGCAATACCTTAATTATTCCTTGAGTATCACGAATTATATACTAATTTACGGAAGCCCATCTAGGACCTCTAATTCGGTATTTCAAACTCTAAAATTCGTTATAATGGATTAAATTTGTTATAACGAACTTGTAATTCGTAATAACAGATTTCATAATTTGATATAACGAATTGAATTTGAAAGAACGAATTCTAAAATTCGTTATATTAAATTACCTGATTTGTTATAACAAATGTTTATAATTTGTACTAATCTTGCGACATCTTCAAGCTACAAGTATCACGAAATTCTTTTTATGAGAACTACTCGTTTTAACAGATTGTATTAATTCGTTTTTTGTCTGCATTTCCTTAATTATCACGAATTATATACTAATATGATATCAACAATTTTATAACCGCTATATCGAATTTGAAAATTTAACCATTTCTCAAATTTAATTCGTTAAAATAATTTTAAAATTTGTTATAACAGATTCAAGGAATTCATTATAACAGATTTAATCCGTTATAACGAATTTAAAAGTTTGAAATATCAAATTAAAAAATTGACATAACGAATTCTGGAATTCGTAATTTTAATTCAAAAAAAAAAAATACCGATCACGGTGGCTCAGTGGTAGAGCTCTCGCCTCGTGAACGGAAGGTCGTGAGTTCGAGCCCCGCTCGGGCCGGCCGCTTCAAACCTAAGACGTTAAAATAGGTAGTGATTGCTCCTTCGCCAAGAGCTCGGCATTACGAAGTGAGAGTCACGGGTCTTTCGGATGGGACCTTATAAACGGAGGTCCCGTGTCGCAGCAGGTGTGGCACGTAAAAGAACCCTCACTGCTAAAAGCCATTAGTGCTAAGCATAGGTCTAAATTTGCAGCCCCGTCACCGGTAATGGTGACAGTCGCCGGATAGCTGAAAAATTGCTCAGGCGACTATAAATAAAAAAACAAACAAACACATAATTCAAAAAATATTTTTGATAGGTCTTAAATGGGCTTCCGTACAAATTTGATATCAACGATTTTTTAATAGTTATATCGAAATTTGACAATGTGATATAACCATTTCTAAAATTCATGTTTTCAAATATAATTCCTTAAAATAAATTTTGAAATTTGTTATAATGTATGATAATAAATTCCAGAAATTCGTTATAACAGATTTAATCTGTTATAACGAATTTAAAAGTTTGAAATAAGTGCTTTCAATCAGGAGTAAATGATTGTCATATTTTACATTCAAAGAATTGAACTATTGCATAGCTGCAGTGTATTATGTACTTGCAATAAATTTTAAAGAATTTGGATTCTTTATGATCTGAATAGCTAGAAGTAATAAAAAGTATAAATGTATTTCTTTGAACTAAAGTAAAATTCCAGTATGCCATGTTTTTCATTTATAAATCAGTCATCCTGCATATACAAGATAAATTATACACAATCACAGTCATTGTTAAGGATATTATACTAAAGTTAATTACCCAATTTTCGCCTAGCCGAAAAAAGTTAGAGCTGTGAAGGCCATCAGAATATTGCCACGTGTACAAGAATACTAAACAGGCTATGGGGGAACATCCACACTTGAAGTAAAACCTGTATTCTATCCCCCCCCCCCCCCCCCCCCACCCCCGCGCGCGCTGAAATGTTCATAGGGGAAATCCTTTAAAGTGATTTTTTTTGTAACTGTAAGAGATCCTAGAGCCAGTTTTCCTGTCTGGAGGGTTGGGGTAGTAGTGGGATATCCTACTTGATAAGACCGGTAATGGAAATGCATTTCGTGACGAGAGAAAGAATATGTTGTATAAAAAAATTTCATCAAATTCCATAATAGTTTATGTCAATAAAATGTAATGGCGCCATTGAAATGTTTTCATAAACTTTTCATTAAATTTACAACCAGACTTTGTATTCTTAGGGAGAGATCATATCAATGCCCTACTATATCACAAGATTAAATCTGTACTCTGGACACGACATGATACATGTAAAGCCCGGAAATGACATTGATTGATTGATTATCTATTGTTCAAAGTTCCGCTCGAGAATTAGAAATAACATTTAACAACACATACAATCACAACGATAATTGAAAAATATACAGAAACCTTATTTAATGTTCAACATTTTGTGCTATTTGTTGCTAGCTCGCCTGAGTTGAAGGCTCAAATGAGCTTTTCTGATCAACCGTCGTCCGTCTGCCAGTCTGTAAACTTTTCACATTTTCGATTTCTTCAACGAAACCGATGGGACAATTTCAACCAGACATAGCAAAGATCATCCTTGGGTGAAGGTGATTGAATTCTGTTCAAATTAAGGGCTATACCCTCCTTTAAAAGGGAGGTAGATAATAACGAAAATGCAGAAATAGGGTGGGGTCATTTAAAAATATTCTCAAGAACCAGTGGTCAGAAGTTTAAATTTACACGAAAGCTTTCTGATGTAGTGCAAATTCAAGTTTGATAAAATTTTGGTCCATGGGGGTGGGAAGGAGCCACAATAGAGAATCAAAGTTTTGCATGCGAATATATAGGAAAAATCTTTAGAAACCTCTTATCAAGAATCACTAGGCCAGAAACGTTCATATTTACATGGTAGCTTCCTGACATCGTGCAGATTCAAGTTTGTTATAATCATAGCCCCATGGGGTACGGTGGGACCACAATAGGAATTCACTGTATTACATGGAAATATATAGGGAAGATCTTTGAAAATCTTCTTAAGAACCACTGAGCCAAAAAAATTCAAATTTACACTGGCATAGAGCAGATTCAAGTTAGGTAAAATTATGGCCCCAGGGGGTAGGTTGGTCCCATAACGGGGGATCAAAGTTTTACATACAGATATGTAGGGAAAGTCATTAAATATGGGCCAAGGTGACTCTGGTGAGCGATGTGGTCCATGGACCTCTTGTTTTGTTAATGGTATATAGAGATGTTAAGTGGTTGTAGTTCAGTGGTAGGGGGTTCGCTACGTAACTGGAAAGTTGTGAGTTTGACCCTTCTTCGTGCCATGACCGCTTCAAACCTCAGCATAGGTCTAAATTTGTGGCAAACTAACCACAAACTGGTGATGTCTCAGTATAAGTGGAAAATTCTCGGCGGGATGTAATCTCGGCTGGATACTCGGACTGATGCTAGTCCAATTATTCAACCGAGCCGAATCTCAGCCGAAATTAGATGGTACGTAAAACAAACAAATATGAACGTCTTCATGTCGGATTTGACAATTTACCCGATACCCTACACACCGGAAATACAGAATTTTTAGCAGATTGAATAATCTGCCCCTGATTCACTTTTTATGCAGTTTTTTTTATAATTATTATTATTATTATTGATGTGTGTTAAATAAATGCACATTTGCGGGCGTTTCCGGCAAGCGGCGGAAAAACGTAGAATGTATTACGGTAACCTCCATTTTTATATGAAATCAATAAGCGACAAAAAAAAAGTTCTTGTCTTTTTGTACAATTAATATTTGCTAGAACACCCAAGCTCAGTAAATGGGTGCAATTAATGTCACCATGGAATTACAAACAAATGATAATGAGCGGAATTGGAATTAATATAAAGTAGGTATATGTGCCTTTAAAAATGATCGAAGAAATTCGTTAATTTCCGTGTAAAAAATTAATTGCACAAAGCTTACAATTACATGCTCTTTATTGTTGCCATTTGATATTAATATTTACAGGAGGGATAATTAGATTATGCGCTTGAAAACTTCTGATTTCAAAGACAATAAGTTAGTTTAAAGGTTTGAGAATATTTTACAATAAGTTGAATATTGTCCTCAGTTTCGAAGTGATATTCGTTATGCTAGAAACACCTTACCACGAGAGTTGAATAAAAATAGGTAGTGATTGCTCCTTCACCAAACGCTCGGCATTTAGAAAACGGGTCTTTCGGATATGACTTTAAAAACGGAGGTTCCGTGTCACGGTAGGCATTGGCACGTTAAAGAACCCTCACTGCTACGGCTCTGAGCGCTAAGCATAGGCCTAAATTTGTGGTACTTCACCTACAGCTGGTGACGTCTCAGTATGAGTGAAAAATTCTCGACGGGACGTAAAACAAACAAGAGTTGAAAATTATTTCTTTAAAATATAGAAAAGCTGAATTAAGACCTTGTTAGTTTGTTTTGTATCGATAAATGTTAAAATATTGAACTTAGTTATTTTCATATAGTCGTATCACTATGCAAACTAAAAAAGGTCTTGAGCGTAGGTTCAAGACTGTAATGTTCGCTACTACCAAATATGATAAAACTACATGCACTCAGTGTGTGAGATTCTCTCCACGTACACGAGCGTACTTGCTGCCATCAAAAATTGCCGTTGATACATATTTCCGTTTAATTTTTAAGCAAACTAGTACTTGTATGGTTTAAAAATGTTCGTTAGCGTATTTAACGAAACCCTGTGAATTGAATTCATAGCCTTCAGGAAATGTTTGTCATGGATAACGAGTACTGGGAAAACTTGATAATCTTTATTTAAATATGTGCTCCAGGTAACGGGCATTACCTGAATGAAATTGCATAATATGAAGCGAGTACAACTTCTAGTATGTTTTTAATCGGGTTCAGTTTATGTATTATTTTTTATTGCTATGAGGACGAGTCAATAAGTAATCAACCTAACTTATTTGCGGTTGAGAACTACCTCTTCTTTTTCGATGTAATTACCCTCTAGTGTGATGCACTTATATCAAAGGTGTGCAACAGCCCAGAACTGAAAAAGTCAGGGCCCTTTCCACTGACTCACTCCTTAGCTGCCGCTAAGACTTCTTCATCAGACCGGAAATGACATCCACGGATATCCTTTTTCAAGTTTGGGAATAGGAAGAAGTTGCTAGGAGTTAGGTCAGGCGAATCGGCCGGATGCGGTATTAATTCATGCCCATTTCGCTCTACGGCATCCATTGCAACTTTGCAAGTGTGGACTCTCGCGTTGTCCTGTTGCAGCAAATTACCTCTAGAGAGCTTACCTCGGCGTTTTTCACGGATGACGGTTCTCAGATGGTCTAGCAAGTTTACATAGTACACTATAGTTTTTGTACTTCTCTTGGGTAAAAAGTCCAACATACTAATGCCTTTTGCGTCCCAAAATACTGTGGCCATCACTTGTCAGCAGATGGTTGCGTCTTGAACTTCTTTGTCCTCGGGGACCTACCCATTGACGACTCTGAGCTTTATTCTCTGGTTCATAATAACAAATCCAGGTCTCATCTACAGTCACCAGACGGCCTCTGTGGCCGAGTGGTTAGAGCATTGCGCTCAAAATCACAAGACCTCTCACCTTTATCGGCGCGGGTTCGATTCTCGCTCACGCCGATATATGTGAGAAAGTTTGCCAGTTTACTTTCGGAAGGTCGGTGATCTCTTCCTGTGTACATTGTATCTGGGTTCTCTCTTCCACCTACAAAAACTGGACGCCACCAGATAGCTGAAAAATTGTTGAGTGTGGCGGAAAATAACAAACAATCGACAGTCACCAGACGCAAAAGAAAGTCATCCTTTGACCAAATGCGCTTCAACAAATCGCTGTATCGTCCATCGTCAACTTCCCTTATCTATGATTGGAATACACTATCTTTGATGTTAAAGAAAATTGAGAATAAACTTCACATATTAATCTTCCAAAAATAAAAATAACATTCCACAAGTTCTGACACTGTTTCAATTTTCTTCCCGTTTCCCCTTTTATTTGCACCCAATTATTGAATTTGGGTGTGTAACAGGAAGGGAGAAAATGCAACGGACCAAACCGAGATTCCAACCCGGGCTCCCTGAATCTCTAGTCAGGTGCTCTAACAGCTGTTGGAGATAACAGGCCTCCGGTGATCGAATCCGTCTGACCGGTACAGGTGAGAAACGATGAAATTTCGCCACAGCATGTTAACAGTAACTAATTACTGACCTACACACACAATAGTTGAAAGTGGCCATTTTGTACAAATTTCGTGTTTCCGATGAACGAAATACATGTACATCCGAGACGTCCTTCCCGAGCTGAGCTTGCATGAGGTCTGAGTTTGTGGTACTTCACCTACAACAGGTGACGTTCGGTATAAGGGAATAATTCTAGACGGGATGTCAAACAACTAACTAGTCAGCCGGAAAAACCCGAGAATTTGCGATTTGCTTTTAGCTGACCAAAATTTATCTGGCGTTGGTGTTTTTTTATACTCCCACAATTATAATCGGGAACATATTGTATTCTGCCTGTCTATCTGAAATTTTAATTAACCTTGCTCATAACTTTTGAATCATATTTCATACTCACATTCCTTCTTACAAGACCTTATTTTAGAACCAGAATTTTTTAACCTTGTGACCTTGGGACTTTAGCCTACTTTGAATACATTTCATACATGATCTTAGACCTTGAAGTTTAATCCAATTTTCAAAAACTTTAACCTTACTCATAACTTTTGAATGATGATTGATGAGTTTTTCTTATTATTTTTTTTTAATATGCATTCTTTGTTACAAAACCTTTTTCGGTACCAAAGTTTCTAACCTTATGACCTTGGAGTTTGAGCTACTTTTAAGAAAACATAACCTATCAAATATCTCCTGAACTATTTGGGTAATGTTCTCATATTTTATGTATAGATTTTTTATGGCAAGATCTTTCATTTGATATTATATTGTTTGACCTTGGATTTTGACCTTCGTTCGCAATATCTCGTGAACCTTTGATCGGCAGAACAGAAAGGGTCAAGTTAGCTATAATGTTGTTGAAATATTTCCATGTTGTATGAATATATCGTGGTCTTGTGGGCCCACAATATTGGGTCAAATTTATTTTCTTTTTAAAAATCACAACAGCGGGACCAAGGGGTGACTCAGATAAGCGATATGGCCCATGCACCTCTGTTTGAATGTTTTATTTGTAACCATGAGATGTTACCAACAAGAGATTGATAGTCCCAGAGATTCTTCCCTTGTGAGCAAGTTCAAATCCTAATAGAGACATTTACATTTTTATTATCTTTTGCTTTGCACCACCCCCCACCCCTAAATACCAGCGCCAATAAATAATAATAAAATATTTTCGGTTGATAAATTGGTTTCTTTAAGAAATAAAACACGATTTTTTCAAGGGGAAATAATAGCATATATGATCTGTACAAAAGACACCAGTTCAGGGGTGTAATATTCTAATTTGCAAATAAGAAGTCCTGAAATTCAAGAGATTGAAGAGGAGGATTATTTAGGTTAACTATGCATTGGTAGTCATCTGTTAGTACACGTTTCGTATAAAGATCACCGACATCAAAAAATTATTCTGTGTAGCGGTCAGATGGATTCAACTGACGATGGTCAGATAGCTCTGTTGGTAGAACACCGGATTAGAGATTCAGGAGACCCGGGTTCAAATCACGATCTGGCATTTTCTCCCTCCCTGTTACATTTGGTGCCTTAGGCTGACAGATGAAATGTCTGCTGTGGGATAAAGATCCTGGGTTGATGTCTTCAAGGTATGAAGACAGATAAGGAAGTTTGAATATGACGGTCACAGAGGTTCGATCGCCTTTGGCTAGATAAAGCTCATTTGGTAGATCACCAGACTAGAAATTCTGGTGATTCAGGTTTGGTGACTTTGGTCTATTGCATTTCTCCCTTCCTGTTACGCTTGTAACCTTCAGTTGCATTTTAGAGAAACATTCACAAAATTCGAGGAACTGTTGGTGTTTTTTGTTTTTTTTTGTTTGTTTGTTTTTTTCTTTTTTGGGGGGAGGGGGGGGGGTTCATTTTACTCAGAAAACTCATATTTTTCATGAATATATGATATGCATAATGAAATACATGTCTGTCTCAGTTACATGAATTATCAATTATTGTTTCAATACGGGATTTAACAATACAAAGAAAAATCTTGAAGGCAGGGTATTTGCTGGATCTTTGTTAATAACGGACATTTGAAATTAATCACATTGATTTATTACAAGGTGTTATACTTGAATTTATAGTTAATTTCCACAATGGGGATATCAACAACAAAAATGAATGTTCATTCCAAAAAGTGTTTCTAAAATAATATCTCTCACACCCAAATTGATGCCACTAACTCTCCCATTGTGGATGACATTTATAAGTGTACTAATTTTCCATTTTTCATACCATTTACACCACAATTATATCGTTTCATTGGCCATCAATTTCGAAAATATGGAGAGAGAAAAAAAAGAGAGAGATAAAAATGATGCATTATTTACATTGTATTACATTCACAGAATAAATTGCAGTTAACTCAAACAATAATTTATTAAAAATAAGTGAATGAGATTGGACAGGGGCACAACCTCTTTTAGCCATTTCCCTAAATTGCAGTAAATGATTTCAATTAGATTTCTATATAAACGATAAATGGATAGTTGCAAACCAGCAGTTTTCCACTGACATAAGGTAAGTTATACACATTGAGAACTAAATTTTTGAGGTTTTTGAGAAACAACATCTACTTAATTACCCGATCTTTAAAAAAAATAAAGGGGGGGGGGGGTATGTTAATCCACCTGGTAAAAAATAAAACCAAGATGGAGGCGTGACATACCCTGTGAATAGTTTGTTTACAGGAAGACAATTTTTTAGTATGAATATTTAAAACGTCGGGCGCCTGTGACTTAGTCCTATATGTCGGACTATGGTGCTCAGGCCGTAGCAACGAGGGTTCTCTAAACGTGATGTCCTTTTTAAAGGTACTTCCTTTATCATTGGAAACATCGGTGGGACTCTCGTTTATTAGTATCTATTTTTATGTCTGGGGTTGACACGGCCAGTATACAAGTAGACCTCGAACCTACGGCCTCCCAATCACGAAGAAAATATCGCCTTCAGTCTTTACAATGATATTATTACATGGCCATCTTCGTTAGCCAAGGCTTTACGAATTGCTTCGCTTCTCTACAACCCTTGGCAGTATTACCATAAAATTTCGCAGCTTTGAATGGCGTCCTCTAGCGGATGGAGAAAACAAACTCTGGATTACATTATGTTCAACCACCGAAAATGCGTGTTTCATCTACTTGAAGACAAAGACTGCTTGTTCACACATTCCTTCGTCTTGCACGTGGTCGAACGATGGGGGCTAAAGTTTCATATCCCTATCCTACGAATTTCAAATCCCAACGAAATACTCAATTTATTACACGTTTCAATGTTCCAACGAAGCTGTAAAATCTCGACAATCCACGATCGAGAATTGTGCTTCGTCGTTTAACCGATGCTATATATAATGATGCCTTTATTAAGGAGCGAAACATCACATGTATCCAGAGTTTGTATTCTCCATCTGGTCAATCAAAGCCATTCTTTTCATCAGCAGAATAATGATCCGAACGTCCCTGTTTGTTTTATTGGTGGCCACATCAATATATGTAACCAACGCCCGGTTGCTATGTGCATGTATCGCAGACATTACATTTGATGACGCAGTCTGTAAATCGGACTTCGGTAAGTATCTACATGTATATTGTGGCATAATTCTTTTTCATGTTTATAAATAATATCAGGAGCAAGAAAAAAATTAATATAACGAGGCTGCATGATCAATGAGAGTTCAGAAATGTTTTTAATGATAATCTTCATTCATGAGAATTTAATGAAACTTGCCTATCTAAGAAGCCAATCCCTGGACACGGTTTAATTTATCAGAATTTATACATTAATCACATCCATCACAACAGGATTATATAATGACATCTAAAAAGTTTATGCATACTTTTAAGTGATATGAAAATGCTTACATACTTTCATGTTAGTAAGCTGGTGATATTTCTTACCTCTAACAATCAAACTGGTGTAAACTACACACCCAGTCTCCATGACGCCGTTTATGCATTTTTTATTCAATGTTTGTCACCTTTATCTGTTTGCTACCTTCAAACCCTGTTTAACAAAAGAATGCATTTTATTATTTAAATACACTGCGCAAAGTCACCACGTCTTAATTCACCCAAATCTGTATTACACGTACAGCTGTAGTAGCAACTGTGACAGAAGACCAAGTAACTCCCAAGAAATACCATCTAGATGTGCTGAGGAACTACAAGGTGAGAAACAAAGTTACAGTGAAAAGTTTTCTACTCGAAGCCTTGTAGCCTTTGAAATGTTGACTTTTATGCACATGTACACAGCAATAGCTGTAGCACAAAAACGCTTCACTGGTGTAATTCAAAGTTGTAATTCAGAAGATTCATATAGCGCTCTATTGACCTGCATCTTCTGAAGCGCTTTACAGATAATGCAATTTTCCCGCGTTTCGAAGAATAGCGGGAAAACGCTGTATGATAGGAACGTGTTCGAATGTCGATGCGTAATAATACAAGGCGCGGCCATGGGAAGGCCTATATAAAGGGCTTTTTTGTGACGAGTAAGGTCATTCTAAGTGAGTCTAGCAGAACACAGCAGATAATTTGAATAGTTATATAAATAATATACAATAACAATGTTATCAATAATATAATATCATAAGTCCGATATTCATCCCTAGACGTTACTAACACTTGCGGTCGGACACAGTTGTTATAGTGTTTTAAAAAATATTTTATCTATGATTTTTCCTGGGCGGTTTTTAACGTCAATGATGATGGGGGGGGGGGGGGGGGGGATTCTCTACAGGCTGTTTTATATAGATGTCAGAGTTGTTGCTGCAAGACTGTTCATCAAATACATACTACTTTGTGATTTAAATATATACATGTAATTATTAAACACCAGCTGCCCAGCAAGCTTGCCTGGCTATACACCCGAGTTGCGTCGTACTGTGTTGTGTGCAGAGTGTTGCATTCACGAAGTGTATATTATACTATAAATATATGTGAACATACGTTATACATGTGAATAGAATAAAATTTAGTGTCTTATGTAATTAGATAATTATCATGCATAATAACATATAAAACAATTTAAAACAACCCCGTGGCTAGAAAAACCTAATACTCTGTACTTCTGCAAACTTATTTTGGGCGATATGCACGAGCTTTATATATATATATATAAATATATATATATATATGTATTGTATGTAATATATATATATATATAAAATTTTCCAAGCCAATTTCAATCATAGTTGTCACATTTATCATGAAGTAAGGGTTACACCTTACACAAAGGGAAATAATCCGGGAAAAAAATAGTTTCCTATATTGTTTCAATATTCAAAACTTTGAAATTAATTTCTGTCCATTGTATTGTTGATTACTAAGAATCGTAATTTGTGGTAGTTCATGCCCCTCCTTTCTCTAAATTGCTCGCAGATGATGTCGCATAGTTGATAGTTTTATATCCTCTTTTCCGAAAGGTCGACTGTTTTAGCAGTTTTTCTATCGTGTGTGTGTGTGATACTCTCCAAATTAGAAAAGAAGTGATTTTTAAGTATTTGAAATAAAATGACGGAATAAGTTGGTTGCATTGTTTTATTTAATTCCTTTCTAAAATTATAATTTGTTTTGTATACCACCGCCTATTTCAAATTAAAAAAGAAACTATGACTATCCGAGTTTACCTAGTTGATAACTACAACGAGAGAGCAAAGATCCACATTACAATATACAAAGGATGAAAGTATGTATTTAAAAGTTGAACTTTTCACTCATATTGAGACATCCGAAGAAAATTAAGTTTTGTTAAAGTTGGGCCTATTACAATGACTCCAAAATTGAGGAACCATATTTAGAAGTTCAATTTCATGTAGGCCAAATATGTTGTATAAAAACTTTCTTCAATCTCGAAGTAAAAGAAAAAACATAATATTTGTTGAAGTGGTCTGTGATGTAAATTTTCCGTATACGGTTACCATATGATTTCCG
This sequence comes from Ostrea denselamellosa, assembly GCA_024699665.1. Lineage (NCBI taxonomy): Eukaryota > Metazoa > Mollusca > Bivalvia > Ostreida > Ostreidae > Ostrea > Ostrea denselamellosa. The sequence continues at coordinate 3,251,199 of JAMZEH010000014.1, forward strand.
GGATCGTGTTACAAAGGGTATGATTACAATACCGATGTAAAACGAATGATTGTACAAAAATAATCTTCTAAATATATTTCTGTAAACCTACTTCTCCCATTATCAACTTTGTTTCATTACCCCGACACAGTTCTGTTTTAGTCCTACTGACATGTTATGAACACCTGGGATGATTCTGATTGGCTGCATTTTTTTAGTTTTTCAATCTTCAATTTTCCCAATGTATGTATATGTATTTAATTCCGACTGATCACCGAAAGCACTTGTTTCTATTGCTTGTAAATAGATAAATTGTGTGTATATATTTCAATTGAGTTAACATCAGATGAAGAAAACAAGAATAAGAAAAATACCGGCAAGTGTTGAACGGGATAAACAGGTCCCATGACGTAGTCGTTAGTACTCTCTCTCTCTCTCTCTCTCTCTCTCTCTCTCTCTCTCTCTCTAAGTGTGTGTGTGTGTGTGTGTTGGTATAGTATGGCACCCCGTAGTCTCCATTGTTTAAGCTTTTCAAAGTCATGCGAGTGTTTGTTGTTCTCCGTGGCGTCTTCCGGTTTCGAGAAGTTAATTACTCCCATCCCAACTTCCCTGAAGGTAGTTCCTTCATCATCTGACATGATGTTCACGATGCTTTGATCTAGGAATCTGAAATTTGGTGTTTGACTTGCTAATGTGCGTTTACAGATACTACAGCTGACTGATTTTTACAACATTTTTTAAATTGCGTGGTGAATATAGTTTTCCGAACATTTTACACTATACTTTGATAAATGAAACTGAAATTTTATGTGGTTATTGAGTGAGTAGAAACGGATTAAGTTTCACTTTCACCACTGTTAAATTCTAACAAAACCTGCAAGTATTAGTTCTTGTCCTCTCTCCTGTTCTTCGTATTTTTTTTTTTGGTGCGAGTTTCATACAATTCTGATTACATTATACTTCTGTCGTGACCTGTGCATGTTGTTTTCAAATTTATTAGGTTGAGAACGCACCGACTGTAGTGCACAACGAATTTGCTATGGAATGTGTTAAAGAACTGGAAAATGGAAAAACTTACGCACTCGGAGGTAATTTGAACCTTGCAAATTATTCATCAAGGTGCTAGTAAAATGGTGTGTATATATATATATATATATATATATGAAACACAAATTTTGGCACACTCTATGTAAAATTCTATATCATAAACTTAGGTCGATAGCCATACCTTTTCAAAATTTTGTTCACAATAACATACCTCAATCTTTGTTTACACAACAAATAATAAACTCTCTATATTGATATAAAGAGTGTCTGTCATAATATATACCCTCTACACCTACTAAAATAACAAATAAGTGTAAAACAAAGATTGAGGTATGTTATTGTGTACAAAATTTTGATAAGGTATGGTTATCGATCTAAGTTTATGATATATATATATATTTCAAGTATGCTTTGGGTAAAATCATCTTTGCAAGCCAAGGGTATATATATATATATATATATATATATATATATATATATATATATATATAAAACATCCACCACCATGAATTCCGTTCTGTATTTCAGGTTCCATTGATGAGATGGGCAGAGCGACGATAAACGCGTGTGATGCTTCAATTGAAATTATTGACAACAGAATGCCTCCCACTCCTCTTTGTACACGTAATCCAAACTGACTGTATTTACTCATTGTTCTACACTGAATAAAATTGTTCTTGAAACTGTAGACTACAAATGTTGCAAAGTTCTGTGTATTGTTAGTCCCCTTCCGGTGAAACCTAAAGCGACTGTATATAAGGGTCCTCTTCGTCCGTCCGGACGTCTGTCTGGCCCTTTGTCTGTCAGTCAGTCTGTCCCACTTGGTTTTCCGCATTTTATTTTTCATCAAGCTTTGTTTAGATATGATGTATGGTTTACAAATCAAGTTTAAGAATGATTTTAAGGACGTGTATCAAGTTTCGTGCAGAATATAATTTTCCGGATTGCTTTGACTTAGGAATTTGAACTCTGATATGTGGTTACCAAATGAGTACATAAAAATAAAGTTTGACTTTTGTTACTGCCGCCGTAAAATGGCTGACCTATTGCCAAAACGGCGTAAAACCCAAAACAATCAAAGAACTTCTGTTACTGCTTACGTAAAGTGGATGAAATACTGCCAAATGGCGTAAACCCAAAAACAATCAATCAATTTTTACGTATTCTTACAAAAATTGTAAGTATTGTCTTTACTTAGAAAGGATGAGGTGAAACAGCTCTTGGATTTGGATCCTATTTCCGTGATCAATAAAAGCAATTCTACTGTTCACAAATTAAAATTTTATACATAGACGCCACAGACGATGGTTTCTGTAGAATTTTAATGATTCATTATGTGTGAGTGATGAAGAATGCCAAAAAAATCGACTGATTTTTAAACCCTATAACATTTTTCATCATGGTTTGTTTTCTTTCACTCTTTCATGAATAATGCTAAACAAAGTGGGCGGGTCTAAACACAAAGAACAACATTCAATTTAGGAATATGAATAGATCATATGATTTCCCATTTATAACTCATATGGCATTATTTATTCGGTCATTGTAAATTGTTACAATTTCTATTAAAATGGAAGCTCTGCATGGTTTTCACTGAATATGCTGTCTATATGATTAATATTTAATATAGAAATGTTAACCGTCAATATACGTTTCGCTGAGACCCAAATTATGTCATGATGTACTAAATATATGCCGTGAGTGCTCACAAAAAATAAAGACCTCCCTCTCACCATTTCTCGGAGTTGGAGCACTTTGAGCAAGTTTAGGTTCTTTATTTCTTGATCGAATTTGCCTTGAAGAAAAATATTATAAATATCTAGGTTCGTAGGTCTTAGAAATTATCTATGAAAAGATATTGATTATTTCTAAACAGCACGTGCGATGCTGTGAAATTACATGGACAGTACGCACAAGTCTTTCTTTAGGATAATTATATTACATGTTGAATAATGAACAAAAAGATCTGCATGTAATATGTAAAATTTTATCAAGAAAATAAAACCATATTAGTGCATTCAAGTTTGCATATAATGTAAACAACGGAATATTTTATTATTTGTTACGAGAATTAAATTCAGAAACGACAATTTATTTTTGTTAATGATAACTACAGATGTATATAAATTGATAAAATCTACTACAGTAAGTTTAGTGTATTGGTAAGTATATATATATGAAACCAAAAACACTGTTGAAACTACGTGACGTTGAAGGATCTGTAAAAGTATGGGCGGGGCCAAATGCCTTTGAGAATTTTCTCTAATGAGGAAACTCCTACCTTAAATTCAGAGTTATATACCGTTTGTGGCGAATTTTTGCACACTGTAAACATTTAAATCATAAAAGGTAATGAGTTTAACCCTGTAACATGAAACAAGAAAATTTATTTTTATGATATTCGGGGCCGTTAGCATATAGTTATTTCACTTCATCCTTTGAATTTTTGATGTGGTTATTGAATGCGTAGATCCACATTAAGTTTCATTTTCACTTTCGTAACAATTGAGTTACACACACACAAAATGTAAAACTCTCATGATTCTTGTACCCTGTCTAGTTCTCTGTAATTTGATTGTGCGAGATGTATATAATATTCCGCCCACTTGTCCATTATCTGTATAATGTCAGATAAATTAGTGGCGCCGATAGGGGAGATGTACACGTACGACTTTTGCAATACACTCGGAATACCTCTTGGCATATAATTTCTAAGTTCAGGATAACTAGAAAATATAAGTTTCTGTGACACTTGGCTCAACAGACTGGATTCCATCGAATTTTCATAAAATGCATCCTAAACCATATTTCTCATTTATATATATATATATATATATATATATATATATATATATATATATATATAAAAGAACTGCAGTGTGAGAAAACATACAGGGGAACCTCGAAATAATATATGCATTTTGTAAGTATAAAGTCATAATTCAGCCCATGTACATGGAAATGAACAATTTCAATTGATGCACGCGTTAATTCATTTTATGAGAGCAATTATTGATTTGATGAGCGCTTCAATTCAGTTACTGCTTAGCTCAGTTCCATTGATGAGAGCGTCAATGTGGTGGAAATAATGCTCGAAAAATTAATTTAGAGCTCGGTATATATGATTTGATTATCTCTTTAATTCAACTGCAGATATCTTTAATTAATTTACAATACTTTTGTACAGGGAATTAATGCGCGTGTCAGTTCTTTTGAAGATAGCAACAATTCAATTAAAAATATCATTAATTCAGTTGTGAATATGTTGTATTGAAGATATTCCTGATCATATAGTTGCTCTATCTTAAAGAATTATTGTGTGGCTCAAATGACTTAATGATATCATTAATTCAATTGAAGAGGGCAATAATTCAATTACTTCATTGAACTAATATCATCAATTCAATTGAAGAGAGCAATAATTCAATTATTACTGAATTGATGTGTGCATTAATTGAATTATTACTCTCTTCAATTAATTGTAGCACGCATCAATTCAATTGTTTATACCATTAATTCATTTGAAGAGAGCAACAATTCAATTATAGTGCGCATCAATTCAGCAGAATATTTAATGTTATCATCAAGTCAATTAATGCGTGCAATAATTCAGAATTGAAGATATCATTAATTATCTGAAGAGATTTAATTGAATTATTGCGCGCGTCAAATGAATTGATATTATCTTCCAAATATTCATTAAGAGATCTTCAATTATTTCAGTTTATGTTAATTTGGCGCTCCACAAGGTTTGCTTTAGAAGTAAGCAGCGAATCTATAACTTTCTGAAGAAATATTGGTCTCTCCGAATCCCCCCTCCCCCCTGAGCTACTGATTTATTTGTAGTAACAAATCAGACTTCAAAACGTCACATATTTTCAAAATGCTTATCGATATGAATAAATAGCCATTTAATTTATCAATGTACTCTTTGTTATTGAGTAAAAAAAAATTAATCTTCATTTTTTTTGAAAATTTATTTGATAACTTAAAAAATGCACCAGGCTGTCTTTTGCAAGTTCTCGGTCACCATAAATCACACTTTAGCAGAACCACGTGACCCTCCCTGTTTAAAAGAAGCAATAACTGTCATAAAGAAAACTTTTTATAATGGCTGACAAGTGTTTGATTTGTAATTACTATACTAAAATGACAGAAAGTGCGCAGCTATGTAAATAATGGGGGGGGGGGTGTTTTGGGGGGGTTTTTTTGGGGTTTTTTTTTTGGTGGTTGAAAAATGAACTTGGGGTGAGGGGTATAAGCTGCACCAAACTAGTGTTGTATGTATGAAAAGCATTTCTAGTACAAGAAAACAAATGGAAAACAAATCGAGTGTCATATCCTGCTAAGTCATGGCAGACCAGAAAAGACATAACAAAAGAGGTTATATTGTGCTTTCATAAATTTGAAAAAAGCTTTTGATTCTATATATAGATCAATGCTGTGGCTCAAACTTGCAAAATTGGGCATTCAAGAGAAACTATGGTTATTAGAATTACACTCAGGTGAAGTCTTTTATTAGAATAGACGGCCAACTCTTTAACTATTTTAGTAATAATGTGGGGTTAATGCAAGGGGAAGTATTGTTGCCTATTTTATTCAATTTATATGTAAACCATTTGGAAATGTGTTTATCAAATTCCGAGTGTTTGTCACACAAGTTTAACTTCCCTGAATTTATACTTGCTTTTGTATGCAGATGGTACTTTTTTCAAAATCGGTCGAGGGACAAAATTTTCACATCACTCACACCATATGAACACTGTACACACCTCTCAAAATGCACACTCTGTCCATCACTCTCACTTACATATACTCTGTATATCACTAACACTATGTACATCACTAACACTATATGCACATAATCTGTACATTACTCACATTATACACACACTCTGAACATCACTCTCAAATTACACACACTCTACATCACTTTCACTCTAATCACACCTTCCATCACTGTCACTCTACACACTTTACACACACAGACACTTTGAAGCTCCCAGTTGACAGGCGATGCGTACTCCTTTTAGGCAAGGGGAGCATGTTTGTCCAACAATCAATTTTTTATTCCTTATAGGAGGTTACAAGATTGATCACAGTTCATTCTAACCCATAACATAAGTTTGAAAAGACATAATTCAGAAACATCATAACTATGGTCACATATATTTATTAGCTACAAGATAATTTACACAATAAAATGACAAAACATCAGCAAAACACTGCATGAATCTTGCTACTGAAGGTATTCAATGTATAACGAAAGGATAATAAACAATTCTGAATGATTTAAATGAGCCTAAATATTTATCGTTAAATAATGATGAAAGCGAAGAACATCTAATTCACATGGCTGGTACATGATTAGAAACTGACCTTTTTGCACTTGCATCTGGAAGTATAACTCTAAACAAGGGATTTTTAAGATATATATTTTTTTATATTTACAACTGCAGTAGGTCACCCGAGTGACTCAATATATGTATAAAACAATGAAGAATGATAAAAATGTATACACAAAGAATTTGATAAGATCTGGAAGACACAGTGCATTTTGTGTTTTTCATAACATTCACAATAAGCTGCCATTGTTTCCAATCAGTTTATTTGCATATCAATTAATAAATTAATCACAGTCATTTTTCAATTCAACGAGCATTCTGAGTGTATTGCAGGCATTACAAAATTTCAGGTGAATATCTTCATCCAATGAGGAGAAAAATCAAGAAAACCGAGAGCGGAATGACAGATGATAGACAGACGAACGAACAGACTGGCAGATCGAGGGTAAACTAATAGTCCCCTTAGATGGTAGGGGACTAAAATTATGCATATTGACTTGTCTGTACTATGTCCAGTTCAACAATGACCAGTCCTAGAAATAAATGTTGGTAAAACTGACGAACAAGAGGCACATGTGACACATCGCTCACCCGAGTCAGCTTGGCCCATATTATTATTAAGATTATCCCTATATGTATGTAAATTTTTGATTCCCCATTGTGGCCCCATCCTATCCTTGGGGGCCATGATTTTTACACACTTGAATCTGCTTTATGTCACGAGACTGTCAAGTAGATTTCCCCTGTACTTTCGTTTGTAAAACTTTGATTTCCTATTGTGACCTCATTCTACCCCCAGGAACCATGACTTTAAACAAACTTGAATCTGCACTATGTCAGGAAGCTTTCATGTAAACTTGAACTTTTTTGGCTTACAAGTACTTGAGAGGAAAATTTTCCAATATATATACATGTAAAAATTTGATCCCCTATTGTGGGCCAACCCTACCCCACAGGGGCCATGATTTTAACAAACTTAAATCTGTACTATGTTATAAAGCTGCCATGTAAATTTGAACTTTTCTGGCCCAGTAGTTACCCTGAGAAGAAGATTTTTAAAGATTTTTTCGTATGCATTTGTATGTAAACTTTGATTCCCTATTGTGGCTCCACTCTGCCCCCGGGGGCCATGATTTTAACAAACATAAATTCGCACTATGTCAGAAAGCTTTCATGTGTATTTGAACGTTTTTAGTTAACTGGTTCTTGAGGAGATTTTAAAATGACCCCACCCTATTTTTGTGATTATCTCCCCTTTGAAGGGAGTATAACCTTTCATTTCAACAAACTTTCGTTTCACTAAGGATAATTTGTAGCAAGTTTGAATGAAATTGGCCAGCTGGTGCTGGAGAAGAAGATTTTTTAAAAATTTGTCAGTGGATTTTTGCTATTTTCCTATTGTCTCCCTTTGGAGAAGATCGTGGGCCTTCATTTGAACAAAGTTGCATCCCCTTCACATAGGGATGATTTGTGCAAAATTTGATTGAAATTGGTCCGATGGTTCTGAAGAAGAAGTCGAAATGTGAAAGGTTTAGGGACAGACAACGGGTGATCAGAAATGCTCACTTGAGCTTTCAGCTAAAGTGTGCTGAAAAGATCTGTAACACTGCTTAGGGGTTTTGCACTACTTGTTTCACTCTTGCCCGATTTTCCAGTACTGTCAGAGTCAGAAGTGCTTTAACAATTTCCACTCTTTCTTGTTCCACAAGGTAATTGTAATGTTTAGTAAATCAATGCAAATTTTTTGCGAATATCACTGTCATTGACAAGTGGTTATTTACATCCCTATAGGTCTGTAGTTACCAAATTCATCCACAATACAGTCAATACACATATACCTCTAATCTTTTGAGATTCTTTTAAAATGGTGAAAATGCTCAAATAAAATATAGTTTCGACATCATTTGCAAAATTATAAGTAATAAAATCAACATTAAGCAAATGTCAAGTCTCTCTGTGACACAAGAAGCATTGAATTAAGTTGAAACACATATATTGTTCAATTACAATATATAAGTCATGTAGATATGCATCATATAAGCATTGTTATGGGAAATGAAAACCACAAGTTGCTTCACCAGACATATTTCATAAGTAGTTCTTAGTTTTATTAACCATGGAAAGGTGTATTTACACATGGAACAACAATGCTAATTTTGAGACGTTGAAAGAGATACATGTGAGTGTAAGGAATGATAACTCTGGGTAGAGATTGCATATTTTGGCTATTTCGAAAAAGCCACCCGAATGCGCATGCGTAAAATGTCACTCACAAAAGGTCGGTGGAAATTGGGGATAGTCTGAAGAAGCCTCTGAACTCTGATAATTTAGCTAGATTGACGAAAGTGTTTCGGACCTGTCATGCATTGATGATGAACAAACCATCATCTGATTGCGAATGGCATTGTGATTTGGATGAAATTAAAGGGATTGTCGTTGGTGCAACTTACAGAAATAGTTTATAAAATCTATTGCATTTACGGAATCTGAGGTTACAGCACAAGTTAAAATGGCGAGTTTTGCATGTGTTATAGGAGATAGATCAACTGATTTGAATGTAACCATGCAAACAAGAAAGGTAGTTTGTTAGAACTTGTGTAGCAGCTGGAAACTCTTTTAAATTTCATGGGCGTTCACAGAACAGAAAAAGCTTATGTTCAACACAATGTTGAAGATTTAAAACATTTGTTATATATACACTTGAACACTGAATGGGAGACATTTTCAGGACATATTCTAGCCTTTTCTTGTGATAGGGCCAGTGTTATGACTGGATGCAGAGTAGTTGTGGGCGCAATTTTAAAGAGCTGATCAGCATGAATTACATGTAGTAACTATACATGGGTTATAACGAATCTCGTTTGAAGTCATCATTTCGCAAATTTTACGGTCGCTATAATGACCTTGTTTGTGATTACAAAGTGTCTCTGGGATATATGTTGAATGATTTGTTTCATACCCTTTGTTAGACTGTCATTTTTCATGCTAACTTTGATTACGGGTAATCCCGTATACCTATTATCGATTACGGGCTCACGGCGGGTGTGACCGGTCAGCAGAGGATGCTTACTCCTAGGCACCTGATCCTACCTTCGCTTTGTCGGAGGTCCGTGTTGCCCTACACTCGAACTTGTATATGTCTTAGGGATTTATGATTACGATTAACACATTGTTAACGTCACTATTCGATATTAGAGCTGTAATGAAAAAAGCTCCTTTATACCAAAAAGTCGCAATCTTACCAAGATGGCTGTTCCTATTTCATCACTGAAGTAGTCTGAACAATGCTATGTTACAAAGAACGTTAAACAAGGGGAGAGAAATTAGTTGGGCGGATGGAAATCGATGGAGAGGACATCAGTTACTCGCAGTATCGAGTATCATCGCTTCATACAAATTAATCACAGCCCATCTTGGACAGGTGTGTATGATGAGGAATAGAAGGGTTTGAATTTATATAAAGCTAAACTATTTCCACATTTTTGATTTTGAGTATCAGAAAATACTACAGAAGTCAGATTGATGATCATTACAACGATCGTTTTTGGACAGGTATTGGAGACTAGTTCCTCCTTAAGTTCATTGGTACGGACTGCAGCACGACTAAATCATCGGACTGGGACGATAATTAACCTGCGGAAAGTGTCCATGTCGACTTCGAGCAAAGTTTTAGGATTTCTAAGATAGCTCAGAGTGCCAAGGTTAGTCGCCACCATCTGGAGAATACCCAATTTGTGACGCAGAAATGCAGCTAAGGGAGCCATATGTTCATTTGCTAAGTCAGACGGTAGTTTAGTCTCATCATAACGTAGTGCAAGTTTATCAAATTTCTAGTCCATTCCGAAGTACAAAGAGGACGCAATTTTCTGTCAAAATGGGAGAACTGCAATTTGGTGAGGCATTTTCACTTGGTACATTAGAAAATTCGCTGACTAATCGGTTTGCTTGACCATCACCTTAAATGAAGGCCTCATCCATGGATTCCGCCATCTTTTCAAATCTAAATACACATGATGCACATTTATCATTCCTTACAATAACTTGTTACTTGTAAATCCACTTTACACTAAACCGAGTTAATCATGACCTTCCAGCGGGGAGCGGAGTGGACCGAAAACCCTTGGCTTGTGAAGATGGTACATCATAGGACAAGTATGCTGTTATGAAGTGTTGCTACATGTTCATACCCTTGTGCATTTTGAAAAATAAAGTTTTGTTTGTTTATTTATTTATTCTTTTTTTTTAAAAATATATTTTTATTCAAATAGCCTAGTAGTACCATTTTTACTAACATTCATAGAACAGAATAAATTTATTTTCTAACATGCACAACGTTCACATTTACGAAGAAATAGCATTAAGAATCTGTGGTGACAGCTTAGATAAACTGGCAACAAAGTTAAAATCAACAGTTCATGCTATAAGAGTACGCAGTTTTATAAGCCGTTTAATGCCCAACTGCTTAAAGCTGCTAATTAGAATTAAACAGCCAATAAATTTGTGAACTGCTCAAAACTTGCCCAACATCAGCAGTTCACTTAGATTTAGTACAAGTACACACATTATAGCCTGTCAAAAGATAGGTGTATTAAAAGAACAAAGACATTTTTTATATTTTGTAATATATAGATTTTTTAAAGGTTGATGATTTTATTGACAAATACTTGCATTCACCAATGTTTTGTCAGTAATAAATCTTCGCTGTTTCACCGTTCATGTGCTATACGTCATCTCTATATATGCCATGTGACCAAGCGCGGATCTAGAGGGGGGAGGGACGTCTGACCCCCCCCCCCCCCCCCCCCCGAAATTTACAACTGAAAGAAAATATAGCCATCTTTCACCCTAGCATCTAATTTAATATTGCTTCATCAAATCTCGATCGACTTTATTTGCTCACTGGAGACGCGAACGATTTCAAAATGGTAACGTTTTAATAAACGGCTATCATCCATGCATTAACTATATATATATATATATATATATATATATATATATATATATGTGTGTGTGTGTGTGTGTGTGTGTGTGTCTTAAATGCCCCACATATGCCTTTATTTTCGTTGAACACATTATACATCAATTTTGGGAGGAGATTTCGCATAGTCTACTATCTGCAAAAACGTGAAAATTCCGGAGGCTTCGCCTTAGAACCAGGTCCAAGATCCCTAGCCTTTTGGACCCCCACCCCCCGATGAAAAAAGCTAGATCCGCGCCTGCATGTGACACAAGTTGAAAGCACATAAAAGATTGTATCATAAATACGAATAGAAGGAATAAACTAAACGTCTATAAGTTTATCTGTATTATTAGGATCTAAAAATTTAACAATGGAAGCATGGAGCCATTTCTGAATTATTGGCTTTACCCGAAGCTTCCAGTATTTATTTACCACCACAAGGCCTATCTAGACATACTGGTTTACCCTCCGTAATTCCGGTTCATTAATTGGCAAAAGATTGGCTAAAAATCTGGAAAATTTATTCATCTTATTATACACAGGTTTTTATGTAGAGTTTAAAGTAAGTTTTCAAGAAATAGAATGAAATGACACAGCATAAATTCGTTGCCATCAACAAATATGTAACTTGAACCTGCTGCCAAAATCAGGACCAAATAGTTTTACAACTAATTCTACTTCTGATTACAACTGACCAATACCTTCATTTTATGGACTACTGTATAAACAGAATTTTTAGCGATGATTTAATTTTAGCATTATCAAAGGTGTTAATAAGATTGCTAAAATTGAGTATCGGTAACAATATATTCGGTATTGTAGGTAATAGTTATCTTTCTTGAAATAATAGTCACTAAAATTAGTTCTTGCTAAATATATATACCCATTTTATAAGGAAAAATCGCTAAATTTGTGTCTCACTAAAATTTCCATGTACCATTTATATGGTACTGTATGCATTTGTAAACAAAGATGACCCCTTTCAAAGCACAGATTACTCCTATAAATTATCAAAGCCTTCTCACAGTTCAAAACTTTAGAGCAATGTTAAATTCTCTAATATGTGGGTTAAATGTCCATGTCAAAAAGTTGTCAAATCAATCACCATTTAAAAGACCTTGTCACAAGGATTGCACACACACACACACACACACACACACACACACTAAATAACAATTCTCATCATGCTTCCCGTTCAAAAGTTACCACTCCACACATGTATGTAGGTCACTGAAAGGGGCACCTTGTAATGAGGATTATACCCACTGAACATGAAAGTATAATCCAGAAGATACAACTAAATCTTATATACGCTACTTGCAGTTAGAACAATTGATAATCTGAGATGACAAAAAAAATGACTCGACAAAGTGATATTTTAAGATATTTCATTAATACAAAACAAACGAAGGCAAAATTTTCACATTTAAAAAATGGCAAAATAAATATTTTTGAAATGCACGGAACATTCAGGATGAATGGATCACATTCCTTTCCATTTTTGCCCTCTGTGACAGGTTACTGGGTTTGTCGCCACTGGGAGGGCGGGGTGTGGAAGACACACTTTCAGTGCCTATCGACATTATTTCTAAGCTGTCACTCACATTGGCAACATTTAAACTGTTCCTTATTGTTAACACAGAACTATTACGGCTATTGCTACTGAACGGTCGCTCATTGTTCCACTGTGCTATTAGACTTCCTGATCGGTTAATTTCAGGTAATACTGGAATTTGTGAATTCCTTGAACTGCTGCACTCAGTGTCTGACACACTCGAAAAAATCACACTATCATGAATATTTTTGTCTATCTCACTCTGATCATCAACTTGTGTTTTTTCCTGGGAAATCAACTGCCATGTTTCTGCAGAAATAGATGAGGGCCTGGACTCAACTTCTGCAAAATAAATATATGAAGTACGAGTTCTGACCATGAAGTAGTTTATCAAATAATGATCATGAACCAACACTTGTATTTAAAGATTCAATGTGTCCAAAACTACAACACTTGAAATCATGTTTCTTCAAACTGCAATTGTTTCTCACCATTGTCCTCTTCTACCTCCATCAGAGTGGACAGTCGGCTCCTGAGAGGAAAGTGAGCTTCAGCCAGTAGTTTTTGGAGATCTTCATCTGAAAGCTTGGGTGGATTTTCCATCAGTATCTCCCTAGCTGATCTCTGGCTCCTTAAATGCAGTTATTTACTATATTTCAAACAGTTTACCACATTACAAGCTACCCTAAGCATTAAAATACATGTATTTTGATATCATCAGTAAGTCTTCCTCTTATCCTGTTTATAATATTTAGAAGATTCATAACATTGTATGCTATGCTATTGCCAACATTTCCAATTCCATTTTTGCTGTGCCAAAAAAAAAAATACATGTAGTGAACATTAAATATTTCATTTCACCTATCTTTTGATGGACTATAAATACTTGAAGGAAAACTACACAACAACTTTGTGTGGAAAATTGCAGACTGCTGTTTGTAATTTGTAAAATTCCATACAGTATGAAGGTAGATGTATGCTATGTGTACCTTGGTGTAGTGTCTTCTGAGGGAAGATACATGGAGTCAGCATCAGACTCGGGCATGGATGCTCGAGACGATGCTGCTGACCTCTGTGTGTCACGTGATTCCTTATCTCGTTGAGACATCCTGGAATCACCTCCCATTAGAGTTGAGCGAGACATTGATCTGGCACACTGATCCAAAAGATCATTGAGTTGTTCTCCAGATAAAGTGTCTGGAGTTTCAATCTATGAGAAAAGAATTACTACTTCATAAAATGGAATTTCTGCTAAAATATGGTTCCCTAATTAATAGAGACATTACAGTAATAACAGTATAGGACATGCATCTATTCTACATTGCTGATATTTTATAGTGAACATGCAATACCCCTATACCTCAATCTCCTCTGGATTGTGAAGTTTGGCGAGTTCCTCCTCAATCCTATGAAGGCGTGACCGCATTTCTCTCTGCTCCTTGTTCTCTAGTAATGTGCGCTCCCCAAAATGCTCAAAACTGGACAAGTTTTTAAACCCCACTGGTGTAAAAAGCTTTTTATGGTGCTAGTATGTGAATGAAAACATATATATAGCTCAAAATATTTGGTGTTCATCTGACATTAAACTAAAGACAACATACATGCAAATATAGTGTACTGTAAATCAAATCAAAACTATCCATGTTTTCAAGCATGGTATTTGTGCAAGAAATTTAAATGGCAACAAAATTCTATAAAACATAGTGCTTGGGTGTTATATAACACACCCATCTGGAATTACATGTACATGATGAATATCTGTGTTTACAAACTCTTAAGATCCATCAGAGACCAGGCTGGATGGAGCTAGGCCTTACAGTGGGCAAGATATGATCAGGACATGATTTGACAGTATGACCATAAAATTCCAAAATGAGGCCATTAGTAACCTACTTCTGGGTCATGACACACCTTCCCTCAAGATGCATCAACTGACCAAGTTTGATGGTCTTTGGCCTAACAGTGCTCTAGATTTGATCCAGACATGACTTTGATTATGTATAGCCATAAAATTACAAAATGTGGCCACAATGACCTACATTTGAGTTGTAATATGCCTTCCCCAAGATGCATCAACTCATCAAGTTTGACAGTCCTAGGCCTCACAGTGTGAAAGATATGACATAGACACAAAAAAGCTAGCTAACAGACGGACAGACAGAAGAGCCCATGCCATAACACATTCTAAATATGGGCATTTAATAAATCAATTTTCTACTCTCAAAAACAATATATTTTCATTTTATTGCATATACCATACATAAATATGCATAAACAACACTGTAGGAATGCCTTTAAACTCTTTACTCTTATATAGACTTAACTATATTTTTGTGTACTACACTGTACTTACAATCAGGCCAACAGAATACAGAGAGATTCTAATTTCAGATAATTGGATACATATGTACTTCTAGCATCATGACTTGGGATTCAGTCTGATCAAGTCATGCATTGAGACAGAGGGACTATACTCAATTAAAATTCTGAAACTCATAAAACAAAGATCCAGTGGAGAACTACTGACCAGGACCAGGACCCTGTAGAGAACTACTGACCAGGACCTTGTAGAGAACTACTGACCAGGACCTTGTAGAGAACTACTGACCAGGACCCTGTAGAGAACTACTGACCAGGACCTTGTAGAGAACTACTGACCAGGACCCTGTAGAGAACTACTGACCAGGACCTTGTAGAGAACTACTGACCAGGACCTTGTAGAGAACTACTGACCAGGACCTTGTAGAGAACTACTGACCGGACCTTGTAGAGAACTACTGACCAGGACCTTGTAGAGAACTACTGACCAGGACCCTGTAGAGAACTACTGACCAGGACCTTGTAGAGAACTATAATCAGTACCTTGTGGAGAACTACTGACCAAGACCCTGTGGAGAAATACTGACCATTTGCGGATGACGTGCTGACACTTCATCAAATTCCTCTGGGGGGAGAATCTCCTTTAGCCGGCTGTCAATTCCATCAAGTACCCTCATTTCTTCAGGGTCAGGACAGAACCCCTCTCCAGGGCGCACTGCTACCTGGTAACAACTTTCGGCATCATCCTAATGTACAAAATTACATATATTGTATACAAAGTCTTTCATTGTCTTTGCCAATATTATCAAATGAATATATACTCTGGACTATATACTAAATTTAAACCATCTCTTGTACACTTAAAAATTCATTACTAAATTTAAACCATCTCCTGTACACTTAAAACTTTACCAATATGTATATTGTATGCATTTTCACTTTGACGAACACATCGACACCTTGGAAAATAATTAGCAACAATTAATATTTGCAAGTGAGATCAAATTTGCACTTTCACCTTGTTCATTAATAAAATGATTGATTCATGATGACAAATATCTATGGGATAGAAGTGCTAACAGACATTTCTCACATATAAATGAAAGTCTTATAGTAGGCCACAACAAGAGAAGACATTGTCAGTTGAGACTTCAGCTCATGAAAGATGATTTAATTTGATGAGATTCTATATTTATGTTGACTTTACCTCGTCTTCCAGTACATCTGGAAGTTCATCCAGATCCTTCAGTAAATCCTCCACTCTCAGCTTCTCCTCATCTGTCATTGCTACCTCACTGCCAGCATCTTTAGCTAACTGGAAATTTAAATACATACATAATGTTACAAACTCTACACCAAGTTATAAAAATTTCAAATCAGAAAACAACTCATCAGATCACAGTACATAAAATCGTTTTGAATGTTACACTATACTAATGCCATTTTCTTTACTCTTTTTTTCAGAAAATAATCACCTCTTTGTTACGTTTAATAAAATTTTTCTTTCTGTGTTTCCTTTTCTTTGACTCAGCTGACATCTCACTGCCAAACTCAGAGTTTGTGTCCTGGTCAAAGTTATTCTTGCTGCTCTGTTTACCTGTAGTAAAAAGTTACACACATTCATCGGTAGTAAAGTAGAAAGGGATACATGTATTACTATATTTTGGCTCAAATGTAGAAATGTGACAATTTGGTTTTCATACGATCTCAGACACATTTGAAATCAATGTGGTTTCCATAAAATACTTTTTTAAATCATTTGATCATGTCATCACATATAAATGTACATTATTACATTCTAACTGGTAAAAAAAACATCCATTACAAGGTACATGCAGTTTTCCATTAAGAAATAGAGTGCAGGCACTGAGCAAAATGAAATCTACATTATGCAGTTTGAATATTATACAGTGGTTTATAGCAGCTACTCTTGGATCCACCACATAAAATATCAAATCCTCCCAGAATCACCCATGCTCACACATGAAACTTAACATATTATCTTCAAAAATGTCAAAATATAACACATGTACTTCTGTAAAAAGCACTAATCTTTTGATTGTGGAGACCGACCAAATACTGGACAAATTCAACTTTGTGATGAACAGAAAGATGGATAGCAAGATCAAAAGTCAAATACTAATGAGAGCACCTGATCTTCCAGTATTCTCTGCTTGTGGTTGGTCCTTTTTCAGTCCCGGGTAGTCAGCCTCATTTAATTCTGTAGTGAACACATCCGGTCCTGGTGTCTGACTGATGCTGACCCCTACAAGAGTATGAGCAAAGATATAACTATATGCACCAATTTTTAAACACAAATTTCTAATGAAATGACTCTATTTTTGCTCTATAACCTACCCTCATTATGTCGTGGGGGCAGTGTCAGAGCCAGATATTTATCTGTATTGTTCTTTTCTTCTCTATATTCTCCACTTCTTTCCGATTTCATTGCTTCAATTTCTTCTTTTATTCTACACAACAACAATTAAAAAACATGGTCAGTTTGTAATTTGACTCTACATGGAAATCAAATGCATGAATAAGAAAGCTGTGGGCCACACTGATTACATAATTCATCTTGCTCTCATTATGACTGAAATAGCCCACATCTTCCTGTTTTACTAGCTCTTTGTTGAACACATCCATCAACTGAAAGTTTTCTGCACTTTATGTCAACATGAATGAAATCCAAATAAGTCCTTGACATTATAGAAATTATGATTTAGTGAAGACTTTATTAAAACACAGCCTTTATGCCAAGGGTCACTGTATTAGAAATGCAGGGCAGGGCTTGACTTGAGCTCTCACTTTAAGCTGTATCTCTGATACAACAGAAAATTCATACTCATAATACTTAATGAATACTTAGAAAGGAAGATATCTTTAATTCATCTAAAATTATCTCTAATTATTTGAAGATATCTCCATGTAATCTGAGAGAACTACAATTATATAACTACCAACACATGTTAATTTTGTGTCAGTACAAGACAATAATGACAAAGTTCCACAGAGAAATGCTAGCAAGAAGTTTTCAAATCTGTTTAAAGTAAAAGGTGGACATCTTCATTGCTCGTACAATTTCCTGTACTGAGTGTGGATAACAGTGAATGAGAATTGCTATGATTAAAGTTTCCACAAAAAAGTACAACAAGCCTTTTGGGAAGACGGACAGAAGAGAGTGGTTCCTAGTTCTGATATTGTTGGCAAAGCAGGTAAAATGTGAAAATATAATAACACTTAAATAACAGATGAATCACAGACAGGTGACACAGAGACTTCATTTAGACTCAGGTGACCTAATAGCACATTTGATCACAAAAAGGATTTTAAAAAGGATATTCCTTTACCTTTGTTCTAACAATAATCTATCTCTTTTAACTTCTTTTTCTTTCTTGATTTTTTTGGCCAGAATTTTGTCTAACTTGCGCATCTTCAAGATGGCCTCCTTCATCTTAGGCTCCATACTCTCCAGCCCCTCCTCCTCTCTCTTAGGGTCTTTGACCTTTGCACCTGGAAATTGACCTTGTTCCAAGGCCTCAATTCCTTGCTTGTAAACCTCCAATTCTGACTTCATCTCCTCTCTCATTTGTTTGCTTATTTCTGCCTTTATTTCTTTCATTATTTCATTCTCCTCTTCACTGTCAACATCGACTCCATCATCTGCAATAAATGCATGCTATTATTACTGGTATGTCATTACAATGATGTATTCCTGGCAAACAGAAAAATGTCACATAGGAATTTTTTTTTTCAAATATAAGTCATGGTAATTTATAAAATATACTTTATGAGTTTGTAATTTTAAATTGTTTTGATAAATACAGTAATTAAATTCCATACATCTTCATGAATAATTTATCTGTTGTTTAAAAAAGGAAAATCAAATATAAGTCATGGTAATTTATAAAATACACCTTATGAGTTTGTAATTTTAAATTGTTTTGATAAATACAGTAATTAAATACCATACATCTTCATGATTAATTTATCTGTTGTTTAAAAAAATGGAAAATTATTAAATCAGATAATACATAATTTTCTGAATGTCAGTTCTCCTGTGAAGGAGGAAGGTTAAGTATTCCCTACACAGCTTGCATGGTACAGAGTGTATGAGTACTAATAGAAGATGATAAAAATTATGAATAAAGTCATCTGTGTTTATGTCAGTCAGTAATACAATGTACACACTGTAATTTTGATAAAAAATTTTTACAAGAAACAATGCTATTTAACTAAATGTCAATCATGGTTTATTTCCACTTTGACATGATCAATACTTCTAAACAAGAAAGAAAGTGGAGTTTGATATTTGTCCGAAATATACTATATTCTTGAATATTCATATCATAATCTGACTAAATTTGTGTTCAAATGGTCATATAACAGCTGATTATCTTTGATTACTCATCACTCATATCACTTATATACACAAATATCTTTTGTTTCATTGCATGATAAGAGTTCAACTACAAAAAAGAATTATTGTGTAACACAGATAATTGTGTGTTACAACAGCTGTCCATTATTCATTTCATATTTTAAAAAGTACATGTTCTCCCTATGGTTAATATCACAAATAGCAGAATCAAAAGAGATGTTAATTGAACTGATCCATGTATTTCATATTTATAGGTAAAAATTAAAATCAAGCAAACAAAGCAAAAGAACAACAACGAAACTAGATATCAAATGATCCCACTCATATGACATTTGATATTGATGGTAATTACCATAGGGTATCAGTGCACCATTGTTTTTGGACACTTTTTGCTGAGGAGGTTGTGGTACTGGATGAGTTGCTGCAGCAGGTCTTTTAACATCAGCTGCTTGTAAGTCATGTGTCAGTTTCATTAACTCCTCCTCCTCCTCATTAGCACTAGGCCAGTCCTCCTCTGAAAACTGGTCCTCAGAGGAATCTGAGTCAGATTCTGTCATGTCTGCCAGGTCCTCCAAATCAAGGTGTAAATCCAGTTCCTAAAGGAACACAGCATCCAATTGCTCTTCATAAATTTTGACAAACAATAATTATGCATTTATAAACCTTACCATCTGCATACTTATATGACTCATCAGCAAAAAATTCCTATTTTTGGACAACTTAATACTGTTTCATCACTGTAATTAAAAAAATTTAATCTCTCCACTTTAGTCTTTAAAACGGAGCATCATATTGGAATAGCAAGTTACAATGATTTTATATGGACTTTTATATTATCTTACTTCTGCATTAGGCTATACAAAATAAAAGCAAACCTGAGGGAAATCTGAGACTTACTGCCAAACTGTCAGACACCTTGGGAACCCCTTTGCTGTTCACTTGACTTCGGTCCATATTTTGTCGCCAAATGTCAATTTTTCAGGGCATTTGATGCATCTTCAGAAATCTGTTAAACATGAACGAGATATTACTATTAGATAATTCACATACTTCTTCATTGATTTGTAGAGATGTATCAGTGAAAGTACTTATGAATTAGTTTCCATTCCTTGCACTACCCATATTTATCATGTTTTTTCTTGTCATACAGTGTGCAAAATTAATGCCTGACCAATAGCCTGAATCTAGCTTAAATTAGATCAAGCTGTGAATCAAAACACATCAAAATGTCTATTCTAAATTCAAAGACATGTGTAAAATGAGGTTACATAACTAGCTAAATTTATTATCAAGTAAGCAGATTTTTTTAATTACTTTAATAACTGAATAAAAAATGTCACCTATCACAATAAACTAAGGTCCAACCTATCACAATAAATTATGATGAAACCAATAATTACCACTGATCACAGAGCTTATGGTGACAAATAATGTTGCGGTAATTAAAACATGGTCATAAGGTGGTAGAACTGAAGAGATAAAAAGAATGAGTATATAATTCAACTTGAATGAAAATACTTTGATTGAATACATACACAATATCAACAAATTTGAACATTTTATTTCTTTTAGCACTACAGTCCATTTTATTTGTCATGGGTTTATCAAAATCTAAAATATGATGACCTGGAAAAATATTCCAGAACTGAGACTATTTTTCATATACTGCAAACCCCACAGTTTCTACCTTGTTTGACTAAAAGGGCTCACAATTTGGACAAAACTTGATTCTATTAAACAATAAAAATTTTGTGAAGACACATTTAAACAAACATTGTAACTCATATTGTTAAGTTGATTTTCAGAAACTTCCATGAATCTTGACAGCAGCCAAATTAACAATAAAAATATTAACAGTATGCAAGTATGGCAACTATGGTTATGAATTGTTTAATGGGAGAAGCTGTTTAATCTTTTCAAAAGCACAGAGATTTATTTTAATCCAATTTTAATGGTTTAACTGTTCATGGAAAATAAATAATAATGCATCAGTGCATGGACGAATTGTATACATGTGCATTTTTACATATATCATGTTCTACTTTTGATTGGGGAGAACAACCTTAAAAAGATAAGATTGTCTTTGGGAGGGGGGAGGGATCGACCTCTACCTCCTACCACCCATTTTCTCTCTCCTTCTTCCCTTTACACCCCTAACCACCCACCCCCTCTTCATGCATCTGTCTCTCCTTTTACAGTGTCCACTCAGTCAGTGATGTCATTCACTCTTTGGATTATGACTACAAGGCTAATTTCTTCGTTGACAAACACCGAAATTCAACTATTTAATTAAAGGTTTTAATTCTGATATCTGCAACCTTTTATTTTTCTTTCATAAAATAGTCTTACTTTAAACAGTTGATGTAATTTCCATGGAGATTAGACGCTTTCCTCAGACTGGAATGTTATCGGTTTCTTTTCTCTGTGAATTCATTGTATGTGGCATAACTAAAGCATGTGAACCTATAATAAAGTCCGTAATTCTAATTCTAATACTAATTTTATCCAAGCGATTGTGCTAAAAAATATAAACAACCGTCAAGTTACCAACATTTCTGGAAGGAATTTTACCATTTCCGGTGGATATGAAATCTCGAACCCGATAGATTTCCGAAAGTCGCACGTTGTTCAATATTATCATGAATATGGAAGTATTACCTACAATGGAAACAAAGAGTAATTTTTGTAATCAGTGAATATTATACAAAAATTACCCATTATTTCTATTGTTTTTATCTCTCATGGTATTTAGCGTCACCCTAGACAGCTACACTTTGTATTTTTTTATGCTTCTAATAACTCTCCATACAAGTACGTCTCTGTGTGACATACGAGTGAATTTCTATACGACGATATATATTCACAAAACATTAGTTAATATAAATAAATACGCGAGAAAATCATTTCATCAAAGGTGGGGCGAGGGGATATGTCACGGGGGTCGCCTTTAGGTCACTAAGTGAATCCTGACAAATTTCACGGAAAAATACAGGCCCTCGACGTCTTAAATATTTATAATAAAAAAAATTATCTATCTGTGTTTGTTTACAGGAAGATATTTTTTTATATTATAAATATTTAAAACGTCGAGCGCCTGTGGTGGAAATATCTGAACATTGTACATAGTGATGAAGTTATGAATGCATTAATACTAACTTGAATTTGAATTTGGACTGAAACCAGAGAGAGAGAGAGAGTGTGTGTGTGTGTGTGTGTGTGTATAAAATGTGTAAAGTGAGGACAAATTTTTTAACCATTAGACAGAAGATGTGAGGACAGAAGTGCATTGTGAGGACAAAAATCCTGTCCTCACAATTACGTCCTTATAAATTTGACCTGTAGCATATGAAAGATGTAGATAGAAATGGCTTAGTGAGTACACGTGATGTGAGGACATATCCTTGCTAATATTCTCTCTCGAAACCATTAATTTCATAATTCGAAGGAGAGTATTAGATAAGCTTTTATAGGTGTCTTTACAGCTAAACCTAACATAGTACCGTTTTGCCTTTAAAATAACGTATGTGAGTATTTTCTTCTAGAAATTATTAGGACGTCCTCGCTTCACAGGTTTGGTCGGAGAGAGATTGTAATGTTATCCAATGATATATTTCAATTGCATAATTTCTTTTTTACATATAAGTGTATTATTCTTGAATTGGAACTATTACAGATGTATCTATACACCAAGATACAAAATGAATAATGTTACTTTATTGATCATTTGGATAAACACCAGAATTCAATTAAGAAATCAAATTCATTCCTAAATTACATGAGCTAGGGTATGAACTGCGACGCTTTAAGCCGACATGAAGTGTTACAATTTATATTATCATTTTCAAAAATGAAGTTTATTTCTTATATTTACATTCTACTTTCATTTTTGTCGGAATTCTCAGCCGTTAAAATAGATGTGCTATATCTATCAAGATTCATACGCTCAATGTTCACAACTGCATCGCATTCACGAGGAAATGGCCACCATTACATTTTGTTAGTAAAGATGCCAAACAAAGGCAAAAGCATTGGAAAGGTAGTACACAGATACCATCAAACTGAAGGATAATTGAAGACCCAGTGGTAAAATTAAAAGTAATTTAAATAATAAAATGCTTTCTTTGGTTTGTTAAAAGAGACATGAAGACTGCAAACCAACTGCATAACCAAGTTGGATTAGTGTTTGCGGCCTTCCTCCAATTAACAAACCAAAAATAGACATTTTATTATTTCTTTATTTTTTAAAATATAAATACCTTGCAGTACGTAAAACATACATTAGTGACCTGTAAGTTAATTTAATGCAACTGCTGTTTCCATTTTTTCAATAAACTTTCAGAATATGACGTTTCATCTTAAAGTTCTGTATCACAAGATTTTTTTTATATGACACTAAAAGAAATATTATGTCCATCACTAATATATTTATCTCCATATTGTAGAGGACTGAACTCTTAGAAACTTGAATCCTATGTACAAAAAAAGTATGCCTGCAATAATCGGATGTTCTGAAGAGCTGATGGCTCCGAACAAAAAGCAAAATCCACTATTCTACAATTTAACGAACTACTAAATAGTTCTCACGATTTTTAAAATCGTTCCAAAGGTTTCTTGAATTGTTTGAACGATTTAATTCCATACTATCCAAATGGCTCCAATCATTTTCGCAAGCCAAGGTTTTTGGTCTTTTCCGCTCCCAACAAACGCAGTGGACCGAAAACTCTAGAGGCTTGCGAGGATTGGTAGGAATACACTGTAGTAAATCCTCGGCATCAGAAAATTATTTTGAATAGCTTTTTTTTTTTTTTTTACCTTTAATATCTATACCGATATGAATAAAAAACAAACAAAACAAAAGGCCCATGGGTCACATCGCTCACCCGAGTCAACTTGGCACACATTTAAAGATTTTCCCTATATATTTGCAAGTAAAACTTTGATCCTCTACTGTGGCCCCACCATAACTTTAACAAACTTAAATCTGCACTGCCACGAAGCTGTCATGTAAACTTTGAACTTTTCTGGTTCTTGGGAAGATTTTTTCCTACATTCCTATCGCGTGTAAAAATTTATCCCGTGGTGTCCCCACCCTACCCCCGGGGCCATGATTTTATCAAATTTATATATACACTATATCAGGAAATTTCTATGTAAATTTATACTTTTCTGGCCAATTGGTTCTGAGAAGATTTTTAAATGATCCCATCCTATTTTTGTGATTATCTACATACTGAATAAGGCATGACCCTTCATTTGAACAAACTTGAATCCTCTTCACTCAAGAATGCTTTCTACCAAATTTGGTTGAAATTGATCCTGTGGTTCTAAAGATGGAGTCAGCATATGAAAAGTTTACAGACAGGCAGACTATGGGTGATCAGAAAAGCTTCCTTGAATTTTCAGATTAGGTGACCTAATTATTTTTGAAATAAGAAATGATTTTATTTTTTTAACAAAGAATCTTTTTCTGGTAATAAAAAAAACAACCCACTTTGAAATACTAAAACAGTGCTTCGTTCATTTTTGCAGTCAATTGGAATTTTGGATATCAATAAAAAAAAATTCAATCCCTGGTATCTCAGATTTTTTATGTGAAATGTACCCCATGTAGGCAACATGATTCATATTACACCAACTTCATCGGGTCTTGCTAATTGCATTTAAAATTTAGTGTCTTGTACCATTCACAAGCATCCACTTTTATACATATTCAATAATGCTTTCAAAACATCATTCTATTACTTAAAGCTGATCACCATTCTCTCTGCATCTTGTTTTTTGCCCCCAAAATAATAAAACAATGTATACATTGTCATCTTATCAGAAAACATTTATAAATGAGGAAAGTCACTCCAGGCCCCAGGGCAATAAAAATTTAGATGAATTCAATGTGATAAATTGAATATAATGAAAAAGTGAGACTTAGTTCAAAAATAAGTTTGCTTTGAATTTTTACAATCCCAGAGCCTTTTGATGCATTACCTAAGCTCAGCATGAAGTCCGTTATCATGAATGTCGTAGGCAGTTATCCTACAGGCATCAACTGTATATTTTCTCGTAAGTGAAATATGTGTTCTATTGGGGTGCAATACTTATAAAATACATGAAGTTGAAGGCTGTTGTGGTCAGTCAATAAGAATAAGAAGACATGTTCGTGTAAATGATTTATATTACTGAAAGTACAAAATGAATATAAATAACAATCAAACTGATATAACCGTTTGAACATGAAACAGATGAAGCATGAAAAAGTGAGACTGGTGTTGTTCTTTTGACATCAGTTATAGTTGATGCTGAAATGCTTGACAACCCACCGACATCATCAGTGCATGTAATGTCTCTTCTAGATGGACACAGAATTACACCTGTTAAATTCTCCACCTACAACCAGATTAATGTAAGTATTACATCAGATACTAGAAAAAAGAGGCCCACAGGCCTTATCAGTCATTTGTGTTAAAAGTATCACTAGCCCCGAGGGCTGCAAAATCTATGATAATTTTCCTATTTTGCACACCTAAGCTGAATTCTAATATTCAGAAGCAGTATAAAACAAGCTGTGTTTTTAATTCACAAATCTCCTTTAAAGTACCCATTCCTTATCTCTTTATACACTGTAAGACAAATATTTATTTTCAAGACAAAATGTTGCAAATTCAGAGCTTTGGACACTCAAATTTCCCCATGGGGATTTTCAAAAGTTGGCATGTATGCCTGAGGGGATAACTATCATTTCAATTGGTAAAGGTACTGAAGGTAAAAACATTGGAAATGTAAATATTTGAGTATGTATTTCACTAGATAGCTAATAAATGCTTTTTAAGCTATGCCAACCTGTACAAACTCTCCATATGGGCATTCTATCCATCCAGTGTTCCTCAGTTTAACATGTAACACACCATTTACACACTGATGATGATAACATTGTCCTGTCATTCCCAGAGAAGCATTCTAAAAGAAAAAGAAAAGTGTTTATACTCAGTTATACATTAATTTTCTTCATTGTCTTTCAACATCTGCCAACATCAAGTGAAGTATAAAACACAGAAATAACAAGAATTTTGAAGTACAGAACATACAAAGGCAGGGATTTTGAAGTACCCAGTACAGAATACAGAAAACCCAGGGATTTTGAAGTACAGAGCACAAAAGAGAGGGATTTTAAAGTACAGAACAAAGAAAGACAGGGATTTTGTCATCCATTATAATACACAGGAGAATGTCCCTGATAATTGTATTTCATGATGCCACGATTTACCTGTGTTGTTAGATTAGACATGAAACACAAACTCTGTCTAGAGTATATCTCCAAACTAGATGTAACACTTGAGTTGTCTTGTTTTGAACACTCCATCTAGAAAAAAAATGTCAATTTTGCTAAATAACCATACAAAAGTATGCTTTCAAATTATAATGCATTTATATTTTCTTCTCCATATTACAGCAATGTAAGTTTTTAATATTATCTAACTCCCCAGTACCATTTTAAAAGAATGACACAAACCCCTGGTTCTGGGATAAAAACTGAGTAGCCTCCCTTATTGATGAGTGTACAAACTGCTTTATCTTTGTGAAGAAAATGACAACCATGTTCTCTGTTTGGAAGAGGAATAAAAACATACATTCAGCTTTTTAGTCAAATAGATGCATCTGCATTTAATGAAATTTAAAAAGTGGTGTGTGTTTATTATTATTACCCTAGAATACAGGTGTGTTCTGTGTAGTTCAGTTTGCATCCTTCACCTGGAAATTAAATCATGACATTCAAATCATCAATTATTATTGATATCCAAAATTAAGACTTATTCAAAAGTATAAATGTAATCTGTCCTTACAGAAATATACCCCTCACAGGGCTCACTCAAAATATGGCATATTTAATCATTACTCACAGTAGCCTTGACCTTAATCAAATGACCTTGACTCAGGGACACATCATTTATTTTCAAGCAACCTTTGTGCCAAGTATGAACTACTGTCCCTCCATAACAGTCAGAAAATCAACAAAAAATTTTAAACTTTTTTCACCAAAGTGACCTTGACTTTGGCAAGATGGCCAAAGTTAACCATCACAACATGCAATCTGGATTTGCAAACAATGAACTTCAATACACAGCTACGGGTGTAAAAGGTTATATTAGCAAACTATGAACTTCAGTAAACTGCTAAACATGTAAAGGAGGGGGGTTATTTTAGCAAACTACGGATTTCAATATATAGCTACACATGTTAAGGGTTATATTAGCAAACTATGAACTTTAATAAACAGCTACACATGTTAAGGGTTATATTAGCAAACTATGAACTTTAATAAACAGCTACACATGTTAAGGGTTATATTAGCAAACTATGGATTTCAGTAACAGATATGCATGTACATATATTTTAGTTAACACCACACATTTTAAATACATGTATTCAAATGAGGATACATGGTAAGGCAGTGGTTTGTGTGTGTGTGTGTGGGGGGGGGGGGAGAGAGAGAGAGATAAATGTCAGTTTCCAATTGTTAGGGAAGGCTTCCCTTTGTCTTTGTGTTACTCTTGTTTTCAAATATTTAATAGCACAGACCAAGGTTAATGACTTGCATTTTCCTACCTGTAAGTGTCTGCATGCAACAAACAAATGAGATTTGAACCTTCGCCCCAGTGATAAACATCGGCCTGACTGTAATCGACCTCGTACCATCCACTGTCCTCAAAAACAGCCAAGGTCACCCGATCAAGGAAGCTCAGATGTGGCTGTTGTAGAAAAAAGGACTATCAATTTCAATGAATCTTTTTTACCCTGTATCATGATACCAAGAAATTACTACAGTACAGTGAAACTTCGTTATCTCCAACTTGATGGGACCGAGAAAAAACTTTGAGATATCAGAGTATTCGAAATATCGAAGGTAAAATACTTCAAGAATAAGTGGTTGGGACTTTCCAATCACTTCGATATATCCATGGTATTCCATATATCGGTGTTCTAGATACCAAAGTTCAACTGTATTTGTATTAGTTGATATATTCAATCAGACTAAAGTAATTTTCTTTTTCTCTGTTTTGCGTTCAAACACAGGTAGCTTTTTAATCCCCATATTCAAAACAAGCATACATTGTTTTCAAGACATGAAAAGTGATAAAACCGCTGGTTTAAACATGACATAATTCACCACTTTGATATACAATCATCTTGAAATACATGCAAATGCCATACTTCAAGATACATATGTGAACAGATGGTGATGACTTTGTCCTTTTGAATCATTTTTATTACGATCAATTTGCTTTTCTGCCTTGCTGACTGATACATGTTGGGTTTTCAATTCCAGCTTGATGCAAAACAGGAAAAAAAACCCAAAACAAACATTTGTGTGGCCTTACTTACTGGACCAGGACTGGGAGTCATTATAGATCCAAACATCTCGTAACTGTCCCAGTGAGATAATATACCTCTCTAGTAAAATATTCAAATTAGTAATGTACAAATCTGTCAACAAAGCAATGAGTATCAACAGTAAATATGCACAATTAAATCATTTTCATATCATGTATGAAAAAATCCCCTTCTAATCAAATTGAATTTTTTTACAGTCCATTTGACATGAAGAAGAATGGAAAAACATATTTAATCAGTGCATGCCATTCATTACATTTTTCAGTAGTGAAGTATTTCAATTCATCCATTAATATATTTTTTTTTTGAGAGTTAAGATTTTTCTTTACTGAAACTCAACATCTAGAATGGGGTATGGAAATTATTTCACTCATGAGACTGATTTATTTTTTTTTCATTTCAAAAGTGAAAATATAAAGAAATATAAAGAAAAAAGTCCTGTTCCACTTAATGAAATGAATTCCATATCCTTTATTTCTACTAACTGTACATTTTCTACATCTGACACCATAAGTTGTATTTAAATAGTCTTTGTACTATGCTGTGTATTGTGCACAAGATGAAAATGTATTTTAAAGTATGATGATGATGAAAAATTACAAACTTCTTAATTCATACTTTTTATGAATAATACTTATGAAAAAAAAAATGGATGGATGGATGGATGGATGGATGGATGGATGGATGGATGTGTGTGTGTGTGTGTGTGTGTGTGTGTGTGTGTGTGTGTGTGTGTGTGTGTGTGTGTGTGTGTGTGTGTGTGTGAATGAAGTCTTTGTCCAGTACAGCTCAAAAGTTGTCAAAATTTAGATTCTGGATAGCTAGACAAAATGGCACAGTAATATGATTATGCCCATGACCTTGGGGATGAAATTCTTTTCACTATTTACAAATAATGTTAGTCAAACAACCTCCTCTTGCAGAGCTGGTCCAAACTTGTATTCCTGACAATTAAAATGCCTCATGGCCTCCCTTTTGACAGCTGGTGTTAGAAGTCGTGAAACCCCATTTACTGTCCCTACAGGGTTGTTCCTGATTTGTGAGTTGTTACAAAAACCAAACAACTCATCTGTAAAAAACATAATCCAGTCAGTGATTTTTGAAATTTAAGTGCTGGGCAACTAATTTCATCAATACTCTGGAAAATAAGCTCTGTTTCATATTCTGGTTTGTTATCTTTAAATATTTTTTATCCAATTTATGTACAGTGTACCTTTTAATGAACATTGTCTGAAATCTTCAAACAGGCGTTTTGTGAATCCAAGTGCATGCAGCATTTCATGAAGTAAAATCTGAAGAAAACCAGTCTTTTAATGATATGCACTTAATATGCAGTGTATGTGTGCTTACTCCTGTAGGATTGATATTTAGCAGCTTTGGCAGTGAAGCAAGAGTGCTATGATTTATGGTTGTACTAAAATAAGAAAATCTCTTTTCATCCATCAACATGCATACAAGATTGATTGGTTGATTGTTTATTGCTTTCCGCCACACTCAACAATTTTTCAGTTATCTGGTGGCGTCCAGTTTTTGTTGGTGGAGGAGAGAACCCAGATACAATGTACCTGGGAAGAGACCACCGACCTTCCGCAAGTAAACTGGCAAACTTGCTCACATAACACCGCGGCCGAGATTCAAACACACGCCGACAGAGGTGAGAGGCTTTGTGATTTTGAGCCCAATGCTCTAACCACTCGGCCACGGAGGCCCCCTACATGCATACAAGAAGTGCTAATTAAAGCATGATTATGCCAAATAGTGTACAATCTATCATTCATCTATTGAAATTGTATCATTCACAGTTTCTGAAACTAATAAATAATTCTTTTAAAATGCTAATTTCTTTGACTCCTCAAAAATCTCAGAAATACTGTACAGTTGCAGTTGTTACCATTTCAATTTTGTCCAGTGCAAATCTTGGCATCTTCTGTGGACAGACATTGATGTACCCTGCTACTGGGCGTCCTCTGTTGTCTTGGTAACAATAGGAAGCATGTGCCAACATGGAACCACCCTGTAATAATGAATACATCCATCAGGAAAAGATTGGAGAACTGTTTACATACAGCTTCTACATGCGTGACTTTCAAATCCAATGAATTTAACATGGCCATGCCAATCCACTAATAAATTTTGTTTAAATATTCATATTCAACATGATCATACTTAGATGTCTAATAATATTTGACCTGTAAGCAAGAAGTGGAGCTGACTGCTTGGACATACACCACAAAATCTGTGTTTGTCAGTCCCTTTCCTTGGGGGTATCTCACATTCAATGGCTCATCCTCCGTTTCTCCCCACACAGACAGCTCTGATAGGTGTAAATTGGGAATCTGACAAAAACACTTTTATAAATTGGCTACTGACATCAAATGATCATACTACTGGTATATAAATCTTATAGATCACTATAGGCCAGCCCCTCACTGCTATTTGGTGTGCTTCCTATTTATTTCTTTGGAAATAAACTGGTAAAACAACAAGACAAATGTATACTCCACATGAGTCAAATACGACCCTGTCTCTGATATAATATTACAACATCTGATTCTGTAGCTGGGCATGATTTACCAGTCTTGTACTCGGCAAAGTCACTGCTATATGAACAGAGGTTGGGTTACAATTATGTATGATACTGTACCAAAGTGAATCAAGATTTAGCAAGAAATGTTTCATTTAGTTTGCCCAATTTAACCATTGATACTTGAGAAATAAGTTGTAAATGGAAGGAAATATGGGCAGGCCACAGCACCAAATGCAACATACAGGAAGAAAATACTTAACATTACACAATGCACTTTCACAACAATTATTTACTTTTGTTTCAGTTAATACCTTTCATTTATTAATAAAGGGAATTATAGAACCATAAAACATGATACTGGCCAATTCAAGGTCATTACAACATTTCTTAGATCATGAATATTTGTATCAACCAATACAAAAATCAATATACTATTCCCATGTGATTTTAAGAGTTTATTGAAATAGATTTCCATGGTTACAGTCTTTTTATAGCCAAAGAAATTCCAACTAGTGATAGTCATATAACAACACTATAAACTGGCAGTAATTGTAAAATATATTGCATGCATATTGTGTGAATAATTAATATGCACTTTTTTTTAACAACAATATGTTTAAATATTCA
Source organism: Ostrea denselamellosa (assembly GCA_024699665.1). Taxonomy (NCBI): domain Eukaryota; kingdom Metazoa; phylum Mollusca; class Bivalvia; order Ostreida; family Ostreidae; genus Ostrea; species Ostrea denselamellosa. The sequence continues at coordinate 3,283,323 of JAMZEH010000014.1, forward strand.
CTGTGTTAAGCTTACCTGTCAGGGGTGTAACTGATTTGAGTTACAGAAAATACCACTAAAATCAGTTACAAATTGTGTTTGCAAGAGTTGTCTTTCCTTGGAAATTCCAGTGAGCAATCAGTAAAATCATTAAAATGGCTAAAAATTGTAAGATTAAGCCCAAATTTTAATTCCTTGTGTAAAATGAGGCTTAAAAAACACATATAGAAATGGGACAAGGTTCATCCTGATTTTTTTTTTTTTTTAAGTATAATGGATTTTTAAAATTAGTTACTTTTCTCTTAACTTCACTGCTTTCAAACCTCATGCACAAACAATTTTAGTTAATGCGCAGATATGAAATTTTGATAATTAATTCTGTAAAGTTGCCTGAATATAGAAAAATTATAACATCCCACATGAAAATTCTGTAAGCATGGTTAATTTTCAATTAAAAGTGAGTCTATTTCATTGATTTTAAATCTAAAAAGTCAAAAATTCTATCTTTCTGCAAACACTTGACTCCACATTTGCCAACATAATGAAACTTCTGGTAAATTGAAACATAGGAATACTAGAGACCTTTTTAAGAATCTGTGAAATATGAATCATGTTTAAAGTAGACTTTTCAGGGACCATTGGCAAAATATGAAAATAACGATTTCGTGTTATATTTTTCCATAACTGTTTTCTGTTACGCCCCTAACTGTTTACATGTTACATAACTAAATGTCAAAGTAAGATTTAATTATCTACTTGAATGATACACACCTGAATCTCATCATCACAGAGTTCTCCAATGGCAGGATACTTCCTATCATAAAACCTACATCTATACAAAAATAAAATAATAATTATAAAATCAAAAACAAATGGAATTAGAGCTGTTTATAAACTGCATACACATATCTAAACATCATACCCCTCTTTGAATACATTATAACATTATTATATGATTTTTAAAACAATGAATATTTTAAAAAAAATGTAGACCTGTTCTTGTTTTTGCCATATGTCCACTGTTTAAAGCACCCTCCTTTCCTTTTCAGTACTAAAGGTCCTTGAATTGGAATTACTAAAAGATATCATAAGGCGTAAGTATATCAGTCATGGATTTAGACAGCACTTCTGAAAATTCCTTTCTTACGGCAATATGCAATTTCCGAGTTAAACTAGCTCAAGATTGGTCCATGGAAATCCCCATAAACACCCGTAAACACTAAAAAAAGTCTGAAAACCCCAATGTTTCATCAAAATAGGATGATAGTCCACACCTTTGTCATTCATATTGAATGAGATATGGCTAATTTTATACCTAGTATTTCAGACTGTATTTATTGGTGCCATCTATTTATTAACCTAATATCACAGTTTATCAATATATATACAGAGTATAGAAATACAGTGACAAATATATTATGTTAAATGCATAATGTATGAAGTTACAAATATTTCTTGTTAATTAACATCTGCCAGATGGTTAAATTCACTTCGCAGTTGATTAAAAAGAAGACATACAAATAATAAATTATGTTCATTTTTAACAACAACATGACATTTATATTTCGGCCCAACTTTTTGAGATACTTTGGCCTAATTTTGTTGTTGTTTGAGACACTTCAGCTTATCCTCCCCCCCCCCCCATTTCACCTGTATATTACATCTGAACAGCATATATACCACGTCACCCTCTACACTGCCCATAAAAGCAGTCTGAAATACAAGGTATAAAATTAGCCATGTCTCATTCAATTCTCCTTCAGTATGAATGACACTCCTGATATATGCATTTAGAGGTATGAACTATCACCCGAGAGGTGTTTCTTTTTTAAAAAAAAATGATATAATGGTGTTTTCGGTACGGTTTGTTTGGGTTTTTTTTGGTGAGGGAGGGGGGGTTACGGAGATTACTTGGTGTTTGCGGGGTTTCCACGGACCCGCTCAAAATTACATGTGGTGAGATGCAGGTTTGTGTACATAATAATTTAGTCTTCACACACCTTTAAATATGGTAGATATTCTTCTGATGACACTACCCAAAGCATCTTTTAACTTTTTTTGGTCTTTATCACTGAACTCGATAGCCATGTAGTGAGTATGAATTCGGATTCCGCTCAGAAGGCCTTGATCCACCTCTTTGATTCCATTTAGTTCTAATTTTGAACAAATTATGCTAGGTATGTATGTTAAAATACAAAACAAATACACAGAGCCAGCAATCTGAATGAACCTAGCCTGGACCATTTGTATCCAATGGCATCCTAATAAATACAAAATAAAAGAATTGTTGCTGAAATTGATCCTTTCAGTTTTTGTTGCTACTTTCGCTATCGAACTGTTGTTTTCTCGTTACTGACTATGTCGATTTTTCACAAACAATAATTCAATACACTTCTTGGCATTGGAACATGGATTAAGACATTGATAAAATAGTTTTTACAATTTATCACTTCTATATGAATCAATGCATATTTTTAAAGGTTGTAGTTTATGTCACAGTTTTTGTACGACTTATTCAACGCCAGTATTAAATCAGAAAGTGAAAATAGACAATGGTGGAGACAGCGGTGAAGTTAACGGTTATGTTGAAAACAAGTGAAACCAAACAATTTATAAAAACATGTGACATTAATAACTCTACTGTAACTCTCAATAGTCTACATGAAAACTGTGCTGCATTACAGAGTGAAGTTAATGGATTCCTTACCACGTTGGTTGAAGAAGAAAGAAGTGTTTCGAATGTGAACGACTCAAAAATGGACGGTAAGCATTCACCTGTGTTATTATAAGTATTTAATTAATTTATTATTTTTGTCTGTAGTTTTGGCAGCTGCCATTTCTTTTTGTTGCTTCAATAATTTCAGAATCAATTGAAGACGAAGATTCGAGTGAAGACGAGGAAGAGGAATGTTCTGTGAACTCCAATGGTCCACATGCCAAAAGATTGAAACAGTGACTGAAAAAAAAGAAGACATTACCATAGTAATGATCATATCGTCATCATGCATTTTAAAATAAAACCACGCATTCCTCAGAAATATTTCAACGTTTTACAAAGGATTTAAATTTGTAGTTAAGCTTAACACAAGAGTAGCTCGCCGGGAAGCGCGACTCCATTAAACATTGATTAATATGAATCATTTCCGTGATTGGTGAAACAGTCTTTGAATCCATTCAAGCAATCTGACAAGTTTCGAAGTGTTAGCTCAGTATTTATTGTTGATAATTTTTCATAATTGTTGTTGAATAATTAAAATATTAAAGCCTAGTGCAGCTGGGTTTAAACTTGGCCAAAATATTCTGGTAGCAAACTGGGCCCCTAAAAATCAGATTTTAGGTGTCCAGGTTTAAAATTGGTTGCCCAGTGAAAATCTATGAAACAGAAAGTAAACAACATGTCATTATTTTTATTTGTACTTAAATCCTCAGAATTGGTCTTTTCTTTTCTCAGGCATACTCCCCCCCCCCCCCCCCTCTTGTATGCAATTTCACATGTTTATATTCATTGACCTAGTCATTCGTCACTTGAACATGACTGAATAGCCATGTATTAAAGATTTTGTAATATGAGATCAAAGTGAAAAACATACAACTCAAAATGATAATAAATGGAAAACATTGATCGCTAATCTGGGGCCATATTTACGAAAGTTCGTAGACGTAAATCCAGATGTAGCGTACGTTTACGTGTGTGACGGTATTCACTAACAGTCGTAAACTTTCGTAAATATGGCCCAAGAGCCGTAAATTCCATCGAGGTGGATGAGACAGAACTGCCTTCTCCAACATTTTAAAAGCAAGTACACATTTTGAAACTCATTAAAATTAAAATCGCAAACAAAATTAAAATTAAAAAAAAAATGTTTGTGAAACACTGATGTCCCTGTATGACAGAAAAGTAATTCTGGTATCAAAGGAAAGTCTTATCGCAAGGAATACATATGTGAATATGAAATCCCCATCACTAAGCAGTCAAAAGTTATGACTTGGGTTAAGAGTTTTTAAAGATAGGTCAAACATATAGTAACCGGGAGTTCGAGCCCCGCTTGTGCCATGACCGCGTTAAACATAGGTAGTGATTGCTCCTTCGCCAAACGCTCGGCATTTAGAAATGAGAATCACGGGTCTTTCGGATATAACCTTAAAAACGAAGGTCCCGTGTCGCGCAGGGGTTGACTCATTATAGAACTCTCACTGCTACGGCCCTGAGCGCTAAGACTAGGTCTAAATTTGTGGTATTTCACCTACAGCTGGTAATGTCTTAATATGGGTAAAAAAAATCTCTACGGAACGTAAAACACACAAACAATCCATCACAAGGAATACACAAATGAAATTTGAAAGCCATTCAAAAGTTATGGTTAGGGTTAAAGTATTTGCATATAGACGGACCAATGCCCCAGGGTCAAGAATTTTGCACTAAAACTTGCTCAGAATCTGTGACGGACGTGCTTGATATGAACAATAAGATTCAATGCATACGATGCATTATTCAAAGATGTAGCCCAATTAAAATCTTTAATCAACGACGAGGAATCAGGCCTCTCGAAATCAATTAAATACGTTGCAGAACAATCAGAGAGCAATTATGACGAGATATATCACATTCGTCAGGAAAATGCACAACTTCGCAGCGAAGTCGACTTACTAAGAGCAACTTTGATCAAAATGAATAGGCAAATTGTACAACAAGAAAAAGAAATTAATGATTTGCGTTCCCGCTCAATGCGAGATAATATCCTAATCCATAGCTTTGAATATGCACATGGTGAAACTTATCAGACATTATTCCAAAATTGATAAAGAAGTCGCTAGGAGTGCAAGTTTCCTTTGTTCGTATTCACAGGAATAGCGTCAAGGGCACATATAATTCCAGACCCGTCGCAATAACTGGCAAATTGGTGGACCGAAGTAAAAAAGGTGATATACTGAGAGCCTAATAGGCGAAAGACTCCCATTCTACATTACTGCACAAGATCCACCCCCAGTTCTATAGAAGAACGCAAAAGACTTTATTTAATATCTGACACTTTGCGGGAAAACAAAATAAAAACCAAAGTGGAGAGAGGACAAATCATATTACCGAACGGTGATCAATATCTTGACCCGGTTCCAAAGATGGAAACATCGGATGTGTTGCAGCTTACTTCGGAGGAAAGAGGAAGCCTGGAAATCTCGGACACTACAACGGAGCCGACCAAATGTAAAGAATCAGAAATATTTGCTACGGGGTCAAAAGTCACATCGACAAAGGAAGTTCAAAATCTGTACAAGAAAGTCTGCGTAGACTCTTACTCAGCGGCAGCCGATCATCACATTCTAGTGTATAGATTCATAGACTCTTCAGGAACACTAAATGAAAGTTATTGGGATGATGGCGGGCATGGAGCAGGGAGGCGCATTTTGTCCTACATGAAATTGAACAAAATAAAAAATGTGGGTGTGGTTGTAACGCGCTGGTGTGGTCCAAATCGTATGGGATCAGATCGTTTCCGAATCATGGAAGTACATGTGGGCGAGGTGGCCAACACTGTACTCCAGGCTGGTTAATTACCTGTAAATTTGTTGATATATAATGTTATGTTACTTGATGTTACTTGAAGCAATAGAAACAGATATATTATAGATAAGTATTACATCGACCATCTTTTGTATGCATAATTGTGCTACAAGAATTACACACTAGGCATATTTTTGCAATCATTCTATTTTGTACTTCGGCGCGTGTTCGAATCTCGGCCGCGGCGTTATGTGAGCAAGTTTGCCAGTTTACTTGCGGAAGGTCGGTGGTCTCTTCCCAGGTACATTGTATCTGGGTTCTCTCCTCCACCAACAAAAACTGGACGCCACCAGATAACTGAAAAATTGTTGAGTGTGGCGGAAAGCAATAGATAATCAATCAATCAATCTATTTTGTACTTTTTTCCCGGAATTTACTGTTGTTTTGGTTTCGACAACCTCATGTATGTAGCATATAGCAGTTTCCGGTATACAACACACGAGAGTACAAATGTATGTATACATATACAGACAATGCATTCTTTCCGACTAAATTAACAAATAAATCAATAATACAATGAATAAACATCCTCAACTCTTATCATACCATATTCTCTTCCTTTCTCTCTCTGTCTCTCCTTTTCTATATGTAACAAATCTTATAATGAGGACTATAGAATTTTTCAGTCTTGGCATTGAAATTTATCCCAGAAACATGCATATAAATGGCAGAAATTAAAATCATCGGGGTGAATTGTCAAGGATTAAATGATCATAAGAAACGAAAAGATATCTTTCAATATTATCGTCAACAGCAGTGCAACATTCTGTGTTTGATAGACACACATTTTACGATGGAAATGGAACAAGAAATTAGAAATGAATGGGGCTACGAAGCTCGATTTAATTCTTTTACTTCAAACTCAAGAGGAGTTGCCATACTATTTAATAACAATTTTGAGTACCAAATAGAAGAACAGATTGCTTCAGATGACACTGGCATTTCAATAGATAATAGGAATATAAGTCTAATATGTATATATGGTCGTAATGAGGATTCTCCCGAGTTTTATCAGAAATTGGGGGATATTATTAAAGAATTAAATAATGAGGAAATGATTGTTGTTGGAGATTTCAATTTAGTACTAGATACTACCAAAGATTATTTTAATCATTTACATATTAATAACCCCAAAGCAAGGGAAGTTGTTCTAGAACAAATGATATCTTTCAAATTAGTAGATATATATAGAGAATTCAATCCATACACAAATAGATTTACTTGGAGGAAAACTAATCCTATGAAACAAGCTCCCTTAGACTTCTTCCTTATATCTGCATCTCTCTTAAAGGAAGTAAAAAGCAGTGATATCATGACAAGTTATAGATCAGATCACTCTCCAGTTTTCATATTACCCAAATTCAATAATTTTAAACATGGAAAGGGACTATGGAAGTTTAACAATTCACTCTTAAAAGATTTCGAATATATTAAATGTATCGAAAAGCATATTGATCAAATAAAACAACAATATGCAGTTCCTGTATATAAAAGGGAAGCAGTTTTAGCTATTCCTGATTCAGAAATACAGTTCACAGTAAATGAGCAAACTCTTTTTAGAGACCCTGTTGATGGAAATCAGATCAAAAACCATTTCATATGCAAGTCCCATTAAAAAACAAAGATCAAAAAGAGAAATGGAACTACAAAAGCAACTAGAAGAATTAGAAAAGGACTTCAAACAAAATATTGAAACTATAAATGAAAGAAAAAAAGAGCTTGAAAGTATACGAAGTCATAAGATCAATGGTAATATGGTACGCTCTCTGGATAAATGAAGAAGAAAAACCATCTAATTACTTTCTCAATTTAGAGAATCATCATTATACAAATAAGATTATTCCAAAAATAATAGTTACAGAAAATGATATTCAAAAAGAATTTATCAAACAAGAAGACATTTTGATCGAAGTTGAGAATTTTTACAGAAACCTGTATTCAAGCAATAAGAAAATAGATGAAAAGACAGGTAGTAATATAATTGATATGCTTAAAGATTTTAAGGTTCCTAAATCAGAGAAAAAGTCATTAGAAGGATACATTACTTATAAAGAAGCATCTATAGTCTTAAAGGACATGTCAAATAACAAGAGTCCTGGTAGTGATGGTTTCACAGCCAAATTCTTCAAAATGTTTTGGAAAAAAATTGAATTTTTTGTTGTACGCTCACTAAATTACGGTTTTGACCACGGAAAATTATCATCAACACAAAAGCAAGGAATTATAACTTGTATACCAATAAGTAAATCAAAATTTTCTTTAAACAATTGGAAGCCAATTTCTTTACTCAATGTTACTTATAAAATAGGATCAGGTTGTATAGCATGAAGAATAAAAACTGTACTTAGTAAAATTATTAGTAATGATCAAACTGGTTTTATACCTGGAAGGTATATAGGAGAAAATAGTCGACTAATATATGATCTCATGAACTATACAGTGACTAATCACATCCCTGGAGTGTTAGTTATGATAGATTTTGAAAAAGCCTTTGACTCTGTTTCTTGGAAATTTATTAAAGATACCTTACAGTACTTCAGTTTTGACCCTCTTTTTGCAGTTGGATAACAACATTCCATTTTAATACAGTTTCATCTGTTTCACAGGCAGGGGTTTTATCAAATTTCTTTAGATTAGGACGTGATTGTAGACAAGGGGACTCTGTATCACCATATATATTCTTATTATGTGCTGAAATTCTAGCTATAAAAATTGAGAATAATAACAAAATAAAGGGAATTGCAATAAATAATGTAGAATATCTAATGTCACAGTATGCAGATGACACTTCCATTATTCTTGATGGTTCTGAGGAATCTTTAAGAGAAACCATGAAAGAAATTGAGGAATTTTATAAATTATCTGGTCTTAAAATAAACCGAGACAAAACGCAGATTGTATGGATAGGCAGTAAAAAAATTTCAGAAGAAAGATTATGTACCAATATAAATTTCAAATGGACATCTCACTTTAAACTATTAGGCATCTACTATGATGTAGATTTGAATAAAATTTTGAAATTGAATTATGACAAAAAACTTGTGAAGATTAAGTCAAGTATTGACCAGTGGAAAAAATGAAAGTTAACTCCAATTGGGAAAATAACCCTTGTGAAATCGCTCTTAATCTCTCAACTAAATCATCTATTTATTGCTTTACCAAATCCAAAGAGTGCGTTTATTAAAGAACTTAATACTATTTTATTTGAATTTATCTGGGATTCCAAATCTGACAAGATTAAAAGAAAAGTTGTAACACAAAATTATGCATATGGTGGACTAAAAATGGCTGATTTAGACTGTTATATTAAAGGGCTAAAGTCTACTTGGATAAGGAGATTAATTATGAAAGACAATTCAAAATGGAAAAGCCTTCTTGAGAATAATGTAAATATGGACAAATTAATAAATACGGGACGGACGTGCTTGATAAAAACAAATGTTTTGGATTGTTTCCCTTTTCCCAGAACCCTACCCCCAACGGGAGAGGGAGGGAAGTTATAATGAACCAAACTACCAATAATTTAGAGAGCTTGGAGTATAAACACAATATTGCCATGTATTTACAACCTAGGTTATAGTCTCTGTAAATATAGTTCAAATAACTTTCGGAAGAATAACTAGCGCCTCGCCATATTATATGAACTGCACTGTATTATACATCAGAAAAAAAGTAAGCCTCCACACGCGTCACAGATTTATACATGTTTATAAAGAAAAATATATCAAGAATGGAATAACACCGATGTGGCAAAAATAAAATTAAGTCTATGTCATTACTTATATGGCTATGATTCATTGGAATAAGGCGGTGTATTCGAGTTGCACAGGGATATTGCCCCCCCCCCCCCCTAAAATTACAATTTCTAGCTACACTAGACAAATTTTAAAAATTAGGCGAGAACCTCTTAAGCTGTAAGAAGTTGTGCTTGAACTTATTGTATAATTATGCATTTATACATTATGTTCAAATCAATCAATCAAATCAAAATTTTTTAACTGCAATTTTTTGTTTGTTTTTTGTTTTGTATCCCTTCACTTTCTGATGTCGGTGCATTATTGTAAATTAAATGGTGATCTCGGTTATAAATTAAAGCGCTATACTGCGAATTCGCTAATTTAAGTATATTTCAAACTTTCTTACATAAAAATCATATACTTTTTTTTCTTTACAGCAGTGTTTTGCATCCTTTATTAAAAATCAACTTCGATTGTCAATTATTATAATTATATAATTATAATTATAACTGCTGAACATTCAACTATATTTATATGTAGGCTTACCTGTAAAATGATTACATAAGATTGTTTTGATTGTTTGTTTTACGTCCCGTCGAGAATTTTTCACTCATATTGAGATGTCACCAACTGCAGGTGAAGAACCAAGAATTTAGACCTCAGGGCCGTAGCAGTGAGGGTTCTTTAACGTGCCAACGCCCACCGTGACACGGGACCTCCGTTTTTAAGGAGACCCGTGATTAAGAAAGACCCGTGATTCACACGTCTAAATGCCGAGCGTATGGTGAAGTAGCAATCACTACCTATTTGTCGTCTTACGTTTGACGTGGCCATGGCACGAGTGGGGGGCTCGAACTCACGACCTCCCGGTTACGAAGCGAACGCTCTAACCACTGAGCTATCGCGAACGTAAGGGGTTTCGGGATTGACAACTGTGATATCAGCGCCTTTTAAAAATATTCGCGTTGTGTGTATGAAACTAGAAGGAACGAAAACTTAATTCCATGTGGTCTTACAATAACCTGTTGACCCAATTCCATGCACAAACTGAATGGATTTCATGCCATATCTCAACTTTCTACACAGGTCAGTGGATTAGCGTTACAACATCGCTTTATAATCACTAGATCTAGTGTCATCTATTTACTATTGTTAAAGGTAACTTTTAGATTTGTAATACAGGTAACGAATTCACCTGCGCCGCCAAGAAAACAACATAATGACCGATTCTTCAACTGTTGAACCAGTCGTAGTAATCCATGGCGGGGCTTGGGCTATCCCGGACAAACTGTCGTCTGCCAGTGTTGACGGTGTCTGCTCTGCGGCGCGTGCTGGGTACGACGTTCTTTTAAGAGGCGGGACTGCCGTCGATGCAGTAGAAGCATCGGTTCGAACCATGGAGGACTGCCCGGCTTTTGATGCAGGTACATGTACTACAGCCAATAATGCCTATTAACGTTCAGCAAACCCAGGAAAAACAGAACAACAATAGGATGACGTTATAGAGTAGCCAAAAGATTTCTTTAAAATTCACTTATACTGTGTCCATTACAAATAAAGAAGACGACCATGGGCCGCAACATGCAACCTTTAGAAGATGTTACATTTTAAATCGATTCCTATAGCATGTTTTTTGAAATACGAGGGACACTTTTTAAGTTCGTAGAGTAAGCCTATAATTTTTTAACGCGATTATGAAGTTGCACGATTTTTTTACACAGAACTTGCGTAATCATTCCTCTCTTGAACGGTATCACGGTATGAGGCGCACGAGGTCCACGTGCGCACTACGCTGGGTATTTTCAACACGTGGTTTTATACACTATAGTAAAATATAGCGTTCGATATGGGTGGAAAAATCTCTGAACAGAGGGTATATTGTTAGATTCAAGCACACCTCGGATTTCCGTCAACGGAAATTCATGCTGATTTGCAAAAGGTTTATGGGAATGGTGCTTTAAAATATGCTACAGTTTGCAAGTGGGTACGCCGTTTTAATGATGGTCGGGAGTCAATTGAAAATGACCCTCGAGTGGGTAGGCCGGTTTCCGTTTTGACGGAAAAGAACGTTGCTACTGTGAAAACGTTAACTGAGGAAGACGCACGTTATACCGTGCAAGAGATAGAATTAAGTGGCACTCATTCGTCAAGTGTTTTGAAGATCTTGCGTGAACGACTTGGGCTTCGTAAGATCTGCGTGCGCTGGGTGCCCCATTTGCTCACCGACGAGCAGAAGCAAAGTTGGATTAGATAAATATGACCCACGTCGTTTTGGAAGAGATAGTTTCAGGTGGTGAAACCTGGATCTATCATTTCCAACTCGATTCTAAGGCTAAAAATAAGGTTTGGGTTTCATCTGAGGGTGACAGACCTGTCATGGCGCGCCGTTGCAAAACATCAAATCGCATGTTGTATGCGATATTCTTTGATTCGAAAGGTCCAGTCCTTCAAATTCCAGTCCCAAAAGGTAGTTCTGTCACTAGAAAGTTTTACAGGGAAAGTGTTCTTACTCAACTTGTTGATTTCTATCAGAAACGCAGACCGCGCACCGGTGTCCGCAGCATCAAATTACTCCATGATAACGCACCGGTCCATAAATCCGCTACGGTACAGGAATATCTGAAAGAATCTGGGCTCGATGTCTTAGATCATCCCCCATACAGCCCTGACCTGTACCCCTGTGACTTTTGGTTGTTCCCAAGACTAAAGGAAATGCTGGCAGGGCACCGTTTTGAATCCCGTTGTAGTATAGGCAGTGCGGTGTACCAGTGTCTGCAACATACATCTAAAGAGGAGTACCGGGCGGTGTTCCGGAAATGGGTAGATCGGTGTAAAATGTGTGTTGAGGCAGACGGGGCATACTTCGAAGGTCTTAGATAAATAAAATTTTGATATTTCAAGCGGTTTTAGAAAGACCGCCCTACTCTACGTACGTAAAAAGTGTCCCTCGTATATGCAAACTTTTTCTATTCTTGTCCCAGGCTCGTAGGAAGCAATTCACTTTGGGGGGGGGGCACCACACCAAAGTAATTTACGACAATAAGTGATATCGACAAAACCCTCAACTTTAATTGCAAGTTTTCTTGGGGGGGGGGGGGAAATCTTGTTTTTGTTTATATCTTTATCATTTTGTGATCAATCATTTCTGAGTCATAACGTATTTAATACTCGGTAAACTTTCCAAAAATCTCCAATCTGTGTTCACTTTCACTTACGAACTCCTCAACTATTTTTTCTGGATTCAGTTCATCAGTCTCATTTTTATGAACATGCAATAAAAGCAAATTGTTTGTTTGTATTTGGCTCAATGTTGATCTCAGTGATATTTTCAATCTTTTCAAGGCGCTGAATGAGCGCTCACTGGTAACGTTAGTTGCAGGAAGTACCAAAATTAGTGTGAGAATTTTGAGGATCTCGGCAAACAGACTTTTTTCATTTGAATGTCTGAAAAATTCAACCACACTTGGTATATCTGGCGTAAAGCCTTTTGGCAAAACAGTCTTTAACATTATAAGCTGGCAGTGAAGATCCTTTGGCTTCAAATCTGTATCATATAGAGTGGTGACAAAATTGAATTCGTCTTCAAACGTTTGACCTGTGCAAGCCTTAATTACGAGGTTTTCAAGATTAGCATAAGCTTTGTAACCTGGTTGGTCAAATCTAGATTTTATGCCAGCTAAAAGCAGATATAATGCCTCGTAGAAATCTTTCCTATACATATCTGCACACGATGAAAAAGTATGTGCTGCTGTCCCATCATCAAGTTAACGAGGAATTTTGCGTTTTCTAGGAAGAACAGGATCATCGATGTTCTTTTGTTTTGCTTCTTCAACAACTTCCTCGTAAAACTGAGTGAAGATTGTCTCATCTCGGAGACTTTGCAAAGCATCATCTCGGAGACTTTGCAAAGCACTCATTGTCGTTGATGCCATTTTTGACCATCACTCGCCGAGAGATTTGGAGCCTGCAGAGCCCTTGCCAAATTATCACTATAACGTAAAAGTTTTTCACTCGGTAAACACCTAAAGACGAAATCAAACCTGCACATATATGCAGCCACTCCCCTAATTCTGTTTCTCATTTCTACCTCACACACGCATTGGAGGATTTCATCCCAAACATTTCTTAGAATTTCATAGTTTGACAAAATGCTAAAAAATGTGTCGGCTTTTATTGGCCATCTTGTGGGACACAAAACTCTTATTCCAGCTGACATTTTCTCTAGATTTTGGGTATTTTTTAATGTATTGAAAATCATCTCCCTTGGAGATTCTTTAATCAACATTGGTATATACTTTGCAATGTCCAAGGTGTCTCTAAGCAACTTACATCCCTTAATAGAATCACTGCAAACTACGTTAAGAGCATGACGATGACAGTGTATGTAAAGGGCTCTGGGTTCAAGTGCATGAATTTGTGTTGCAACACCTGTCTTTGAACCAGCCATAGAAGCAGCCATGTCATAACACTGGCCTCGTACTTTGTTGATAGGCAGATCGAACCTCAATAGGGCATCTTTAATTGCTAGGGTTAATGAATTAGCCCAAATGTCAGAAAGACAGTACATCCCTAATAAATCTTCATGAGCGGTAAAATTTTGATCAACCCATCGAATGCATAAAACAAGTTGCTATTTGTTGGAAATCTCTTGTTTCGTCTGCCATTATTGAAAAGAATTCAGACGATTTGATGAAAGCAACAATTTGTCACAAAACCTGCAACCCCATCAACCTGCAAAATTTCATTTTGATATCTGGAGCAACATACTTATTTGTTTTGCGTTGTAGTCATTCCTGAAGCCGGGGATCGCGTTTAGCCTCCAGCATGAGAAGTTGATTAAAGTTCGAGTTTTTCTCGTCTTTGTCACCCCGAAGAGCAATTCCTTGTCAAGCAAGAAACTTCAAAATGTTTGTGATTTTAAGCAAATTCTCTCTGTTAGACTTCTTCTCGACTTCGTGCGTCTTTGAAAGACATTCTCCAACATCTTTAACCTCCTCCTTTATCGTAAACTCCCTTCCATTGCCTCTTTATAGCAATCGCTTTCCTCGTGTGCGGCTAATTTTGTGGTTGCTTTTTTCCAGTTTTTAAAACCACTTGATACGAAAGCCTTTTCTTTCTTGTGACAACTGAGAGTCTTCTGAAATGATTTTATGCAAGGAAAACAGCATATTTAGATGAAGCTCTAAATTTTAAGGAACACATCAAGAGAAAATGCCCCACAGCAATGATAAATTTTCTCAGAATTAAAAGTATATGTAAATATTTGACAAAAGACGCAACAGAAATTTTGGTTTTATCATTAGTTATTTCTCATTTGGACTACTGCAATGTGATTTTATATGGAATAGCACAGAGTGAAATAAGAAAGATGCAACGTATTCAAAACATGAGCGCGAAACTTGTATTGAATCGTAAGAAATTTGATAGTTCTGGGGAAGCTCTCTATGACTTACATTGGTTACCCATCAAATCCAGAATACAATTCAAATTGTTGACTTTGATGTATAACTGTTGTGTTGGCAAAGCACCATTATATTTAACCGAAATTTTAACGAAACAGGTGCCAATTCAAAAGTTACGCTCTGCTCAATATTCTTACGGCTGCTACAACGTTCCTTTTAATAGACACAAGACGTTCACTGACAGAAGCTTCGGAACCGTTGGTCCTCGACTTTGGAACGATCTACCTCTAGAGATAAAACAGTCGAAATCAGTGAACAGTTTTAAGGCGAAATTGAAAACTCGTTTATTTAGAAACTTTTAATATACAATTAAAAAAAACATTTTAGTATCATACTATATATTGATTCAGTTTTGTAGAATGTATGTACTTATATGTTTTATTTACTTACCTATCTTATGCTTCTACTATTACCTTTTATGCATATCATATCTTTTACTATTTTATTGTACAGCGCCAGTGAATACATGTATGTAAAATTAGGCGTTTTAATCAAATAAATTAGTTTCAGTTTTTCAGTTTCATCCGAAATATCCTTGACTTTCATTCCTGGTGCCGGGCACTTGGCAAAGGAACAGTCACTTCATATCATAGGTTTGACGCCAGATGCGGAGCTCGGAACGAGAACCGAACCATTACCTCATGATTACGACCTATTGGATGATGCCCTAAGAAATGTTAAGGCATTGAGTGCTTTTCATAATATTTTTTTTTTATCTAAGCTAAAGGACAGTCACACTGACTGACTCTGAGTCTCATTGAATTAAATAAACTTTCTGCTTAAAAATAATTATACATTACACTTTATGTGAATTTTACTATATGAATTTTTTTGGGGGAAAAATATTATGACCCCCCGTGCCCCCCCCCCCCCCCCCCCCCCCCCACCGGTTCCTACGTCCATGTGTCCATGGTAGTTCCAAGTTTATAATTACCCTATAACAAAAGTTTCTGCAAGTAAGGTAAAGGATTCGGTGAATTGAAACTTGTAAAAGTGCGTTCAGAAAAAAACCTACGGAGTTATAGCAGAACAGTCTTGGTCAAAAACTTTTCAAGCTACCAGTCCTGTCGGGCTAGTTGGATGTAATAGTTACTAGCCCGAAAAATATTTCACTAGTCCAAGATTGAAATAGCTTACAAAGGCAAATTAAACTTACAAAAAAAAAAAAACAACCCAAAAAAAACCCAACAAACAACCCCCCCCCCCCCCAAAAAAAAAACAAACAAAAAACAAAAACCATAAATGATTTCCCTATATTAAGAATGGAAACAACAACAAAAGCTCGATCAACATCCAACAAAGATGGATGATAAGAATGTATCTCATGACAACCATCTTCATACATGTGATAATTTTTCAACTGCAAATCTGGCTTTAAAAATCGTGATTTTGAGTGAAAAATATGTACATAAAATGTGGTGCATATCAATCCCAAAAAATGGTTTTATGCACCTCTATAGATATTTTGAAATGTACAGTAATTATGTTGGGAGATATTTTCACACAAGTGGTAGTAAAACAGAAAGCATTTAATGTTACCTATTTTATTGTTTTTGAATCCTTAAATACTCATCATTTTTAATTCTAGTATCATATCCATATGCTACAGTTGAAAGAACAAAGAAAATTCGGGTGATCACATTTGGTGACACAATCAACAATTAAAGTGATCATAGATTTTTCATCGATTGTTCCAACATAACATTTGAAAAATAAGATTTTAAAAATGTTCTAAAGTCATAAAAGAGGCTCTCTTGGAAAATGACCTTTTTATCCTCATAATGACGAGGTCTAGATGGCTTACAGGTACAAAAATATTAAAGATTGTTTTTAATTTGTTAACCTTATATCCAGTTGACATGAAATGAAATTGAAAAGATGTCAATTAGCCTACCACTGACAATGGTGGCTCACATTTTTCTTAAACAAAACACCTATTTGACCTATTTCTGACTTTTGTCTGAGATCCATCACTTAGCACGTGGAAGTTCAGCAGTAGGAAATTAAAATGTTATGCAATCAGAAAATTATAGTAATGGGTTTTAATTGGAGTGAATCAGTTGTTAGGCTAGACCTGACAATCTGTACAATTTTTCATTAAGCGTGAATCTATCTATCTATCTATCTATCTATCTATCTATCTATCTATATATATATATATATTTATGCGTGACAACGTGAATAGGGTTGTAAAAGTGTGCATTTTCGTGTACAGTCTGTACATATCGCATGAATGCAGCTTGACATATTCTTAAAATACTTATTTCTGTTGTTTACAGTGTGGATGTTAGTTATGTATTTTTCTTAGAAATTTTTTACTAGTCCTATTGGGCTTATGCAGGAAAAAAATCTACCAGTCCGACACAAATTTTATAAGAAATCGGGCGTCGGTCTAGCGTTTATCGCCCAAACTGGCAGAAAATAAAAAGGACTCCGAGCTGATAGTAATATTGCTACATATTTTTCAGGCACGGGATCCGTTCTGAATACTAAGGGAGAAGTGGAAATGGATTCGGTGATAATGGACGGACGTCGGCTTCAGTGTGGATCCGTGGCATGCGTGCAAAACATAAAGAACCCGGTATCTCTTGCCAGGGCGGTCATGGAGAAAGTAGATCATTCTATCTTAGTCTTCATAGAAATGCAATTTTCATGAGACATTACTATTCTCATTGAGAAAATAAATTAATACTAACCCCACCATAATATGTTTATTTAAAGACGGACCACACTCTCCTGGTTGGAAAAGGCGCCAATGAATTTGCCGAGGAGATCGGTATACAAACAGTACCTACAGACAGCCTGGTAACAGAAGATGCTCGTGAGGAATGGCTCCAGTTTATGAAATTCAAAACTACGGTCAATGTACTATTCAGAAGCAGGTTAATCGTTTTTAAATATTCAATACAATCAAACACTGCATGTAGTTGTTAGTATAGTTACATATTAAACGTAATATACTGTCGTAATTTTTCAGTCCCCGACTGATGAAACCTGAAGGGACTGCAAGATCCCCATCCGTTCCTCAGTCAATCCTACTTCATTTCCCACACTTACAATTTCATGAAATACGTTTACTTGGTTAACTTTGAACAACTAAAAATGTCACCACGGTATCTTCACATTCAAGATAGTTACGAGCTTCCGTATACTGTAAAGGTGGAGATGTTTCCGTAGCAGAAATATTTGAAAATATTACGATTATTACGATGACAGACTAATAAAAAAAAAAAACCATCAAGGAAATAGGTGGTAGATTCTTGCAGTTTATAATAGTCGGAAGCAAATTAAAAAGAGTGGATGCTAAACCGACAAGAAAGTTTTTACGTCGAACACACACACAAGCTATTGAATTCATATACAGATTGTAAGTGAAACTATATTACTTGAGTGAACTGCAGGAATTGGCTATTGGCGCATCAAAATGTCACAACTATTCAGTCCTTTCATTAGAATTTTTCAAAAACGGATAGTCTGTATCCATGCTCACTAACAAATTCATTTGCCACGCCCCGTAGATCCAGATTCTCCGTCTCTTCTTGATATACGTGAAGGATCATCAGGTTATTTAGTCTAACTTGGGTCATAGCTGATCGCAAATACGATTTGATGCGACGCAGTGTGCTGAACATTCTTTAGCAGGTAACATTTATTGCTGGCTCAATCAAAACTGCAGTTTCGTTATACAGAAATATGCCTTCTGTTTTGATGAATTCAGTTACTGTCTGAATTCAAAGAGTGATGTCTTTGGGGGGTATTGCACCTGAGTGTTTGAAATTGAATTTCAAAGTTTTGGCATTTATGTCTGTATCGTAGAAATTTGTGACTAACTCAAATTCCTTATTAAAATTTTCTTCCCTGGCTCCCTTCAACAATAACAATTCCAGCTGCATATATTTGGCATATCCTGGTTGATCAAAACGATTTCTAATGCCATTCACAAGTAAATCAATTGCCTCAAAATATTTAACTCTGTACAGATCTTCGCAAGTGTCGTGGTGATACAGAGATCCTTTGTCATTTTTTTTCAGAGGACGTCTTCGACGAGGCACTGCAGGACCATCAATATCAAAATCTTCGCCTTTTTTTTTTGCATCCTCATAGAATGAGAGAAAAGCTTCGTATGTTCTAAGAGACTCCAGAGTTTTCACCGTGCTGAGAGCCATTTTCTGACCTTCTGCAGCAGACAAAGTTTTTGTCTGAAGGGCTTCGCCAAGAATATCGCTATGACGGAGCAACTGTTCACCCAACAGACAACCAAAGAGGAAGTCGAATTTGTTCATGTAGGTCATAACCTCTCTTATTCTGCATCTCATGTCTGACACTTTTTCACACTCCATAAATTCCTCCCATACGCCCAATAATACTTTGTAGTAAAGTATTACATTCTGAAGAGCATCTGCCCGAACTCTCCACCTTGTTGGACAAAACTCTTATTCCAGGTGATGAACTCTCTAAATTCTCAAATTCTTTCAACTCTCAAAAAATTGCTTCTCTTCTTGGCGACTCTTCGATCAAGTTTGTTATTTCACGCGTTACTTCAAGGGCATCTTTCATAATTGTAGATGATTTACAGCATCAGAGCATGCCAAGTTTAGAGCATGACCATAACAGTGCGAATAAGGAGCTCTGCTCTCTTTCTCTAAAATTTGCTTTGCAACTCCACATTTTGACCCTGCTATATCAAAACACTGACCCTGTAATTTATTAAAAGGAATATTGAATCTGATCAAGGTGTCAGTGATTGCTGAAACGATTGTATTGGCTTAAATATCGTCGACTTCATAAAAGCAAAAAAAAAAAAAAAAAATTCGTGTGGCACAAACTGGTCATCGATGGCAAATAACGAGTTGTTGTCTATTAGAAATGTAAATAATCTCATCAGCCATTAATGGTTAGAAATTTGATATTCTCTAAATTTTAACTAAATTTTAAGTTTAACCAACTCGTGAAAATTAACACTCTCCTGTTTACCCCTGATTGGAGTATTTTGTTTTGCTAAATATCTTAAACTCCCAAGTACTTTCAGGAAATAATCTCTTTTGTCTGTTTTCTGTTCCGAGTGTTGTTTACTTAAAGATTCACCAACATCCTTCAATACTTTTGAAAGTGTAAACGATCTCTCAACTGCTTCTCTATGACACTTGCTGTTGGAATGTTTCGAGGCGTATTGTGGTTTTCTTCCAATTACGGAATCCTATTGGCAAAATGCCTTCTTATTATGACTGGACAACATACCATCCTTGTGAGCTGTTATACAGCTGAAACAAAATGCTGCATCTGAGGACACATCACAGTGGAGCCATTTCCGTTTCTCGCACCAAGATCCCTGAAAAGACCTTTTCTGAATTCTGACCCCCTAAACTTGATAAAGGAAATTTGAAATTGATGGGTTGGAAAGGAGACTCCTTTTTAGCAGGTGTAGGCCATCTGATAGAATGTTCTAAGTTTTCCATTTCGTCCTTGTCCAGTTTTCAGCTTTTTAGGCGTTGAAGTATTACTTGGACTATCTTCAAGCTCAGACTCCTTACTTTTTAGATATCTCTATCACCCATTCTGAATGTAGAAGGATTTTCAAGCTCCGCTTCATAATCGCTTTCTAAATCAGAGCTGCTAGGGTTTCTTGAACCCTTGGTAAGAACATTCAATGTAACACAGAGAACAAAGTGGTTAGAAGACCAATTATGTCGTACCACGTTGGATATACGAGTCCGCATCACACATATTTCATTCGAAGACACATCGCAGTCCTTGAACGGTTTTATTAGCTCATTATGGCAGTTTCTGCTGATAGCAGCATTTAATATCTCGGGGAAAATGCTTCGGATGGGCCTACAAATTGCATTTCAAATAGCACAAATGTGCAGCAATGAGGATTACTCGCCTAACGCTGCAGTTTTAAGATTTTCATTCTGCAGAGATTTTGTCGCATTACCAGTTACTCTGCATTCATCCGAAAGCGAAGTCTCATAAATATATGGCACCAGGAATGCACTTTCCGACATTTTGCCTACAATTTCAGCGTTCAAATACCATTTCTCATTATGAACCAGTTCAAATAAAGTTCTAACTCGCATTTCAACATGGTGCTTTTCATATCTAAATATTGAAAGGGAAATTGAGCGGTAAAAACAATTGCCATCACCTAACACTTTCACTGAAGTTTAACCTTTAGGAGCGTCAGAAGGATACAAGGTCAAAGATTGATCGTCTTTGAAAATCTTGCTTTCAAAATCGCTCGAGATACAGATGGTAAACATACAGCTTCTTTGCTTTTCCTTTTCAACATGACTAGGCATTTCAGTGATGCCCACCGTTTCGTTGATACATTCAGAGCTTCACATAATACTTTCTCGAAAAATGATACTCTGAAATTGTCATCCACTGTGAACCATTATCTTTCAGTTCAGTATCAATCAAGAAAGGTAAATAAATCAAAAAGGTGTAAACGAAATTCTATCAATGACAAGATGGTAATATACACGAATAAAACCTAATTTGATGTGAACAAACAATATGACGGGACGAATATTTAAAGGTAATTTTAGAATGGTACTGCTCAGGTTCATTTTTTCCGGATTAAACCACTCAGTAGTGCAATTTCAATGATTGATTATTTGTAGTTTTATGTCCTGCTCGAGAATCTTTCACTCATACGGAAACGTCACCATTGCCGGTGAAGGGCTCCGAAATTTAGGTCTATGCTCGGCGCTCAGAGCCTTTAACCAGGGAAGGATCTTTATCGTGCTACACATTCTGTGACACAGGGCGTCATTTTTTCCGATATCATGATCCGTAAGTCGCCTCTTACAACATGCAAGGGGATGCCGAAGACCTATTCTAGCGCGGATTCCAGCGGACCTCATTAGTTACAACACGTAAACAGATGCTGAGGACCTAAGCCCCAGTTCTCAATTACTATATTATGTCTATCTTTGAAAAATAATTAAAAAACAAATACATAAATAAATTGGGGGGGGGGGGGGGGGTAAATCCCCTCTCCCCCGGTTCCGACGCCTAAGCAGTTCATTTAATTCAGTCGATGGCTCAAGATGCTTATACGTGGTCTTGTCACAATGCCGTTGTACTTTTTCAGAGCCGAGCAGACCCCGCTTCAGTCAACTGTGTGCGATACAGTGGGGCATGACACGGTGGGGGCGGTGGCCCTGGATAAGTTCGGCAATACGGCAGCAGCTACTTCCACAGGTGGCATAACAGCCAAACGACCAGGCCGAGTAGGCGATAGTCCAATTGTAGGCAGGTTTTTGTAATTAAATAATACTCTCACGTACAGCAAGTTAATTGTATATATTTGTTGATGAAGTAATTACATATCTTATTAGGTGCTGGGGCATATGCTGACAATGAATCTGGTGCCGTATCTACAACAGGCCATGGAGAATCCATTACCAAAATATGCCTAGCAAGGGAAGTCACTCATTTAATGGAGACAGGTACTCACTGCAGTCACTTATTCAAATCCATTATGCTAAAACCTGTTACGTCATATATCTATACAGCTTAATGGATTGATAATGAAGTTTGCATTCAATTATTTATATAGACCTGTCAGCTCAAGAGGCCTCTGAAACAGCCTTACAGAAAATGGCGGCAAGAGTCCATGGATGTGGAGGCGTGGTAACGGTCAGCAAGAATGGAGGAATAGGGAAACATTTCACCACAGAGCGCATGGCCTGGGCGTGGATTAAGGAAGGGAAACTTCACCATGGTCTGGAGTGTGGGGATGACTTTGTAATCAATCTTTAGATATTTCACAAAAAGTGGTACACAAACAATTCACACACATGTTTTTGACCTCTCTTTCAGGGAAAATAAAACAAAGATAATGTTGATATATTTATTTTAAAAAAAGAGAGAGACCAACTATAACCATAATGCATGCAGATAAAATATGAAAAATACATATTAAGTGGACTGCATCCAACATGGACAGAAAATTTTGAATAAAAAGTGTTTGGTTTTAGTTCTATATTGTTTGTTCAGTAACGTTTCGTATTCTGCCATATTAAATCTTTTCAGAAATGCAAAAACAAAACAAAACAAAACAAACAAACAAACAAACAAAAGAAATAATAAAAATTCTTTTTTAAAAAAATCCAAAAAGAAGGAAAATTTACAAAATGGTTTGTTATATTTTACACAATGCAATGTGCCAATAATTTTTGCTGCAACAAAAAAAAGTCAATATTAATCTCATACTACATATAGTTTATTTACGATGAACTTGACTTTAATTCATTTCACTGCAAATGCATTTAAATCAAAATTAAATTGAAAACTGCAACCGTAACTTCTAAGTAACACTGTACTTTAAGCAAGCATTCTGTTATATTTGAATGGGTTTTTCTCTATGTCCGTTGTCCTTTAATTTCAGCCCTAGAGGCTGACGGTAAAATGAAGTCACGAGGACACAAATGAATAGACACATCTCTCAGATGTTGCTCAGCTTTAGCACCTCCAGGAATTCTAAATTCAGTGAATATCATGTTAAATACTCTTGTTCAACAGTGTCCTCCTCATGTGAAAAGGATCCTCCACATTCCTATCTCACAATGTCCTCTGATCAGACACTGTACAGTACATTATGTTAACAATGTCACATGTACAACTAAAAATTGTAGCAATTTTAAAACTGTTTTTAATATAAAAACTTGTCTATGATCCTTTGTCACCATACTGTGCTACTTTAGAGTTGTACACTTTAATCTTGGTATTTGGGAGAAATTTTGCGAGATTCGACGTGAACTGTATGACAGAAATATACTCCACTGTTGTATCGCTACCAGGACTGTTTTCTTCCGCATTTGGAAGAAACGGTATCCACTCTGTATTAGAAGATTCATTGTCCAGTATAATGGAAGTACTGGTATTGTTCACAATTCCCCATTCTAACTTCTCCAAGTGCTGGAGCTTTGAAACCATCTTCATCATGTTAGAATTGACCTTTGCTGGTATCTACAGTAAAAAGACAAAAAAGTACAGTCCTGTCAAATGGCATTTGCATGGCTGCATGACCATGAACTGAGAAAGACTGTTAGAATTAAGATCTTATATACTGTTTAACGCTGGATTGTTAAAGAGTACAAGAATACTTTATTGACATCTTGAATCATATTAAAATCTGATTCCAACATGAACTGTCACTTATAAATAATGATACAAATTAGATCAACTTAAAATTTTGATTTAAGTCTATTCTCAGATTATGGTCAGGAGGCCTGGTCATAAATGTTTGTAGTTTGGAGTGTCATTGTTCTTTATAGTGGCTTACTTTGAATTACTGGGTCCATATTACAAAAATGATGAATATAAGAACCCTATGAAAATTACTGACTTTGCAGCATTTGGGGAACAAAGCACAAAAAAAGAGTATGTATTCATGATGAGGAGATTATACCTATAATCAGTCAATGATAAGATTCACTATGAAATGATCACAACTGGCCAACAAAATGCAGACAAAATTTTGAAAAGATATCTGATATTAAACTAAAGTCAATGGAAAAGAAAACTGGGAGATTGTTTGGTGTGGCAGTAAGGTCTAAATAACCATTCATTAATGGTATCTGTATGGTAAACACATGTATCTTTTAATAAATATGTTGGCCAATTTTATTAATTAATTATGGGGTCACAGTTCAGTACAAAGGGCAATCTATAAATTATCATTAACATGTACTGAAATTTTTATTATGGTTTCCAAAGGTCAGGTTATTACTGTTGACCAATACAAATATTACACTTAATAATATAAATACAACTTTTAAAAAGAATTGTGAGCTGCCCAAATGGACCTAACAACTCTGCAGGACATGGTCAAACTGGTTTTTAACACGGACCTTAACTTTGGCCATTTGACCTGGGTTCAGGCCATGAATTGCTATCCAGTCATAAAGAACCTTTGTTCCAAGTCTATGCATATAATGTCTCTGTTATAAAATTATGACCCACAAAGAAGGACAGATAGTCTATGCATATAATGTCTCTGTTATAAAATTATGACCCACACAGAAGGACAGATAGGCATGGTGATCTCTACATACATGTACCCCAAAACTTCGGAAGGAATAGCCACTCACTACCGTGCTTTCTTGAGTATTCGGCCAAACCACCAAGGTCTTGATGTGATCCAGTCCAATAACTGTCTCAGGCAACACAAACATTATCAGCTCTAGTCTCTGCAGACTACAAAAGAAAACAATTACAGGTTATTTATTCTTAATAAGTGCATGGGTGGTCATTTACCTCGTGCATTCATATCATTTTAATTTGGTAATTTCTTATTTTGACAACTGTTGTCTTTTTTAGTTCACAAATACAGAATTGCCAAAATAATGTACAACTAAATCTTTGTAACATTAGAATAACTAGTGTAGTGTTCTGTTTATTCCATGCACACTGATCCAGGCATATAGTGCCATAAATAGAGCTACCGCACAGGACAAATACCCCTCTCCACCCCACTTATACTGTCAGCATAAAAACAAACCTATTTGTGCCATGATGGCCACCCCCATATACCCGAAAGTTCAAGAACCTTAAGAGGAAGTCGTGAATGATCTGAATGATATAGACATCAGTAAACCCAAGAAGAGATTGCACAACGCATCAACTTCCGACACTTCCATTAACTACCTGGAAAATGGTAATCAACCCCATCAAAAAAATATGGATTCCAAAAATCGGACCACAGTCAGGACATCCGAAATTCAAAAAGTGTCCAAGGAAAACATAGCGATTTTCATAGCCTTAAGGAAACTCCATATAAAATAACACAGAACCAAGAGCCACACAGCATATTTACAAAAGTGCCATACCCAATATATCATACCTAAAACCCTTAGAGTGAAAATCACCCCACAGATTCCAGACAGCACCGCCACTTTTCTCCTAAAGTGGGAGGAGGCCCACTTAAATTTTAGCCGTAGCCTCATCTGACTACACCTAGAGTATTGGAACAATAGAATTAAACACATTGACCACCAGATTCACGAGCTATCTGCACAACTTAAAAACTAAGAAGATACGAATGAAATAAACCACATACAGAGATTATTATCCGAAATATCTACCTCAATGAATGAGAACAAAGCCCAAAAACCTACATCTTGCACATAAAATGCAAAACAAAAAATGCAATAGGAAATTAATCCCCAGGAAACAATACCAGAAATTGAATAAGCCCCACAACAATACAGCAGTAGTTAACTTATTCAATTATGAACTAAATCCAGCAAAAAACCCTGTCTTATCTAAAGGCCTATCTCTTTGTCTTACTCCGAAACCTACAGATCTGACCACTATCCTATGGGATATCTTAATCTTCAATTGCCGCCTCAGATTCAGCATACATTTCATGGATCAACCTGAAAAACACTATCCTAGCCCATTTCACATTATATCCGGATGGACCCCGCCAAGCAGTAAGAACATTTTTTGGACACTTTTATCAACAAACTTATGCATCAAAGCACACAGAACAAAGAAAAAAAACCCACTTCTTATAGGAACCTATCACGTGAGGAATTCCTTGTAATATCTACACTGAAACAGAATTGACCATACCTATTTGCGCCGTGTCATTATGGCCACTCTTGTATATCCGCAAGTTCAAGAACCTCAAGAGGAAATTGTGAATGATCCGAATAACATAGACATAATTATTTGGAAAAGTCACAATGCAACACACAATCAATGACGTCACAATCAAATTCCAAACATGACATCTCTATCACGATTCTATCGAAAACTAACAACAACACAAACATTAGATTGAGAACTGAGGAGGCTTTTATATATTTCTTACAAACCATCCACCCCCACGGATTGAACCAGAAATATAGCTAATGTGAAATACACAAAAAGAACTGACCCTGCAACAAAAAGAACTCTCTACTGCAAGGAATGTGATAAGCAATTTTCCAATGCTCAGAATTACAGGAGGCACACAAAGAAAATACACAATCCTATCGTAACACAGTGTTACTGCAGCATTTGCCACAAATCCTACTCCTGGAACACAGACACAAAATGGCACATCCAAAATCTCATCCTCAAACAAAATACAATAAATTCTCATTTATACCACATACAGTCCAAAAGAAATTGCTGAAGAAAACTAAATCATGGAACCGGCCCTGTGGGGACCCGGGTTACAATAGGTCCTCAGTACCCCTTGTTTGTCGTAAGAGGCGACTAAATGGGGCGGTCCTTCAGATGAGACCACAAAAACTGAGGCTTCGTGTCACAGTAGGTGTGGCACGATAAAGATCCCTCCATGCTCAAAGGCCCTGCGCGCCAAGCATAGGCCTAAATTTTGCAGCCCTTCAGTGGCAATGGTGACATCTCCATATGAGTGAAAAATTCTCAAGCGGGACGTAAAACAACATACAATCAATCAATAAACCATGGAACCCGCCACCAGAATGCAGACTGAAACTAACGAAGCCACCGAAATTCTGCACAGTCCCGGCGAAAAGACCCTACACATACACACCCAGGAAAAGGGAATCCAAAGACACCATATGCATGGATGAATTAGTGCCAGAATTTTATAATAGAAATGTGACAACTTATGAAATATATGGACTATTTAATTAATTAAAACTATTATAATATTCATTGTCAATTTACTAATTATCAGCACATTACTGTTTGTTGTCATGCTCCACCATTTTTGTTTATATAGCAACCATCAGAACTTTATATATAATGCCATCCAAATTTTTATTTCAGTAACGCATTTCAGTGTTCTGATAACGACTGTCTAAGGTCGAAACAGATCAACCAAAATAAATTCAAAGTGCATTCTCACAATGAGTTGGTGATCTGTTTTTTATTTTAAAGCATAAAAACAAGTTAATTTCACACCTTTTGATCTGACTCAGAGCTTGCCCCAGCCCTTCATCACTCTGTATGTTTCCACCATTTTCCAGACATAAGACTCTCAAATTCTTCAGATTGGATAACAAGGAATAAGTCTGTAAATGAGCCACCATGGACGTGATTTTTTGAATTTAACTGATAAATAAAGGCAATGCAAAATAAGGAAGTAAAAAATCACTGTAAATGAGAATAAATATGCAAATTCCTACATAAACAACGGCAGATAACATGTGTTAATCTGTAATAGATGAAGTTTCTGGAGATTTTTCAATTGAGGCACAGGAAATGGAAATTTCAGCAGAAATTATGCTATCAATTTAATTTCAAATACTTAATCTTGTGGATGTTTGGCCAATCTGTTAAAAGCAAACACAAAATCCCAAAGATATACAATCTTATTGCAGCTTGAATTTCCTATGCCTGTACAATGCCAGCTTTTTATCCCCTTTGAAATATTACAGCATATAAGAAAAATACTAGACCTTGGATGTCCATCGTATACAATCTCCCATCTCCAGACATTCAAGCTGTTTCATCTTCTCCAGGAAAGTGAATTCAGATTCCTCGACATTGGCAAGTGTAGTCAGAGACTGAAAAATGAAGACCAGGTGCTAAAGTCTCCAAATGATTACTGAATCATGCACACATGATTGAGATCAAGACTACATCTACATGTGTAGAAGTAATCTACTTTTAATTTAAGTATCTCCAAAGGTTTGTATGCATTTCATTTTTTACATAATAGATAGAATCTGTGCTCCTAACTGTATGGTTTCATAAATATGTTATACTTTGAAATAGGGTTTAGTAATATTGAACAAATATCATAAATAAAAATTTGACTAATTTCATGTAT
This sequence comes from Ostrea denselamellosa, assembly GCA_024699665.1. NCBI lineage: Eukaryota > Metazoa > Mollusca > Bivalvia > Ostreida > Ostreidae > Ostrea > Ostrea denselamellosa. The sequence continues at coordinate 3,311,823 of JAMZEH010000014.1, forward strand.
AATTTCACACATAAATTGCACTTGTAGCTGTTTATCTTGACATTTTCAACATGGACACCAAACACTTCTTTTCTAATTTATTACTTTCAAAAAAGTATGTTTATGAAACTTTTATAAATAATATGAAAGATGTTTTTAAGTGTAAACTATACAGTGTATTATGAATATTTCGAGTGCCAAACTGATAAAAAAAAGTTTTCATAAAATTTTTGCTACTAAGTTTGTTAAATCAAAGTATTTATTTCATTGTACTTATATGTACATGTATGACATGAAAAATTTATCAAGCTAATTACAACAAGCATATATTTGAAACAGCTAGGATATGTTCAAGTTTAAGTGCAAAAACAAGAAAAAAAAAGTAAACTTTAATGCCATCTAGTTCATTGATAAGCACAAAGACCCAAATTTTCTCCTAGATTTTGTAAATCCTCACTATGTAAATAATAAAATACAATTTACAATATTTTTGCACAACTTTCATAGTTGTGAATTGACAAGCTTAATGCATTTCACAAGAAATCATATTTTTCATGTCATGCAGAATTTCTTTTTACAGTTGACTGTAATCAACCTACCAGTTTTTTAAGTTGTTTAAGAGATGACAGATCGTATAGTCCTCCACTCAGGGTAAATGATGGCAGGGATAGTCCAGCAACTCCTCGAAGCTTCAACTCTCTCAGATTCTCCAAGGAGCTAAATTTTCCAAAGTTCAGTTTAGTTACATGATCCCTGTGAAATAAAATACATGTGTCTATTAAAAGCTCATCAGAACTAGTGTTCTGTTTAAAATTACTACACAAAATTTAAAATCATTCCAGGATCCCTGTGATTAGTCTAAAACACAGGTTCACTGAATTTCATGGATAATAAACTGCATCACAATAACTGACATGTCATTCAATTCTGTCAAGTGCTGCAAGTAGAGTATGTAATTGTATTAGTCGACCTTAAGTAAACACAAAAAAGAAACAAAGATTTTGAAAGTTTTGCATTGTAGAACATGTCCCCTGTCAGCCCTATTCAAGTTGTTTACTTCAACAGTTCAAGTATAGTAATAAAAACAAGCATTCTGATTGCATTGCAGGCAATACAAAGTCCCCTACCAGTACGATAATTCAGTCAAAAGTAGGTCAAGCATAGCAAAACTCAAACTTGATCTGTAACTATCCAAGACAAAGCCATATATCATATTTCAATTGAATATCTTCATCCAATGCAGGGAAAAGTCTGGAAAACTGATTCTTGATTCAAGAGGCATAATTCAGTCACATATAAAATTTCAGTTGAATATCTTCACCTAATGTGGAGAAAAAAGTCTGGTAATCCTCAAGCAGAATGACAGACAGAAGGATGGACAGACAGACCAAAGGTAAACTAATAGTCCTCTTTGGCAAAGTCAGTTGTTTGAATAAATCAAAAGACAAAAGTGAAACTTAACCCATATATACTCATAAGGTAACAATTTGACAAAGTTAAAGCATAGTGGAGATACTGTAATTCCAGGCAACACAAAGTCCCATAAATCTCCTACAAGTAAAATCAACATGAAGTCCCATAAATCTCCTACAAGTAAAATCAACATGAAGTCCCATAAATCTTCTACAAGTAAAATCAACATGAAGTCCCATAAATCTCCTACAAGTACAATCAACATGAAGTCCCATAAATCTTCTACAAGTAAAATCAACATGAAGCCCCATAAATCACCTACAAGTACAATCAACACTAAGTCCCATAAATCTCCTACAAGTACAATCAACATGAAGTCCCATAAATCTTCTACAAGTAAAATCAACATGAAGCCCCATAAATCACCTACAAGTACAATCAACACTAAGTCCCATAAATCTTCTACAAGTACAATCAACATGAAGTCCCATAAATCTTCTACAAGTACAATCAACACTAAGTCCCATAAATCTTCTACAAGTAAAATCAACATGAAGTCCCATAAATCTTCTACAAGTACAATCAACACAAAGCCCCATAAATCTCCTACAAGTACAATCAACACAAAGCCCCATAAATCTCCTACAAGTACAATCAACACAAAGTCCCATTAATCTTCTACAAGTAAAATCAACATGAAGTCCCATAAATCTTCTACAAGTAAAATCAACATGAAGCCCCATAAATCACCTACAAGTACAATCAACACTAAGTCCCATAAATCTTCTACAAGTACAATCAACACAAAGTCCCATAAATCTCCTACAAGTACAATCAACACAAAGTCCCATAAATCTCCTACAAGTACAATCAACACTAAGTCCCATAAATCTTCTACAAGTACAATCAACACAAAGTCCCATAAATCTCCTACAAGTACAATCAACACAAAGTCCCATAAATCTCCTACAAGTACAATCAACACAAAGTCCCATAAATCTCCTACAAGTACAATCAACACTAAGTCCCATAAATCTTCTACAAGTACAATCAACACAAAGTCCCATAAATCTCCTACAAGTACAATCAACACAAAGTCCCATAAATCTCCTACAAGTACAATCAACACTAAGTCCCATAAATCTTCTACAAGTACAATCAACACAAAGTCCCATAAATCTCCTACAAGTACAATCAACACAAAGTCCCATAAATCTCCTACAAGTACAATCAACACAAAGTCCCATAAATCTCCTACAAGTACAATCAACACTAAGTCCCATAAATCTTCTACAAGTACAATCAACACAAAGTCCCATAAATCTCCTACAAGTACAATCAACACTAAGTCCCATAAATCTCCTACAAGTACAATCAACACAAAGTCCCATAAATGTCCTAGAAGTCAGTAAACTGTAATTAAACTTACATTATAACACTTAATCTGTTAACATACATTAGAAAAATCACCAAAAATACAAATTGTTGCTTTTACATTAATTCTCATCACAAACTCCATTCAAGTTGCAGGTACAGTGTACATGAATATTAACCTTGAACATGTGGGGTTCATTTTGCACCATTAAAGGGACATAAACACAATTTGAGCTGAAAATTTTCAAATTTTGTTTTTTCATTTTTGATGTTTACAAGGCTTATCTAAGGTATTTCTGATATCAACCAAAATTTGAATATAAGTTGTTGAGTTACAAGTGAAATTTAGCACTCACAATTCTTCATTATGTAAACATGGCTCGTGCCATGCTTTTGTTTACATATAGATTACTTAATATCATTGATTGATTATTTATTGCTTTCCGTCACACTCAACAATTTTTCAGCTATCTGGTGGCATCCAGTTTTTGTTGGTGGAGGAGAGAACCCAGATACAATGTACATGAGAAGAGACCACCGACCTACCGCAAGTGAACTGGCAAACTTGCTCACACAACGCCGCGGCCGAGATTCGAACACGTGCCGACAGAAGTGAGAGGCTTTGTGATTTTGAGCCCGATGCTCTAACCACTCAGCCACGGAGGCCCCAGATTACTTAATAGAAAGTATCATGTTTAAAACAAAATGAATTGTGACAAATACTACAAACTGTTCAACTATGTTCAGAATTGTAAATTAAAAGAATATGCTTTTACTTTTACTGGGATTTTACATTGATGTAGCTAAAGACACATGGACAGACTGACCAAAATAGACTAGAAAAGCATTTAGCTCTGGTGAGTTAAAAAACAACCTTCCTACCCCCTCAAAAATTTTCCCCCAACTTTTGTTTACTTTAGAGACCAAATTAGATATACTTATTTAAAATTGGAGAAGATGGCTTTTCTGGAAAAATGTACATGTTAAATCATATCAAATGAATACCGCAGATTCCTAACCATACGCAACAAATTTACTATCTCACCATTTAGCAGGAAGCACCATAAAATTACTCACTTTAACCTTTATATTTCTGAAATACATGCAAAATATTCTGATCAACAGACCACTCGTAAATTCATGTTCTTGTGGTTTAACGTCCATGAATCATATTGCAATATCAAATGGTTGTATACAATATGGAATCTACAGCATATGCATCACAACATAGGTCACGTTAATCAACGATAAAGAATTTTGAAAAATAGGTGTGTTAATTAGATATTTAGTTTTAACAAACATGCCACTGTTTACAGTTTGTCTATTTCGTAAAGCAACTTTCAACATGTGTTTACCATTTCTGTTCATCATCATGATCACTAATCCATTCTGCCGTGAAGACCTCAAGATGAGGCATCTTCTCGCAAACGTGTTGTAGAACATAGCCAGGAACCAGGCCAAAGTGGATGTCCTGAACACAGGTTAACTTGGGCACCATCGACAAAAACTGGTGCCATGTGTGATTGCGATTCTCGAAGTGCTCCATACCTCGTAAATTCTACAATCACAAGCTATACCATTAAATTTACATAATGCGCAACTTTCCATGCTGTACTTCAACATATATAATGACATTAAAAAATTCCTGTTAACTGTCACATTACATGTAGCTTAGATTTGCTAAGTATAAAAACATAAGTCTTCAAATTGATCTTTAATTGTCATTTATATAGTATAGTATTTAAACTTTGACTATAATGTATGGATACTGTATATTCACCAGAGAATGAATAGCCCTGTAGAGAAGGAACTTGACAGCCTTTGTCCAGTCCACCACCTTCACATTTCTGAATTTGACTTCATGCCACTATTTGGATAAAATGTTTTACATGCATGTAGTACTAACTGCTTTCAAAGTAAAAATAACTGTATATAATTAAATTTATTCATTGATTATGTTACTGTTCAAATGACCACTTGTTGCCACATTTAACATTCAACAATGGCAAATAGAGCATTCATGGTCTCAGAGCAAACAGATTACACTGCTGCTTTACTAAATCATTCAAAGTTATGGAACCCACAGATCACACCATGGCTATACTAAATCACTCAAGGTCATGGAGCTGACAAATCAAACCATGGCTTTGCTAAATCATTCAAGGTCACAGGCCTCACAGATCACCCAATAGCTTTACCAAGTCATTCAAGGTCACAGAGCTCACAGATGTACTGTATCATTACTATATTCATCCTATCCTCTTTCACAGAAATAACGAGTTCAGAGTAATGAATGCTGCTACTGACTTACAAGTATTGGATTCTGTGCCAGGGCCCTCCATGTCCGACAAACCAAACTGACTCTACATGAAAAAAAAAAAAAAAAAAATAATTAGTAAAAAAAACAATTACCTGAACAAATCTTCATGAACTATACTTTCTTAATATACCTGCACATGGACTTAGCTTACCGTGCCAGATCATGTATATTGAGATACTGAAATATATACAGCATACAGTCGAAGCCTCCATACAACATTTTGATGCGACAATTCCCTGGGTTGATTCCAGTTCTTGAATGTCTTGCTGCACGACTGCTTTTGGAATCTGGAGTCTCAGTCTGTTCTTTCTGGCTGGAGTTACCATCACCAATATTTACACTGATCTTGGTTTTTGGAGATGAAGACTTGTCATTTGTCACTGTAACACACAGCTTTGCTGTCTCCCCAAGTTGAACAGGAAATGTTTTGGGGGGCAAGAACACTTTCAGACCATCTGCCGTTACTAGAAGGCAGGAAGGGGGCACAGTTATTTGCATATTGTTAATTTTTAGTGCCAATGGCTGCTTGAGATTCAGTCTTTTTGCCACTGCACTAGGTAGTGTTAATAACTGGCCATTTTTCGTTGTCTGAGTTATTTCAATGCCATTGCTGTCTGGGCTGGACTTCGGTGTGGGAGCTGCAGTGAGTTTTGGAGGAGGCTGTGAAACTGGTGATACATTTGGATAGGAATAATTTATTGTTGTACATGAAAAAGCTGCCCTAGGCTGGGGGACTGCATTGGAGGGTGCACGAAGGTGCCCTAGTAAATTTGGTGCATGTAATGGATTAAAGATTGGCAAATTTGGAATTGCTGTGAATGTTGGTGAGTTAGGGGTCACCAGTCTATTACTGGCTGTCATACTTATTTGTGGACTATGTCCATTAAAAGCTAAGCTTGCCTGGGACCCACTGAAAGTGTTCAATAACACTGGCATAGGAGAAGATGACACAGTAACACATCTCTTATCCAGAACTGACTTCAGGGATCCTATAGTTGTCGGACTAACATCGTTCTTTCCCTTGCCCTGGGTATATTCCTCGATATCCATGGGTTCTTGTTTCACAGTGATGGTGGGCGTGGTAACCACACTGGGGGAGGCAGTGATTGGTGGAGCCACTGTAGTAACACCAACAGAACTGACCACTTGAGCCGTTGGTGGAGAGACTACTGTAGCGGATATGGATGTCTCATTAGTATTCAGCATTGAGAATGGGTACAGTTTCATCACTTTTTGGGGCTTCTGTTGCTCTACAGAGGATGATCCTGTCACACACCTCTGTGGAAATCAAATGCATATTCAAAATACTGGCAAAGAACATACAATAATATGTAACCAATTATGCAGTCATCTCTCTGACTGAAACCTATGTATATATCTTGATCAGTATTAAATCTTTTCCATATAACACAAAATATCATAAAAAAAAACAACAACTTATCCTGTAATAATTCATCTTCAGATAGATGCATAAGTTTCACCCTCTGAACTACTTGTGAACTATTCAAGTATCCGAACCATTCATATATTGATCAATATAATTACTAAACCCTTTTTGATATCAATTCTATTAGTATTTTGGGATTATTCATCACAAACTGCAACATTAGGATAAATATGACAGAGTGGTTACTAACAATATTGAATCAGACACAGTTCAGTGACGATGGACAGTAATTAGCAAAAGTAACTTCTACTTTATTGCATGACTAGATCTAAAATCAACAACAATAGTGTATAAATAAAGATATGTACACCTGCCTTAGTAGTCTTGCTATCCCTCTCATTGTCTCCCTCACAAGTGTACAACAGTTAACTTAATGCAATAAACCAATCACCTATCACAGTTTGTCAAGCAGCTGTTTGATAAAACAAGAAGCTCATGGGCACATTGCTCACCTGAGTCACCTTGGCCCATATTTAAAATTTTTCTCCAAATATTCTCTTGTAAAATTTTGATTCCCAATTACGGCTGCACCCTACCCTCACAGGCCATGATTTTCAAACTTGAATCTGCACTATGTCATGAAGCTGCCACGTAAATTTGAACTTTTCTGGCTCATTGGTTCTTGAGAAGATTTTTAAAGATTCCCCTAAATATTTGCACATAAAATTTTGATCCCCAATTGATTGGGGGCATGATTTTAACAAACTTGAATTTGCACTATGTCATGAAGCTGCTATGTAAATTTGAAATTTCTGGCCTGGTGGTTCTTAAGAAGATGATATTTAAATGACACTACCATATTTTTGCATTTTAAATAGTTATCTCCCCTTTGAAGGGGACATGGCCCTTCATTTGAACAAACTTGAATTCCCTTCACCCAAGGATGACTTGTACAATGTTTGATCAAAATACAGGACTTTCAAGATAAAAATCCACTTTGACTTTTATCACACGTTGAATGTAATTGTAGAGCAAGTCACTTCAGGAAATCTTACAATATAACAGCTATGTAAACAAAATTGGAAGACACTATCTTTCCAAAAAAGGGGTCACTACATTAACCATTCATAGCAAAACGCATTTGATTAAATAATGCAAGCTGGTGAGGGAAATAAATCTCGAGGACATAGAAATGAAAGACATTTATGCTGACATGGATAAGGATATTGGAATATGCACCCTTTTATTTCCATATTCTTTACACCCAGGTACTGAGCACCAATAAATGACATATCATCAGCGTTCTTCTTCTCTTTATGATTGTTCTTAGTTCTTAATGGACCGTCTGCTAGCAAAACATCTGTATAGATGTCAACTTTGCATTAAAATTAGTTACTATCACATGACTCCAGTGTATAAATGTCAATTGTAATCAGTTATTCTGACACATTCCAAAAGTTCTGTATTGGCCCGCTGGTTCCAGAAAAGATTTTTAAAATTTGTCAGTATATTTTTGCTATTACATCCCCTTGGAGAAGGGTGTTGCCCTTCATTTGAACAAACTTGAATCCCCTTCACCCAAGGATGCTTTCTGCCAAGTTTGGTTGAAATCGGCCTAGTGGTTCTGGAGAAGAAGTAAAAACATGAAAAGTTTACAGACAGATGGATGATGGACAACGCGTGATCAGAAGAGCTCACCTGAGCTTTCAGTTCAGGTGAGCTAAAACAATAAAATATGAAACAGTATTGCAATTGAAATTAAGGGACCAACAGGATTTTTGCTGTCCCACAAGGATGCTCCTCAAGCAAGTTGATTTTCTAGCACAAATTGTGTTCTAGAGAGATGAGTGGTGATCTTATAATATTAACTTGACAGTTTGGAAATTTTGGTGATTTGCATCTCTGAATGTACTAGCTGAATTGTACATTATGATATACATTGTACTCATTATCAGTAGTGCATTTACAACATATCTAAACTTTGGAGGAAAGTGGCATATTGTTCATGGAGAGTAAAAAGACACTATATATAAATATGATGTACAACTTAAATGATCTTACAAATGTTTTATATTTTCCAATTTGGGTTAGATTTCTTTTTAGTACATATCAATTTAAACACAAAAAATACTTATCAACTGCCTAGTGTAATTAAAATTCAAAAAGCATGTAGATTTATTGGCAGTATCTCCTTATTACAAAATAGCGAATACACAATTGCACCAAGTACTTTAATTAAACAGACAGTTTGTAATCATATACATGTATCACGTTCTTAATGGATCATCCGTTATCAATTTCATCATAAAAGTCTACCATATTTTCTACCAGTAACTGAGTACCAATTCTGATATTCGATAATCAGATCTTCCAACAAGCACTTGTTTACCTGGATATCTGTTGCCATCCCTAGTATTAATACACAGTGTGCATCAAATATCTAACAGGATAATGCAGAATTCAAATGGCAATGTAACATGGTCACCAATATATATATTTTTTAAAAAACTATTTCAACCTTTTGAAAACAGATGATTAATTCTAGCAATTTCAATATATTTTTAAAAAAAATTTCTTCAAATTTCAGGCAATAAGATTTAAAAGTAATAAAAGTATACAATTATTGACATTTTTTTGAGGTCAATACAATACTTCAGCTGTTTGAAAAGTACAACATCCACCAAGACAGGAGGGTAAATATTCATCCTTTGATGGTAGGTATTGTATTGACTAAGGCAATGTCAGTAATTGTTTTATTATATGACTGAACATGGAAACTTGTTACTGAAGCATACAAAATATATCTTTGTATATAGTGCATGGCCATAGATAAATGCAATTAGAGAATTAATCATTTGTCTTCATTCATGATCAAAGTCTCCCTGTCTTTACAGCTACAGAGCAAAGCATAGTTGCAAGTGAGAAGAGACATGAGTTTTCACTGTTCAACCACAAAATAATTATCATTTGAGTGATAATTTCATCCATATATTTTTTTAATGACACAAACAGCCTTTCAAGTACATAATCTTATCATGGACATAAACAATTTAAGCACTAGCTGTCACTGTACTGATATTGAACTCTCTTGTACTATATGACTACCATTTAAAGCACAATACTTCCCGATTTGATCATTCAAGTCTATTAATAAATTGTATCAATTTGGAAATTTCCAATTTTTTCTGGTCCAATGTTGGAAAAATAAAATGTTATATTCACTTTGCAGGCACATGGAGGCGAATATAACATTCCATTTATTTGTGTTGTTGGATCTCAGCCAATCAGAAAGCTTCGTATTATTCAATCATATAACAAAACTAAATACTCTCCTAATGTTCATCATGATTATTTCCTCTGTATGCAATAAGAACATTTAATGTATGTCAAATAGATAGTAAATATTGAACAGGCAAACAAGAGATTATGAATACTGACCAGACAAACAAAGTCCTCTGTGTCTTGGTTGGTGTTTACACACTCTGGATGAAAAAGACACAAGCAGACAATACACTGTAATGAAGGAGGCATCATGTTCCTTCCAGGACAGTGCAAGTTACACAGCTCTTCTAAAATCTCAGGGCTACAATATCATTAATGCAAGTAAAATACCAAATGTAATGACTTTTATGCATTTTACATATAAAGGTAAATCTTTTGTTTGTTAGAATTCCTCATTCACTGAAAGATTTCATCAGCTGTAGGTGAAGTGCTACAAAAATCTGACCTATGCTTAGCACTCAAGACTGTAGCAGTGAGGGTTATTTCACTTGCCAATACCTACTGTGACATGGGACTTCTGTTTTTAATGTAATATCTGAAAGACTTTCACTTCTAATGATAAACACTTGATGAAGGAACAGTCACTACTAGTTAAGCATCTTAGTTTTGAAATATTCGCATGGATGGAAAATCCTTGCTGCACAGCAAGTGTCCTAATCCTGGCTACTTTGACTGTTGGGTAAAAATAGCAAGCTTTCTACAGCTACCTGTACCAACTATCATCCACTAATTTTAATTTTAAAAGTTTTACTACATTTATTTTCTAATGAGTTCACATTGACCTCCAAGTCTGTCACAGAGACAGTCTGAAAAATGGTCTATAATAATGCAATAAAGCTTATAAACCAGTCTGGTTAGCTTACAGACCTGTACAATGAACTGACAGACCAGTCCAGTGTGCTTAAAAACCAGACTGGTGAGCATACAAACCAGTCCAGTAAGCTGATGAACCGGTTCAGTGTGGTGACTGCCTACCTTGCAACAGGTTTAGCTGCCTTGGATGTCTTAGGTACACCCTGTGTTGTACTTTTCCTTGCTGTGGGTTTTGATCGTTTGGGGGATGGTTCATCTGGAGAGGAAGACTCAGTTGATTCCGCTTTAGGTACCCCACAATTGTCACTGGATAATTTGATTTTTAAGGACTTGGAAGTACTGGGGGGTCTGCCCCTTTTCCGTGCCATTCCTGTCCGTGGCACAAAGTTCCTGTTAATACTGCTTGGTGGGCGTCCTCTCTTTCTTTTTACAATTCCAACCTGCTCACAGAAAAATAGTACTTAGTAATATCTTTTCAAACATGAATTTGTTTATTTCCAGGGGAGTAGCTTCATAAGGTTCCAGTAGGCACTTGCCTACACATAATTTTAATTTTCACAACATATCTTTACAAAAAGTATGCACATACTTTATCATTACTTATGTCATTTAGACAATTATGGTAATAATATATATTTTTTTAAATATTCATATTTCCAATGATATCAAGACAATGTATCACAGCAACTTTTTTAACGTATGGATGGTTTGATCAAATTCTATGTTGACTGCAGTAAAATTGGAGTTTTACATGTATATTCTGACCTGACTAATACCAAGTTGTTCCCCTTCTGATAGCTCTTTTTCCTCTCCGTCTCGTTCAATAACAACCTGGGGCTTTGATTCCTTGCTCAACTTTGGTGTTTTTGGTGACCCAAAACTGCCACGACCTACTGTTCCCGAGGATCGAACAACCTCAAAAGGAGGTTCTAAGATTGGTTTGCGTATGAATGAAAAGTTTTCTATCTGCAACTCTGAATCGGTCATAACCACTAAAAATAAGAAGGTAGGTGTGAATAATCAGACATTTAACTTTTCTGTAAATCTAATTGATGTAAATTTGCAAATATTAAATCATGTACTCACAGTATTTGGTAATGTCTACCATTGATCTCTGTAAGAAATGATCAGATAATTATAATTGTAATCATTATACAGGTTACACATTATCATACCCATTCAACCCCACTGCCTAAAAACTTCCTAATAAAATCATAAATCTCCATCACTCATATTACATTTTTGATAAAAATAGTTTAAAGTCTTTATATATACAATGGAGCCTCATTAATCCGGACACTTTGGTTCCCAGCAAAATCATACAGATAACTGAAACGCATATGTTACAGCTTCATATAAGTAACCAATATGCTAGATTTATTGATATATAGTAAAAGAAACACATTTTTTTTTTAAATTTAACCATTTGCTTTATTAAATAAATTAGTAATGTGAACATTTACATGCATTTTAAAGCATTAAAATTGAAAATTACATGTACCTGGGGATAGTCAATTTTACGTTGACATATTTTCATTCTTACTCTGAGAGGAACTCGCTCTCTCTTTGCTGGTGGTGTGGCCAAGGTGCCGGTCAAAAACACTAGTGACCAAAATTTGATTTGCCAGGTTTTATATTTTTTATAATTGTCCAAGCTAACATCAAGGAGAAAAATCATTTAAGCTCATCATTACTTGCTACTACCGCTTTGATCTAACCATGCGCACTCATTATCTTGAAACGATAATAGCTGAACTAAACTCGGGCAAAACCAAAATTACGGGTGCATATAAAAAAAAATAAATGCCTTTAAAATGGCAGTTTCTTCGTTTCTACACAGTGTAAAAAAAATTCCAAAAAAAACGAAAAAAAAAAAACCCAAAAAAACCAAACAAACCAAAAAAAAAAAAAAACACCATACAGCATCGTAACAAGAATCAATCGTAAGCAGGTACATGTTCATGTATATGTATATTCTACATGCATGTTATTGTATAAAACTTACAACATGTAGAGGCCAGTATGCTCATACAACAATATGAAATCCATGTAGAATGTAGTATAATATGCATTCGTTTGATTGGAATAAGCCGATATCAATTTATAAACGAGTGTAACTGCTATGTGTAGGCTTAGCAGTTCAAATAAAAAATATACACTGTATATTATGGCAAGATGTTTAATTAAATAATACGCTATTTATCAAGATATGATATCAATAATATGCTACAAATTTTAATATTTACAAAATTCAACGCTGCACATATTGCAGATACGATGTGCAAAATTTGGTGATACAATGTCTCGATCGGCACGGGCTATCTAAATGACACGTCATCACATACCACCTGGAGGTGTTGACAGGGTACAGGTAATCGCTTCAATTTGGCTTGTGTTTTCTTTACAATTTACACACTACTAAGATTGTCCAAAACCAATTATTAAAAAAAAAAATTACCATCCGGATTAACGGTACATTTTTCAATGCATTTTAACGTTTTGCAGTAAAAAATGACTGTCCGGATCCAGAACACAAATTTCCAGACTAATGATGCAAAACAATGTGTAAAAATTCTGTTCCCAAGAAAAATCATCCGGAAGGTGAAGCATCCGGATTAATGGTGTCTGGATTACCGAGGCTCCACTGTATATTCAAAACAGTTGTTCAACCAGATAGAGGGATAATTAAATACCTCTTGGTCTTTATTGTACACCAGAAGAAATGTATACATAAATCAGATGTGCAAGTAATTTTAAACATAATGTATTCATAACTAGCTATTAATTACAAATGCCAAATAGTGATACAGTGAAACCTGTCTGATCCAACCTGCTCTTCAAGATGCTGGATTAGAGAGTACATTAGATTGCACAGTGTATAGGACCTGGAGAAAAGGTTATAAAAATAGAAAAATTTCAGAATACACTGGTGTCAGATTAAAGAGGTTTCCTGTATAAGGAACTATGTTGACAAAACTTGTTAATGATTTAACTTTGTGACCATACCAGTTTCTTTCCCTCTGGGGGATGATAATACACATCTGCAGGAACAGACTTCATGGCCCCTTTGTTAGTGACTGGGGTGTATGTACTTCGAAATACAACTTCTCTTTTCCAGCCTAAAACATATTAAAATATCTATTAATATATACAACCCCTCCTTTTAAAACAAGTATTCTGAGTGTATTGCAGGCAATACAAAGTCCTCAACTGGTAGGATAATTCAGTTAAAAGTAGGTCAAGCATAACTATCCAAGACAAAGCCACATAACAAATTTCAGTTGAATATCTTTATCCAATGCAGAGAAAAGTTAGGAAAACTTCTTCTTGCAATTTACTAAGGGGCATAATTTACTCAAAAGCAGGTCAAGTGTAATGAAATTCACACTTGATCTGTAACTATCCAAGACAAAGCCATATATAAAATTTCACTTGAATAACTTCATCCAATGCGAAGAAAAGTTCGGAAAACCTTGAGCATTCATCAAGGGGCATAATTCAGCCAAACATAGGTCAAGCATAACAAAACTCAAACTTGATTTGTAACTATTCAAGACAAAGTTATATATACGATTACAGTTAAATATTTTCATCCAATGTGGAGGAAAGTCCAGAAAACTGATTTGGAATGACAGACAGATGGACGGACAGACCAAGGGTAAACTAACAGTCCCTTCGGCAAAGCCAGTAGGGGACTAAAAAACCATAAAAATACAAAACACACATTTTACAAATCTGATATTTCTGCAGATTACACTGTATGTTGTTTTCTGATACTGGATTTCTCTGTGCAGTTCTTACCTTCTTTGAATGGTTTCAGTAAGAGTTCTCTTTGTTCTTCAGAGACCAGACCAGCCTTTCTATTCACTGCAAAACATTGCACATAACAATATTATTACTATGTTTTATGGTGTGACCATTGAGACCAGCAAAGACCCAACATCTTGCAACATGCCTTTAGACTTTTAATCTCCCTATCCATTTAACCAGAGAAATGTATAACAGACATCCTGTAATATATGTCTCTATTTAATGCAAGAAATATAATGCAGATGATGTACACAGTGTAATGTGACAACATGTTAGCTGTGATGCTTTTTCTATTATTAACAACAAAACATGAAGGTGTGAGAAAGCTTGTCTGAAATTTAAAAATGTCTGTGGTACTTTCCAAACAATTTATTTATCTATGGGGTTGTCAATAAAGTATACCACAGTAATGGCAACATTTTTCCAGAGCACCATGGGTAATCCTCATCATTTTTCAGCTTATGAAAAGAAATCACATAACTCAAATGTGTAATCATTACAGCAAGCTTCTGAAGCAACATGAGCAGCTGGCTACAATACAAACAACACACTTATAATCCATAAGTCTCACCTACAAGTGACACACTCCAACAACTGATGCTAAAATCCGGTCAATGAAATTAATGCCTGCCTACCTACCAGTCAGCGGCTGATAATTCAGCAGGACAAGCACTTGTAATATGGTAGAATGCTAAATATGCAAAAATCATGTGTATTCCTGTGTGGTTTTTTTGTTTTTTTTTTACTTCATACATTTAAAATCTCATAAAACGATTTAACAAGAATTCGGGCAACTGTACATATATAAAACTATGATAGAATTCAAAATCATGTATGTAGGTGGTTTTACTGATGGTATACTGTCTCTGATCACAATTGAATGCAACAGGAAAAGAGATAATATACAAACATCCCAACATGAATTTCAATGAAAGCCTTTTTATTGTCGTTTGCAAGGAAGCATGGATCAACGAATGGGAAGTGGCTCAAGCTACACACACTGTTTTAACTCCAGTAATCATTACACATTACTAGTGTGGTACTGACAACCTTGCATATTAAAACTGCTGATAATCATGCCTATCACAAGTTTAATCATTGCCACTTTACCACAGAGTTTCTACTGACATCCAAGGACAAAAATGGACATCGGCCTCTTGCCCAAGGTTACTGAATCCCAATATAGACATCAAACTCTTTCTATAGTGCTGCCTCATTTTGGCAACCAGAATTTCCTCAGTTTTTTTTTTGGTTAAATATCAATAATAAACACAATTTCTCATCAGAATCCTAATTTTGTTTGTTATATATTGATTTATGAATAAGTGATATCTACATGACCATTTACACAAGAGCTGGCAGACTTATCAAATTATAGAATTTTTAAATGACACATTCAGGTTCCACATTTACTATGATCTGTTTTTATATACCTCATTTCACTCATTTTATTGTTGTTTAAATAGCGTTTAGAGCAGTATGGACTTTACGCTTTACAAACTAAATTTATTATTATTATTATTTACACAGTTTAAGTTATTTCCTGTTGTCATCATGTGTCTTTTATTAATATCATCAAAATCTGAAGGGTTAATAGTCCATTTAGCTACTTGATTAAAGGGTTACAATGTTGATTTAATCCCTGACATCATAATTGTGAGTTTCTTCAACTACTGTTTTTTTTTAAGTTCAAGTGAACTAAAATATAAAAGAAATGAAAACAATACTTTACATCAATCATATACATGATAAACAGGAGAAAAAAATAATATATCATGCTTAAAAGTAACAGAAAACATACTGTATCTATGCTGTGGAGTAGAGTCTTTAACTTCAAAATCTTCAGTGAATTCTCCATCCACTTTTTTCACATGCTGACGTTTTCCCTTTCCAAAGACATCAGTTGCCTTGACAATGTCACTCTCATTTATTTCAATTCCCTCCTCCTCTTCCTCTGTCTGCATATGAGTCTTTATGACACGCTCACCACCCTTTTCATTCACAGATTCATCCAAATCAGAACTTTTGTCCTCAGCTTGCACAGACATGTCTTTTGTATCTTTCACACTTTGTTCATTTTCTGGATTTTTATTAATGGCAGTGTTCTCTTCCGTATTATTAAAATCTCCATCAGTCTCATCTTTGCCAGTGGTAATCAAGGTGTCCTCTGGAAGGCCACCGATATCTGCTGAGTTTGATTTAGTGTCCTCATCACTGACTGCTAACTTGTCCTGAACCTCTGGTACAGAATCAAAAGAACATATGTTGTCTTTCCTATGGGCAGGACTGCCAGCATTCATTACAGGATCTTTCAACGGCTTCAATATATCTGCCATCACTTTCTTACCATGAAAAATCTCTAGGCATTTCTAGGCTGTACAAAAATAACAAAATTTATATAGGATAACAAAAACAAATTGAGTTTATTAATGCAATTTCTTGTACATTTGAGGTTTTTTTTTTAAACAATATAGTTTTCATTAAAATGAATTGTTGCATCAATATGCAGTTTGGTATATTATCTCTCGATAATGAATCAAAATGCCTAATTCCCATTCAAGACTTCTCTGTCAGTATCATGTGAATGCATTTCCAATATTTTTTGCCTTCAGTATCTTTACCAATATTGTAATGATTTCTATAAGGGTATTTCCTTATGAATATGAAGCAGTTGTGAACAATGTGTGTATGAATCTTATTCAATATAGCATATCTATTTTAACAACTGTTAATTCCAACAGAAATGAAAGTAGAATATAAATATAAAACATAAATTTCGTTTTTGAAAATACATGAGGTTATGAACTGCAATGCTTCATGCAGGCATACTTTTCGTGACAGTCTAATATACTAGCATGCTTCATGAAATATGCTGGCTGAAGCATTATGTCCTCATGTATTTTTAAACTTACATTTATTTCTTTAGTGAATACATTTCACTTTTTACTTCACTGACTGCATTTGAGGAAAAAAAAAATCTTTTCACACAAGAAAAGATTAAATCATTTTGATATCATATATTCACATAATCTGATCTTGAGAATAGGTCCACTTCTGAACTTTTCCAGCAACTACCTTATAAAAGTGCACATACATAGAGCAATGTATCCTGGTTATTTACTATTGGTAAATTCTTAACTAGTGTTTTGGATACAGATCCTATTGGAATTGTATATTTCAACATGGTACAGAGATTCTTAACCTGTGTGTTCTAATCCCCCTCTTCCCCGATCATTCATTAGAAATTGTAAATGTTTACCATATCCCCCCCCCCCCCCCCCCAAAAAAAACCCCCCAATTTACCTTGCAGTAACAATAAATAATAAAATACTTGTATTATCAGTGAAAGATTATTATAACAATTCAGCAATGGGATACATTGTTCACAATGCTGCGCGAGTTATTTCCCCCTGAATACAGAGGGCGCGCAGCTCATTGCGGTCCTAAACTGATGGCGTCATGTAAGGAATATATAGAAAATTTACAATTTCTGATTGTAATTATTTGCCAGTTAATGAATCTTTCTAAGAATTAAGAGTAAAGACTAAAACATAGCATGACTGAATAATAATAACTTAGTCAATGATTACATTCAATGTGTCCCTTGTGCGATTTTTTCGCATGCAATGTAGGGTCACGATATACTGAACAAAGTATTAATATTAATTCGTCCTCGACATCTTCAGATCAGGATGTTTTTAGTATATCAACAATTCGTCATCATTGATTTTTATCAATATTTTCGACAACCAAAACACAATTAGTTATGCCCGAGATTACAAGAGCAAACCAACGCATGTACATTATTTTAAAACATCATTTCACACTGGACAAACTACTTGTTGCTAAATGCACATCGGATGCCGAGAAACAGAACATGTTAATTATCTCAAACATTGATATTTCTAGTGAAATTTTTCTGTTGAAATATGTTTTTTCGCGTATGATTCAATCTTTTGAAAATTAAATTTATTGTACGCTCCTCTTGCACTGAAATGACCGAATTATGCACAAAATTAATTATCAGGCACGTAGCAACAATGAGTCTACCCCCTTTTATCATAACATGCAAAGTTGGTTATATTTACATACAGAAGATAGGGTGGCGCCCCCCCTCCCCCACTTTTTAAAGTAACATTGTCGTGAATAATTGTAGTAGAAATGTAAATTTTAGCCGATGAACTGAACTGAAAAATCAACCCTTGCCCTCATTACCTACAATTTAGGATTCAGAACTTTGGAATTTTATCCATAATTATTATTTCGCTTGTCAACGATTTTAAGCAATACTGTGAAATCAATTCTTCTGCCCCCCCCCCCCTTTAACGATGTTACGTACCTGATTATATCACAGGCTTTCATTGTGCTTTTAATTCCATGTGTCTTTTTTTTTAAACAGATTACTTCTGAAATTCTTGGTATTAATTGCATTATGACTTGGACAGAAATAAACGACAAATACGACTATAACATTGCCCCCCACCCCTTTCTCCAACCCTACAAAGTACATATTTTCAAAAGTTTTCTCCATGTAATCGAAGAAACCAAGCCTTGTTTTTGCCATAGATGTAATACAGCCTATTAAAATTCAGCACTATAAAGAGTTTGGTTACGTAAACTTTACTATACACTGTTTGTTAATACTATTTATGTGAAGCTTTGGACCGCAATAGTAAGCGCGCCCCCAACTTCCGGTCTAAGGGGAGTAACTGCAAAAATTTAGGCCATTCATTCTACCTACACAGAATTTGAAATCAGAGCTACATAAATAGAACTGAATCATTATCAAAGATCATTAATTAAATTTTAAATTGACTACAGACATAAGTATTTTGATCACAATGCTTGGGTCATTATGTATTCTGTTTGCATCAAAACAAAACACTGGCTAATGGATTAGTCACACTAAATAATGACTAAACTGTGATCTTTATTGGAAACAATCTGAAAAATCACTTTATTACTACTTGCATTTGAAAAAACTTGATAAACTTTTGTAATGTAATGACACAAAAGTGATTTTAATTAGCAGTTTAAAACCATTTCTTATGACTACTTGTGTTTGACAAAAGGAATGAATTCACCTATATCAAACACAGATAATGGAAAAAATATGAGTTTTATTGTATTTTGAAAGTCACAGTTTAATAAAGGAAAAAGGTAATTCAAGTGTCATGACTAATTATGAAAGGAAAGGTAGAATTATGTCCATAACCAATATAATTGTTGTGGAACTTACAGTATTTTTTCTTTTTGAGCCAGATGAAACTCTGGCTTTTAGGATATATCATCTTTCCCAAAGGGGATTTTTTTTTCAATCTGTGCAAATACATTTGTTTGTTTGATTTGTTTGTTTATTTTATGTCCCATCGAGAATTTTTCACTCATATTGAGACGTCACCAGTTGTAGGTGAAGTACCACAAATTTAGACCTATGCTTAGTGCTCAGGGCTGCAGCAGTGAGGGTTCTTTAATGTGCCAATGCCTACTGTGACACGGGACTTCCGTTTTTAAGGTCATATCCAAAAGACCCGTGATTCTCACTTCTAAATGCCGTGCATTTGGGGAAAGAGCAATCACTACTTATTTTTACATATTAGGTTTGATGCCGCCATAGCACCAATGGGGCTTGAACTCATGACCTGGTTACGAAGCAACTGGGGAGGTCGTGAGTTCGGCCATTCGTACATAGTACCAACATTAAAGTTTGTCATATACACACAAATTGATACATTGAGAGAGAGACATCATAAATATTGAAATTAATCATCACCAGTTTCCTTTATATAGAAATGTATGATCAAATGTAAATACAGTCATGAGTAAGTGTATCTGTCAACATCAGAATTTGTCCCAAATGGGACACCATAATAAGGTAACAAAAATCAAGAGATTCCACAATAAATAAAGTTGACATACTTTTACTTTGCATTGTTATATTGAATGCATAGTGTTTATTCTATGATATATTTCAAATTCAATTGCATTCATGAAATATCTTATTATGACATAATGTTCCATAACAATGATACATTACCCATTATTGAGTAAATCAACACTTTGTGCATAACCATAAATGTTAATCTCTGATTCCTCTGACTTTCATCCTCACTTTTATATTGCAATAAAAATGGAGGAGATATATAAGCAGGGGTAAAAGTCAGAGGAATCTCAGACAACATAAAAGATCAAAGCAGAAACGAAAATGAAACATTCTATAGCATGGAAATCACTTCTATATTTCGATTTTTCTGCTTTGTCAAGCATCGTTGAAATATATGCAAGTTCTAACACGAGTTCTTGAAACCTGAAACTGTACTGTAGTAGCCACAGAGGACATGCTAACCATATTGACGCTTATGACGCCCATTTACAGAGTATTCCGTTGCACTTTGGAAACATACTATAACGCTTCATGTTTACAAAACTACGGTAACGAATTATCTACTGTAACAACACTATCCCAAAAAATCTAAAATTAGTAATAATGATAAAAATAATAAGTAAAAAATACGCTTTGATCCATCCGCCATCGCCAATTTGTTTTGCATCGCTGCTTACTAAATTTCTGTTATGCATACAAAATCAAGCTCTAAACTGAAATGTTAATTCTTCAAAACATATTTGTGACATCACAGGCAAAAATACCTATACATTTTGTACCTCAGTTTGACTTGTTTTACCTTTCCCACGGCAAAATTTAGGATAAAACTGTGAAAGAAACTTTAAAATGTGCGATACAACCGGAAGTCATCTATCGTTTTGGTTTACCATGTCAATTCGTACTCTGAAAAATTCGTATTTCGAAGATATTTGGTATCTTTCACATTACTAAGTGATGTTTAAATATAGAATGTTAATTGGTTCTGCGTGGAATCGTTTTCTTGACCATTAGTAAAGAACACTGCATCCCTCCTCTCCCCTTTTCAGCAGGGCTTGTAGACTAATAGGTACCGTGTCTTGTAGACTATGAGCTGTCGTTACAACAGTGTTTTTGAGGCATTTTCTAAAATGGGGGGGGGGGGGGTATTATTATTTTTATAAATGATTTTTTATTTTACAATACTTAAGAAAGAAAGGAAGAAGGGGGGGGGTGTTCTGACATCAAAAATCGTTTTCTTATGATATCAGAAATTCCAAATTTTGTTGTTGTTTTAATATCGGAAATTTAATTTTTTCATGATTAAAAATCGATTTTTTGATATTGAAAAATAAATTTAATATCATTTTGATAGTACAAAATCATTTCTGCTGTAGACCGATACTCTCTACTCACTGAAAACCCCGTGATTTGTAAATCATATAGATTTATTATTCTTTTCCTGAATGTATAATATAATTCAAAATGTTATGTATCTTCTTTAACATTAAGACAATGTGCATGCACTTGACTAAATTTTATCTATTCAATAAAGAGCACCTTTAAAGCAATATGAGCTGTCATTCTGGTGTCGGGAATTTTTGTTGTAAAATGTAATTTACTATTTCAATGACAGAAAAAAAAAAAAAAAAAAAAAGCTTTATAAACTTTTGATATTAACAATTGTGTAAGAAGTTCTGATTTTGGTCTTCCCGTACAAAACCTGATTTCTATATAATGCTACATATTCAATAGACCTGAAATCTTTCTTTTGATAAAATCTTAAACTTAGTTTAAATTCCATTGATGATAGTGGTTAATGTTACATATAAAACAATCATAATGACATATATTTAAAATAAAATTTCTAGATTTAGAGCTAATGCTGCTTTAAAAAGTAGAAGACACTTTTTTTTAAACTTTAATACAGACAGAGCCATTTTTGTTGATTTTTTTTTTTTATTTAAAAATACCTTGATTGTTAGAGGAAAGATTCTTTTCTTTTATCAGGAAACGAAGTTTCAATATTGAAAAATCTGTTTTATTTCAATTAGTATGTATTTACTGATGATAAAACTGGCTTCCAATTTCTCTGATGTAAAAAAAAAATCCATTTCATGTGCTGATGACTTTTTGATATCATGAAATGACTTATGATTTCATGATATAAAATATTCTACTCTTTAATATGAAATAATATTTCCTGATAACCTCCACCCCTAACCCCCCCCCCCTAATTTTCTGTATTCAGAAAATAAAATTGATACTATGATATCAAAAACAGATGATTATTTTTTTATATCAAAAATGATTTTCTAACATTCAATATTGAAATAAAAAAGATTTTTTGATATCAGAGAATGCAGCAAAAAGATCACTCGATCCCTGAGCTCTGAGCGCCGAGCATAGACCTAAATTGTGCGGCCCTTCACCGGCAATGGTGACGTCTCCATATGAGTGAAAGATTCTCACGAGGGACTTAAACAATATAGAATCAATCAATCATAAAACGGCACATTATAGTAGACAGCTCCAAGAGCCATTACGTGTTTTTTCCTATTCTGCTGCAAAGTATAAACTACAATGTACATGATGTTCATGTGAAAATATATTTCAAAGATTGTTTCCCCTTTGTAATCAAATCTCGAATCTAAATATTTTACAGCAAAAACTAGGTCAAACTGTTAAGTGTCACTCAGAGTACTCAGATTTAAGTATGTCATACAGGGAGAGAACGTGTCGGTTTCTTGGGTCAATCCAGACATTTACAAACAGGGTACATTGCATATTTACTATATTACAATGTGTTCAAACCAGTTTCTTATTATGTCTCTGTTATGGGGTACCCTTTACAGTATATTGTTTATTTGCGGATATCAAGAAATAATTATTTATATCAATAACATGAAGCAATGTTATCAATAAATAATTATTGATAAATCAATTAAAACATCAGAAGTTGACGATGGAGAAACTGAATACATACTTTGGCATAAGGTTGAGTTGTTAATTTGCGCAAATGTCTATGTTCAGTAAAATATCCAAATATGAAGCAGATGTGGAAGATTCTGTGGTGTCTTTGATTTCCAGTTCACTGGATATATCGAATCGACATATGAATGAAAATGAATGTTTAGCAGATAGAATAGAATATCGTCTAGTTGAAGGCTACAGCAAATGTCATCACGGCTCCATCTGATATCAATAATTAACACTTCAAATTCATTTTCATGAACTATCATATATTATGATATTTATTTCATACTTACTTTTTCGGGGGCCTCCGTGGCCGAGTGGTTAGAGCATCGGGCTCAAAATCACAAAGCCTCTCACCTCTGTCGGCGCGTGTTCGAATCTCGGCCGCGGCGTTATGTGAGCAAGTTTGCCAGTTTACTTGCGGAAGGTCGGTGGTCTCTTCCCAGGTACATTGTATCTGGGTTCTCTCCTCCACCAACAAAAACTGGACGCCACCAGATAACTGACAAATTGTTGAGTGTGGCGGAAAGCAATAAATAATCAATCAATCATACTTACTTTCTGCTATAAAGCAGGGATATGAAGGCTATCTGGAAACCCTCAAAACTCCCGACTTTTAATAAAATGGAAACTTCTAGCAAGGTCATTGCCCATTCAAACCCCGTGTGGGAACACTTAAGTATAAATGGAAAACATCAATAGATTTTCATTTTAATGTGCAAATAATACTGAGTGTATTTTCTGGTAGAGAACATTCTGCTTTTTAAAGATATTTGTGTTTGAGGGAAAATGAAGATAACAAACAGTGTCCAATCTCAAATCCTATAAAGAATAGAAAATTGACAGTAGGGAAACATCCCTTTGGAAACACCGGAGGTGGAATCAGGAATTTAGGAGGAATAAGCATAGCCTGTTGACCGGTCACACCCGCCGTGAGCCCTATATCTTGTTCAGGTAAATAGAATAATCTGTTGTCAAAATCAATATGTAAAGAACTGCTCAACATTTGGTATGAAATATGTTAGATAGCATTCGACCTAATGACAGATTGTATTTTCAAATAACAACATTACAACGACCGTAGAATGATCATAATTTCAAATAATTTGTGACGTCTTTAATTGTTTGAGTAATTGTTTGTTACTTTTGCGTTCATACCATTAAATTCATAAAACTTTATATAAAGTTTGTTTGTTTCTCGTGTGTATACATGTAATACATATTTGTATTATTATGGTTTGGTTTGTTTTTATTTGTGTCCTTTTATTAATTTTTTTTTTCATTATTATTACTTTTATTGTTTTATTTTTATTTTTTTTTTTTTTGAAATGGGGGCAAGAAATATTTTGAGATGCTCATTTAATTTTGCTGTGTTTAGGGACAGAATAACGTATATTGTTAGTTTCTCCTCTTCACTTCCTAGTAATGTATGCCCGCCTACTTTACATCTTATGAATACATGTGGAGGTTTATCGTGACCTGTGATCGTAATTTATCTACACATCAAAATTAAGATGAAATGAACAATATGAAAATGGTGTGAAAATTATCAGAATTAAGAATGTAGAAAATAGTGTTTTATGGTAGGATGCATTGCTCTGCTTGATATTAAGTAACAATGCGGTGTCATTAAAATCCAATAACATCTGTTTATTCGGAACTGTTCTAGAAGACAACAGGGGATGCTTACTCCTCCCAGGCACTTGATCCCACCTTTGGTACTTCCAGGGTTCAGTGTTTCGCCTACTCTCAATTTTGCAGTCTTTATTGGATTCATGAAGTTAAATTGATCATTGTTCATCAGTTTCACCTTTCTATCATCGCGTTGGAGCTCTGTCAATTATTTTTCTCAAGTCATATTGTATTCTTGACTTTCATTTCAAAACTAATATAAAATTACAGACTCAGATTTTTGTGGTATAAGAAAATATATTTTGATAACATTTTCATTTGGTCTTGATATCCTGATTGTTTATGGTATTTCACATATGTGAATCATCGTTAATTCGGATTCTTGTATAGCATTAGTGTATAGGGACTCTTTGTCAGAAAATATTTATGGATGTTTCCTTACTTTGAAAACAACAAGTCTGAATTAAACTCAACGAAAATATGTGATTTTTAAAATGTCTTTTCCAGGACACCATTAAAAGCCCGCCATGCCAATACAAATTAATCAATGATAATGAAATCGATTTTTCGAAAATGGATTTGCTCATTACAAAACGGACAAGCATATGACAAACCCTATCATCAACACTCAGTTCTGTGATATGCCCCCCCCCCTCTCTCTCTCTCTCTCTCTCTCTCTCTCTCTCTCTCTCTCTCTCTCTCTCTCTCTCTCTCTCTCTCTCTCTGTGTATGTGTGTGTGATTCCATCCCTTTGATATCCCAAATGTTGTAGTATTAACAAAAGTTTGTGTTTTATTCAACATTTTGCTCTAAAAATCCAGTTTTTATACTCCCCCTATGTCAGTGTACGAGTTTTATACCCCTCCCCATGTCAGTGTACGACTTTTATACTCCCCCTATGTTAGTGTACGAGTTTTATACTCCCCCTATGTTAGTTTACGAGCATTATACCCCCCCCCCCCATGTTAGTGTACGAGTTTCATACTCCCCCTATGTTAGTGTACGAGTTTTATACCCCCCTATGTTAGTGTACGACTTTTATACTCCCCCTATGTCAGTGTACGAGTTTTATACTCCCACTATGTTAGTGTACGAGTTTTATACTCCCCTATGTTAGTGTACGAGTTTTATACTCCCCCTATGTTAGTTTACGAGCATTATACCCCCCCCCCCCCCCATGTTAGTGTACGAGTTTCATACTCCCCCTATGTTAGTGTACGAGTTTTATACCCCCTTATGTTAGTGTACGAGTTTTATACTCCCCCTATGTTAGTGTACGAGTTGTATTCCCCCCTATGTTAGTGTACGAGTTTTATACCCCCTATGTTAGTGTACGAGTTTTATACCCCCCTATGTTAGTGTACGAGTTTTATACCCCCTATGTTAGTGTACGAGTTTTATACTACCCCTATGTTAGTGTACGAGTTTTATACTCCCCTATATTAGTGTACGAGTTTTATACTCCCCCTATGTTAGTGTACGAGTTTTATACTCCCCCTATGTTTGTGTACGAGTTTTATACTCCCCCTATGTTTGTGTACGAGTTCGCCTTTGAGATCGTAAACTCTGGAAATGTCTAATTGTTATGAAAGTTAATATAAATTGCAGATCGCTAGTACTGAATAGGATCTGTATGTAATCACGCACGTTTTCCTAATTGCATATCTGGTAGCTCTATAGAACTGGACAAAAGAATACAATTAATAACAAAAATTCTTAATGTACATTAAATACATATGCTAATAATCGTTGATACTGTTTTTAGTGATACGAATTTTAATCGATTTCATAAAACATATTTTGATTTGCATATTTGTTAAAATCGATAACTATAATGTGATGTTTACACACTGGATTTCTCTTTAGCCTTCAGATTGAAATTTATATATAGTACAAAATGATAGTTATCAGATTTTGTCTGTCTTCAGTTTCCTTATTTATTGACTCAGAGGAAGTCACTTCCGAAGATCATTGTCAGACTGCTTACAGATACATTTCATCAAATCTATTAATAACCCTTACTTTTACAAAATTTTCTGCTTCCCTTAATAGAAAATAGATATTTTAGCCAATGAATAAAACAAAACATGGAATATACATAAAACAAACTTGAGAATATACTGACTAAGTTGATGTTAAAAGTTTAAAATATTTTCTCACTGAATGTAACTATTCATATTCGCGTGTTATTTTTTAATAAATCATTTCACCTACTTATATACAGTGTATAACTCGTGGATAATAGAGTGAAAACAAACGTGTTCTCATTCTGTTCTCCTGATATCACGTTTAAAATTAAATAAACAAATTATTAATATTTCCAATGAATAGAGAAAAAAACCCATTTACCTTCGTTGAAAAAAGATATTCTTTGGATATTTTTCTTCTGAATTATTTTTGTTTTCGATTCTTAATATTTAATTGCCAATCAGACATGAGTAAATTCATAGAAATAAAATCGAAATACAAATCAACTTTAATCTGAAGCTCCTCTAAACTAACGCAACAACATCAGATAAAATACAGTCACTGAAGACTGATATTGTATATGGTACAGGTAATCAAAAAGGGATAAACAAAAATGATACTGTACAATATTCAAATTATAAACAAGAGTCCTAAGGACCATGACGCTCATCTGAGTCATCGAGACCCGCCTGTTCTATGGAAGATTTTTAAAAGAGTTTTATCCTCTTTAGTCCCTTGACAAATTTTGACCCCATAGTATGACCCAATTACGTATTATGTAAAAACTGATCCCGATTGTTGTCTCACTCTATCCAAACCATAAGTACATGGGAACCCCCCTCAAAACAACAACAACAACAACAAACAACAACATCCCACCCCCACCCCCCAAAAACAACAACAACAAAAAAACCAAAAAAAACACCACCCAAGCATTCTGAGTATATTGGAGGCAATACAAAGTCACCTACTGGTAGGCTAATTCAGTTAAAAGTAGGTCAAGCGTAACGAACCTCAAACTTGATCTGTAACTATCTGTAAAATCTTCATCCAATGCGGAGAAAAGTTCGGAAAACCTTAAGCATTCATCAAGGGGCATAATTCAGTCCAAAGTAGGCCATTGTTCAGGAAAGTCGATAGGGGACTAACAAAGCAATAATAAATAAATAAATAAATAAACAAAAATCACACCAGTTCACTCAATTTGGGAGCGTTTGCACATTGATATAATGTAGTGTGATTCTGCTACACTTAAAAAAAGAATTTTGTTTTCAAATTTCCTATATATTCTCATATGGCATTTTAAATCCCTATCCAAACCCAACCCTTGACAAGTATGTATCTGCACAACATTGTAATGCTTTCATATTAGTATGACTAATGATGGTTCATGATTTTTGATAAAAAGAAATTCAAAGATTATATATATTCACTGCCCTATTTATGTCTCATCCTATGCTATCCCTCTGTCCATAAACTTCAATCTCCAACACTACTGTAATAGAATACCACAATGACTGGTTTACATTGTAGTCCTGTATAAAAATGTATACTAAAATGATTTTTAACTGGATTTACCATTAATGTTCAATATTTTTGACTTTTCATAATATCACACAAATGGTAAGGAAAACCCGATAACTGGATTTACCATTAATGTTCAATATTTTTAACTTTTCATAATATCACACAAATGGTAAGGAAAACCCGATATAAAACTCCCCAAACATTTTTATTATCATGTTACTAATTCCGAATTCTGATTGAATACAAATCAAAATACCCCCCCCCCCCCCTCCAAAAAAAAATAATAATAGTAATAACAACCTAAGAATATCAACAGAGGGTAAATATTTATATTTCCTAATTTAACAAAGTGATTAATAGAATTATCAATAATTTTATTTCATACTTTTAGAGACGAGATCAGAATGAGATTATGTTTGTTTCCCCTTTGTGATACACTTTGAGTTGATTGATACACGGTACGTAAGTAGGTGAAATGATTTCTTTTAGAAAAACAAAGAAATAAAAAAAATTAATACCTACATTCAGTGAAAACATATTTTAAATCTTCAGTATCAACTTAATGAACACTTTCTCAGTCTTGTTTGATGAATATTTTGTTTTAATCGTTGGCTAAAATATCTATTTTCTAGTAATGGAAGCAGGAAATCTTGTACACGTAATGCGTATTACAATAGATCTGATGAAATGTATCTATGAGCAAACTGACAACAATCTTCGAGAGTTAACTTCCTCTTTAGGTCAGGGCACTGCGTTCATGAATACTATTAGAACTTTTTTAAACATTCAATAATTTTGCATAAATGCAAATTTAAATAGAAAAAAAAACCTGATGTCACCTTGTACTTGATGATAAGTGATAATGTACCATAAATTCAGTTGTAGATTTAAAATTTCAATTTGAAGATTAAAGAATAATCCAATTTGTAACCATCATATTTTAAAAATCAATTTTAACAATATGCAGAACAGAAAATACCTTATGAAATCGATTAAGAATCACATTGCTGAACACAGAATTAATGATTAAGCGCATATTAAGAATTTGTGTTAGTAATTTTATTCTTTTGTTCATTTCATTAGAGTTACCAGACATGGAAATCGGAAAATGTGTATGATCACATGCCAGTCATATTCAGTACTTTAACATGAGGCCCGCAGGCTGTATCCGTGACCTGAGTATTAGTTAAAAGTATCGCTAGTCTCAAGGGTTATGGAATCTAGTTGAAAAAAAATCCTTTTCTGCATTTCGAAGCTGAATTATGATATTTAGCATCAAAATAAAAGAACATGTGTTCTTATCGCAATTCACTTGTGGATTAGAATGGTTTGTCCGATACAGTACCGCGTTAAGTGACAACACATTTGAATGATACAATTGAACAGATTGAATAAGGAGTTTTCATTGGCCGGTTCCAGCCCGCCCACTTTGTCGCTTCTCAATTTTGGAACATCGGAATTTGCCAAATTTTGCCGTCAAGAATAAAACGGACTTTGAAATATTTAATGTCGTATGCTGTTTATAGCTGAGGATGCTTCTTGGGGTGCACTCGGGGTGTTCGTGAAAAACATGTGAATTAGAGAGATTTGCCGTGTACGGCGTTGTTTCTTCGTTGTCGACAATGTTAAAATTAAAAATTAACTGTTTTCAATCAACTACCGCTTCTCAAAGATCCACTGCCGCCGCGTAATGGTTAGGTTACATCGTCGCAACATTGGAGACACGGGTGGAAAAAAAATACAAGTTTTATCATGCTTGTGTCATCGATGATTGTCAGGCTGTTGATTTTTTTTTTTTGAAATGGTATGAATTTGGTGTATTTTAAATATGCCTGAAATCCTTTGTCTCATTCACAGATTTCATAACAAAATGCTTAATCATCCCTCGTACAAAAATATCTCTGCATGCTGTATCATTAACGCATGATAGGTCAATATACATACTGTGTTTACTACACAAAACAATGGCAGATGTCCGATATTGTTTGAGGTCCGTGGTGGTGGGCGGAGGGTTACTTTCTAGCGCGTTTCATTGGTCAAAAGATTAGGTCACGAACTTCTACCGTAAAAGTGAATTTGGGCGGACTTAATACAGTTGGACCAATAAGAGTTTTGTCGCATTTCGCTATTCTATTGCAAACAGATTCGATTGTGTCATCACGAAACGCATTACTGTATCGGCCAAAACGTTCTAATTCAAGGGTGAATTCCCCTGAATGAGCCTACTACTGATGAAAGACTTTATATAATGTAATAAAACACCAAGGTTGCAAATTTAATAATTTTGGTACATCCTTTCCTGCCTCCTAGATATGCACTTAGCTTATAACAGAAAATAATCACTATGATAATTCTAGCTCAACCATGAGAATAGTATCGTTACCCCTCGGATCATGAAGTATTTTTATAAGTGTTTCCCACGGAAATCGTGTACGGGTAAAGGTTTAACTCTTATCTGCAAAAAGGAATTACAAGATTTTTTATCTTTAGAAAAAGTACAACAATAATCTATCCTGTGGGTAAAGCGTCATAAAGATATTAGTGTTGAAAATACTGATTTATATATACTGACGGACTTTGAAAACGCAACACACACTTTTTTTTTTTAAATTTATTCATTGAAAACAATACATATAAAACTTTTATTGCAAAATTTACCCAACATCGTATTGATTTTTAAAACCCATCTCTCGATTTACCTGTGTTCATTGCTTGCACGTTGTGAGTAGCATCGCACGAAATTTTCAGGGCTTTTTTTCAAACATGTGGAAAGGTAATAGAGGAGTTTTTTTTCGCGATAAAACAACTTTGTTGGTAAACGCATAGACAGCACTAACAGAAAAAAAAATCAAAACCAAGACTATGCCGTGCTTAAACAATAAAATGCGCAATCAGGCACTTGCTATGCTGCAAGCAGGCGTTAGTCAGCGTGAGGTTGCAAGGCATTTTAATGTCCGTCCTTGTACAGTTAGCCGGTTGTTGTCACAATTCCATCAGACAGGATCCCTAAATGATCGCCCAAGACCTGGTCAACCGTTTGTGACAACGCCACGTTAAGAAACCTTCATACGGCAACGTCATCTGCGCAATGGGTTTACGGCCGCTGCGACCACGGCGAGAGAAATCATTGGACGTCATGGAAGGCCTATTCATTTTAGAACCGTTTCCAGAAGTTTGAAGCGCCATGGGATCCGCTGCAGAAGACCTTCACTGACGGTACAGACTGCAAAGGCAGCACCCGACTCAACGTCAAAATTGGTCACATGTTGTGTTCTCAGATGAATCCAGATTTAACGTTAGCAACGCAGACGGAAGATGTCGAGTTTACCGTTGTTTACATGAACATTTTGCAGACAATTTTGTCCTGGAGCGCGACAGGTTTGGAGGAGGAGGCGTCATGGTGTGGGGTGCGATTAAACACAATTTTCGGTCACAACTGGTCGTTTTAAATGGAATCCTCACTGCTAGGAGTTATGTGGACGAAATTCTGCAGCCTGTTTTAGCACCATTGATGCAGCAGCATAGGCAAGGAAATGGGCTAATCTTCCAACAGGACAATGCACGCGCACACACGGTAAGATTGACACCTAACTTTTTTCAAACGAACGCCGTTGACGTCCTTGATTGGCCCACTATGTCCCCAGACTTGAATCCAATCGAGCATTTGTGGGACGAGCAGGGGAGACGTGTGCGCAGCCGCCAGCCTCAGAATCTGCAAGAATTAGGGAGAACGTTGTTGAAGGAATGGCAGAATATTCCTCAGAGGAACATCCAAAATGTTTGTCAATCAATGTCACGTCGCCTTTGCGCTGTCATCACTGCTATTGGAGGTCATACCCGGTACTAGTGAACAAAGCCACATTTTTGACGCACCCTTCATTGACATTCATTTCAACTGTAGCCTCTTTGTGAATAAAATGATGTTCAAAATCAAAGAATAGTGTTTAGTTAACATGGTTTATAACACACCACTATAAATTTGTTTATTAGATACACGAACAAATTTATAGAATATAAAATTATCAAGTATTGCGTTTTTAAAGTCCGTCAGTATACATTCCACTTGAAAATAACATATTCTATAAAAAGAAGGAAGATGATTTATTTAATATTCTTAATGAGGATATATCAATATATAAGGAAAAGGGTTGTGTTATAATTAGCGGCGATTTTAACTCACGAGTAGGAACTTCTCCAGATTTTATTGAATATGACTTTTTGAACACAGAGTTAAGAGACATGCTGTCATCAGGTATAGAATGCGAGGGACACTTTTTAAGTTCGTAGAGTAGGGCGGTCTTTTTAAAACCGCTTGAAATATCAAAATTTTATTTATCTAAGACCTTCGAAATATACCCCGTCTGCCTCAACACACATTTTACACCGATCTACCCATTTCCGGAACGCCGCCCGGTACTCCTTTTTAGGTATATGTTGCAGACACTGGTAGACTGCACTGCCTATACGAAAACGGGATTCAAAACGGTGCCCTGCCAGCATTTCCTTTTGTCTTGAGAACAACCAAAAGTCACAGGGGGACAGGTCAGGGCTGTATGGGGGATGATCTAAGACATCGAGGCCAGATTCTTTCAGATATTCCTGTACCGTAGCGGATTTATGGGCCGGTGAGTTATCATGGAGTAATTTGATGCCTCGGACACCGGTGCACGGTCTGCGTTTCTGATAGAAATCAACAAGTTGAGTAAGAACACTTTTTTTGTAAAACTTTCCAGTGACAGAACTACCTTTCGGGACTGGAATTTGAAGGACTGGACCTTTTGAAGAAAGAATATCACATACAACATGCGATTTGATGTTTTGCAACGGCGCGCAATGACAGATCTGTCGCCCTCAGATGAAACCCAAACCTTATGTTTAGCCTTAGATTTGGTTGAAAATGATAGATCCAGGTTTCATCACCTGTAACTATCTGTTCCAAATGTAATTCAAATTATTATACTTGTTGGTTGACGGATGTGAGATATCTATTATATTCTTTAGCATTTGCTTCTGTATGGAACAATACATTTGATATAAACGAAAATCAATTTTATCTGAAGTGAAACAAAGACTACAAGATGTTTTTATACAAGAAAGTAATGGTGTTTTTGTATAAATATGTCAATGAAGGTTTTAAATTACAATTGAATCTAACAAAATATATTCCTAGCATTTATATTCAAAATATTAGTAATACCGTTTATTTTCACATAGATTAGAAATTGAACAAGGTAGATTTAGTAATAGACGAAGAAATGACGGGAAATGTAAACTATGTTCAGAGAATATTGAAGATGAATATCATTTTATATTGCTATGTCCTTTTTACAATGATTGTAGGAAATAATACTTAAACACTCAAAGACATCCCTCAACTTTTAAACGTATCCAATTATTATCCACTGGAAATGTCAGAGAATTATGTAAATTTGGCAAATACCTGTATAAATCTTCAAACACCACATCTCAGCTTTTGTAATATAGTCCTTAGAACCTATCCTGCACGTGTAATTCATTATGTTATGTCATATTTTGTTTCTATTTTATTGTATGCTATTACTTGTATATACTTTAAACCTATGAACGGTATAGTTCTTGGTTAATAAACAATGCAATACAATACAGGAATATATTTGCAAAGAATTTCCCTCAATTTTCAACAAAGAAAAATATTCAGCGCTCCAATTTAGAAGTAAATTCATTAAGCATCCACCTCAGTAATGGCTCGCATCCGAGTATCCTTCTCCTGTATCATTCTACATTAATATCCAGCTTTAATTTCTCACACCATGAAGTTACCTTTTTGTCACCAAGATAATGGTTTGAAATATGTAAATTTTAGGATACTAAGTAATTTGTGTGGGCGTACAATTCATGGACACATATACTTATATCCCGATTTGATTTATGCCATTGCAGAAGAAGCAGTATCTGTAGATAAAATGAAGATTTCGTATTGGTTTCCGAGATTTCTACTGTTCCTGTACGTGTCCAGTGGTACGGATTTAACAAGTATTTATTCGGTAGCAAACATTTGGAAAGCTTGGCTATCATCGTCATATATAAATGGCTTGGGGTGGTAGGCGAATCTTGAAATGTAAGTGACTTGAGGTGGTAGATAAATCTTGAAATATAAGTGGCTTGGGGTGGTAGATAGATCTTGAAATATAAGTAACTTGGGGTGGTAGATAAATCTTGAAATATAAGTAACTTGGGGTGGTAGGCGAATCTTGAAATATAAGTGACTTGGGGTGGTAGGTAAATTTTGAAATATACGTGACTTGTAGTGGTAGGTAAATTTTGAAATATAAGTGACTTGGTGTGGTAGACAAATTTTGAAATATAAGTGACTTGTGGTGGTAGATAAATCTTGAAATATAAGTAACTTGAGGTGGTAGATACTTAAGAGGCGTGACTTAACATGGCTTCCCACTGTATTCATATGCTCTATTCCTTTAGAATGGTTTTACGCAGTTTCATTCGAATGTCCAATACAATAAAATGTCTTTCACACACACACACACACCATATATATATATATATATATATATATATATATATATATATATACGGATTTCTCCATTTGCCTGATCGGAATATAGGGCTCACGGCGGATGTGACCGGTCGACAGGGATGCTTACTCCTCCTAGGCAACTGATCCCACCTCTGGTATGACCAAGGGTCTGTGTTTGCTCATCACTCTGATTTGTATTTCCTATAGGAATTACGAGATTGAATACTCTTAGTTATCTTGGCCTTCTCTCTCTCTCTCTCACTCTGTCACACACACACACACACACACACACACACACACACACACACACACACACACACACACACACACACACACACACACACACACACACACATATATATATATATAGCTCAGTGTGGTAGGCAAATCTTGAAATATAAGTGACCTGGGATGGTAGTTCCTTCAGTTAAATAAATTCTAACCAGAGCCTGTTTTACCAGTAATATCAAAGAACCCCCCCCCCCCCCCCCCCCGTCATCACTAAATGCAACAAACCAAGATGCGCTACGTGCCCGTACACAACACATGGATTCGAATTTTTCTTTAAAAACGAATGTAAATTTACAGTAATA
Source organism: Ostrea denselamellosa (assembly GCA_024699665.1). Lineage (NCBI taxonomy): Eukaryota > Metazoa > Mollusca > Bivalvia > Ostreida > Ostreidae > Ostrea > Ostrea denselamellosa. The sequence goes on from JAMZEH010000014.1 coordinate 3,347,271, forward strand.
CCGTCAATAGCATGTGTTAGTTCCAACCTTATTCGCGTTATTACCTGCATCGGATGCGGTGAGAATTACATCAGTGAGAATTACATCAGTGAGAATTACATCGGCCAAACAGGAGAAACCTTAAGACACCGACAACAGATCCGAGAACCCAAATACCAGGGTACCCATGTAAACGAACACATTAGAAAATGCGCCAAAAACATTAATCCGAGTTTTACCGTTTTTCTTCTTTATAAATTCTACAAAGACAGAACAGAAAAAAGAACGTAAAACCAAAGAAAAACTTTTTATTCAAAAATATAAACCTTTCTTAAATGCTACTTAATTTAGTTTTACAAAGAATTAAGACTAATTCTAATTCTATGTAACAATCAAAATTCACTGACCACAATTGATTTTGATGAAACTTTGTATATGATGACTTTAAGTACTTTGGTAGTAGCATGAATTACGGATAAGAATTGGCTGTGATAAAATTAAGAAATTCATTTCAAAATTAACGATTATTTCCCTCATGCATAGCTCTGATCCTTTGCCAGATTTGGCTCCATTATTTGATATTTTTTGGTTCTTTCAGCTCTTCCAAGTTTGTTCCTATTTCGGATATCCAACATTTTTTTTATTGGAGCGTCACTTAGGAGACATTATTTGTCGAAATGCGTATCTGGTGCTTCAAAATTGCTACAATTTATGTTTTATATTATATAAAGTCTTTCATCAGTATAGGCTTTCGGGGGCATTTAAGTTTTAAGAAAACATGTTGTTTGATTCTGATGCTAAATATCATAATTCAGCTTCGATATGCAGAACAGGAATTTTTTTTTAATTTCATAGCCCTTGTGACTAGCGATACTTTTAACTAATACTCAGGTCACGGATATAGCCTGCGGGCCTCATGTTAAAGTACTGAATATGACTGGCATGCGATCATACACATTTTCCGATTTCCATATCTGATAACTCTAATGAAATGAACAAAAGAATAAAATTACTAACAAAAATTCTTAATATGCGCTTAATCATTAATTCTGTGTTCAGCAATGTGATTCTTAATCGATTTCATAAGGTATTTTCTGTTCTGCATATTGTTAAAATTGATTTTTAAAATATGATGGTTACAAATTGGATTATTCTTTAATCTTCAAATTAAAATTTTAAATCTGCAACTGAATTTATGGTACATTATCACTTATCATCAAGTACAAGGTGACATCAGTTTTTTTTTCTACTTAAATTTGCATTTATGCAAAATTATTGAATGTTTAAAAAAGTTCTAATAGTATTCATGAACGCAGTGCCCTGACCTAAATAGGAAGTTAACTCTCGAAGATTGTTGTCAGTTTGCTCATAGATCATAGATACATTTCATCAGATCTATTGTAATGCGCATTACGTGTACAAGATTTCCTGCTTCCATTACTAGAAAATAGATATTTTAGCCAACGATTAAAACAAAATATGGAATATTCATCAAACAAAATAGAGAAAATGCTCACAAAGTTGATATTAAAAGTTTGAAATATGTTTTCACTGAATGTAGGTATTAATATCATGGGGTGGTGTTTTTTGTTGTTGTTGTTGTTTTTGTTTGTTTGTTGTATCACAAAAGGGTAACAAACACAATCTCATTCTGATCTTGCCTCTAAAAGTACGAAATAAAATCATTGATATTTCCATTAATCACTTTATTTAAAAAGGAAATATAAATATTTACTCTCTGTTGATATTCTTAGGTTATTTTTCTTCTAAATTATTATTATTAGAATTATTTTTCAATATGGATAGAGGGGTTCTATATCGGGTTTTCTTGACCAGTTGTGTTATGAAAAGTAACAAATATTGAACATTAGTAGTAATGCCAATTGGAAATCATTTGAATGTTTTTTTTCTAGTTTCGTTTGGGGTTTTAGTAATATCTAAATTGAAAACTAAACGTACAGAATTTTACTTATTCTTTCCGTTGTAGATTTTGGAGGATCATATTAAACATATAAAATTTAGGGTAAAGAAATAAGACATTCGGTTTCATTAAATATCAAAACATATTGAATACTGATAAATATAGAGGGGAAATGATGTTCTAAAAATATTTCAATAAATTATGGTTTTCCCCACAGACTTCAATGTAAAATTCAAGGTGAAATAAATCATGTATTTATTAACATTTTGTAAATTGAAATGGTGGATTATTTTTATTTGATAAACTCCATCCATTCTAAGATTTATAAGTTAACTGAACATTTATCGCTTTAATTTGCTGAATTGATGCACTCTATAATTGAATTATTGCTCTCTTCAAATGAATTGATGATACATGTATCAACAATTGGCCCCATGGGGATCCGGGTTAGAATAGGTCTTCAGTACCCCTTGCTGGACGTAAAAGGCGACTAAATGGGGCGGTCCTTTGGATGAGACCTCATAAACCGAGGCCCTGTGTCACAGCAGGTGTGGCACGATAAAATCTCTCCCTGCCCAAAGACCGTAAGCTCCGAGTATGGGCCTAAATTTTATTGCCCTTCACTTGCACGTCTACATATGAGTAAAAAATTCTCAAGTGAGACGTAGAATAATATACAATTAATCAATCACTCAACAATTGAATTGATGTACGCTGTAATTCAGTTGAAGAGAGAAATAACTCAATAATGCACGCATCGATCCAATTAATGTGCACAATAAATGAATTATTATTCTTTTCAATTGAATTAATGATGTAATTAATTCAATTGATGCGAGCAATGACCCGAGAGAGAGAGAGAGAGAGAGAGAGAGAGAGAGAGAGAGAGAGATTGTCAAATAAGGGACATCTTCAATTCAACATATCCACAACAAAACCAGAATTGAGGCACGCATTTATTCCTTATACGACATTGATGTAAATTTCTCAAAGATATCATCAAATGAATTAGAAAGATCATCAAATGATTTTTAAAATTGATGAGAGCAATAATTTCTTTGAAGCGCGCATCATTTCAGTTGTTGAAAGCAATAATCAATAATTCAATTATTGTGAGGAATAACTGACTTCATGCATATTTCAAATCAGCTATTTCTTGGAGTAACCCATTTGAGGATTCAATGATATCTTCAATTATTTGCATCTTAATTTGACACTGCATATGGACTAGACATATGTGTGAAATTCAAACGTTAACTTATTATTTAGACCAGGTTATGTTCTCTGCTGAATTTGAACTTTAAGATCTAATCAAACAAAAACGTTAAAGGTAAAAGCTACAAATATTTCATTTCCATTATCCTCTATACAGTTATACCAATAAAACATGATAGAATATTTGTATGTGTCAATTTAAAAAAAAAAATCTGTTTTGAAACACATTTTTATTTCAACCTACGATGTTATGTTTCTGTTCGAAACACATCCGTATGATCCATGTATTACAATCCTATTTAAAGGACAGCAACTTGTTTTGATAACACCTACTATTTGGCATTTCCACAATTTGCGATCTCGAGGTCGACTCGAACACTGACTTACGAGTTACAAGTAAAAAGTTGATTTTTAGAATGAAAGGTTGAATAAAACACCACCTATTGTTAATACTACAACATCTGTGATATCAAAAGAGATTGATTGATTGATTATGAATTGTTTAACGTCCCGCTCGAGAATCTTTCACTCATATGGAGTCGTCAACATTGACGGCGAAGGGCTGCAAAATTTAGCCCTATGCTCGGCGCTTCTGGCCTTTTAGAAGGGACGGATCTTTAACATGCCACACCTGCTGTTTCACGGGGCCTCGGTTTTAGCGGTCTCATCTGAAGGACCGCCCCATTTAGTCGCCTGTTACAACAAGCTAGGGGTGCTGAGGATCTATTCTAGCAACCCGGATCCTCACGGGGTTATCAAAAGAGAGGGATGGAAGTCGTTTGTATATAGGCCAATGACAGTTCTTGTTTTATATGCTTGAAGGAAATGCTTTCTTTGAGCTGTATATATGACTCTCAACTACGAACTTGCCCCGTGGGGATACGGGATGTTAGAATAGGTCCTCAGTACCCCTTGCTTGTCGTAAAATGTACATGTATGTATGTATGTATGTATGTATTTATTTTATGTATGTATGTATGTATTGTATTGTATTGTATTGTATGTATGTATGTATTGTATGTTTGTATGTATTGTATTGTATGTATGTATGTATGTATTGTATTGTATGTATGTATGTATGTATGTATTGTATTGTATTGTATGTATGTATTGTATGTATTGTATTGTATGTATGTATTGTATTGTATGTATGTATGTATGTATTGTATTGTATTGTATTGCATTGTATGTATGTATTGTATTGTATGTATGTATTGTATTGTATGTATTGTATGTTTGTATGTATTGTATTGTATTGTATGTATGTATGTATTGTATTGTATTGTATGTATGTATGTATGTATTGTATTGTATTGTATGTATGTATGTATGTATTGTATTGTATTTATGTATGTATGTATTGTATTGTATTGTATGTATTGTATGTATGTATGTATGTATTGTATTGTATTGTATTGTATTGTATGTATGTATTGTATTGTATTGTATTGTATTGTATGTATGTATTGTATTGTATGTATGTATGTATGCATGTATGTATGTATGTATTGTATTGTATTGTATTGTATGTATGTATGTATTGTATTGTTGTATTGTATTGTATTGTATATATTGTATTGTATTGTATGTATGTATGTATTGTATTGTATTGTATTGTATGTATGTATTGTATTGTATGTATTGTATTGTATTGTATGTATGTATTGTATTGTATGTATGTATTGTATTGTATTGTATTGTATGTATGTATGTATGTATTGTATTGTATGTATGTATGTATTTATGTATGTATTGTATTGTATGTATGTATGTATTTATGTATGTATTGTATTGTATGTATGTATGTATGTATGTATGTATGTATGTATGTATTGTATTGTATTGTATGTATTGTATTGTATTGTATGTATGTATGTATGTATGTATGTATTGTATTGTATTGTATTGTATTGTATGTATGTATGTATGTATGTATGTATGTATGTATTGTATTGTATTGTATGTATTGTATTGTATTGTATGTATGTATGTATGTATTGTATTGTATTGTATTGTATTGTATGTATTGTATTGTATTGTATTGTATTGTATTGTATGTATGTATGTATGTATGTATGTATTGTATTGTATTGTATTGTATTGTATGTATGTATTGTATTGTATTGTATTGTATTGTATGTATGTATTGTATTGTATTGTATGTATGTATGTATTGTATTGTATTGTATTGTATGTATGTATGTATGTATTGTATTGTATTGTATTGTATTGTATGTATTGTATTGTATTGTATTGTATTGTATTGTATGTATGTATGTATGTATGTATGTATGTATTGTATTGTATTGTATTGTATTGTATGTATGTATTGTATTGTATTGTATTGTATTGTATGTATGTATTGTATTGTATTGTATGTATGTATGTATTGTATTGTATTGTATTGTATTGTATTGTATTGTATTGTATTGTATTGTATTGTATGTATTGTATTGTATTGTATTGTATGTATGTATGTATGTATTGTATTGTATTGTATGTATGTATTGTATTGTATTGTATTGTATGTATGTATGTATTGTATTGTATTGTATGTATGTATGTATGTATTGTATTGTATTGTATGTATGTATGTATTGTATGTATGTATGTATTGTATTGTATGTATTGTATGTATTGTATGTATGTAGTATTGTATTGTATGTATGTATTGTATTGTATTGTATTGTATGTATGTATGTATGTATTGTATTGTATGTATGTATGTATGTATGTATGTATGTATTGTATTGTATTGTATTGTATGTATTGTATTGTATTGTATTGTATTGTATGTATGTATGTATGTATTGTATTGTATTGTATGTATGTATTTATGTATGTATTGTATTGTATTGTATGTATGTATGTATGTATGTATTGTATTGTATTGTATGTATTGTATTGTATTGTATGTATGTATGTATGTATGTATGTATTGTATTGTATTGTATGTATGTATGTATGTATGTATGTATGTATTGTATTGTATTGTATGTATTGTATTGTATTGTATTGTATGTATGTATGTATGTATGTATGTATTGTATTGTATGTATTGTATTGTATTGTATGTATGTATGTATGTATGTGTTGTATTGTATTGTATTGTATGTATGTATTGTATTGTATTGTATGTATATATGTATTGTATTGTATTGTATTGTATGTATGTATGTATTGTATTGTATTGTATGTATGTATGTATTGTATGTATGTATGTATTTATGTATTGTATTGTATTGTATGTATTGTATTGTATTGTATGTATGTATGTATGTATGTATGTATGTATGTATTGTATTGTATTGTATGTATGTATGTATTGTATGTATGTATGTATTGTATGTATGTAGTATTGTATTGTATTGTATTGTATGTATGTATTGTATTGTATTGTATTGTATGTATGTATGTATGTATGTATTGTATTGTATTGTATTGTATGTATGTATGTATGTATTGTATTGTATGTATGTATGTATGTATTGTATTGTATTGTATTGTATGTATGTATGTATGTATGTATGTGTACAAAGTATTCAAGTGTATGTACTCCTCCCTCAAACGTTTTGTGGTTACCGCACACGGTAGATTCTCGTTCATGCAATCCGATTAAGGTGGTGCGATCACTATACAGTATAACAGCCCATGAGTTCATGGCACAAATAGAAATTAAGTTCGTAGATTTGTTTTCATTATAAAAAATAAAATTTCACCTTATTACATTGAAGACGGATATCATACATGCGCAGGAAGGTAATCTTAAAAGTGAATACGAATCTTATGGATATACGAGACGTATCTTTTTATAATTTCAAAACTATCTATATCTCCCCAGTCTAAACATTTCCTGAATATTCTTAGATAGTAATGAATGTTCTATAATGGTATTAAAATGTATAGAGATTGATCATGAATTCTATATTATATGGAATGCAATGGTTGTAAAAATTTGAAAAATGTATTTGTTTCTCGGTTTGTGTTTAGTGAATCTCTTGGGCATCAGAATGATATCAACCACTACCTTTCCCTAATGTATGCATCATTCTCCGAGATAAAATTTTCCTCAAATACGGACCCTTTTTGTATAGCTTTATACACTCGAGCAGAGATAGATAGATTTGCTGTAATTAGGAATATTGGGAAGACAGATCGTATGGAATATGGTGTATAAAAATCACCAGCTAAATTCTTGGATTGTACATCGAATCAGTAAAATACATCGGCAGTGTTGGTACTCTTAATGAAATTGAATAATTATGAACAGTATCTTGATCGTGCCGAGTAGCGCCACTATACGAAAACAGTGGTGCGCTGTCGCGTTATGTGCCGAAATCTGTTGGCTCTCGGAACCTAAATACAACCTGATATATTTCTTAGTGGTCAAACATCTACATCTATACCATTAAACCAGGTGGATGTTATTTCATTTCGTCTACTAAATTTCAAACTGGTGCGCAGCGCTTGGGCCCTTTACAATAGCTACTCCCTCATGTGAATTCATCCAATCAGCTGCTACTATGCGTACAAATATGTGTACGTTGGTGAGTACATCTGACAGTGTCTTTTCTTTCCTGTTTTTGATTAATCTTATTTTTTACAACTAACTGTAACGATAGCGAACTTTATTTTATTGCACTATAAATCATATTGCCATACATGTATAATATCTTATGGTAGGAATAATGTATGAATGGAATCCAACATGCACACACGTTTAATACATTAATACATACATGCTAGCAAATATTCCGATAAACGATAAAGTAATGATAAAATTATATATATATATATATATATATATATATATATATATACAGCATCCATGTAATAATTGAAATGAGACTAGTTGATTGATTGTTTGTTGTTTTTTGCCACACTCAACAATTTTTCAGTTATCTGGTGGCGTCCAGTTTTTGTAGGTGGAGGAGAGAACCCAGATACAATGCATCCGGGAAGATACCGACCTTCCGAAAGTAAACTGGCAAACTTTCTCACATATATCGGCGCGAGCGAGAATCGAACCCGCGCCGACTAGAGGTGAGAGGTCTTGTGATTTTGAGCGCAATGCTCTAACCACTCGGCCACGGAGGCCCCGAAATGAGATTAGTAAATGACATGACAAAAGAAGTATCCCACATACAAAACTTTAAAGTCTTCTTAAATACATAAATGGGGGATTTCTCAGAACAAATACAAGTGTATAATATTTATATTGAAAGAAAAGAAAGGGACTATCCAATGTACTAGTAATGATGCCTATAGTCATCCGCTTCCTGCACATGCTCCTTAATGTTCCTACTCTCTGATCGTAGATGGATTTTCCTTATAGTTGCATAGGATAGTAACGTTAACCTAGGTGTAATAGTTCATCTAAGAGAACACTGACTCGTTTTCTCGCCCTCCTTTTAATCTCCTGAACAAAAAAGGAAAAATCCGATTTCCAGCATTCTCGTTGTTTCTGTGTGATTGCTTCCATCAATGCGAAATGATATGGCAAGAAGACATCACTGTCTCCTAATCTTAATGTCTTCCCCCCTACTTCACTATCAGTCAGTAATATGAATGCAGAATTCATGGTGCTATTCAGATATAAACACTTGCAAGGTATAATCACTCTGATGTCATTTCTCACGATTTTCTCGTTTTTCAAAAGTTTAGCTTTCATTTTCCAAAATCTCCCTAGCACTGACCTTGATGTCGCTAACACTCTGTATGCTGTAAGGAAAATTTGTGAATCAACTATTTTCAACAAAATTTAATTTTATTAAATCTATAATTCATTTTTGAATTGATGAGTCAAATGATTACTGTGTTTCTTGCAGACTGCTTCTCTTCCAGACCTGATGCGCGTCATAATAAATCGCTGATTCCGTAAACATACTCTACAGAGACTTTGGAGAGTAGAGTTAATAGTTAAACCACTGCTGAAATCAAAATCTACTGTCACATTCCAACAACCAATCCATTTTATTTATGTATTTTGAGATCAATATCTGTCAAAATCAAAATGAAAAGAAAGAACGATGCAGTTAATGTTATCATGGAGTTAAAACGTACTTCTTACCTATTTTTCCTCTCACCAGAAATTATTTGGCATGCAGCAGGTGCGTGTTCACCATAGGCAATTAAAGAATAATTTGATGTTTGACAGCAATGTTTGTCATCTTTTTGTGTTTTATTTATAATTTTCCTATCTTTACAACATAATTGTGTTGCACTGTTGTAACCATCAAAACCGCAACAGCTTTGCCACATAGGTATGGTGTTTTCATCTCCTGGAAGAATCGTCTTTATCATTATCCACCAAAGCCGAATATCAAGTACTACTATAGATTCTTGCTACCGTGGATCATTAAATTTCATATATATTATGATTTTCCACCTTCATTGATCAGTTAATTACCGTCAATTAACAAATTACAGAAAGTTTGCATTTAAAAAGGTAATATCATCTGTTTCTTCTAATTATAATTTTTTTTCTCCATCAAATCAATTGTGTAGGAGTTCTTACGACAACATTGGTGAGTAGACAGATTATAGGATCTGGCTCCACAGCAACCCTCTGTCAGCTTCATGATCCATTCCGTTCCACAACACATTCCATCGGCAACTTTTCTGTGAGCAAGCCCATTGCAACAGATGTGGGTAGAGGGATTGATATAGTCTAAAACAAGATAAGATTCGACCTGGTTCATGACAACATTTTTTTATTATGACCTCTTGGATAGTAAAAGACATTTCATGAGATTTTAACGCCATCTTTTAAAAATACCTATGATTATGATATTGTGAGAAATAATCATATGAGTATACATTAATTATTTTCATGCTCACAATTTCTAGTAGTTTTTTATTTATTTATTTATTTATTTTTACACATTTTTGTAATTTCCTCGTTTATATATCAAATGATACCTCGGTTTAAATGATGAGATATTTGTATTAGATTTAAGGCTATTAAAAAAAGGTTTTCAACACTAGACATTATTAGACAAATACTAGTACCTTGGCCACAGCACTCTTGATCAATCGGCGCTGGAATCTTTGGACCTCTGCAACATTTTTGCTCAGTTATATGATACAAGTGAACTCCGCAACAATGGGACAGGTAGGGAGGAATGTCGTGCAGTATCTGGTCACAACAGATTTTCTGTGATGTGTTATACCTCGTAGTGCCACATAAATTTTCATCCAAATTAAGAATCTGGTCATCTATGCAGTGCTCTGTGGTTACATCGTAATATCTCGCCTTACAACAATCTCTGTTCTTAGATGAGGCTACTTGGAAGGAACCGTCATTCTCACAGCATAATTGGGAGGAATTGAACAACTGTTTTTCTCCGCAGCATCGGAAACCTATGTATCAAAGATTTGTGAGGTAATTTTGCTATTGAAATTCTTATTCATAAAATTATAAAACAAAAACAAACCAAAACAAAAGAAAGAAAGAAAACAATAAAAAAGACCCCCCCCCCCCAATAAAATTCCACCTAGCACAACTTCAATTCACGTTATCTAAAATCCTAAAAGAACTCTTCAAGCAAAAAAATAAATAAATAAACGTCTTTCAAATTCTTAAGAGACTATAATCGTTCGCGGTAGCTCAGTGGTTAGAGCGTTCGCTTCGTAACCGGGAGGTCGTGAGTTCGAGCCCCGCTCGTGCCATGGCCGCGTCAAACCTAAGATGAAAAATAGGTAGTGATTGGTCCTTCGCCAAACGCTCGGCATTTAGAAGTGAGAATCACGGGTCTTTCGGATATGACCTTAAAAACGGAGGTCCCGTGTCACGGTAGGCGTTAGCACGTTAAAGAACCCTCACTGCTACGGCCCTGAGCGCTAAGCATAGGTCTAAATTGTGGAACTTCACCTACAGCTGGTGACGTCTCAATATGAGTGAAAAATTCTCGACGGGACGTAAAACAAACAAACAAAACAAACAATCAGTACCCCTTGCTTGTCGTAAGAGGCGACTAAATGGGGCAGTCCTTCGGATGAGACCGCAAAAACCGAGGTCTCGTGTCACAGCAGGTGTGGCACGTAAAAGACCCCTCCCTGCTCAAAGGCCATAAGCTCCGAGCATAGGCCTAAATTTGCAGCCCTTCACCGCCAATGGTGACGTTAAAAAACCCTCACGGCCCTGAGCGCTAAGCATAGGTCTAAATTTGTGGAACTTCACCTACAGCTGGTGACATCTCAATATGAGTGAAAAATTCTCGACGGGACGTAAAACAAACAAACAAAAACAATAAGAGACTATATTGATAAATTCGACATATCAACTCTCCAATATCTCCATTGGAGTTATGCTATGTAGAAACAAACATAGAACCATTTCTATGATAATTGATACCATATTACTGATTGATTGTCTGACTGTCCCATCGAGAATTTCCCCCCTCATATCGAGACTTCACCAACCATAGGTGAAGTACCACAAATTTAGACCTCTGCTTAGAGGTAAGGGCCGTAGACCCTCTAATTTTTAAGGTCATATCCGAAAGACCCGTGATTGTCACTTCAAAATCCCAAGCATTTGGCGAAGGAGCAATCACTACCTATGTTAACGTCTTAGGTTTGACGTGGTCATGGCTCGAACTCACGATCTCCAGGTTACGAAGCGTACGCTCTAACCACTGAGCACCGCGACCGGTGATACCAGGTCAAGTACTATCGTTCCAATAACAGCGTGTCACTTCGCTTGGTCAACCGTGCGGTTTCCACTCTTCGATTGGCGGTATGGTTTCAATAAAAGTGAATTTGGATCACCACGCCATTGTTCATGGTTAATATTCCTTTAATGTGATTGGTCACAGACAACAAAAGTAAGACCTGTTTCATTGAAATCTATGAGAAGACTCATTTACAAGCTCAAGCAAGCGAAGTGTCACGCTGTTATTGAGACAATAATAAAACAAATGTTTGAAAGAACAAATGAGAAATTAATTCCCTTACCCTGTGCTTGATGGAGTTTTCCCCCGCAGCAAAGGGAGGAGGGTGTTGTGGACTTGTAAACAGTGTTCCCACAACAAACTCTATTAAGTCTGGAATGTAGCGTATCATTGCAGCAAATTTTCTCCATTGGGTTGAAAAGTTCTCCTTTGAAACATTAAGAAATTGATGGATTGAAAATTCTTGAAATCTATTTCCATACTGTTATTACTTTTGTGAGCAGCTTATTATTTTTACCCGCCAACTTGTATCACATACTGTTAAATAAAGAACATTTAAAAACATTTTACAATATTTAACGGCAAGTTTAGAAATCTGTATGATACAGACTCTTGTCTATGATTTATTTCCTTTGGAAATTATCTAACAACACTTGAAATCGAATGGTGTTGAATTAGTTACCGTTGCAACATAATTTTCCTCGTCTCTCATGAACAGTTCCATTGCAGCAGATCTTCGTCCTAGTCTGGTATGGTTGCGGTGATTGATCTACCAAGCAGCAAAATTGCACTGTACTGTCTCGGTCGGGGTTTTTCAATTCTTCATTGAAAACACAGGATTCTACGAAGCCTGTAAAATGGCAAAGGTTGGAATTATCAACGGTTTGACACAATTATATATAGAAAATTTCAGGTTTCAATAATGGTTCAAAACGACTTTTCATTTTTACCCCAAAACTGAATATCTATCAATGCAGGCAAAAATAACAATAAATTTCGGGTCTGAACAGTCATAATCACAAGAATATTAATATCTAACACGGGTATTGTCAAATATCTAAGTGCTCGGAATGTTTTTGGACGAAAACCATGCATTTCAGCTGTTTTGGTAGTTTCCCTCTTCACTTTGTAGTAATTTATACCTACTCTATATTTCAGTAAATACATATGGAGTTTTATCGTGACCCGTGGTCATGAAATATTTTCTTCCGTTTCATATCTAAGTAATGACGAGCAAGTCATAACTTTTATTTCAATGTGAAGGAAGTAATTAGGATTTTTTTAAGATTACAGAATTAATCAAACACTCTTCTGCAAAAAAGCGAATTTACAGTATGACTCGCTTCTACTTGATCAGGTATGGAGTCTGTTAGAGGCGTACTGTACTTAGCTATAGACTTTACAGTCCAACAAAAGAAAGAAAAAACTCAAAGTACTGAATGAAATTTTCTCTTACTTACTAATTCGCCGTGTTTTCACAGAGACAAAAAACTTCAACATATATGTACAGAGGTGCAAGGTAAGGCACAAACTCTATTTCTTAAATTTAGGAATCATGACGTGTTTCTTTGCTTATTCAATTTACTAAAGAATGAGGCTTTAGAACTTTGGATATACTTTGAAATAGAAATATGAATTTTCAATTAACTATCTGTAATTGCTATTAAAAAGACCCCTATATATATATATATATATATATATATATATATATATATATATATGTGTGTGTGTGTGTGTGTGTGTGTGTGTGTGTGTGTGTGTGTGTGTGTGTGTGATTAGTAAGAATTCGGCGTTATTAAAATACAGGCTGTTTACTTCGAACTTCTCTGAAAGACATTTTATTGTATTGGACATTTGAATGAAACTGCGTAAAACCATTTTAAAGGAATAGAAAATATGAATACAGTGGGAAGCCATGTTAAGTCACGCCTCTTAATTATCTACAATTTGCCTACCACACCAAGTCTAAAATCCATCTTGAGGTCGATCACGTGTTTGGTCAAGGCATCCATCTTTTCTATCGCGGTTTCCAAGTACGATAATACTTTCTTCTCGACCCTGTTAACTATGGGACAAAGGCCTGGTGTGTTTAGCACCGAAGTGGCGGAGGCGGATGACGCGCTAGTGGTGGATGAAGTTTTGTTTCTTGTTTCGAGGAAAAATGACACTAATATTTTACTGGCGTATTCACTCATAATTTAATGTTGAAAAATGTGGATTATACGAACATCAGACATTTTCCATATGAGTACTTGCTAACATACCGATTCCTAAACAACCCATTGTATCATAATTGATGTGGTAGTGAGATTTTTTTTACCAACCTTAGTTTGTGACTATTGATGCATTACAAAGCCCACAATTTATCGGGTTTGTGTACTACGCGGTAGTAAATCAGGTAAATCGGCGCCGATCGCCCACATCAATTCCACGCCCACCGTCCTAGGTGGAAAATAAGAAATCCGCGACGACTGTACTGTACCAACCCAAGTCACTTATATTTTAAGATTCGCCTACCACCCCAAGTCACTTATATTTCAAGATTTATCTACCACCCCAAGTCACTTATATTTCAAGATCTATCTACCACCCCAAGCCACTTATATTTCAAAATCTATCTACCACTTCAAGTCACTTATATTTCAAGATTCGCCTACCACCCCATGCCATTTATATATGACGATGATAGCCAAGCTTTCCAAATGTTTGCTACCGAATAAATACTTGTTAAATCCGTACCACTGGACACGTACAGGAACAGTAGAAATCTCGGAAACCAATACGAAATCTTCATTTTATCTACAGATACTGCTTCTTCTGCAATGGCATAAATCAAATCGGGATATAAGTATATGTGTCCATGAATTGTATGCCCACACAAATTACTTAATATCCTAAAATTTACATATTTCAAACCATTATCTTGGTGACAAAAAGGTAACTTCATGGTGTGAGAAATTAAAGCTGGATATTAATGTAGAATGATACAGGAGAAGGATACTCGGATGCGAGCCATTACTGAGGTGGATGCTTAATGAATTTGCTTCTAAATTGGAGCGCTGAATATTTTTCTTTGTTGGAAATTGGGAGAAATTCTCTACAAATATATACCTGGAAATAGTACGTGGTGCAATGCATTTAATTTATATTCTTAAAGGCATCAATATGACTTATTATTAAAACTATAACAACAAATAAGCTCCCAGAAGTGAAAGCTATTTAAGTCTCTGGGGTTTCTTTTTTCAGAATCACCATAAAATCTACATAGAATTATCTAGATAGTAAAGTAAAAACACAAAATAGAATCGTAATATAAATAATCAATCGACAAATTCATATTTGAATTTTTATGAAATGTCTTTAATCCATCAAAGTTCGATATTTCTGACTGATCTTAGCTGATGCTTTTGTTATCATTTATATCCAGTTTTAAAAAAATAAAATCATACATCATACAGACTTACTGCTATGGAAGGCGTCACTGTCTGTTCCTATATATATGTTAGATCTATCGTGCCCACTAAGGAATAATCATTAACTGTACTTCATCATACTTATATATATATATATATATAGGCTTTTATTTGTAGTTGGTGAGTCTAATTTAATTTGCTGTATTCTATTAATAGAAAGGGGGAATACCGAGAAACAATATTATAAATAAACATTGCTGTACACAAGGAAATGATTTGCATTGATTTCACACAAGTGCAAGTAGTAATGAACAAATGGAATATGTGGTGGCAGACTTTTACAAGTTATGATTTACAACGTGTACAAATTTTACGCACATCTTTAAACTTATACAGCACAAAAGTAAGGCTGTCACATTTACAAATTTTGTAAACGTTTAAACGAAGCATTGTAAACGAAACGTTACCGTTTAAACGAAGTGTTGTATAATTCAATAAAATAAAATACGCACAGAATTTTAAGACACATTAATGACCATTATGTTTGTGTTTCAGTTTTCATCGTTCTATGGACGATGCAGAGATTGTCACCGGACGTTCCGGAGTATACATATAAGACAGAAAAAAATACACGAACATAAATATCCGGATAGCATTTAAACTGAATTCAATTTTATTCACACTGTACAACATTTGCACAATACAGATCACAAATCCACAATAAACTTCATTTTTCAAATTTTCATTTCAGTGATTTCACATTAGATTGTCCAGAGAGGGCAGAGCTGGTGCCGCGGCTTCTTCCGTCGGTTCGGTTTTAACATGGACTTCACGTGCAGCCGGTGCAGGCGGAGCAGCGCAATTCACTTTATGTTTTAATCTTTTGTTCAAAAAGATCAGTTTGTCCACGTTCTCAGCGTCAAGGGAGGAGCGCAGTTTTGTAACAGTTCCACCCGCTGTGGAAAAGACGCGGTCAGAGGCAACGGACGTTGCCGGTGTACATAGCAAATTGTTCACCGTTCCTAAAGACTATAGTCAAACTTTTATAAATTCATTACTTCCCCTCGCAATTTGTTTAATAAGTTTATTCACTTGAAATAATTATTCAAGTAATTTAGATTGTAATTTGAACCCTGCAAGATTTGTGCCACATATATAAGACATCGTTTAAACGTTTAGGGATTTTGTAAACGTTTACAGCCCAAACACGAAACGTTACCGGTTACACGTGTACACGTGACAGCCTTACACAAAAGTACAGGTTATAACAGGTCATTTATAACATCGTGTCATAATAACGAAATTTGGTTCAAAACCAGTCAAGGCGTTCACAGTCTATATGTTGGAAGTCAAATAAAAGCCAAATACGTGAATATTGATTGAATTCATTAGATTAATCAATAGATAATTAAATTTGGACAGTGTCGTGGTATAAGGAAATATACGATGTAACATTTTTGATGACATTTCATGGAGTCTTAATTTTGATTGTCTTTTTTTTTTTTTTTTTTTTTTTGCCGGCAAACGTAGACGAACTCCGCGGCAGGAATCGCAGACGAACTCCTGAACAACCAAAGTAAGACGAAGTCTGGGGTCTGCAAATTTCAACTAACTGTTGTTTGATTTGAGTTCAGTTAAATTGTAACCTCATGGGGCTAGGCCGGGGTCAAAATTTGTCTGTACCTTAAACAACTTCAGTCCTCAGTGACTGTATTTTATCTGATGTTACTGTGTTAATTTAGATGAGGTTCAGATTAAAGTTGATTTGTATTTCAATCATATTTCTATGAATTTTCTGTTGTCTGATTTATAAAGAGAGTGCTACGAAAGTATTAACAGCTCTGAAGGAGAAACTGCAAACGTATTGTGCCACAAAATATACCAGAAGTGGTGTAAATGAAATATGGATTCTAAAAAATTCTAAAGACTCTAGCATCTTTTTATTATCAACGTCAGAGTACTTGTGCGTGTATTCAGAGTGGTGTTTAACAAAATAACATTTTGGATGACTGATCACTGGCTATAAATGTTTATTTTTACCATTTTTGTTGCAGAAACAAATTGTCTTTGATGTTAAAATATCTAGTCTTTAATCTATCGTGAGGTATGGTCGGGTAAAGTGTTGTAAAGTAATACGTTTTAATGTTTCTGATTTGAGAAAACATTTGTGATTTGAAATTTATTAAAAGTTCTTTAAAGTCTTTTTTTAAAATCCACTTATGGTTTGCAACACTTCTGGCACAAGTAGTGGCACAGGACATTTCTCCTTCACAGCGCTTAATATTTTCGTGAAGAGGAAAGATAGGGCTTGGTAGTACAATTACTGAATGCACAAACGTACCTTTGTTTATAAGCGGTACACTGTTTCATCTATTCACGTTTACTTAGCCATTATTTTCCTCAAAATAAGGGATCTGGTTCACATTTCATTAACAATGGATGGATTTTTATCTACGTTATATGGCATCTATGCGGCCACTATTTTAAAACTTAAAATTGGGAATTGAATACATGAATATTACGGAAAATGTTGGCCAAAACGGATTCATCGTATGGAATTATACGTACATTTGATTCAGAATGCAAGTATTATACTTTTTTGATAAGTGCTGCAGATTGTTTTTTTACGAAAATAGTAACAAAAGAAATATTCCATTCCAAGATTAAACCTTAATCATCACTCGACAAAATTTTGCCTATTAATATGGCCAGACAACTCGCCAGGTAGTGAAAGCTATGACGAGTAACCGTTTGACACACTGATGAATAGTTTCATAGATTTCTGTGACTAAAGTATGTAGTAGTGTTACAATTTCTAAAATTGCTGGATAATGTCGGGGAAAAAAATGTATCCGTAGCTTTGTTGTAAGTCAGTAAATAATTTGGGAAACATTTTGCACGCTGTAACTCAATACTCTGCAAGAAAACGGCCGGTGCAGAAACATGTCGTCTTTTAATTTAAATACACCGCTTGCGACAAAAGCTTCATAGTCATCAGAAGCGGACCAAGGGGGTGGTGTGGGGTACGACCTATTTTCGTACTTTTTCTGCCACGAAGGGGGGTATAGACCTAAAAATGGCAACAAATGACAGATTTATTAACAATGTTGCAAAGGGGAAGGAGAGCAACTCCAATTAAGTAGAATGTTCATTCTGTATGGAATGAAGTGGAGTGGTTCCAGTTTTGCAGATGCAGAACAGCTTCTAAGGCATCTTGTCATTTTGCTTTTGTGAACGATTGTTAGGATATTATTGATTTGATATCCCCACATCCTCCGGTATTGTTTTTGGTTTCTTTGTGTAATAAAGGCATACAGAAAGAAATAATAATAATATTCTAACTAGTATCGTATTATTGTGTGTGAGAACCTCGTAAGTTGGAAGAAATGTATTCAGTTTTGATAAATGTCTTATTTCTTTACCATAAAATCTATATGTTTAAAATAATTCCAAAAAAGGCTTCATTAGAGTTACCAGATATGGAAATCGGAAAATTGTGCACGATCGCATGCAAATCACATTCAGAACTTTAAACATACAGTTTAATATCAGAACTATTATTTTGTCTCTGATTCTGTCGCGATTTTAATGTTTAGTGTGACCAACGAGATTGTTTTCAGTAAATGAACACACTACATGTATCAGATATATATATATATATATATATATATATATATATATATATATATATATATACATATATATATGAGTTCAAGCACTAAGGGTCGTTTTTTGTTGTGGAAAGGGGTAGAAGGTAAATAGAGATTAAAGTTGCAACTTCTTTCGTAACTTCTTTTTCTGAAGAGTTTCATTTTTTTTTAGTTCCGATATCCTGTGATACAGAACACTTATGCCCTGGATACTCTGGGGAAAGTCAACTTACACATGCACAAGTGTACATTTTCAACAGAGCCAATCCGATAATCGCTCGGCCTTTCTGTCCAGTGGAGAAAAAAACCCATCTTGACGGAAAAGGCCGAGCAATGTACCGATTGCACCGGACCTTGTTGACGCGATTATTTATAGAGTAAACCTAACAGGGTAGCAAGTGACCGTACACATGGGGAAAAAGGTCAGTTTGCACATGCAAAAGTACATGTCTATGGGAATCAGCAATGTAAAATTTTATAAAGAAACTACTCTGTAAGGTTTCTGATTTTTTTTTTTAGAGATCTCAGTTTAAAAATAATTGTTCTACATTAGAAAAGTGAATCTTTTTCTTAGTTCCTCCACCGTTCTAGCATGTAGCGTTTGCTTTTTTGCAAATCCCCCTTCCCCTCCCACCCTCTTTTTAATTTTAACTATTTGTAACCACCTTTGAATGTTAGCTAAATATTACTTTCTATTCTTCTACACTTCGTCTAAAAATTATTTGTTTTAATTCCGAGATATGAACTGACATATTTATGTAATGTTTGGAAATTCAGATTAATTGAATTTCATGTGCTTTACCTCGAAATATCGTGGATATCTGTGACGGTCTCTTGAAAACTTCCACTGGCATCAAAGCGTACTAGTTGGAGAGACACAAAGCACATATATTATGAATCATTGGTCGCCTTAGTCGTTATCAGCTGATCATGTTTTGATTATCTGAACAATGTAAGGAATTGTTGTAATCTCGTAAAATACACTCTCTTCGGGATGGTCGTAATCTCTAAAAATACGCTTTCTCTGAATTCACTTTCTTCTCTATTGCACACACAGATAGTCGGCAGCAACATATTTAAGCCATTCTTAATTGTATCAATTACAAATAATGTCTTAACTTTAGGAGAAATCTTAGGGTATGTATTAATTATCAATAACATATGCAGCATATGTATTCAATGAAATCCATGCACAGCTTCCATTAAATAAAAGAAAAAATATTATTCTAACACAATTTAACACGACCGAATAAGTAATGTCTCGTGATTTGTTAAGTGCAACAGCACGAGGTCTATTCATATTCCGACTGTCCTTTGTAGTTAGACTCGCCCACTTTTTTTATCATTATTCATGAAAGAGTGAAAGATTATGAATCATGAAGAAAACTGCTTGTAATAGGATTTGAAAATTTGTTGATTTTTCGGCAAGACGAAAAACAAAAGGAACTATTAAAATTGATCAGAAACCATCGTCTGTGGAATTCATATATAAAAGTTTAACTATTGTATAGTAGAACTGCTTTTATTGACAAGGGAAATCGGGGGCCAAATTCAAGAGCTGTTTCACCTCATCCTTTAGTATGAAGCATATTTGAGTCAAGGGGGACACAATTTGTAAATTTCCAGAATGAGGCCCAAAAGCAAAGATGAGATTCCCCGAAAAGTCTATGTATGGCTATGATACTCACGTGACCGTAAAGGCCTGCAGGACTTTTATTTCTTTGATTTTACAAAGAAAAACAAATTTCTTTATATCTATTATTTATGATTCTCTATGTATGGATTTTGTTTATTTGGTTTTTAAAATAAAATAAAGGCATAATCTGGGAAATTTAGATATTACGCGCTAGTATTTTCATTTAGTTAAAATTGATCGGAGTCGGGGTCAAACGGTAAACCGAAACCTGAAACAATCCTAAAATAATGAAAACAGACTATATTCTGGAAATATGTTTATCAGGTTAAAGTAAGGACGCCTACAAAATGCGTTTTAATTGCATTGAATTAAGAAATTTTTCCAGCGCACTCTGTTTAGTAGGACCGATCCCAACATGTACAAAACTCATACACAACTGTCGACGAGGGCGAGTCAGCCTATCCTATTTCTGATTGGCCGAGACGGTCACGATTTTCATGCCTTTCATGAGATCGGGGTTGTTATATACTGGACAAAAAAAGTTAAGGATCATAATATGACCTAAAAAATGTTTATTAACCAAATAATTATTTTGACAAATTTTAACATGTATAGTTTCTCCATGTGTCCTTAACACAATAGATTTACCTGGTTTCATATTGACGTCATAAGTGCACGATTTTTTCGCTTAAACACAAGCAAGGGGTCAAAATCAAAGTGTGCCAACGTGTATATTGAAATTGAAAAATTGTGATTTTCATTTTATTGTGGGTATTTATTGCTCTAATCGACTCTTAGGTGAACAATTATTGACATTAAAAGCCATGAGGCGCCATTTAACTGCTCTGGAAGCTGGCCATGCAGTAGGTATGCTTCAAGCTGGCCAAGTCCAGAGAACTGTCTCTAGACATTTTAAATGTGTCCCAAAGTGTGATTTCAAGGTTGTGGAATCGTTTTAGGCAGACAGGTAATGTTTCTGAGAGACCGAGATCAGGTCGTCCAAGGTCCACAACCGCTCGCCAGGATCGCTATATGTCACTTATGGCTCGTAGACACAGGTTTCAGAGTGCTGTCCAACTCAGTACTGACTTTCATGCAGCAAGTGGGATGCGCATAACACCACAAACTCTCAGACAGAGACTTCATGCTGCTAACCTTCGGGCTCATCGACCTGCTGTTCGTCCCATTTTGAGGAGAAGACATCGTATAGCACGACTCAATTGGGCTCAAAATCACATAAACTGGCAACTGCGTCATTGGACGCCTGTTCTTTTTACAGACGAGTCACGGTTCTGCGTGGACTTTCATGACGGTCGTAGGCGTGTATGGCGCATGCGTGGAGAGCGGTACGCTGATTGCTGTGTAGCAGAGCATGATCGTTTTGGAGGTGGCTCTGTGATGATTTGGGCCGGATTCAGTATTGGTGGATGTACTGACTTGCACGTGATTAATGGCAATCTTACCGGTGCAATTTACAGGGACGAGATACTGCATCTAATTGTGAGACCTTATGCGGAAGCTATAGGCAACGACTTTGTGTTAATGGATGATAATGCTCGTCCCCACAGAGCACGTACAGTGACAGACTACCTTGCTACAGAGACATTTGAACGTATGGATTGGCCGAGTTGTTCTCCGGATTTAAATCCAATAGAACATGCCTGGGACATGTTGCAGCAAGCTGTTTCCAGACGCCCTGTACTTCCGACAAACCGCCAGGAGCTTACGTTAGCTTTACAGCAGGAATGGGCAAGGTTGCCACAAATTGCGTTCCGCAGGCTCATCAGAAGTATGCAGAGGCGTTGTCGTGCCGTTATACAGGCTCAGGGTGGACATACACCCTATTGATATTGCCTTTATAAAGATTCAATCATTTGTAATGAAATTTGTTATTGTTGCTCATACCGATTTTCAAACTGTTTTGTGGGGTTACCTGACAATGGTTGCTCTGGCTGCTTAACGTATTGATGAATTTGTAAAAACAGGTTTAAAATGTATTGTTCGATTGTCGATGAACATTTTAAGTATATATTCAACATAATTTATTTGGTTTTGTTATGAATAAAATAATTCTGAAATCATGATCCTTAACTTTTTTTGTCCAGTGTAGAATAGATCCTCAGTACCCCTTGAACCGGTCGCGGTAGCTCAGTGGTTAGAGCGTTCGCTTCGTAACCGGGAGGTCGTGAGTTCGAGCCCCGCTCGTGCCATGGCCGCGTCAAACCTAAGACGAAAAATAGGTAGTGATTGCTCCTTCGCCAAACGCTCGGCATTTCGAAGTGAGAATCGCGGGTCTTTCGGATATGACCTTAAAAACGAAGGTCCCGTGTCACGGTAGGCGTTGGCACGTTAAAGAACCCTCACTGCTACGGCCCTGAGCGCTAAGCATAGGTCTAAATTGTGGAACTTCACCTACAGCTGGTGACGTCTCAATATGAGTGAAAAATTCTCGACGGGACGTAAAACGAACAAACAATCAGTACCCCTTGCTTGTCGTAAGAGGCGACTAAATGGGGCAGTCCTTCGGATGAGACCGCAAAAACCGAGGTCTCGTGTCACAGCAGGTGTGGCACGTAAAAGACCCCTCCCTGCTCAAAGGCCATAAGCGCCGAGCATAGGCCTAAATTTGCAGCCCTTCACCGCCAATGGTGACATCTCCATATGAGTGAAAGATTCTCGAGCGGGACGTTAAACAATATTTAATCAATGAATTAATCAATCTTACCTGTTTGTGCAGCTAATGGTATACGGAAAACCTCATTTCGGGGTTTTCTCGTGCTAAAAATAGTTGGCTGCGACAGAAATATGTCAGCATTACACCTTCCGTTCGTTATAGGCGGTGAGGTTAAAAGTATGAAACTAAACGGCGTGAAGTATTATTGCGCATCAAATAGCGATGTATTTAATCCAAGAATCATCAGGATATCTGTTCAGTAGGTATGTGCATAATTGATAGTTTTTTCGATAGGATATCTCAACAAAGTGCAGGTTTTTTCAGAATGTCGCCGGCGGAATTGCATACCTTGTTCATCTGTTGTGATCAGTGATATGCCATTTTAAAAACGATTTCTATGCGAGATTTGTGTATTCCATTTAAATAAAAACACTCTGAAGTTTAAAAGAATTGAACATTCAAAAATGAAGAGAATGGATACCGGAAGTCCAGTCCACACGCACCTGTGCGTTTACCTGATCAAGGTATAGGGCTCACGGCAGGTGTGACCGATCAACTGGGATGTTTACTCCTCCTAGGCGCATGGCCCAACTTTGATATATACAGGGCTCTGTGCTTGCCCAACTCTTAATTTTTGTTCCTTATAGCAGTTATGAAACTGATCACTGTTCGTTATCTTCACCTTTTCACACATACGCAAAATTATGATAGTATGACTATATTTGTAGTTTTAATAAATTGTAGATATTTCACTGTCATTTGTTGTTGCTTACGAAGTTAAAAAAGCGGAGATTTCCGTAGATGAGTTGCACAGAGCTCTATAAAATGAATTTAAAATTGTAAGTAAAATTATAGACAATTTTAAAGACATAAAGGTAAAGTGAAGTTGTTGTGCTTTAAGCAATGAGGAATTGTATATTTATATAGGTTATGTCACCCCCCCCCCCCTTGTTTTTAAAGAGGAGCTGTAAAAAGTTCAAAGATTAGCATAAATCCAAGAATTATTAAGTTATGTGTGGAGTATGTTAACAAGAGGCCCACAGGCCTTAACGGTCACATGAGTATCATAACTCATACACAAACCTGTCGGGGAGTCTCATATTGCATTTAAGTCTCATTCTGGAGTATTTTGTTCACAGGTTAATGATCTTTCTAAATATGCATATAATTCCCATTCAATTACAACAGAAGATGATATGAAGTTTGAAGCATTTAAATCAGCCCATATATCCCTGACCAAAGTGCAATGAATTTCACAATTTTGGTAAAGGGCTTCATGGACATAATAACCATGCATTTGGTTTCTCTCCCAAATGTATGGGAGTAAGATACATATATATATATATATATATATATATAAAATCAAAGATTTCACAATTTAAGAGCCCTGACATTTCCAATTTTTATCCCCTTCCTCCAAAAGATGTTTCATACAAAATTTCGTAGGAATTGGAATGGTAGTTATCAAGAAGTTAAAAAAATGTTCAACTGTTAACACATTTAGTCACTGATCATTTTGGCCCCAATCTCATACCTAAACCATTACCGCTGGGATCACGAAATTTACAAATTTAGTAAAGGGCTACCTGCACATTTAATTTCAATTTGGTATCAATAACATTGAAGAAGTAGTTTTCTAACTGTTTTACACTTGAAAACTAAATACCAAGTTTGGTCCCACCCTGGGGGTCAGAACCTCTACGTCGGGGATCATGAATTTGCAATTTTGGTAAAGGCCTTCCTGCTCTACAGTACTATGCATTTAGTATAGCAATCTACGCTAGCGGATCTTAGGATCTTATTTTAAAGCAATATAAGCTGCCAAAATTGCAATTTTTTTTATAGTGGCATTAAAAGAGGTAAAATGAAAGTTGATATGATTGAAAAAAAGAACTGCATCGAATTTCCTCTCTTATGCATCGTTTACACACCTTTACGTGATGAAAAATATATTCCTCGACATTCCGTTTGACCCTAACAACGGCAGCTGATTAATCGTCGGCGACAATCCCGAAGATAACCGATGTTGACACGAATGATTCTGATGCTGATCGGGGTGGATCGGGTTGTATCCGGGTCATTAAAATATGGACGGCGAGGTGAGATAAAATTCTAGTTACCATCATTATTTTGGCATTGTTAACGATGTTTTATGTTTTTATATCTTTTTCGTCCTGAATCAGTCAAAGTCGGCTTTCTCCCTCGCTTCAAACCTTTTGTGTCAGACATCTTTCGTGCTTACGGGAAATATTGCGCTTGCGCATTTGATTTTGCCGAATGAGTTCAACATTAGGTCATTGCATACGGAAATAATGTCAGAAAAATTAAGGTACGGGAAGACTTAATTTCAACTGTCGAACAATTTTACATTTAATGCAAAAAATACATGTCAAAAGTTTAATCGATAAAATCAGGTATTAGAAGGTAGATGTTTACAAAATTTCGATTAAATTTTAGGGACCCCAAAATAACAATTTTGACAGCTTATATTGCTTTAATCAAACTGTTTCTGACTTTACTAACATGCTATGAAACACCTTGTACGATGCTGATTGCCCAATCTCCGAACTTTTCTCTGGTATATTTTATTTCGACAGACCATCGAGAACATTTGTAACCATAGCATGTGGATGTATATTTCAACAGAGTTGAAGGAAAGACATTTACAAAGAAATAATAGATAAAATAAAAAAGAAAATGGGGAAAGAGGGGGGGGGGGGGACAGGTTTCATTTTACGTGTCCTTTTAGTAACCGGTTTTTCGTTCTTCAATTTTTTCCCCGAAAAGCCTGTGTCTCTTGAAAATTTAAATTATTTTAAAAGAAACTCGAGTTTTAAGAAAAACCGGTTACTAACTCGCAGTCTATATGAAACCTATGTGTTTATTGTTTCTAGATTACCTTTGTGATACCATAAATAGCAAGAGTCTTAAAGGCTTCATTACTGAACATGCTAAAGAACTCCGAAATTTCTCTTTGTCAATCAAATTGGTTGGGAAAAACGTTAGCGCAGCAATATAGAAGTGAGTTATGTCTACTAAAACCCTTACTGCTACGACCTTCACCCAGAGCTGTAGTCATCCCAACATTCTTGAATAGAACAATTTCATTATGGAAACGGATTATTTCCCCTCCTCCAAGGAAACCTTGACCATCTTGATGGCATGAAATCCATACAGTTAACCTACTAACTTCATGAAAAGATCGTACACAACTGACCTATTCGCAGCTCTGAGGATAGTTGCTTGATATCAATTGTTATATTACTGTATTTTGCTCACCTTGACCAAGTCAAGTTGAGTCTAATTGTATTCTCAGAGGTTCTACTTGGAGTTTTAGACTCCCGTCTAATTCCTAAGGTGTTATAGACCCCCCTTACCGTAAACCAAACTTACATGGAATTTATATCTATGAAGTACTCATACATGTGCATATTTTTTTTTCAATATGTCGTCTGCTCCGTTGCTCACCTTGTTCATCAATTGTGATGAGTGATATAACATTTTTAAAAACGATTTCTAAATGTATGAGAGATTTGTGTTTACAATTGAAATAAAAACACTCTGAAGTTAGTTATTTTATTAAAATACACCCAAAATAAACAAGGAATTGAACATTCAAAAATACAATGGCGGTATTACCGGAAGTCCAGTCCTCAATCATCTGTGAGGTCAAAGTAGGGAAATGCGAACTTTTTTCACAGCAAGATGACAGACCAGGAGGTAACTTGCAGTGGAGTATTGATATATGCATGTGTACTGTCAGGTTACACCAGAATTTTTGTAGAAGAGATCCAACGTATTGCTTTTATGGTGGTTAATTTGTGCCATTTTACAATTTGTCGTCTTCGTTTTTTCGAGGCGAAAAGACGAAAAAGAAAATCCGCAAATTAGCGACAATGTCGTCTTTTCGTTTGGAGTTTTGTCGTATTTTCGAGGCGAAAAGACGACAAAACGATAATTAGCAACTTTTCTTCCCGAAATAATGAAAAGATAACAAAGGGAAATTTAGAGCTGACATTAAATATAATAGAATTCTAAGTGTCTGCTATGCTTTTTTGTTTATTCGGCATATTAAATGAATGTTCTATTATTACATGTGTATGTATCAGGATTTGTATGATATGTAAGCGGATGATTTTCGTACGCTTCAACTCACATCATTGTTTCCGATTACCTGTCTGAATAGCCTCGACATCTCCAATAGTAATGTATAGGGTATAAATAAGTACATAAATAATGTATTATATCGACACGTGTTTTACAGAAATCCATGATTAATTGATTGTTTGTTGTTTTTTGTCACACTCAACAAATTTATCTGGTGGCATCCAGTCTTTATTGGTGGAATAGAGAATACAGAAATTCACAATATTTTACAAATTACATTAAAAAAGAACACCCGCCCAAACGGACCTTTTCGTCACTTTGAATCAATATATGTACTTTAGTAAGAGATACAAGACGAAGATGGTCTAATATTTCAGATATGGGACTGGCACGAGCCGCGTAGCGGCGAGTGATCAGTCCCGTATCTGACATAATAGATCATCGGAGTATTGAATCTTACTTAAAACATTGTTCTATCTAAAACAAATGCATTTAAACGCAAAAAGCACGTACAAATGTACGTTAGTATATTCAAATATATTTATCTTTCGTTTCGGATTTGTTTTTAATATTTCATATACATGTATTAGAATTCATAAACTTTAATGGCACACAAGGTCAACTCTTGTCTTTAATTCACAAAAAATTGTTAGGTCATCATTTCAGTTGTCATAATACGATATTCCTCGAAATAGGGAAAAGCGATTCGAACGCTTCTATTGTCTTGTACTCAGCAAAACAGGTTTTCCTTTTAAGGTGAATGGGGGTACGTAAAGGGTGTTCTGAAAAAAATCTTTTAGACAAAACTACGAACGCACCTCCAAGAAACAATTACAGAGTGTAAGTGATTTGATTCAGAAACCGGCCACAATGTCCCCGCCGGGGCCAAAGAAAGTAAAGCCCAATGAAAGTGTTTCTTTTGTGTAATAGCGCTAGGTTTTATCCTACATATATAGTAGTATACAGTCACTTGTTTTTATTCCTACACATTTAGATCTTGGATCCACCCCTTTATTTACATTGCAACACTACACAGGTACACTACACAAGGTAATATACCTGGGGGGGGGGGGGGGGTCATGGGTCTGAGTGTGGTCACTTTTTATTGGTCAGAGTTTGTCAAGTGGCAGTTGGTTGGTTCTTGGTTTTGGCTAGATTTTTACGGCCACTTGTGAACTCTTGTTAGGCATTCAGAAAGTAGTCAGAGACTTGACAGTATGCAGTTTTGCTTCTCAGATTTTATAGAAAAATTACAGACTTACTGACTGAAAACCCTTGATTTCTGGTAAGTAACTCGTTTATACTAATTCCTATTGCTAATAGTAAATTAAAAGTCTATCTTGTAGAAATTTGCAGTATAACTTACCTATTGGCACTTTTACTAAATGATTGAAAGAGAGAATGAATGAGACAGATCTTTTCATTATATTGGTTCTGAAATCAGTACAACTATTTATACATGTATATTGTAAATGATAGATAAATCAGTTTACATAGATTTTATTATATCAAAGGTATTTGATGACTTTGTTCTAAATGAGCAATTTAATACTAGTTTAATTCATGTAACTGAGATTTTTTTATATTCATGTAACTTGATTCGATTATAGAGTCATAGATTGGATAGATTGCCTAGCTGATACATACAGTTATTTCTGAGGGAAGCTTCTTCCCATAGAAGGGTATGTTAGGCTATATTGTTCTTTTATCGTATTTAACTGCTTTTATAGCTATCTACGGGAGAAGCACTATTTTCATAAAGTAACGTCTATCGGAGTTATCTCCCTTAAATGCTTAAACGAATCTCGATGTACACGTGTAAACCATTATACCTAAATATAATGTATCATTGCAAGCTCTGATTGTTAAACCTATATTATATTGTTATTTATTGAGTTTCAGGGCTATTTTCATATATATATATATATATATATATATATATATATATATATATATATATATATATTCCTCATTAGTAAAATACTGTGTGAAGATCCATCACTGTGTCCGTCTTATCTCATTGATCCGAACCCTACAGGCGTTCCCGTGGGAGGAACACCCCGCCTGTTACATTTGGCACCCGCGTTGGGACCCGGGTAATCTCTGGCGGGTGAAAATGATTGCCTCCAGAACTTCGCCCCACAGGCGCTGGCACTCTGGGAGAGTCGGGACGCCCATCTCTCTGGAGGAGCAATGTGGTAGTGTTAGATACATGGCCTTCCTACTAGATCAGGCTAGTGGGTTAACCCTTTAGCTCGATCGGTAGAACAATGGACTGCCGTGCCAGAGGTCCCGGGTTCGACAAACAACAGAGGCACAAACCAGTCTCTGTTACATCTGGATAGGGAAAAGAAATAAACATCACTTCCGGGGATATGACAGTGAATTTGCGACTTTAATGTGCATGTGTTGAAATGAATGATTGTGGCATGTATTTATAACTGGTGGCTAAACGATTTCATAATACGGTAAAATCGGATTATTAATGAAACTAATCTACTGGAATATTTCATTTTTTGAATATTGCATTTGATAAATGTTTTCTCACACAACGAAAAGTGGTCTTTGTTTCTGGTTTTTACTGTCAGTCCAGTATTTCTCATAATATCGGCCTGCTCTTCATAATACTGGACTATGTTCAGTACAGTATGAAATATAAAGTACTGTCAAGACAAGGAACTGACGTCACAACAATGTTTTAACAATGTCTATACGATTATTGATTGATTAAATATTGTTTAACGTCCCGCTGGAGAATCAATATTCGAGGACTGTTAGATATGTAATGTGTATTGTACCATAGCGCGATAACGCTTTGCACGATTTCATGGCTGTTGATACTCTTGAATAACTCTATTCAATAGCTTTCCAATGGTATAAACACGAGTCTTCAGCTACACATAGTTTTAAACTTATAGTCATTTCAATTGGGCCAGTCGTTGACCACTGTTGCACAAATGGTTGGGAAACGGGTTGAGAGTATTGACGAAATTAGAGCTTGTATAAAAGTTCGCACAAAATTCGATCATTTGGTAATGCAGAATTTTATTGAATGGAGGGAAGTTTATGGGTCTGATAATGTATCTTATGAGACAGTTTGTAGGTGGAGAAAGAAATTTCTGACTGGCACAGTCCGTCAAAGATGCAGCAAAATCTGGTCAACCTGTGACAAGCAAGGCAAATGTCTCAAAGTCAGGGAAAGAATTGAAAGTGATGGCAGGTACACGATACGTGATATTGCCAAAGCTGTTGGTATATCACTATCGTGAGTGCATTTCATTTTGAAGCGTATTTTGAAAGTACGAAATATTTCTGCCAGATGGATACCGCATATATTGACAGATGACCAAAAACGGGTACGAGTACAACCCGCTAAGTAATTGCTCAAAATGTTTCCCTTTAATTCAATTTACAAACATTGTTACTGGTGACGAAATATGGGTTCATTAATTTGAACCAGTAAGAAAAATTGGAAACCAAAATATGGCTAACTAAACATGGCAGAAGGTCTGTAGTTGCCAATAGAACCATAAGCACAAAGAAGGTTCTTTATTGCATATTCTTCTCATGTGATGGTATAATCGTACAAATTCCGGTGCCAAAGGGCAAAAGTGTTACAGGTCGGTATCACCGAGGTGTTACACTAATTAAGTTAAAAAAATATTATCATAAATGACACCCTGTCTCAGGATTTAAACATGTCGTCTAATTCATGACATTTCGTCTAATTCATGATAATGCTCCATCACATACATCTGAGTTTGTGAAGCAATTTTTGAAGTCTGGGAAGGTTACCGTCTTGACACACCCACAATACTCTCCAGATCGAGCACCATGCGACTTTTTTCTTTTTCCAAAACTTAAAACGTTCTTGCCTGGTCGTCGTTACAAGTCCAGACAAGCCCTTCGCTCAGCCTCAGAGGTCTACCTAATTCAGCGTACCGTGACACATTTCAGAAATGGATTCAGAGATTGAAAATCTGCATTTCAAACCGCGGAGAATACTTTGAAGGGATGTAATGTTCATTTCACTATTTGAGTCGAATGCTTTTGAGATATAGCACAATACACATCACATATCGAACATCCCTTGTATATGCGAACGGAGAAATAAGGTTTTAGATTTCCCCGTCAATTTTGTTGTCTGATTTTGTTGGAATTCAATATAAAATTTGCTGTTTGTCGTGGATAATTAATAATTACATTTAAAAAGAAGGGATCTTTATTAAAGTAAATTATGGTGCTCCGATACTTGTATTCTACTGCCCACTGTGGGACGTGGGTGCCGGTCTTTCGGATGAGACCGTATAAACCGAGGTCCCGTGTCGCAGTAGGTGTGGCATGATAAAGATCCCTCCCTGCTCAAAGGCCCTGAGTGCCGAGCATAGGCCTAAATTTGCAGCCCTGTCACCGGTAATGGTGACAGCCGCCGGATAGCTGAAAAATTGCTCAGGCGGCTATAAACAAACAAACAAACAAACAAAACAAATGTATTCTACTGAAGAAATCCTTTCATGAACTATTTTGTGTAAATATTTTATCAGGCACGTAAAAACTTGACATTTTGGGTGAGCAGGGGGCTGGTCTACCCTCTTTTAAGAAATTACTTTTTCTATTATTCTAACATACCAATCCCATATTTTCTGCATGCAAAGTTCGATTGATTGTCTAATCCCCCCAGTAGTAGTGAAAGATAATTGATGTGTGACGTGCGGAATTGAAGATTCGAGTATTGAACCAACCTTTGTCCTCTCCCTTCCACCTTCCTACGATTTAGAATATTGAGATTTGGGCAGACGTACACCAAATCCATTGTTCTTGCTTCTCAAAAAATTTAATGCAAGTGTAAAGTGAACTCCGACTGTCCTCTCCTATTTTAGAAACCGATGCTACGTGCCTGTAGATCCCAATATCAAGAATGAACACTATAGAGTTTCCTGCAATATATATATATATATATATATATATATATATATATATATATAGAGGCCTCCGTGTTTTTTTCTTCTCAAAATGACAATGCCTCTCACCTCTAGTCAGCGTGGGTTCGACTCTCGCTCGCGCCGGTAGTCTCTCCCCTGGTACATTATATATATATATATATTCAAGAATGTTGTTTGATTAAACCAGTGATAAATATTTTTTTTCCTTCTGTGAAATGACTTTGTACAGAGAAGTAAGTCTCTCTTTCTTTCTTTTTTTCTCTCTCTCTCAATGATTATGTACACGCAAGGTGACGGTAAATAATTGTGATTACCGAAGAGACAATGCAAATTTTGAAAGCTGCACTATATGTTCGACTAAATATTTCCTCTTTATATGTATTTGGTCATTGGTCTGCTTTGTATTGACCGGTCGCGGTAGCTCAGTGGTTAGAGCGTTCGCTTCGTAACCGGGAGGTCGTGAGTTCGAGCCCCGCTCGTGCCATGGCCGCGTCAAACCTAAGACGAAAAATAGGTAGTGATTGCTCCGTCGCCAAACGTTCGGAATTTCGAAGTGAGAATCACGGGTGTTTCGGATATGACCTTAAAAACGGAGGTCCCGTGTCACGGTAGGCGTTGGCACGTTAAAGAACCCTCACTGCTACGGCCCTGAGCCTGAGCGCTAAGCATAGGTCTACAGCTCAAAATGAGTGAAAAATTCTCGACGGGACGTAAAACAAACAAACAATCAATCAATCAATCTTGGTATTGCGCATGAAATACCGTGATATGTTTTAGTAAAGAATAGAGAATGCTAAAACCATGTGCTATTGTGTTTAAACTGTCTTGTTTCTAATTCAACGAACCCTTTTTTTAGCGTTGCGGAGGTGAATACGTTGTCAAGTATGAAGACTCTATAACTTCTAACTTTACAGTCTCTTATATTAAGAACACTTAAAATAGTTTTTCACAAAGCTTATAGTACATAGGGTTTTTTTTACAAAAAATTTTATAGGCAATTATTTATGAAACATTGCCGATCCCGATAAATATGCACAGTACTTGTGCATGCACAAGATGACCTTCCCCGCAACACACACACACACACAAGAATTTATACGGCCACGTGCTACCCTGTTAGTTTCCAGTCTATAATAAGTGTTTTTCTCATAGAAGCCAGTCAATCCCGATTTAGATACTGACCCTTAGGTCCGAGCAATGAAATTGATGCATTGAGGATGTTTGATCCTCAAGTAAATACAAAATAACAATACTATACGTACAAATTAGATAAACGGAGTCACCACCATTAGAAAATTCAGAGTATTCTAAAATATTTGATTGATTATTTATTGCTTTCCGCCACACTCAACAATTTTTCAGTTATCTGGTGGCGTCCAGTCTTTTGTTGGTGGAGGAGAGAACCCAGATACAATGTACCTGGGAAGAGACCACCGACCTTCCGCAAGTAAACTGGCAAACTTGCTCACATAACGCCGCGGCCGAGATTCGAACACGCGCCGACAGAGGTGAAAGGCTTTGTGATTTGTGATGCTCTAACCACTCGGCCACGGAGGCCCCTTCTAAAATATTTAAACAAAATAGATACATGTCGAAAATGTGTACGAACATTGTAGATTTTGTTTCTATATAAAACATTAGATGACATTATTGGCAGGGGATCACTTCACTCAGCGCATTACGGAATGGAATGAAGTCCGCCTCCACGTGAATAATCCTTCAAGCCATACACTCTGATCTTACCATCGAAGGACGACAAACACTTTATGTTACAATAACGACAGAGTTGTGGACCAAGGTACTTAATTTGTCGCGTCGTTTTTAGAGATCATCGTTGATGCGGATAGAGGCGGTGACCGGAATGCTTGAGTAATTATGGGAGTTCTTCACAAAAAAAAAAAAAATTGACATCTACAGATTTAAGTCTCGCAGTAATTTGTCTTGTTCGGCCTATCTACCCGGTGCGAGTTGATGAGTTTCAGGAATGACTAGCGGTGCGAATTGATGAGTTTCAGGAATGACTAGTGGTACGAGTTGATGAGTTCAGGAATGACTGATTGTTTCCTCTTGTACGTGTCTCAATGATGCCAGCTATCTGGGCTATAGGTCTTCCATTGTATTGCTCCAGTTTAGGTTGTTTTGTTGTTGTTGTTTTGTTTTTGGTTTGTTTTGTTTTTGGTTTTTGGAGATTTTTGTTATCTTTCTCAAGACACTTCTTTGACAAGCTATGTTTGTTCACAATTGACAATGACTGAATCAAGATTCGGGAAAAATGCGTTTGTATCAAAATTCATGAAAAGGTTCCCTAAGCTTGCAAACATGAATCTCTCCCCCCCCCCCCCAACGTTTTCACACAGGTTTTACATTGCTTTACGTGATTTTGGTCATCAGTCAAAAATCCTGTCCACTCTACCCAATTTTTCCTAATCATAAACTAAGCACTCGAGTGGAGCAACCAGTTGACTGTTCTTTGTTTCCATGCAATGAAAATAAGCATTTCCATGTATACGAATTGAATGTTAAATATTTATGAAAACTGAAAACATCAGCGGTTCCTGGTGAAACAGACAGTTAAAAGAGTATTCTCATTAAAGCAAATCGCAAAATAAAAATATAAAAAACATTATTTGAAATATGCAAAAAATATACTTTATATAAAACGCACAAAACGTGTACAATAATTGTTTAAGATATGTCACTATTCAAAATGAAGACATTTTTACAAATTCTATATTTTCATTCTTCACATTTTAATGAAAGTGTAAAAACATTGAGAAAACGGACGTCAGTGAGCGTCTTGTGGAGCTAGTTTACACTCGGATTATACTAATATTTTGAAAATGAAATTATGAAATATTTACATTACAACATGAGTTTGCTATGAAACGGTGTGACTTATCTTAAACATGATTATGATGAATTGACAAAGAAAACTAAAATGATGCATCTCAAAAATAAAATATATTAAAAATAATTCTAAAAAATTAAAATGTATAGTGTGTATGAAATAAGTATAATAAACGTAAAAAAAAAAAAAAAGAGGACCATGGGCCACGATGCTCACCTGTATCACATCGGCCTGGTTGTTCTTCGTCAGATGTTTTGAAAGATATTTATCTCCTCTTTATTTCCACTAAAACATTGACCCTAGCCCCACAGGGTCATGACTTAACCGAATTAGATTCTATACAACATAGGGACGTATATATATATATATATATATATATATATATATATATTTATATATATATATATATTACATGTACTAACATTGTCTTGCTGATGTGTTCTGGAAAAGAGTTTTAAAAAATGATTTTTGTTTGCCTATATTCATGTACTATGTAAATTCTGACCCCCCTTTCTAGCCCCACCCGTTGACCCTTTGTCGATAATTTAAATAAAAACAAAGAAAAATCCACACAACTTTGAAATGTTTGCATATTAATATGATTTAGTGTGGTCCTGCGACTCCTACAAATAATATTTTAAAATTTCCTACATATATTCTCAAATAAAGCTTTGGATGGAAAGTGAATATATCGAACAGTGATCAATCTCATATATCCAATAAAGAATACAAAATTGAGAATAGGACAACACAGACGCCTGGACACACTAGAGGTGGGATCAGGCGCCCAGGCGGAGTCAGTATCTTACATTGACTGGTCACACCCGCCGTGAGCCCTATATCTTGATCAGGTAAATAGAATAATCCGTTGTCAAAATTACTATGTAAAGAACAATCTAACAATTGCTATCAAACACGTCAGACAGTATTTAACCCAGTGACAGGTTGTACTTGCAAATTAGATCATTATAACGACTACATAATTTTGCGAAATGTTGAATTTAAACGAGTGTGTTGAAACCCTTACAACATCACTTATTTGTTAGTATCCTGCCGCGATTTTAAAAATGATTATATGTAGAACATGCTCTCGCGTATCGAATCAGTTAAGAGATATACCTAAACACTAATCACATGGTATGAATATTTCAGAGTTCTATTTCTATTGAAGAAGAAGCTGTCTCTGATTAAATAAGACCCTAGTATTTAATTCATCGTGAGGAATAGGGTGTAAAGTCTTGATTCATATTTTCCCCCAACTTTAGCCTCAGGGACCATGAATATGTATCACATTATAATGATTTCAGAAGAATATGCGCCAAGTTTAGTTGAAACTGGACCAGTGGATTTGGTGAATATGAAATTGTGAATTGTTTAAAACGCCAACACCATCGAAAGACAACAGACAAATTTTGATAACAAAAGCTTATTTCAGCTTTTGACTCAGGAGAGCCAAGAAGAACATAAAATAAAAGCAAACGTAGATTATTCACGTGTCAACATCTGGAGATGACCCCATAGAGTCGTTAATAAGGCAATATCACAAAGCAACATTCAACGTCTAACGAATTTTCATTTGTAGTAGTTCATTTAAAATCTTGTCTGCCCTCATCCGCATTCTCTTTTTCAGCTCGTCAATAAACTGTTGTGTACTGTTTTTGCATTTTGCTTGCATTCTGAAGATGACGCTGGATGTTTTCTCTTTTTTCGGCAAAAGAAAATCATCATCCCCCAACCGCAGTATTCTCCCCGGGACAAGTGCGCTGTGAGTCAGCAGGACATATTGTGCGGATGTGTTTCCGAGTTGTGAGCATTTGCACGGCACCAACATTCTAAGCTTGAGTTCTTTCTTTCTTTGTTTTTCAGTATTCTTTGTTACATTTGAGTTTATTTTTAGCAACCAGAATCGCTCAGCTCGCACAACCGAACTGATGTTCAACATAACAACTGAAAACAAAAGACTAGAAATACAGTAACGTTATTCGAAATAGAGAACGAATAATTTAAAGCATGTTTTTAGATATTTCGTTCTTTGTTTTTGAAAAACAGTAAAATCTGTTGCTCACCTTGTTTACCGCAAACTGATACATTCTTCCCCCTGATTAGGGACAGAAATGAAGGGAGTTTCCTATCGCATATTCGGCAGACTCCATATTGCTTACTCGTTTGTACGTAATTACTCTTTGCCGCCTTTTCATTTAGAATACATGGTGAATCAGTCAAATCACAGCATCTTTTACCATTTGCAGAGGCGTTCTTGTACACTTTGTAATTACAACACAGATCATTCTTCGGGTCGAAGGGTGCTTTACCGCATATGTTCGTAGCCTTGTACTGAGGACACTGTGACGTAGTGATATTGATGACCATGGGTATTTCAGTTTTGTTACAACACATTTCTGTCGTTGGGTTATAAACTTGCATTCCACAACACCTTTGATTGACCTTTGCTATATTTTCGTCACCTGTAATTATTTTCGGTTTTACATGCATGTTGATCAATATTGTTATTGATTCATCAACGTCTGAAGTATTTATGATCGTATATATTGTAATTCAAGCAAAATACGAAATATGAGATTTATCTATTTCTTCTAGGCACCTGATCCCACCTCTGGTATAACCAGGGGTCCGTGTTTGCCCAACTCTCTGATTTGTATTTTCTATAGGAATTACGGGATTGAATACTGTTAGTTATCTTAGAATTGTCATCTAGAAGACGATAACCTTGTTAATACTATCCTCATTTACTTGGTATACAGACTCTCTAATTTTTCATGCATGTATCGTACATAAACGAATTTTGACGTCATAGTAATGATCTTTAGACGTGCATCAGTCTAGAAAAGTATCAGTATTACATTCACCTAGGTGTGCGCATCTGCTAACCTTTTAGTCTTTCTTTTTCGAGAATGGGACGGAATTTAGGGGATTTGAGAGTTGTCTATAGTATACCTACTTCCATCGGTTCCAGTCACTACAAGTATCACGTGATTGTCTCGTGAACAGTGTTGTTTACCGAGTCAGGTATTTGTAGGGTGAGTGAGTATTATTCACGATGTAAGTAATATAATGTATTAGCGTTTCCAGAATATTAATTTGAAACTAACTGTTAGATTTTTTTTTTTTGATTTTTTTACAAATCAACATACCACAACATTGTTGTTCTTTCTTATTGTAGATAGTGCCTCCACAACAACCTTCGTGTCTGTTGTCGAACGTTTGGTTTCCGCAGCAGACCAATTTTGCAGACAGTCGGGAGTGGCTCACCCCATTACAGCAAATACGTAGAGACGAATTTATGGAACCTTTTTAAGAAAAAAATGGATGTGGTTGATTTTCATATATCTTTTTTTTTTTTTATCTCGGTTGAAGAATCTTACAAAAAAGAAAGATATGAATTGTTGGAATACCTTGACCGCAACACTCCTCATCTTTAGGTGCTCGGGTATCGGTTCCTGCACAGCACTGTTGTGTGAGAATGGAATATAACTGTGTTCCACAACATTTAACAGGATCGGTGTATACAGAAATATTGTGAAGATCTCTGTTACCGCAACACTTCATGCTGGATGTGTCGTATTCAACTTTACCACATATATATTGTGTTAGTAGTAGAACTCTGTCGTAGACACAGTGGTGAGTGTTTGGGTCGTATGCCTCTGAGAGACAACATTCTGTGCCTTTATTTTTTTTAAAAGCTTTCTTGTTTTCACAACAAATATGTGTTGTTGTGTTGTACTCCCTTTCACCACAGCAATCCATGTCTTCTAATAAAGAATATAAATAAGCGTGTACAGGTATAAACGTGTGCTAGATAATGTATATTGTTTTTGTTCTATTCTACAATTTGAGATTTTAGCAAAATGATTATAAACATTCAAAAATATTATATATCTATACCACATATATGTTCATTATGATAAGACTGTCCATTCTTAACTTACTAGTGAAGTTATGCAGATGACCCCCGCAGCATTTTTCTGTTCTGTTCCAACTGTTCCTAATTGGATAGGTCTCATCTCCGCAACAGAGAAATTTACTTTTGTCATACAGCTTACCTGCAATTATAATAAATGTCAAGAAACACAAAATTTTCACCGTTAACTCTAACAGGGAAATGTTATTCGACTTTTGTGTTTCTTGACTTTTATTATTGAATATATTTGCTAAAATAAAACTTCGCATTACTTAGCTGTTTAGACAAGAGACCCACACTCCTTATCGGTCATCTAAGTGTCACTAGCCCCAAGGGCTACACACTCTATGATAATTTTCCTGTTTTGTATATATATAAGCTGAATTCTAATATTTAGCAGCAGTTTGAAACAGGGTGTGTTCTTAAAATAGAAATGCCGCCCCCCCCCCCCCCCCCCCCCCCCCGAAAGTGGTCATGCTGATGGGAGACTTTACATAATATTAACACTTTATGACTAATTATTTGGATTTACCTTTATTTCAGAACCCCAGGAACCCTGAAATTTACAATTTTTGGTGGAGGCCTTTACGTTCTTGCTAGATACACATAATAAATACGTTCAATCATCATGATCATTTTGGACTCACCCTGGTACCTAAACCTCTATCCTTGGGACCTTCAAATTAAAATTTTTCGTTAATAGCTACCTGTCCCATATAAACAATTCAGTATCAATAGTATTTAAAAAAAATTATGTTATTTGAACACTATATGCCACGTTTGACCCTGCTCCAAAGTCAGAACCTCTTTTCCAGAGACCATGAAGTTTACAATTTTGGTCGAGGATTTCCTGCTTAACATGACTATGCATTTAGTTTTTCGTATTTGGCAGTTTATGTCCCGCCCTTAAGACCCTGGGAATGCTGGAGTCCTGAAAATTACAATTTGCAATTTATGGTCCCTTATCCCAAAGATTTTTTTTACATCCTTCAAGAATCTTTCACTCATATTGAGACATCACCAGTTTTAGGTGAAGTGCTATAAATTTCGACCTATGCTCAGGGTCGTGACAGTGAGGGTTCTTTAACTTACGCCTGTCGCGACACGTGGGCTTCGTTTTTAAGGTCATATCCGAAGGACCCGTGATTCTCACTTTTAAATGCCGAACATTTGACGAAAGAGCAATCACTATTGTTAAGAAATACTTGTACTTGATTGACACCCGTGAACTGATTTTTATAGATATTCGATGTTTGTCACTTCCATAGAAAACTGACCTAACAATTTTTTGCTGTAAAGATTCTGAAGTTGTACTGTAATATTCTGGAAACTTCACTTTTAGTATAAATACACTATGAATATTGTGATATGAAGCATTCGTAAAACAAGCACTTAAGCACTGTAAATAGCACTGGGAATTAGACATTAGATTTGGAATCATTAAGTTAATTAAACCTGGCTGAGGACCACAGAACTACAGGAATTGCTTTGATTGGAATTGACAACCGACGTTTGACAGTTTTGTATGTGAATTCAGCCCGGCATTCAAACCCGCGGCAGACACTATTATTGTATACCTATCGTAACTTAGTGCATGCATTTTGTTATTGTTATATTTTTCTTTCAATAATTGTAAATAAATTTGGTTAATATTGGAATTGACTTTGTGATTGAATTCTTCTGAGTTATTAAAGAGACCCTGACTAATAACGTTTTATATGTGTACGTCTCAGGTTTGACGCGGCCATAGATCGAGCGGGACTCGAATCCATGACCCCCCGGCTACGAATCAAACACTCTACTCTTGTCCCAAAGATGCTTCATACCAAATTTGGAAAGAATAAAAAGTTAAAAATGTTCAATTGGTAACGCATGACAGATGACGCACAACACACAAACGGACGCAGGCCCCCAGAGTGAATCGGTTGACGTAAAGGCCAGCTAAATCAGTTTTTTCTGCAGTTAGATACCCGCTCCGTCACAACAGGACACCGATTCCATCATTTTGAAAACCGTACCATTGCAGCAGGCGTGAGTATTTGGATTATACGTCGTATTCATATTCAATGCAGTTCCGCAGTTCTCCAAACCATGGCCAATATTCCATATTGAAGTAACTGGAATAAACAGTTGAACAACGTGCATCAGAGTTATCGCTCTTACTATATTGGTGAACATAGGATTTGTCTCTTGGGGATTATTGGATAGCAAATCAAATTAATCAAAATCAAATTAAGAAATGTTTATATGGAATTGAGATTTCCAAAGTTTTTCATAGCAAATCTAAAATTCTTAGTAAATGGGCATTATATGATAACATTTTTGACAAGTAGTTTGTTGAAAAACCTATTTAACATGGTATAAAGTTATATTTTTTTTTATGATCTTTCATTTACGTGTATTATCATTATTATATTATCATCATTATGCTATTATTGAAAACTGAAATGCTAATTGCATAAGGTGCACAGTATGAATGTAGGGTGAATGAGTATGTTGTATGCATATGTATGAAAAATACAAAAATAAAGAATTAAAAAAAAAAAGAAAAAAAAAAAAGAGATTTCCATTGAAATAACAGCTAAAATAGTCATTTTACACATTAATCTTGAAAATGTTCGAGACTTCTTCCTCCGGTCGAATTGCCTCTGTCGTAATATTGTGTTAAACAAGTGTCAGCTTTAGTGCCTTGCAAAATTGTATTCTCTTGTCAAACAAAATCAAACGCAAAATTGCTAATCAAATTTGCAAATGAGTACCTAATATTTCCGAATAGAAATTAAAAGTCCTCTCTCTTTTCTCTATTTAGATACATCACTTTTACATCTAATTTCTGGGACTGACAGATTTATGTAACCCAGAAGTTTGAGTTCTACTAATGTGTTAGCTGCACTATTCCTTGAAAGTCACTATTATATATGTCACTATAGTTATGAAGGGCAGACAACTCTCTCTTGTCATTGTGCTGAAATTTGTCTCAGAGAGAGAGAGAGAGAGAGAGATGCCCATTTTAGTATTACGTAACAGGGAAAATCATTACCGTTTACGGTTGTTTCTTGGTCAAAATGCCTATATCATGTATATCATAAGCACTGCCTGATTATCAGCGGTCAACCTTACTTAATTTTAAAAAGGTATTGAAAAAGAGACGAAAAAATTCTTTGGATACCTTCGATCAAAAGATACATACAAAATTGTGGAAATACATTGTTTTTGTTCCACTTTCAATACAGGCTTTTTTTTATTCATTTATTTATTTAAAAAAAAAGGAAGCACAAATGTGGAAACAATAAACACATCAAAAGGAAACAAACGAGTAGAGATCACCATGTGATACACTGAATAAGGAAAAAATTCAAGATTGCTTAGGACCGTGGCTGACACCTACATGTACGTAAAACTAGTTCATCTCACACAGGTCAAGATCAGTTCCATATACAATCTCCTGTGTAATAATTAGAACAAAATATGACAATGAACGCATGACGAGGAAACATAGACGTGTAGATTCCAATTGTATATTTCCTCATGTATTTCGAAATTGTCTTAATGCTATTTTTCCTGTTTTATGAAGAATGGAATAGCTTCAGTAGAATAATCAGTTAATTAGCTTTGACAAATCCAGAGTACAATCAGATTATTTGTTGTTGTTTTTTTTAATTTTGTTTTGTTCATCCGTTATGCGTTATTGTTAAAACATTTAGATTTTAAATGCAAAAATTCTCGCCTAACAGTCTGTCCTACTATCAAATTACTGTTTTTTAGCAGACCTAAAATCTGCATACATTTTCAATACATCTATTTTGTACTCAATATAAAGAATGTAGAAGAGAAATAAGGGTAGCAAATAAACGGATGCTCATACCACATCTATTAGGAGATTCAAAACTTCCATAATAAGGCTTAAGTTATTTTTGTTGATTTTGTGAATCAATCCACTTCGAAAAAATGATACTTAAGACACGAACACTTTCCCTTCATCAATAACTGCAATATCAACTGATACAATCAGAAGCCATTTGTAGTCAATATAGTTGCGAATACTAGTATCACATGATAAAAATTTAATTCATTTTCATTTCAGATTTAAAAAAAAATTAATCATCGTATATTTCTATTTTTACTAATTCCACAGCATCTAACAAAGTCACGCAATTAACACGCTTTTTAATGTGAGATGATTAAGAGAAGGGTCAATCAAGCTCAATAACAGACCACTAAAGAGCAGTGTTTCTGTGTGTCTCCGTCATACCTGTTACAATGAGGAGCGAACGCAGGAAAGACATCTGTATTGCCATGCTGCTTCATGTGGAATGGTGTCAGATAAACAATTACAATTATACTATATCATGAAGATTATCTAATCAAGTAAACTGAAAACTTTTATACCCCCAAAGATATTCTGAATTAATCTAGTAGATGTAGGTAGGAAAATTTTCAGTATTTTCCTATGACGGTATTCCATTTTTGCTATTATTACAATTTCTATCCAGGTTGTGTCCTTTTTTTGTTTCTTGGTTTTTTGTTTTTTTTTGTTGGTTTTTTTGTTTGTTTGGGTTTTTAGGTATGACGAGATTCTGTGTTACATGATATTAAAGGATTTCCTTGCTTTGGAATCTTGCTGCCTTTAGACTGAGAGGGAAATACTGTTGACACGGTAATGAGACTTGTATATATGATTAACTTAAACAGCGGGAAATGTTCACTTGTATAAAACAAGATGGGAATTCATTTTTTTCATTTCTCATAACTATACCCAATGCGTGTATATTGTGGAAGTACAGCACATAGATTTCTCCTTTACATAAATATGAATTGGCGTGTAATTACATCTCTTCCATGGGATTTACATGTTGGGCACTTCATACTGTTATACATCTAACAAAAGACGACTCTCGTTTTTTAAGTGAGATCTGACATTGTTTGCTATATTGAGCAAACGACGCTCGAAAACTATTGACCTTTAAACTCTTCAGATCAGTGCACCAGTTTAAACTCTGTCACTGGGTCAATGGCTGTCTGACATGTTTCATACTAAATGAGAGGTACTTGTAAAATGCGATGCGAAACGAAACGAAACCTACTGAAATGAGACTGACTGAAACCAAAGAAATGGAAACGAAATCTCACGAAACAGAATAAAACGAAACGAAACAGATTGTATAAACGAATGCTTTAGTTATGGTAATAAAAAATGGTAATATGGGCAAACATCTCAGGTCCGTGTGAAAATTAACACATATAAGTGCAGTTCGCCTCCCCTTTGATGTGGTGTCACAGCAGGTGTGGCACGGATAAAGATGCTCGAAGATCGTAAGCCCCGAGCATAGGCCCAAATTGTGCAGCCCTTCACCGGCATTGATGAGATTTCCGTGTGTGTGAAAGATTCTTGAGCAGAACAATAAACAAAATACAACCAACCAACCAACAAGATAGACAATAAACTGGCGCAAATGTTCATAAATATAAAGCGTTATTTTTAGACTTACTGCCTATCAAAAACACCGTAATTACTTATTATATCTTTCCGAATTGTATTCGTATAATATGGTATTATCTAATTCTTTTTCCATGATAGAAAATACTCGCGCATCAGCAGCGAGAGATAAAACACGCCCTCTTGCTTTCTTCTTTCTCAGACCTGAGATACCATGTCAAAGGGGAAGGTGAATTTTACTTTTCACAGGGGCCTGAGATGTTCGCCCATATTGCCATTTTTTATCATTACAATTATAGAGTTTGGTTATACAATCTGTTTCGTTTCCTTTCGTTCTGTTTCGTAAGATTTCGTTTTGATTTCGTTTCGTGGAGGTACCTCCAGTTGAAACCGTTCTTTGCACACTGATTTTCACTACGTATTACTCCGTTTGCCTGATCAAGATATAGGGCTCTCGGCGAGTATGACCGGTCGACAGGCTATGCTTACTCCTCCTAGGCACCTATTTCCATTTTTGGTATGTCCAGGGGTCTCGTGTTTGCCCTACTCTTATTTTTGTATTCTTGTAGGA
Organism: Ostrea denselamellosa; assembly: GCA_024699665.1. Lineage (NCBI taxonomy): Eukaryota > Metazoa > Mollusca > Bivalvia > Ostreida > Ostreidae > Ostrea > Ostrea denselamellosa. The sequence continues at coordinate 3,392,259 of JAMZEH010000014.1, forward strand.
GTTATGAGATTGATCGTTGTTCGTAATCGTCGTCTTTTCATTGGCAATCAGAAATTTAGATTACACGAATGTTTGTCTTGTGTGCAGAACTGAATTTGCGGTTTATGCTTAATAGACATCGGGAATAAGCTGTGACTAAGCCTGTGGGAATACAAACTAGGAATTAACAATTATCACAAATGATAATGTCATTTTATCAACAAGCAACACATATTGGAAGAAAATGCTATTTAGAATATCACAGTTATAAGCTACATTGCTCTCGCTTCTTATAACCTTATTTCACTTAGCAAGCAAATGGATCTAAAGTTCAAGACGCATCAAAATACAGTTGATATCCTTCGTGAGTATACTAGAAGTCTGGTTATGATATATGTCAGAAATTGGTGTAACATGGTTAGAAGGTTGAAATCAATGGCAATCTTCAAATTCTTTATGGACTGGTTGATTCAATTGATATATTTCAAAATAATTCCTTTTATCTTTAATTGGAATGTTTTTTAAATTAGTTACTGAATGGCTAAATTTTTAATGACTCTTGGTTGAATGCCTACTTAATAAAAGGTGACATTTGGTTGAACAGTGCACTTTCTTGAAGAAGCATATAAAAGACACCCCCCCCCCCCCCCCCCAGATATATCATAACAATCAAATGAGAAGATAACGAACTGTGATCGATTTCATAAATCCTGTATAGAATACAAATTAGAGAGTTGGGCAAACAACGATCCCTGGATATACCAGAGGTGGAAAATCAGGTGTCTAGGAGGAGTAAGCATACCATGTTGACCGGCCACACACGTCGTGAACCTTATATCTTGATAAAGTAAATAGAGTAATCCGTAGTCAGAATCCGTGTGCCAAGAACAGCCCAACAATTCGTACATCTGACATTTGATCCAATGGAAGGTTGTATAGACAAACTAGATCATTATAACGACCATAGAATTTGCAAAATGCTGACTTTAAACGAGATTGTTGAAACCCCTGTGACATCTACTTGTATGTTTGTAGCCTGTCTCGATTTAAAAACTGATGATCATACGCAGAACAAGCTCTTGTTTATCTAATGAGTTGAGAAGTATAAACATCATATGCAGGTGATAATGGAATATTGCTACATAAAATTGGGATGTTGACGATGGAAAGGCTGAAATAATCCCGTTTGTCATAAAGTTGAGTTGTTAGTTTGTCCTTAATGTCTACAGTTGTGTTTTCAATGAAATATCGACGTACGAAGCAAATGTGGAGAACTCTGTTTTGTCTTTTATTTTGAGTTCACTGGGATATAATGAATCGACATATGAATGAAAATAATAATTTATAATGATTAGCCTAACAACCCCCATAAACATCAGGATGGATTACATATATATTGGTAGAAGCGCCCGAGTGAATCTCCAAATTTCATCTGAGTAACAACCTGTGAATTTTCATTATTACATTCAAACTTATCCACCATCGGCAAGACATTTAATAATTCAAGTGTATCCACTGTTATTTTATCTACCATGAGTAAGACCCTCGGTAATTCAGGTGCATCCACTGTTATTTTATCTACCATGAGTAAGACCCTCAGTAATTCATGTGCATCCACTGTTATTTTATCCACCATGAGTAAGACCCTCGGTAATTCAGGTGCATCCACTGTTATTTTATCTACCATGAGTAAGACCCTCAGTAATTCAGGTGCATCCACTGTTATTTTATCTACCATGAGTAAGACCCTCGGTAATTCAGGTGCATCCACTGTTATTTTATCCACCATGAGTAAGACCCTCGGTAATTCAGGTGCATCCACTGTTATTTTATCTACCATGAGCAAGACCCTCGGTAATTCAGGTGCATCCACTGTTATTTTATCTACCATGAGTAAGACCCTCGGTAATTCAGGTGCATCCACTATTAGCTTATTAACAAGCAGTAAAACATTCTGTAATTCAAGTTCCCCTGCAAATCTAAAACGTCAAAGTTTCTTCACGACAGGCCTTGGCACGTTAAAGAACCCTCACTTCTAAGACCGTAAGCGCTAAACATAGGTCTAAAAACAATCAAACAAACATGTTCCCCTGCAGAAGCAAAGGATAACATTTATACAATCTTCATTCTGTGGCGTAAGTAAAAGTGATGACAATTTATACGATTTTCACTCTGAGGTGTAGGTCAAGTTATAATTATATATACAATTTTCATTCAGTGTCCTGTCAAAAACTTCACAACCTGTTATACATTGATCACTGGGAATTCATTTATTAATCATCTCACTGAACCTAGTTTCTGTACCAAAACCTTTGAAAATTTGGCCTGTAAATCTCCTAACGTTGTCAACGCAATCAGTGGACTAATTTATGTCGGGGAAACTAAGGGTTCAATATCGGAACACAGGTTTCAAATCATAAATGGTAGTAATCATTTTCTCTATTAACATTTTTCTCCCCAGATCATTCCATTTTGTCCATGGGGGTCAGATTTCTAGAAGAAAAAAATTACCATCATAAAACAACCAACTTTAAGGTAGCTCATTACATTCAATTTTTATTTAATGGCTCGTTAAAGCATCTCCTATGAAGCGATTTCACTATTGAAAGAGTGATGCAAGCTCTCAATTTTTCTATACGGATTTTTTTGTGATTTATTCCGAAATCATAAAAAGGGTGTTTTGTTCGCAAATAAGAATTTTTTAAATTCGCTTTGATTTAATACATGATATAAATATCTAATAAAGCCTGCGAGTCGAAGATGCTTAAAATTTTCAAATAAAAATATTTATGAAAATTTCCACGGTTTTTTGTTGGTATTATTTAAATCTACGACGACTAAACTCTGCAAGAAAAATGCCATTTAGAAATAAGATTTTTTTAATAAAATACATTTGTACGATGTATCTTTTTGATAACTGACTTTTTTTTGTTGTTGTTGCAGATTTTAGCCGTACATTTGAAAAGTATTATCAAATGACGTTTTCAATTATCATAGATATTTTTATTTAAAAAATTACAACGTCTATCTGAGTCCTTTAGGCATGTTTTATTAGATATTCATATCAAGCATCAATTCACAGTGAAATCCGGACCATATAATCTCTTATTCGCAAACAAAACATTTTTTTTTTATTTTCCTGAAAAAAAATCACAAAAAAATTCATATTAAATACATGAGAATTTGTGTCACTCTTTCGATGGCGAGAGCATGGTTCACACGATGTGCTTAAACGAGCAACAAGATAAAAATTTCATTTTTCATCATATTTAAAAACGTCTGTTTACAAGTAGCAAGTATCGTAAATAAAATAAGGAAATCAACACACCAGTAAAGAAAGGTAACTCTTCAAGATATAAATGCTAAAAGCAGCTTACCATTGAGAGTTATCTCGTTGTTGCCTTCTCAAATTCTCAGCACCCTTTGCTTGTCGTAAAAGGCGACTACATAGGAAGGTTTTTCGCATAAGACCACAAAAACCGAGGTCCCGTGTCACAGCAGGTGTGGCACGATAAAGATCCCTCCCTGCTCAAAAGCCGTAAGCACCGAGCATTGGCCTAAATTTTGCAGTCCTTCACCGGCAATGGTGACGTCTCCATATAAAGAGGGACGTTAAACAAGATACGATGGTAAGTATTTAATTCAGTACTCATTAGAAATTGATAGAGTTTGAATAATTATTGGATCCACTCTCTGCAAAAGCTATATGCTTGGCAAGAGGGTTCTGAATATTTCAATTTATCGTTAGAAGAAATTATATTGTAACATACACGTGAAATAATTGATGGATTAACACAAACTGCTACTACATGTACACTACTGTACTACTCCAAAACAACAACAGCAGAACTATCATAAAACAACAACTTCAAAACAACACCAACAACTGCAACTACAAAACTACTACAAAACAATAACTTCAAAACAACACCGACAACAGTGAAATAACAGCAGTAACTATAAACCAATTACTAGTACAAACAACAACTACTACAAAATAACAACTACTACAAAATAACAACTACTACAAAATAATAACTACTACAAAATAACAACTACTACAAAATAACAACTACTACAAAATAACAACTACTACAAAATAACAACTACTACAAAATAACAACTACAAAATAACAACTACTACAAAATAACAACTACTACAAAATAACAACTACTGCAAAATAACAACTACTACAAAATAACAACTACTACAAAACAACAACTACTACAAAATAACAACTACTACAAAATAACAACTACTACAAAATAACAACTACTACTTCAACTAGTAAACAACTTCTACATCACTATTACAGTTAGACAACAACAACAACTACTACTACAACTATAGAACAAAAACTACATCTATACAACAATAACTACTACAAAAACAGCTACGGGAATTACAACAAGGAAGTATCATTCTTGATGTCATGTAAAAACCATCTCTACGACGGTATGGTTCAGAGTAAAATTAAAACGAACTCAAATTTAAAAACAAACACATAAACAAAATAAAAAAAAAACAAACAAAAAACAAACAAACAAAACAAATCAGTTTTTGTCATACAGGGTACACAATAAATGTCAGATACTGTGTTTGAAGCTTTGAGTTTTCAAGATGTTACTTTGTTTAAAAGACATATGTAAATTATTTACTTCATAGATACGGTACTAATCAATTAGATTTATTTCTTTTTAAATATGGCAAAAGGAAATTAATTTTTATAGATCTCGAAACAAGGAAACAGGAACGGTACCCTGGATTTTCCGTGGTCAATTAGTTACTATATTAGACCATACAGGCAGTAAAATGTGGAATGTTGTCCTATGTATTGTTGTACAGGATATATATATATGTCTGAATACATGTAGTCTGGAAAAAATGCGTGGGTATCTACAAACTTCCTTGTAAATTGTTTGCATACGTACCCCTATAACCGAATGACACAGATACATTACCGGATGTTCTCTCGATCGCTTTGATTTTTGAACATCCAGAACTTTTGATATTTTTACAAGCAAATATCTTAAAATTTGTATTTTGTAGCTGATTTCTAAGATTGATGGAAGAAAACAACTTTTTAGTATTTAGCTATACCATATTATATCATTTTGAAAATCTTTATCAACGACATAATAACAAATTAAAATTGGTAAAATGTTTAAGATGGTATCTATGAATGATCTTGAGGGACAGCTATTTCTACTGGTTACATTGACCTGGAACTCTTATTTTCATGTAGGAAATAGTCCATTTGTTGTTACGTAAATCACACTGATAGTTTTGGGGATATTTCCGACAAAATAGAAACTCTAATAAAGTGGGGTTTTTTTTTTGTTTTTTGGTTTTTTTTTTGTTTTTTTTTTACAAATTATAGGATAAGAAAACAGCGTGTAAGTTTTGTTACTCATAATGAATTTCTCTAAAGAGGTATACTACATCGTTATAATGGCCGACTTCCTTTTAAAACATGAATGAAATTTAAATATCTGCAATTTTTATATATTTCCTTTTAAATTTTTTAAAATTTACTGAGTTATTTTTGGAATTCAGTATTTCTGCATGTGATAAAATACTTCGTTATACGATTCTAAATGACCATTAAATAAGGGCCGTATTAGGCGTTAGCAGCTGTCTGACGTGTTTCATACCAATTGTGGGGGCCTCCGTGGCCGAGTGGTTAGAGCATCGGGCTCAAAATCACAAAGCCTCTCACCTCTGTCGGCGCGCGTTCGAATCTCGGCTGCGGCGTTATGTGAGCAAGTTTGCCAGTTTACTTGCGGAAGGTCGGTGGTCTCCTCCCAGATACATTGTATCTGGGTTCTCTCCTCCACCAACAAAAACTGGACGCCACCAGATAACTGAAAAATTGTTGAGTGTGGCGGAAAGCAATAAATAATCAATCAATCAATCAATCATACCAATTGTTGGACTGTTCTTTACAAACTGATTTTATCTTCGGATTACTCCGTTTACCTGACGAAAATACAGGGCTCATGGCGGGTGTGACCGGTCGACAGGGCATGCTTACTCCTCCTAGACACCCGATCCTGGTATGTCCTTGTTTGTCCTATTTTTTATTGAGATTGGTCACTGTTCGTTATCTTTTCCTTTCCACCAAGTGGTGTAGAACAACATTAGAAACTGAGAGTACGAAATAATTAATATGAAATAAATCAGCATATATGTAACACGTTCTAGGATTGTCACCCAAATCAAAGGTGGAAAATCGACGCCCTTCATTCCTTTACTTCTGAAGACAATCAACGATATCGCAGAATACGCCAACGTCAAGCTTCATAACTGCCATTATATTAATGACTCTCTCTTGAGAGATGAGAAGTTTAACTTTCAAAATAAAATTTTTATGGAAAAAATAAATTTCTAAAGGGAAAAATAAATTTAATTATGGGTAAAATAAAGTTTTTACGGGAAAATTATTTTCTAATGCGAAAAATAAATTTCCCATAAAATCTTTAAGCTGCGGGATTTATCTATAGGGTATAATATCTCCTTTAAAAAATCTCTTGATAAATGTAATATAGTATGTCTATTTCGACATCTGGAAATTCCTACAGAAATGTAAATGAAAATAAATTTTAAAAATTAAATTTGATTTTTGAAAATGTATGAGGGTATGAACTGCAACGCTTCATGCTGGCCAATGCGCTTCATGAAGAATACCTACGTGAAGCGTCGCAGTTCATATATTCATGTATTCAAATTACTGTAATGCAAGTATTTGATTGGGGATTGAAGTTATCGTTAATTTTAGCGTTTGATTTGTATAATCTCTAGATAGATAAATCAAGCGTATATAAAATTTAATAAGCATTATAGTTGTCAATTTTACTGCGTTTGTTTCGGGCACAATTTATTTCATTTCTATCACTATTCGCTCATGAAATACAAAAAGAGTGTACAGTGTTTTGTGAATTCAAGACTATTTTTGCGGATTCACACAACTAGAAATATATTTAAGAGGTCATGAGATGATAAGGGGAGTCAAATTTAGACAAGTAAAAACTCCAGACATATATGCCTTGTGAAATCGTTTACCTTCTGCGTATAATTGTCTCTACTAACAAATTTTGCTCACTAAAAGACATCTTAAAGAATGACTTCACAATGAACTCTTCATCCTGTAATGCATATCACCAGTACCGTCCGATCTGATAAAAAGTAATAATAATAATAATAAAATAGAATGATATCTTCATATCTTCCTCGGGCTGATACTTTGTTGCTTTTTTGTATCCTTTGTGCGCCGACTAACTTTAAATGTTGTGTGCGTGTTTTTACGAGGTGACGTAGTCAACCACGGATAGTCAACGTGCAATGCAAGGTATCCGATTTACCAATTGTTAGGTCACTTATTGCGATTGGTCTTCGTCTGTTGTCATGCGTCGTCCATTGTCCGTCGGCCATCGTCCGTCGTGCGTTAACAATTGAACATTTTTAATCTCTTCTTGATAACTACCATTCCAATTCTTTTCAAATTTTGTATGAAGCATCTTTGGGACAAGGTGGACATAACATGTAAATTTCAAGATTCCTGTCCCCCTGGGGACTTGGGGGTGGGATCAAAAGTGACCAATTTTCAAAAATCTTCTTCCCTAGAACTGCACAATTGTAAGAAAAACTAAATGCATAGTAATGTAGAGTAGGAAGGCTTCTACCAAAATGATAAATTTCATGATCCCCGGAGTAGAGGTTCTGACCTCAGGGAGGGACCAGTCTTGGTATATCGTTTTTATGTGTAAAACATTTTTAAAAAACATCTTCTTTAATGCTGTTTTGATACCAAGTTGAAAATAAATGGATATTTGGATACTGAACAGGTAGCTTTTACCAATGTTTTAAGTTTCATGATCCCAGGGTTAGGGATATTTATATGAGGGTGGGACCAAAATGGTCAGTGATTGAATATTGTGTTAAGAACTGAACAGTTTGAACTTCTTTGTGATGACACCAGTCGCGGTAGCTCAGTGGTTAGAGCGTTCTCTTCGTAACTGGGAGGTCGTGAGTTCGAGCCCCGCTCGAGCCATAGCCGCGTCAAACCTAAGACGAAAAATAGGTAGTGATTGCTCCTTTGCCAAACGCTCGGCATTTAGAAGTGAGAATCACGTGTCTTTCGGATATGACCTTAAAAACGGAGGTCCCGTGTCACGATAGGCGTTGGCACAATAAAGAACCCTCACTGCTACGGCCCTGAGCGCTAAGCATAGGTCTAAATTTGTGGTACTTCACCTACAGCTGGTGACGTCTCAATATGAGTGAAAAATTCTTGACGGGACGTATAACAAACAAACAAACAATCAATCAATCTTTGTGATAACAACCATTCCAATTATTTTCATATTTGCTTTGAAACATCTTTGGGACAATTTAGACATAAAATGTAAATTTCAGGACTCCTGCCCCTTAGGAAATGAGGCCAAAAAGTAACCATTTTTCAAAACTTTTCTTCTTTAGAACTGCACAATTATATGAAAAACTAAATGCATAGTAATGTAGAGTAAGAATGTCTCTACCAAAATGGTAAATTTCATGATCCCCGGAGTAGAGGTTATGACCTCAGGGCAGGACCAAACTTGAATATAGTCTTCAAGGGTAAAACACAGGCACTTGGGGCATGGATCATGATCATCCATACCACTCCCATTATCATTTTTTTTTCTGATCTGAAATAGACATACTAATTTTTTTTTCCTACTTATATTTTGTAAATATTCGTTAAAGATCATCCAAATATGTTATTTTTCGTCTCTGTCACGTATTGATAAAAATTTTGTTATCAGTGATTATAAGAAGAGAAGGCATGCAACTCTTTTCACGTCGTCTGCATCACTTTGATTCAAACTTCGTCTGATTTTTCACTCACAAGTCAAAACTTGTTCATTTTATCAGTTTTCTTTAGAACATTCCGATTTCTGATTTGCTTACTTTTATCCATGAGTGTAAACATAGAGTTCAAGGAAAGATTTAATAATTTCTTTCAAAAACATGTGTTTTTTTAACTAAGGGGAAAACCTCAGCTTGTCAACCTTGCTTTATAGTTATTCTATATAAAAAATAAATGAAATCAGTTACATTATATATACAACATAGTAATTCATCCGATAGCTAGGAAACTACACGTGTGGGTGTCTACTGTATATATATCTGGAAGAGAATTCTGGGAAGAAATGCTGATCTCGATTTCGGTTTCTCTATTATGTAATGACATTGATTAATATTGTTCAAAGTGACGTCATGATAAGCTTGCTATTACTATTACTTTTTTAAGTATACAGCTTTAAAAAGGCCCCCAAAAGGGTTCAAACTGATGACAGATCAAAATGGGTCACTTGGAAAAATACTGGTCTTATAGAAAGTAGATTTTAAAAGAAATTGAATAATACTATTTTGTACATTCGAACGTTCTGTAGATTTTTTTAAAAAACAATTTATGTTATTGTAGTAAGATAGTGGGGCAAATGTTGTAGAATGAAACACTTGTTCCGTTTGTGGTGTGTATACTTGGTAGTGTTTTTAATGCATATAAGTAAGAATTACTATCGCATGCTCAAGATAAATCTATAAGTGTGTGCAGGTATTGATTACTAGGGGAAATGTGGATCAAAGATATGAATGAATTCAAGAGACATCATTTACAACAGGTGAAAAATTCAAGAGATGGAAAATTGATATGGTTTGCAAGAGTTGAACAAATTAAGGGATGAAAAATTAATCAAAATGAGTAGTAGGATTTGATTAATTCAGGAGTTGGCATGATTTCTGACTTGCAAGAGATGAACAAATGCTAGTTGACTTGATGTGCATTAAGAGAATAACAATTCATGAGATGACGGTTTGAAAGTTAAAGAGTAATTGAAGACTTGAAAGAGATGATACATGAAATTCTTAAAACATTTTGAATAGTATTTGTTTTGAAAACATGTAATTGGTTTTTATTGCAGTTGACCAGCATTCGCCGTCGTGCGTCGTCTTTCTTGTCTACCATTCCAATTATTTTCAAATTTGGTTTGAGGCAGCTTATGAACAAGGACATACATTGTAAAATAGATAGAAGAACAAGGCGAAAAAAAAACCCGCCTACGAGTTGGTGGTGGATATGTATGAAAGACAAAATTAAAACCACCCTAAAACAATTCTTTATTTAGTTTAAAAGTGTATATATTTACTATGTGTTGTAAATGAAATACGAGCAATTAAATTATGTGAAAATAAAATTGTTAAATCTGACCATTTTATAATCGAATTTGGTAACATTACAACGTGCGTGAGTCGACTCTCCATTTTGTTGTAATCAAATACATATAGAAAAGCTAAAAACGCAGATTTTTCAGTCATTGAAAAAGATGGAGCAATGACTCACTATAGATGAAAAAATGTAAAAATCTTTTAAATCCCTACGACAATTGTAAGCAAGCTGATGATTGGCTTATACAGCTGGACACAAAGGTGGTTTTTTTTTAAGTGGAGCATTTTGGCAAGAGGTTCGATACCACTAATATCTTTTATTTTCATGATTTTTTGCATGCGAATATATTCTATTTTATCACAATTTTTTATATATTGTCAAACAATAATAATGTTAAATATCAGTTTACCACACGAAAAAAAAAAGAAAGAAAATAAATTTCTAGTATTTATTTGGGTGAATAAGCATTTTTCTCACCCACAATCAATGAATCAGCAACAGGACCTAAAGCTGTGCCCACAACAAACCAAGACTCTGACCTCTACATATTGAATAGATCAATTAACCCCATATATATATATATATATATATATATATATATATATATATATATATATATATATACACACACACACACACGAAAAACTAAATTGAAAACATCAAAAAATGTTTTGTCTAATCCCATAATTTCAATTTGAAATGTTTTCGTCAGTTTTGAAAGAAAACTCGAAGGTTCTTGTTCGTTAATGGCCTAAAGATTCTGAACCGTTTGAGACATACTGAAATATCAAAATATTTCATCAATGTTTGCACAGAAGCTGTGGGTGTGTTTTTCATGTATCTTGTGATCAGAAAGTAGCCCCCACCCTCTCAACACAAATTACCCTAATTCAAAGTGACATTTATAGTTTCCCTTTCCTTTCATAAACAGAGTATCTCGATAAGATGTGAAAAACAACATATTCTACCACACAACATAACTTATTTTCCTTTACGATGATAAACAAATTCGTCATAGTCATTCTTATCACCTAATTGTCTGCAGTCTATCGCTCCATCCTCATTCCTGGTCACAAATAAACGCGCATTAATAACGGAATACAGAACGAAACTTGTTGTAACTAACCACTTCAAACAAACATCTTTTGCGTAAACAAGATCCGACATTTTACAGTAGTACATATCACACCCTATCTCCCCTCTCCTTGTTGTACTCAAAGCACAGAGTGGATAAGGATTGTAAATTATCCCGTGTCTTTCAAACCAAAATATATTCACATGAAAATAACTTCACCAGTTAACAGAATTGTGTTCAAAAACTCTCCATCTCAAATGATAACATACCTGTGACAAACGTAGATGGATCAAAGAAAGACAGACTGATAAAAAAAACCACATGGTTTTGTCCAATTTTCTTCCCTGATATCCTTTCTTGATCTGGTGTAACCACACACAAAGGGACACAGTGTCAGTTACAATCAAACAATAATCCCGAGAGATTTCTTTTTTTGTCTCTCCAATCAAACCCATATTTCTTTACTTAAAATCACTCTTTTCACAGTGGAAAAAATAAATATTTAATAGATTTCACTCTTATCACAGTGGTAAAATAAATTTCCGACGGTTTGGATTTATGATTTCCATAAGTTACATTAATTTAGTTTTTAGTTATCAATTTAGTTATACAAATATTTATTCTAAAAAAAATTCTCTGGTGAAACCAAAGTAGCTTAGATTTCTTTTTAACATTTTGAAGATTATGTAATATATTAATTCCAGTTAAAATGCACACCTCAGGGAGGGAATGTCTCCCAATCCTCTCTGGGCTCACTTCTAAAGATGCAGTTGAAATGCACGATAAAAAAAATTTCCACTCTTGCTTGATTTTCAAAATTATTGAAATCTTGGGTAGCATCCATATTGGAAGAAGGGGGAGCACACACACACACACACACTCTCTCTCTCTCTCTCTCTCTCTCTCTCTCTCTCTCTCTCTCTCTCTCCACTCCGATTTCAAAGTCTATGGCATATTTTACAAAAATCAATTTATATTTTATTTTGGATTTGTTTATTTAAGTTCCCTCAAGGATTGAGACGTCACCAGCTGTTGTTGAAGTACCACAAAGTGAAGATAACGAACAGTGATCAACCTCATAACTCCTATAAAGAACACAAAGTAAGAGTAGGGTAAAACAAGGACCCTCGGGCACATCAAAGGAGGAATCGGGTGCCTAGGAGGAGTAATTCCCTGTAGACAGGTCACATCCGCCTCGAGCCCAGTATCTATCTATCGATCGATCGATCTATCGATCGTTATCCTAAAGATTGTAACCATCTGCGTCTGTTCCCCCAGCTGATACTGTATCGTACGAGGATGTTGCATCCTACCGGTTGTTAGAAATAACAAAGTTCCGCCTTTATTCTGTGTAATTTTATAGATCCTCCAATGTGACAAGCATAGGAATTTTATGAAAGTTGTCTTGAAGAATATGATTTTTCTTACGTGAACAGATATTCATTTCTCCCTCACTATCGTGCAATGAGTGTACATTAACATTTATCAAAGAGAAAGTCAATCTGAACAAAAATATTGCATTTTTAAAAAAATAACTTCTGCGTTTTTCAGTTTGACGAATAAACACATCACGTTTTCCACTTCTTAACATTTAGTTAATCTTTCAGTAAAGTACATGTAACTATTGATTATTTTATAAGATAAACAAAACAAAAATATGCTTTATTAATTGTCCGGAGAAATTAACTTGTCAAGTTTTTGTTATTATGAATATTCTGGAAGATATCTTAAAAATTTGCCACGAAAACCACAAATAATAGACAAACTTTGATCAGAAAAACTTTTCACTTATGTTTGTGTCAAGTTATGCAAGAAAGTACAAGGATGATTTACACAGGTCTTGTCAGTGATCACCTACTTGTTTGGTTTTAATATTCATACGTTACTTTTTTAAACAATAGTAATAAACCATGGTATTGATTATACAACTGTGTCGTGTTTTTCATCGAATATATCCATATTTACGAGGGACACTTTTTAAGTTCGTAGAGTAGGGTGGTCTTTTTAAAACCGCTTGAAATATCAAAAAATTATTTATCTAACACCTTCGAAATATGCCCCGTCTGCCTCAACACACATTCTACACCGATCTACCTATTTCCAGAACACCGCACAGAACTCCTCTTTAGGTATATGTTGCAGACACTGGTAGATTGCACTGCCAATACGACAACGGGATTCAAAACGGTGCCCTGTCACCATTCCCTGTAGTCTTGGGAACAACCAAAAGTCACAGGGGGAAAGTTTAGGGCTGTATGGGGGATGATCTAAGAAATCGAGCCCAGACTCTTTCAGATATTCCTGTACCGTACCAGATTTATGGGCCGGTGCGTAATTTGATGCCGCGGACACCGGTGCGCGGTCTGCGTTTCTGATAGAAATCAACAAGTTGAGTAAGAACACTTTCTCTGTAAAACTTTCTAGTGACAGAACTACCTTTCGGAACTGGAATTTAAAGGACTGGACCTTTCGAATAAAAGAATATCGCATACAACCTGCGATTTGATGTTCTGCAACGGCGCGCAATGACAGGTCTGTCGCCCTCACATGAAACCCAAACCCTTATTTTTAGCCTTAGAATCGGCTTGAAAATGACAGATCCAGATTTCATCACCTGTAACTATCTCTTCCAATAGACGTGGGTCACATTTATCATATTTTTTATAACTTGCGATGCAAGTCTAACCAGACTTTGTTTCTGCTCGTCAGTAAGCAAATGGGGCACCCAGCGCGCGCAGATCTTGCGTAGCCCAAGTCGTTCACATAAGATCCTCAAAACACTTGACGAATGAATGCCACTTAATTCTTTTATCGCTTGCACGGTATAACGCGCGTCTTCCTCAACGTTTTCACAGTAGCAACGTTCTTTTCCGTCAAAACGGAAACCAGCCTACCCACTCGAGGGTCATTTTCAATTGACTCCCGACCATTATTAAAACGACGTACCCACTTGCAAACTGTAACATATTTTAAAGCACCATTCCCATAAACCTTTTACAAATCAGCATGAATTTCCGTTGACGGAAACCCAAGGAGTGCTCGAATCTTACAATATACCCTCTGTTCAGAGATTTTGCCATCCATATTGAACGCTATATTTTACTATAGTGTACAAAACCACGTGTTGAAAATACCCAGCGCAGCGCGCACGTGGACCTCGTGCGCCGCATACCATGATACCGTTCGAGAGAGGAATGATTACGCAAGTTCTGTGTAAAAAAAATCGTGAAGCTTCATAATGGCGTTAAAAAGTTATAGGCTTACTCTACGAACTTAAAAAGTGTCCCTCGTACTCCTTTTGTTCTGTACCACTTGTGGACCTGACTTCCACCCATCCTGTTTATGTTTTTTTCATGATCATAAAGTTCATTTTTTATGCTATGACATTCATACAAAGGTTTCTGTGTAGGATTTGTTTATTTCATTGAAATAACAAGAGACCTATGGGCCACAACGCTCACCTAAGTCAGCTTGGGCTTGCTCTTGTTCAGCTGTTGTGTTTTTGTTTTTCAATGTTAATTCTAATGAAGACTTTTGCTTCCGTATTGTGACTCGACCTAGCCCCAAAGAGCTATGACATAATCAAACGTGAATTCACACAACATGGGTATGCCTCAATGTCAATGTGGCTTGTACGACCTTGCTATTCTGGAGAAGATTTTTCGTTGCTGTATATATGCATTTTCTTGACTCTGATCCATTCTTTGCAAGTTTAAGATGTATTCATTACTAAATAGGGGCCTCCGTGGCCGAGTGGTTAGAGCATCGGGCTCAAAATCACAAAGCCTCTCACCTCTGTCGGCGCGCGTTCGAATCTCGGCCGCAGCGTTATGTGAGCAAGTTTGCCAGTTTACTTGCGGAAGGTCGGTGGTCTCTTCCCAGGTACATTGTATCTGGGTTCAGCAAAAACTGGACGCCACCAGATAACTGAAAAATTGTTGAGTGTGGCGGAAAGCAATAAATAATCAATCAATCATTACTAAATATCTTTAGCTTTAAAGCTGTTGGGATTTGAAATGAAATATAATTCCATTTCAGTTCTGGATGTATTACTTGTATTATGATTTCGATGTCTTTAAAGTTGATCATTATTAACCTTGCAAGCATGTATAGTGTACATTTTAAAAGATTGTGTTCCGCATCAATTTATAGCAGTTCTATAGAACATAAACCAAATATCTTTGAAATGTTGATAGCTATGTTCAAACATAAGAAACAAATTTCATTTTTAAAGTTACACGAGGGTATGAATTGTAACGCTTCACGCTGGTATACGTTATCAATGCTTGATGAAAAGTATGGCAGTGTTGCAATTCATACCCTCATGTTTTGGTGTGTGTGTTTGTTTTGGTTTTTTTGTTAATAATGAACTTTATAGTTTATTTTCAATTTGTCGGAATTCCCAGCCGTTAAGATGGACTCACTACATTGCCAAAATTCATACTCGCTTTGTTTACATTTGCTAAGGAAACTTGAGGCAATGACTATCATTGCAATTTGTAAAGATATCAAAGACGAAAACATTGGAAATGTAAATATTTCAATATTGATATCATTCTGTCTTTGAAAACTATTTTATGTACACGAGTTACAGGAGGCTAATGCAAAGCACACCCAAAAAGAAATATTTAGTTTAAAAATGCAAACAGCAAAAATGCAATTAGCTATTCTGTATATGTAATTAAATGTATTCCACAGATGAGCTATTCTTTTTCCTTTGGCGATAAAAGAAACATAATGACATATCTACAGTTACTGAATTGAAAGAAAGTTACACAGGATGTTTTATGAAGATGACAAATTTATTTTAGCAGAGTCTGCAAATGATTTACAATTTGCTTTGAATGAATTTGATAGTTACTGTGAGCAATGGAAACTTGCTGTAAATATTAGCAAATTGGAAATTGTAATATTACTTAATTTAATTATCTTGTTAACTGTTTAATTACAACGGCAAGTTCCGTAATACACAGAAACATTCTGCAGAACAAGGGAGAAAAGCAATGTTTTCGATTTCTAATAATTTAAAAAAAGCATTCCTTTAATACAGAAACACAATGTTATATTTTTGATACATATGTCACCACTGTTTTATTGTACGGTTCAGAAATTTGGGGTTTTCACAAAGCTGTAAATATTGAATAAGTACATATAAGCTTTTGCGTAAAAAAATTACTTGGAAATAATTAATTTGTAATAATTTAGTTTACTGCGAACTTAGGAGAGTTCCTTTAGCAATCAAAATGAAACTTTGAAATTTTAAGTATTGGTTTAAATTAAAGCAATCAAACAATTGCGTTTTAAAAGCATGTTATGATGAAAGAATTCTATGTAATGATAGTTGGATTGTAAACATTCAAAGAGAACTAGAAAAATTAAGTTTATCTAACTTTGGAATGACTCAAATGTAAATATTAATACATAAAAGATAATCGAACAACTTGTGATGGATACCTATAAACAAAAACTTATAGAAGGCATTTTATGTTCACCAAAAGTTTTTTTTTTGTATCAGCATTTGGCTGATAACTTTTCTTTACAGTTTTACTTACGAAACTCATTGACTCTGTTTACAGTTTTACTTACGACACCCATTAACTCTGTTTACAGTTATACTTACGAAACTCATTGACTCTGTTTACAGTTTTATTTACGAAACCCATTAACTCTGTTTACAGTTTTATTTACGAAACCCATTGACTCTGTTTACAGTTATACTTACGAAACCCATTGACTCTGTTTACAGTTTTACTTACGAAACTCATTGACTCTGTTTACAGTTTTACTTACGAAACTCATTGACTCTGTTTACAGTTTTACTTACGAAACTCATTGACTCTGTTTACAGTTATACTTACGAAACCCATTGACTCTGTTTACAGTTATACTTACGAAACCCATTGACTCTGTTTACAGTTTTACTTACGAAACTCATTGACTCTGTTTACAGTTTTACTTACGAAACTCATTGACTCTGTTTACAGTTTTACTTACGAAACTCATTGACTCTGTTTACAGTTATACTTACGAAACCCATTGACTCTGTTTACAGTTTTACTTACGAAACTCATTGACTCTGTTTACAGTTTTACTTACGAAACTCATTGACTCTGTTTACAGTTATACTTACGAAGCTCATTGACTCTGTTTACAGTTATACTTACGAAGCTCATTGACTCTGTTTACAGTTATACTTACGAAACCCATTGACTCTGTTTACAGTTTTACTTACGAAACCCATTGACTCTGTTTACAAATCTTATAGTACTTGCTGTAGAACATCATCCCATAAATTGAATGTTGAAGTTGGAAGACATAATAATATCGTCAGAGAACAACGGTTATGTACTCTGTGTGATCTACATGATGTCGAGAACGAGTTCCACTTCATTTTAAAATATCCTATATATGATGATTTCAGAAAAATATATTAAGCACTTTTATCATACAAAACACAGTGTTTTTAAACTTATTAAATCACTTAGTGTCAAAAATACCAAAGAACTGACTAATTTTGGAAAATTTGTACAATATGCGACAAAACTAAGAAATACTCACATTACAATAATATGTGTGTAATACTGTAGTCTACTCACTTTCCACAATGTTGTTTTTTGTTATATTTATAAAGATAATTGTATATGTATATCCAATGAGCCTGCGGCTCAAGGAAATAAAGAAGCTGAAACTTACAACGGTTTACCTGTTGAAAAGGGCTTCAATCGTCTTGGGGTCATTTTTTCACAAACTATTAATTTTGTGAAGTTAAGCAAACAAATAAGAAAAAGGAAAAAAAATCTTTTGCTTGAGTAAACACAGATAGCTACGCTTGGAGTTCAAAGAAAAATATAATTATTTGATTACATTTGTCCGTTTTACTGTTACAGTGTACATGTGAAATTTGGGATTATGAAAATATTAATTTAAAAATTCAAATTTTATGGTGTACAATGTTTGTTATATATAACAATCTTTAAGACTTATTATCTTGGAGTAAAATGCATCAACATCAATGAAAATAATTGTTTCCAAGATTTACCCTGCCTTTTTGCCAGTGACTTTCTGGTTATGTGCGATTTTGTTGGTACATAATACAGTTGTACTTTTGTCTGTTACTCTATTAACGTTAGGCAGAAATAATATAATATACGCATTTTTAAGGTACATGTATGAAACATACATTTGCAGAATTGTGATGCTTTAATTACATTTTGTATATCGGCATTTGTAATGAATACTCTTAAAACACACCGTAGACTACTGCTATAATATCTGCTATAATATCGGGGGGGGGGGGGGGGGGGGGGGAGGGGGGTGGGTAACATATTCGCATATGTTGTCACTAGGACGATGACATAGGATTTTTCATAAGTTAGTACGTAGAATCTTGGACAAAGAAAAAGTCATAAACTCATGGCTCTCTTTGAAAAGTACATTAGAGAAACGCAGCCCGTATAACCAAATGGCTTGAGCATGAATTATATAACTTTAATGTCCTTCGTAGTAAGATTATTATAAATCTAAAATTAAGAGATCACGCTTTACAAAATGGCACGATGATATTTCGGGATCGTGAAAGGGAATAATTTAATGAATTTACAAATCGAATTTCGAATATGAACGATATTTAACATTGTTACTAAGATTTTTTTTGAAATAAAAATGTTGGGGACCACACACCATTACCTTCCTTCCAAAGCAGGTAGATATTATAAAGAGAAATAAATTATCACTATAGTTTATGTACCTGTATTCTAATTGGAGTTGAATTTCACTATATTTTAGAATATAATGTATTGTGTTAATAACGTAGAGAATTTTTAAATAACGAATACTGTTTTACCCCAAACACTACGAAATTTTGTGAAATTATATAGAGCAGCGAATCTGTTTGTTTTAAGAAAGCTAGGCATGTTCATTTTGAAAAATGATAATACTCTCTGTTCCCCATATTATGTACCATTTCATTTACCATAAAACGTAACAGTACTAGCATAGTAAACGATGTATAGACTAAGTACTTGAATACAATATACACTGTAATTTTTGTATCAATTTTTGCATTAATTTGTTTTTTAATTACAAATTACCATTAATGACTTAACGAAAATGATTGATAAAAAGAAAATGAAAAAAACCCAAAACATTTGACTAGGACCGAACCTATATGATAATGAGTTTTATGTTGAAATAGCTGATAACGAAAATGAAACAGCTGGTGTTTATATTTGTCAGAATGATAAGCGTGCATTCCATTCATTAAATGAGGAAATGTAAGACCCGAGTCAGTAGTCTCGTCTTCTGCACTCCTTCAAACCATGTTTAAAAATTACTTCATGAATAAAACTTTAGTTAATTATGCAATGTGACTGACAAGTTGTACTTCGAGACCATGATGAAATTACAAAGATTATCATCTGGTAACAAAAGACATTTAAAGTGCATAAATACTACAGTTTTCCATGAAAAAATGAATGAAATGTTAGGAGATATGGGCAGGGCTATCAATCTGCTAAAATATTTCCCTGTTACATTAATAATGTAGAATTCACTAGTGCATGAAATGTCCTAAGAACAATCTTCACCTTTAGTTATGCAGTCTCATGTAAAAGTACATTCATAGTTCGCTGTCGTATGAAGTGTACTCATAATTCGTAAAGGTATTTAAAATAAAAATCACAACGGCATACTATAGGAGAGCGTCGTTTTAAGTCTCCAGTTCAAAAAATCATGTTGTTTTATTCAGTAACGGAATACATTGCGTATATAATTTTCAATGTCGCCAAGATTTAGTCAAATATATAAGAACTGATTGCCATGATAACGATTTCAATCCATACGTTTAACAACGATGTCGTTAATTTTCCAGGATTTATGTGTTTATTATATTTCTAGGTAGAAAAACAGTTCTTATGATATTCATAACGATGAATGGTCTTTAAAATTAGTTTCATTCAAATTATTTTTCTTTTCAAGGAACCTTCATCGTACATATAGCATCCAAATTGTCTAGGTGTTGTGATTTTTTTCCTTCTTTCATTAACAATACAAGAAATTCTCAAATACATGATATTTAATGATTTTTCAGTTTTATATTTTAAGGTTCCGAAAAAAATTTTAATGCCATTTTATAGAGTGAATTTCTAATGCATCGTTTAAAAGTACTGATCTAAAGGTAAGCACTTAAGAATATAAACAGATTTTCAAAGAAACTCGGGAAGATTAATTCCGAGTAAAGGGGAAAAATCTTTCGACATGAATAGTATTCTAAGAAACACAAAGATTACTTCTAAATGACTGGCATGATTTAATATTTAGAGAAATTATATTTCTGCATAACGAGACACGACACAGGCTGTTATGTGAACAAATGGCTAGAAAATAAGTGTAGCCTACGCTCAGGTAAATGCACAAGTAGTCAACAGCCCCGTCATGTATGCCAGAGATACGAGTTCGAAAGTTGCACCGAGCACAATAGTTCAGTGGTAGAGCGTTCGCTTCGTAACCGGGAGGTCGTGAGTTCGAGAATCGCGAGTTCGTGCCATGACTTAAAACGTAAATATATGTAGTGATTGCTCCTTCGCCAAATGCTAGACATTTAGAAAAGGCTAAGATAACTAGCAGTATTCAATCTCGTAATTCCTATAGGAAATACAAATCAGAGAGATGGGCAAACACGGACCGCTGGTCATACCAGAGGTGGGATCAGGTGCCTAGGAGGAGTAAGCATCCCCTGTCGACCGGTCACACCGGCTGTGAGCCCTATATTCCGATCAGGTAAACGGAGCAATCCGTAGTCAGAATCAGTGTGCCAAGAAGTGAGATTCACGGGTCTTTCGGATATGACCTTTAAAAACGGAGGTCCTGTGTCGCGGCAGGCGTTAGTAGGTTAAAGAACCCTCACTGTTACTGCCCTGAGCGCTAAGCATAGGTCTAAATTTGTGGTACTTCACCTATAGCTGGTGACGTCTCATTGTGAGTGAACAATTCTTGACGTGACGTAAAATAAACAAACAACTGAAAATTGCATGACCTGATTTCAATATACGAAAAACAATGCGACGAAAAGGAGTCCAAACGTTGGTCTCCAAGTATAGAAATATAATCGCACCACCATTTAAGGTGATCAACAATAAAGCAGAAAAGATTACCAAATGCTTCCGCTTGCTTAAATACTCAGTGTCATTATTGCTCCCCTAGATGTTCCTCTACCAAAGCATGCAATAAATGTTGATCACGTGACCCATAAATCACGTGATATATCTTAATTTTAACCTAGCAACTAGGTACCCAGTAAAAAACAAGTATTGCAAGGGCATATATTTCAAAATATATAGCCAAACACATTGCGAATCACCGACATATTGTATTTTCAAGATACCATCCAATTCAACATGAAACATATTTCAAGAATACGAAGCAGTTTTCACATAATCAAACACTATGTCTGCACATCTGTAAAATTCCTTCCAATTCCATACTGCTATGTCTTTGCAATTGATCAGTTTACATTCAACTGGTCTACCGTTAAAACCAAACGCACCGATGATCGTGATCAAAGGGAAAATAATACACAATTTACAAATCCACAGTTTACCCCTGACCTTTTCATTGGGGGAACTTTGCATCTGACTGCCATTTCCAGATTAAGCAGAGGCGATTCCAATCAGGGGAAATAATTCTATAGTTCTTGACAAGACGAAAGTAGTTGAAAGAGATTTATAAAAGATGTCCAATTTCACCCAGGAATATTTTATCATGTTCCATATAAATTTTTTGATATGTCGCACCATACAAGATTCGCAGCGATGCGGTGTTGAATTGTCTGCATATGAATACATCCTATACTCGTATGTCCTTAGACTTCTGTGCTGATGCAAGTTATATTTTTTTGTTGAGCTTATAACCGACCAAACAAAATGAAATCATCACTAGATTCTATGTAATTGGTAACTGACATTCCACGGTGCAAATCATGCGCTGATCCAGGAATCAATCAAGGGAGTCAATCCTTGCTCTCTCTCTCTCTCTCTCTCTCTCTCTCTCTCTCTCTCTCTCTCTCTCTCTCTCTCTCTCTCTCTCTGTGTTTCTAAACAAGGGTTCAAACATGCATTATCTATTGCATAAACATAAAAAAAAATGTATTTTTGCCTATTATATAGTTTTCAATGTTGAGGGGTGGGTGTCTATCTGAACCATTGCTGCTATTTCATTTAAACACAGTGAAGTAGGGGTGGGGTGATTTGATGGCTAAGAAGATGAAAATGTCATGAAGTAATTTAATTCGAGTATATTTTGGTCTGAATTTTTTAATGGAGGAGAGGGGTGGGGGGTCTGGATCCAATTCTTGCAATTTAACAGAAAGGAGGGGGGATGTAAATGTAGTTTCCTATAAATATATATTCTAAAACGAATATTTGATTTGTTGCATTACTGTTTATGTAAAATAATCCTCGGGCATACTTTGATGAGATGAATTTCTCTTCGAAGTGTCTCTAAGTGATAATTTGAAAATAAGATAGATTTCATCAAAATATGTAGAGAACACTTACAGGAAAACGGAAATCCAGACGTTACACATTCTCTTACACCACTGGGGGTGGGGGTTATACATAGATGAATATTTGTTCTATTTGTTAAAAGTATTCTGAATTCATTATCAAAAATAAAAAGTAAGTAGCTTCATTGTGTGACATTTCGAGCTCACTAAAGGAGTTCTAACTCTTGCCAACCAGAGTTTTGCATAATTTATATATTTTTATAATTATACGTTCATGTAAAATACTCGAGTCTGATTGGCCAAAAAAAAACCAATGTTTCTCTCAGAGAATAGAAAGCACACGCTCCAGGGTGATATTATCTAGCAAAGGGTAACAGTATTTGACAACGGTTGATATTGCAAAAATCATCACATGCATTAAATTTACGGTTCGCAGTATATTGTTATATGACGTCGTTTGAGCGTTTGTAATAAACGCGAATATTTGTTTGGATATACAAAACATCGTATGACAGTGATTTGATCAAAAGTCAACAGACGTTTACGTTTGTAAGTCTTTCTGCTTTGTTGTTTATATAGCATTCAGTATATTAAAACAAATATTGCATGTAGTTGAGGGTAACATTGGAAAATTTCACCCATCGAAAAACCACGGTCTTCAATGTCTTCATGTTTTTCTCGGGTGAACATTTTCAATGTTGCCCTCAACTACATGCAATATTTATATATGCACCACCTTACACTCACATACATTTATCACTTGGCCATGAAAAAAGATTGAAATTTGAAGTACTCTCTGTACAGTAAACCAAGGCAAATTTCGATCAAGTTTCAATAAAATCTCACTATTCCAAATTCCAAACAATTCATAGAACACAACAAGATCATATTCTATTTCAGCACTCATTTATCCCATATGAAAAAAGCTGAGGGGAAACTTGACAATTTTATAATTTGCCAAGTTCATAAGCACATATGTAAATAACAACCCATGTCACTGAGTGAAATCGATAAAAATCCTGGTTTGACTATCACAGTATGTAGTTGATGGAGGCAGGTATTTTCCACGGGAGTTCAATATTGCTGTCAGTTTGGGGTACTAGATGGAAAAGAAATCTCCCTAGTGAAATATCAAAACACAACACTGCAGGTCTAAGTGTCAAGTTCATATACTTAAAATAAAACATTCAGATTCCATACTATGCAGTATTGTCACATCTTGATTACTGTAATTTTATTTATCATTTAGAAGAAATTTATGTTGACTAGGTGTATTACCTATATATGTATATTCAGTGCCTGAGTGGACTATCTAAAGTTTATAAGAATCATCTTGCCTGCAAGGACTTGACAAGGATGAATTAAGAAATTACAAACCTGTATCAAACTTACCTTCTCTATCTAAAATGTTGGAAAAGACAGTGGCAGCTCGACTTGAAAAAATTAAATGCTTACGAGCTTCATGATCAGGTGCAATCTGCCTACCGCAATTGTCACTCCACAGAAACGACTCTGTTACGGGTTCACCACGATATTGCCTCTGCACTGGACAGGAATTCATACGTAGCACTAGTGATGCTTGATATTTCGGTTACATTCGACGCCATAGACTATAGTATTCTGATCAGGCGTATGGAGTATGCTCTTGGTATCAGGGGATCGGATCTGTCATGGATAAAGTCTTATCTCTCTGGTCAAAGTCAACAAATTGCTGTTGGACTACATTGTCCTACTCCACTTTGGTGTTCCACAGGGTTCTGTTGTAGGACCTCGTCTATACTGCATGTTCTCCAAACCAATTGGATAAATTTGTCGGAGGCATACATGTGTTATTATTGCTACGCGGACGACACTCAAGTATAACTGATCATAAAGCCGAACGACAACTGGGACAGCATTGCAGACAGACTTGAACGATGTCTTTCTAACATTGACAACTGGATGCAAAACAACATACTGATGCTAAATCAGGAAAAGAAGGAACTTATCATCTTTGTGCCAAAACGTACGGCTAGTGAATTATCAGAATATCAACTGGCTTTCGGTGGATCTGTTTCATAATAATTTTTCTATAATACAGAGTGCTACTTTATTTTTGGGGTGTACAAATAGTGGGATAATTTATGATCATTTATTGGTTCAAGTGAATTTTGAACATTTTTAATTTCTTGATAACTACCATTCCAGTTCTTTTCATATTTGGTTTTTAATTTAGCTGATACTGTGTAAAAACTAGCTGTATATTTGGGATGTACCAAAATTGTGAGTTTCACAACCCCATGGTTTTGACTCTAGGGCAGGTCTAAACAAGTCGTAATTAAAGTGTTAATATAACAAATATAATTTAAAGTATAATACTTTGGGGGAATACATGTTATTTAAAATAACACATCTTGTTTTATTCTGCTGCTGAATATTTGAATGTAGCTTAGATATGAAGAACAGGAAATTATTATAGATTCCATAGTCCTTGGGGGTAGCGATAGTTTTAATTAACACTCAGGTTACCGAAATGGCACGTGGGTCTCTTTATTTGGTATGCGGAATGCTTGATTTGCAAGAATACACTGTATAATGTGTTTTCCCTGCAGGTGGGAATTTTTTGTGATCAGATTCTTAAAACATTAACATTGTAAACTATGTTCTGTGTTTCCAATTTCTGCTGTTGCATTATACCCAACTGTACTTGGACTTGTGCCATAGCTGCATCAAATTTAAGACAAACTTAAGTAGTGATTGTTCCTTTGCCAACACTTGGCATTATAAAGTAAGAATTGTGGGACATTTGCATCAGCCTGTAAAAACAGAGATCCCATGTTGTAGCAGGTATTTGCACATTAAATTACCCTCACTGCTACGGTTCTGATCACTAAGCATAAATCTAAATTTTATGGGATGGTGATTTATCAGTATGAGTGAAAACTTCGTAATGGGATGCTAAACAAATGAAGAAAAGTATCCTTTATGACATTCCTTTGAAATTATTATAGTATAGATACTGTTTAAGCTGCATGTATCATTATGTAATTTGCATTGATTTTTTTTCAGAAATGTTGGAAGGTGGCGAAGACAGGGGAGAAGAAACTAGATGCATTACAGTTCAGATGCTTGCAGAGCAACCTGGAATAAGGTGGCAGCAGACAAACAGGGATGTAGCTGACAGAGTGGTTATGAATGCAAAAAGGAATGAGCTGCAGAGACAGCAATGGAACTGGGTAGGACACGTACTGCGGAGGGAAGACAACCAAATCTGTGAGATAGCATTAGTGTGGACACCAGAAGGGAAACGCGCACAAAGGGACCAAAAACAGCCTGGAGAAGGAGAGTAGAAGCAGAAATAAGTGTAGGATGGAGAAGATGGAATGATGTCAAGAGAATAGCCTTATGTGCCTTCTGGTGTGCAGAAAACCAAGTGCTTAGTAATATCTAAATTGTTGGAAATGGGATGACCAGTAATATGAATGGATGTGCTGGAACCTGTATGGAAAAACTGTACTAAGACCATCATGTATTTGAACAGATTTATATTTCGCTATGAAAAACTTGTATTTATACTGTTGCATATACTTATTAACAGCTCAAATGAACTTAATGAAAATTTGTATGTACAATAGTGTGCATTAAATCTATACTTAACGAGGCATGTATCTCAATTTATTTCAATCTAGAATTTTCAATCCACTACTTTATTTCTCTAACCAGTACATATATATGAAAACATACATGTAAGTAACCACCTTAATGATGAATTCTTCTCATATTCATTGAAAGGTTGGTGTCATTTCATGCTCACAGTTATTAGTATCCGGTATTTGATTAATTTGGTCAGTGTTAATGAGTTTGATTTCGTAGAATAACTATTTTTAGACAAAATATATCTAAACTACGGAGTCCCTGTGCATTTAATAGGTTATGATTTGTGTGTGGAAATCTTTTCCAAGATAAGCACATATTAGCACATTAGTTTTAATGATGATGTATATCTTGTGACTGTGGAAGAAAATATGTTCAGAACAGAATGTGTATCTTGATAAGTTGTTGCCCTTGAATATCATTCATTGAACTGCATGTATTATATACAGAAAAATATCCGTTTCATTGTGTTGATATTGTCAGTGGGTGAATTTAAGACTGGGCAATACAATTTTCTCTTTTATCTTTCTTTTAATACTTCTCTATCAATGAGAATTTTAAACGGGGTGAAACCATTTGCATTATTGTTACTGACTAATGTACTTTTTGATATCCTATTATTGTTATATTTGATCTATTTAGGGCTCTATATTTGTATATTTTACAATACAACATTCTGCACTGTGGTATTAAATTTCCCAAACCTAATTCAGGAGTTATTGTCATTAGCAGTAAGTTTATGTTATGCTATGGAGTTTGTTAATTTGTTAAGAAACTTTACTGCATATTATAATGAACTTGTTTAACTTTTAAAAAATCTTGTTATAAGGAATCTTGGTTAAAGATTAAAAGTATTTTTGAATTTATTTCTCCCAAGGAATTCCTTATAAACAAGCTTTACTTCATCATGGTTACAGTATATAGATTCGTATGTGTTTCATTTATTAGACTTTCTCATTTTATTACATTTCTTGCAAGTTGCAATGAAAAAATTGGTGGTCTTTAAAAGTATTGATATAGTGAAAAGCAAAGATCCAACTGCCATTCAGGAATCTTTGTAGTAGGTCAACAAGGGCAGAGGTCATGTGGTACCGCACTCTGTTGCACAAATAGTATCAGGACATGTCCTCACAACCCCCATGCCATGTTCAGGTAGAACATCTGTAGCACAGTCCTTTCTCCCATTCCATGCATGCAGATGGACATTATAATTCCTCGGTGGTATCATTGCCAATATCTCCCATGCAGTTGTTCTTATAAAGCTGTCACAGACACTAGTACTTGTGTGGTTCCAGGAGTAGTTTAGTGCACAGCAGGCACCTGAATTGTAGATAGCATGTATAGATTTTACTTGCATACCCCTTTTCCCGTCTACCCAATGAAAAATTTTTTTTAGCACCAATTATGATTTCAAAATAGGTGATTGCCCCACTGATCACCTTCATAAATCATTCTGAATCGTCTGTTTCTAATTTCTGCAAGCATTTGAGATAACCACTGGTGAGACACTAGTATACATAACGGTATGATCATACTGCACATAGCATGGACCTAAGAGAAAGCCGTCGTTATACTCCTAAAAGTTGTTTTACTGGGTAATTACAGTCTCATGCCCATTCGAAATCTCTATAAGATATACTCCGGTATGTTAAACCAGAGAGGGGACACTTGATTTTGATAAAGTTGATTTTCCATAATTTTTATTTTATCTACTTCATTCATTAGTTACTTTACATCTTGAAGTAAGATACATTGGCTGACACATCATTGTAGAACTGATGAATTGAAGGACGAAGCCACTCCCCTCCCAAATGACCGTAAGTTTTGGGATGGAGAACAATTTGTTTTTGTGTTTATTTATTTTTTATTTTATTACTATCATTATTTTGGTCCCAATATTTTCTTTTGAATGTCAAGAATCTTAGATAACTTCTTTCTCACATACACCCCCACACACACACTTTCAGAAAAAAAGCTATGTGTTTCATACTCTTTACGATTGTTATGTGCAAAACAAGTTCAGTTAAAATTCTGAAAACTTTCTTATATATTGTAATGAATATATATATATATATATTATATATATATATATATTCATGGCATTTGATAAACTTTTTGTGTGGTCCGAATTTTAACAAATTTTGTTCACCTTGCAATCATAGCACGTACGTTATTTATGAGGCAGCAGGCATGCCAACATTATTTCAGCTGTTTTAACCAGGATTATTTGGCTTTTAAATCGTTGTTAACAGGCAACTGTCACTCGACCATTTCGAATGCATATTATTTAGATAGCAAGCCAAGTCTCAAGTCACGTAGTCAGTTAACACTTCCAAATCGGTGGTCTTATCTGAGTAAAGCTATGTATTTTCTTACTACAGTACCGTGCCATATCTCTTGTAATTCGTTGTTTTACGCTCTTTCAACCCCAATTTAGACAGTGCTGAGTCCGCGTTAAATACATCATGTTGGAATTCCCATTACCACATGGAGCACGAATTGTTCTCCTTTGTTATCTGACCTATTTTAATATTCGTATGAAGTAGAATTCATTCAAAAGCTTCTATATGAGAAGAAAAAAATAATGTTTTGCTGTGACCTTCAATTCGACATTCAGATATATCGACGACGTTTTATCTATTAACAATGATCATTTTCATTCATATGTCGATTCGATATATCCCAGTTAATATGAAATAAAATGCGCACCAAAGTCTTCCACATCTGCTTCGTGCTATAAGATTTTCATGAAAACTCAACTTTATGACAAAGGGGATGATTTCAATTTCTCCACCGTCATCTTCCCTATCTACATAGCAATATTCTATCATCACCTGCATGTGGTATTTATGGCTTTCAACTGATTCGATACACAAGAGCTTGTTCTGCATATAATCGGTTTTTAAATCAAAGTAAGCTACTGACAAATAAGTTGACGTTCCAGGGGTTTGTACAATCTCGTCTAAAGTCAGTATTTTGCAAATTTTATGGTCGTTATAACGATCTAGTTTGCCAGTACAACTTTCCATTAGGTCAAATTTTGTCTGACGTGTTTCATACCAATTGTTAGGCGGTTCTTGGCACACCGATTCCGAGTGCGGATCGCTCCGTTTACCTGATTAGGATGGAGGTCTCACGGCGGGTGTAACCGGTCGGCAGGGGATGCGTACTCCTCCTAGGCACCTGATCCTACCTCTGGTATGTCCAGGGGTTCGTGTTTGCCCATATATACAGTTGAACTTCGGAATCTCGAACACTGATATCTCGAATACCATAGATATATCGATGTCTTGGTTATGTTTTCCGTAATGTAACTTCGCTGCTTTTCATAATCTAACTGCCAGAATGTTGTAAAAATCAATTTTCGATCCTCTTCATTGAAAATTGAAAACGTCCAAACTTACATTTGCAACAAATTGATTTTATTGTTTTTCTGGGAATATTTTGGTCTTTAGATGACACTTCACCTGCTGAATTTCGGTGTTTTCTAATTGTCTTTAAAATTCTCAACATTTTATCTGCATCACCAGACTTGCTTTGCTCACTAGGTTTTGTAATAGAGGTGTGAAATGTTCTATTTGTGTTTGTTGTATTTAAGCTCGCAAATGGTGCTAACGTCTGGTGTCTTATAGCTAGTACTATATATTTCATATACGTATTGATTCTCTACAACTGGAAAATAAAACAAAATCATGAAAAAAGCAAACAAACAAACATACAAATATAATTTTTAAACATAGACATTAGCCCTCCACTTGAAATTGCAAGGGTGTCTGTTATATCATCACAAATCTCTTGTTCAAAAAAGTTATTGTTTTGTCATTAGCACTTTAATCATTTTTACTTTTCTCAAATATGCTATTTTTGATATGTGAATTGTTGGTTTAATTTCGAGCATCACTGGCGTGATTCATGCGATTTGTAGTTTAACTTTGCAATCTCTCCTGACCCCCTGCCCTTTGCAACATCCCCTGATTCGCTGCCCTTTGCAACATTTCCTTATTCTCTGCTTTGTCTGACATTTCCTGATCTGCTACATTCTCTACCATCTCTTGATCCTCTGCCTTCTCTAACATTTCCTGATCCCCTGACCTCTGTAACATCTCCTGATCCTTTTCCTTCTTTAACATAGCCTAATCCTCAGTCCTTTGTAACCTATTCTGATCCTCTGGTCTCTGCAACATTTCAGGATCCTCTGCACTATTTGTCATCTCCTGATCATCCGCCTTCTCTACCATCTGTTGATCCTCTGCCTTCTCTAACATATTCTGATCCTTTGACCTCTTTAACATCTCGTGATCTTCCTCCTTCTATAACATATCATAATCCTCTGTAATATTTCCTGATTCTCTGTCCTATGTAATATCTCCTGATTCTCTATCCTCTGCATCATTTCTAGATTCTCTCTCGTCTGTAACATTTCCTGATTCTCTGTCCTCTGCAACATTTCCTCATTCTTTGCCCCCTGTAATATTTCTCGATTTTCTGTTCTCTATAACATTTTCTGATTCTCTCTCCTCTGTAACATTTCCTGGTTCTCTTCCTCTGTAACATCTCCTAATTCTTTGTTCTCTGTAATATTTCTTGATTTTCTGTCCTCTATAACATTCCCTGATTCTCTGTCCTCTGTAACATCTCCTGATTCTCTGTCCTCTGTAACATTCCATTTTTAATGGTCAGCAAAATTTGAATGTTTGTTGTTGAGTTACAAATGACATACAATGCTCACAATTCTGTTGTGTAAGCAAGTATCGTTCAATGTTTTTGTTTACATCGGTTTGATATACTAGTAAATGTTTTGTTTAAAGCAGATTTTTTTTCTATTTACAAGTTAATTCCTAATACAATTTAACAGTTTCTAGCGCTTGTCACATCTCATTTTGTTTTAAACATGATATTTTCTATTAAGCATTCTATATGTGGACAAAAACGTCACACGTGCCTTGTTTACATAACAAAGAATTGTGAGTTTTGTATCTCATTTGTAACCCAGCAACTGTCATTCAAAATATTGCTGACCATTAGAAACATCTTAAGCACTGTAAACGTTAAAGATTGGAAAACTAAATATGCAAATTTTCAGTTTAAATCGTTTCCATGCCCCTTTTAACTGTGATCCTTTGGACATAATTATTTTCTCTGATCCCCAGTGCTTTGTACTCACTGTTTGGGATTTCTGTCATGATCAGCATTATGTTTCAAGATTTCTTTTTGGTGTGCAATTTTCGCTTCTCTTTTCAGCAATGTTTCTGTTGATAATACGAGGTTTGATCGTTATATAATGTGTACTGTACTACATCGCGATAACGCTTTTCCCGATTTCGTGGATGATGATACTCCGGAGTAGCTTTATTCAATACCTTTTCAACGATATAGACACGAGCCTTCAGCTCCACATAGTTTTGAACGTATAATCATTTCAATAGTCAGTCGTTGCCCATTATTGTAAAAATGGTTGGGAAACAAGTCGAGAATATCGAAGAAATTAGAGCTTACATACAATTCGATCATTCGGTAATGCAGATTTCTACTGAAATGGGGGAAGTTTATGGATCTAATAAAATATTTTATGAGACAGTTCGTAGGTGGAGAAATAAATTTCTGACTGGCAAAGATGCAGCAAAATCTGGTCAACCTGTGACAAGCAAGGCAAATGTC
Source organism: Ostrea denselamellosa (assembly GCA_024699665.1). NCBI lineage: Eukaryota > Metazoa > Mollusca > Bivalvia > Ostreida > Ostreidae > Ostrea > Ostrea denselamellosa. Next base: position 3,424,315 of record JAMZEH010000014.1, read on the forward strand.
TCAAAGTCAGGGAAACAATTGAAAGTGATGGCAGGTACACGATACGTGATATTGCCAAAGCTGTTGGCATATCGCTATCGTGGGTGCATTTAAAGTATGAAATATTTCTGCCAGATAGATACCGCATATATTGACAGATGACCAAAAACGGGTACAATTGCTCAAAATGTTTCCCAAATTCAATCAAAGACAATTTCCGAACATTGTTACTGGTGACGAAATATGGGTTCACTATTTTGAACCAGTAAGAAAAAATTGGAAACCAAAATATGGCTAACTAAACACGGTAGAAGGCTGTAGTTGCCAAATAATCATTAGTACTAAGAAGGTTTTTTTTATGGCATATTCTTGTCATGTGATGGTATAGCCGTACAAATTTTAGTACCGAAAGTTACAAGTCGGTATTACCGAGATGTTATGCTAAAAAGGCTCAAGAAATATTAACATAAACAACGCCCCGTGTCAGGATTTAGGCATGTTCGTCTAATTCATGATAATGCTCCATCTAGCCCCATGCAACTTTTTTTCCCAAAACTTAAACAGTTCTTATCTGGTCGTCGTTACAAGTCCGGACAAGCCCTTGGCTCAGCCATCAGTGAGTGCCTCAGAGATCTACCTAAATCAGAGTACCGTGACGCATTTCAGAAATGGATTCAGAGATTGAAATTATGCATTTCAAACCGCTAAGAATACTTTGAAGGGAAGTAATGTTCATTTCACTCTTTGGGTCAAATACTTTTTGAGATATCGTACAATACACATTACATATCGAAAAACCCTCGTATCTGAATTTTGTATTTATTCTTAATGTTGATTAGTGGTACTTTATCCTTTAGATAATTAATGTTTATATTGTTGAATTTCAATATAATATTACTAAGGATACATTGTCATCGTCACCAATTATTGGGTTTTTTTTATTATTATTTTTTTTTTGCAAGTACACATAAACTGATGTCATCGTCATTATCACTTGTCATGGCCATTTTTGTGCTGCATCCTTTGATGAAAAAGGTAAAGATAAAGAACAGTGATGAATCTTTAATTCTTATATAGAATTCAAAATTGAGAGTAAAGCAAACACGGAACCCTGGACATGCCAGATGTTGGTTCTGGTGCCTAGGAAGAGTAAGCATCCCCTGTCGACGGTCCTTTTCACCTTTGCATTAAACATACTAGTACTCAATAGATCAGGGTAGTAAACGGAGCAATCCCTAGTCAACATCAATAAATAACGACCACAGAATTTGCAAAATGCTGACTTTAAATGATAGAATTTGCAAACTGCTGACTTTAAATGGGACTGTTGACACCCTTGTGTTCTTTATTTCGAGTTCACCGGGATATATCGAATCGACATGTGAAAGAAAATGATTGCTAATAAATAAAACCTAAATGTCATGTTGATTGTCACATCAAGAGATTTCTTCTTCTCCTGTAGAGGCTTTGAATAAATCCTGCCTCGTAAGAATATCAAACAGTTCAGTTAATAAAGGAGTAAAATTTGTTTCCATGGGAATTACAGCAGACTGTTGGAAGACCTGATCAACAAAGACTACGAAGATATTGTCGGCATCTTCTTTAATAACGTCAGAGTAGCTGTGTGTAGATTGATTGATTTTTTGTTTAACACCACTTTGATTTTTTTTACTCATAGTGAAATGTCACCAGCTGTAAGTGAAGTAGCACAATTTTACACCTATGCTTAGCGCTTAGGATCGTAACAGTGAGGGTTCTTTAACGTGCCAACGGGACCTCCGTTTTTAAGGTACGTAGAATCAGAGTGGTGTTTAACAAGGTAATGTTTAGGATGGCTGATCACAAGATTAGAATATTCCCTTTTACCATTTTATTGAAAGAATTATTAAATGGTAGATGCATTTTAAAAAATATAATGACAATTGCATCGTAAAATTTTAAGATGGTTTTGACATGCAAAATACACATTGTAATTTATCTATTTTTATAGATTTATTTTTATCTACACTTTTTACCAGTTTTGAAAATTTTTTAGACTAACAACGGTGATTTTATGATTAAAATACCAAAACAAACCTTACAATCTTATGTTTGTTTTATACCAGCAATGCTTACAATTAGTGAAAAAGATATTTCATATATAGAATTATAAGGTCGTATCTGTAACACAGCTTTTTATAGCTCGAAATGTTAGTCATTTTTAATTTTTCCACAAATTCATTGTTGAACATCAAGGCAGTCTGAAAATTAATCTGAACACAATATTGAAAATTTATGAAGAAATAAATCATGACAAATAAACATGAAAGCATTCTTACATGATGTATTTTCAAGTTACTTCAACTGGAAGTACCCATGTACTTAAATTCAAAAATGAAACAACTTATAAAATTTTTTTTAGATACCAATGGGTTCTACCGTGTAATGAAGTTGTATTCACGTGCAAAAATACATGTAAATTTTATTATGTAACATATCATAGGATAGATCAAATATTGGTCTATTTTTTGCAGTTTTGGTCTCTTCACCCACACCTTTCTGGGTGGAAAAGGAAGAAGCTTGGGTCTCAACCCTTGAAATTTTTCCAACTCTGCCCCTGCTTCATAAATATGTTTGTTACAAATGTATTTGACCATTTGTTCCTTTATGTCTTATTTGGTGTCTTTTAAAAATATAACTTAAAATAAAATTTTCAAGTTATATGCCTAATTCTGTGTACATATATAGTTTGTAGAGGATTTTAACTTACAAGTTTCAACTGTTAAAAAAAATCTTACAGATTATGGAATGTAGTGATGGAATATTTAAGGATTCATTTTCAATTAACATTACACAAACTAATATTTACATGATTATGTAAAACACAGTTATATTTTTGTTAAACCTGAATGCAACCTGTAATAAGACTACAACATTGTGCCATAAATGAGTTGACTTCTATTTTATAATACCATAATTCATTGAAAACAATCCCTTTTCTACAGTATTTTCATAAAATTATCTAAGGTCATTTTATTGTAACTTTTACACCATTAACAACACAAATACATGCAGTTTCTGTATTCGGTGTCTTATTTTCTTTTCTTAACAGCCATACATACACAACTGTAAAAACATCACACTCAAGATTTTTGTTCCACTCTAACAAAGGATAATATATGAAAATCAAGTGGTATAAATTGATATTGAAGTTTGAGTCATCATATTTCTACAATTGTTGGCCAAATTTTTAAAACTCATTAATGTCCTGATGTTTTGTAAAAAATGATTTAGATTTCATATCAGAGCAAAAAAGGAGTTCAAAATGATTTTAAACAAGATCTCTTTCTTCAATGATATATATATATATATATATATATATATATATATATATATATATATATATCATAAAACACAAAATTAAGTTGACTATGGGACTACCCTTTCAATTTATCAATGTGGCTAACATAACAAATTACATGAATAATAATATATACTATATATGTATAAATGCATTATCTACCCTTTTTTAAATCATTTTAATTCCTTTGAACGCATTCACAGTTTTGTATTCCTGAAGAAATACGCTTAGAAGGTGCACGGACATTCATTCTCTTTATACTCGGGACTGTAAGTCAATCTCTTGTCACTTGAGGAACCTTCAACGTATGTTATGTTGTGTTCACCATGAATATGAAAATGTAAAAATATTCCACAAAGCATTTTTCCTTTAATGTTTTAATTACCCACCCACTTCAAACTATCCAGCCAAAAATACTTGTAATTTAAACTCGCCACTAAGAGTAAAATATAGGCCCTAATACTTGTTAAAAGTATGTTTACACCTGAGAAATTCTGAATTATATGGATTAATAATAATAGGACTTCGATCCCGACCCTAATTTCTGTTCTTTATAATTTCTTGTATTTACATAGATACATGAGGGATGTAAACACATAAACAAGATAATGTTAGATATAAATAAATATTATATTTCCTAGAAAATGATACAAAACTGTGTTTTTCGAATAGTTTGCAAGTAATAGAAAACTTTAAAACATGAAAATGTATTATTTTCCCGCCATTTTTGACAATTTTCACTTAAATTTTTCGGAGCACAATCAAAACTTTCAAAAACGATATTGAATGAAAATCATTCAACAGCATGACCTTTATTTATTTAATTATGAAACTTTTTAAAAAGTGTTCGCTATTTCGAAAAAAAAAATGGTCTGGAAGATGGAATGTTTTTCTATTAAAAAATATGTTGATTAAATACAGTACCGGTTACCATGGTAACATATCATAGATATTCATTATGACGACAGAAATGGGTAGATAGTAACTTGCTTCTTCGTTTTATATAATCATTTTAAAAATGTGTGATCTTGTCATTTGAAAAAAAATCTTTAAGAATATATAGCATTTTTATGAGTCATTTTTGGTCAAAACATGGGTGTTCTATTTTTAGTAACACAGCTCTGTGAAGGTGCGTTATATGAAAAAGATAATTTCTCATAATGAGTTTTTATAAACAATGTTACTATATATATATATATATATATATATATATATATACATGTATATACATATATAAGTATTACCCCCAACACTGACGGTCGACTTATCACCCTCTGTCTGATTTTTATGCGGAACTGTACTTAATAGTGATAATTTTCTCCATTTCGTTTTTCACAAAAAATATTTGTAGCTATTTCTATCAAAATATTCCTTTTTATAACACATTTAAAATGTGTATTATTTAACTTTGATTTTTCAACATGTCATCATTTTGTTTACCTCATTAAAAGTTGTATGCGTGTGGTTATAAAATAAAGTTTCTTATAATTCTGTTGAATTTGCAGTAAAGAAAATCTGTTCTTCAGATAATTTATTAAATATATTCTTTCAATGCGATTAAATGATGCCATCCTTACCGTACGCATTTTCCATCAAATCCAAAACAGCAGATCTCTGCTGGATGTTGATCAGCTTTGTTTACAAGGTTTGTAAGTGCAAGATAAGACGGTTCAGTTAGATAGAAGACAGGGTATAATATGAAAATACGGTTGTTAACGGTAAATACACTTTAGATCGTTTTAAATTTATCTTATTTATATCTTTATGATATGATCAATATGACTCTATTTCGTTACTGTGTGACTAACTTTTATTTCGTTCTGTGTATAAAACTCTTTAATTTTGGAAGTCTGTAAAACAGCTTATCAATTATATTTTGTATGAAAAGATATCAACGAAACATTCGAATTCATACGAAAAATCTGTGTTTCTATTTTTAGCCCTACCAAGCTCCGGCTGTTTTTTGCATTAGAGAAATTACAATACAGTTGGGCACATGCACCAAGTCTCCTCTACAAATCGCTGAAAGTTTCAAGTTAATATCTTCAACAGATTCTGAAAAGGAAAAACACTGTTGAAATCAGAAAAATGTCAATATCTTACATAATACATAACATAATCAAAATCGAAAAAAAAACTATCAAGTTTAAGTGAATATATATCATCCCTGAAAAATTAATAATCATTTCCGTGAAATCGAGTGCACAAAATATGTACAATAAAAAACTGAGAAAAAACAAGAATAACAACAAGTTAAAAAAAGACTGCAATACATGGATCATAGGCATGTGTTTTAATAGAAACTTAACAATTTTTATCTTTAAATATGCAAATATTTCATCATAAGTTTTATTGCTAGGGTTGTAATGGTATATAGGCCTAATATGTGTAGCTTTGATCTTTAACCTCAGAAATAAGAGTCAACCTTGCATTTGAGCTGGACCTTAAAGTTTAAATTCTACAGGGGCACAAGTTTGGATATTGTTTTCGTTTCAAAAGTTAAATGCATCTTCACAAATGATGTCCATTTTAAGATATGAACAACAAAATATTACGTCCTTTAACGAGGGTATGTTGAAATGTAACTATGTATAAGTGAATACATTATACTACATAATGTAAAGGTGAAGATAAATAACATTTTTCAATCTTGTAATTCCTGAAACAAATACAAAGCAGATATGCAAATCAGATGGGAAAACACGGACCCTTGAACATATCAGAGGTTGGATCGTTATTAATCGTTTTTATTGAGAAAACTAAAATCTGTTTTTCACAAACAACTTTTTAAAATTCTTTGACAGTTTTTATGACATACTGTTGATTGGTTGCGGTGAAAAGTAAATTTGCAAGCTGACTTTTCTCCACAGCACCCGGTTTAACCCCGCTTATACATTTTCTGCTTGGAACTCTGGACGTTGGAAACGGAAGACCTTAATAATGTGAACCATAATTTACCACACTGAGTATTCTATCAGCCTATTTTCAATGTATCATATTTGCTTTAACCATACCTCCCAGTTTTGCTTGTCATTTATTATTTTAAGAGAATAAATGACTTTCAACCACACATTCTTATTACTTATTTTCACACATCTGTGCAAAAAAGAAAAGCTAGCTGCGGAAATGAGTCCATAAAGGTGATTTTTTTTAAAAATGAGTATAAATGACAATTTTAATTTACTAGAACTCTCTCAAATTTTGTTTGACGTCCCATACAAAAAACAAAAACAAACTAAACAAAAAACAAAACAAAATAAAAAAACAAAATAAAAAAACCAAAAAACCAACAAAACTTAGCCTCCTCCTTTCGAATGCCGGACGACAATATGGACATATACCGTCACATGGTCTGGACTACCCGTCCCGTGGATTACGCATATTATGAAAATATCCCTTAAAATTTTCCGGCCATCATGAACACCAAGAATACATTGCAAATACCATCAATGAAAAAAATGAAAATGCATCTGGTTATCCCTACAAAAAATAGCAAATTAAGAATAAGGCAAATAAAAACTTTAAAAAATTAAAACTATTACCACAAACTATATCATAAAGTTGAATTGCAGAAGTCATTAGTGCGTCTTCTACTTTTTCTCTTTCTTCTTCCTTGCTTTTGATAGTACATAAGTGTATATTTTCCACTTTTTCGGGTTACTAATATCCCAATAAGTCTCTTGTATGACACACAACGACTTTCTTCGAATCTACAAGATGAATTTGCTTTCATCGTTCTCTTTTTGTATATACACTGGCATGATCTACTCCGCTCTATAGATTGCATTTGCTTTTTTATGTTCCTAAACGGTCGGGAAGTTCCATTATACTTTCCTGAAGTTAAAATAAAAGAATCAATAGTAAGTTTTTCTAGGATTAAAAATAGATTCATCGATTTCAAATGATACAGTATATGAGAAAAATTCTAACATATGAAAATCATATTGTAATTGATATGTGTTATTACTAGAAGTTTTCATTTCAATTCATTCACTCAAACCGTCCATGCAATGGTATATGAGGTACATAAATATAAGTCAGTATTTGAATAATATTGCCAAAGGTACAGGTATAAAACTAATACATGTACATTAGCACAAAATAAAGGTGTTGAGTATAATACATATGAAGAGATTAAGATTTATATATAAACATGTTAGGCAGAACAGCGGACTAACTATTATTTAATGTTTTAAATTTGATATCGCCTTTAATTCTCTATATTTTAGTGTATTTGATACGTGGCAATATATTGGTGCCAAAAGATTTTTTTCCTTTAAAGTGGATAGAGAGTTACATTATACGATTCGCTGGATAATTCACCAGCATTGCAGAGTGTGTACAGGAATTCTATACAATATACTTACTTCTATGGGTAAATGGTACTTTGATGTTCTGAATTTAACAAGGGGTTACCAAATTATTTTTCGAAAGAATACTCAAGTATTTTTCATAGCCAAAGTTTAGCTTAAATTTTATAAATTTGACCCTTTGATGAAGTATCCATATATTTTGTCCACTTTTGTATAAACTTGTCGTTTGGTCTTTTGTTTAATTACAGTAGTAATTCATCTGATGGTACGCCCGTTGAATAGGACCTTAAACGTTACCCCGTGTCAAGGATCACAACCACCTTGGCACGTAAAGATCGTTTCCCTGATTTTCGAAAAAGAGTAGGCTAACTGATGGCCGTCAGGGAAACTTAAACATTCACAACCAAACATATTTAGGTTAGCTAACTGCCGTAAAATGGCTGAAATACTGCCAAAACGGCCTATAACCCAAATCAATCATTTGATATTAAACATTACCGAGCACTGTCCTGCTCAAATATTAGAAAAACCACAGAAATAGAACCCACGAGATCATATTCTCATTATCATACATGTATCGGCTAAATAAATATCAATATACAGTAACACAGTCTTATTTCTTAGCCTTGAAACACTTTTGCCCTATACGAAATCATTCTTCAATATATAGTGGGGGACAGAGGAAAACGACCTGATTTACCATATACCATATATGACGGCGTAGTACTTTTCATAAATGAAAGCTATTTAACTTTAAATGTACTCATTCAATAGCATCTAAATTTTCATACCCCGAAATTTCACAGCCATAAAGTACCTAAATGCTTTTGGCCTTACAAAAAGATCCACTTCTAGAAAATACTAGAACACTACTATCTGTTTTCTCAACATTTACAGTCACTTTCCATTGAAAACAATACACATAAATCTCATCTAATGCATTTTGAAGGTCATCTGCGGCATTAGTGAAAAACTGAGGGTTCTACGCCAGTTTCTAGTATAGTGCCTTCCTGAGAAAAGGTGGAGACAATGACGTCATCATTTGAAACAAAAAGGGGCCATTGTTGACCAGAACTTATCAATCACATGACCGTAATTCATTAATATGGTTGCCATAGTGAATTAATTAAGGAAAACAATGTCTGTTTGAGGAAACCGACTTGAATCGAATCATTTAGTCGTGAATGCCCTTCCGGTGCAGACACTTTTCATAATGCTCCGTGTAGAAACAATGGCGTCATTCATAAACATGAAAACGGGCATGCCTGTTACTTATGATTGAAAAAAAGGTATGATATTGAAAATGAGAAGAAGGAAAGTGGAATACCCATGACATCACTAAGTAGGAGTCTCTAAACACTAGGGTATAGAAATGTAGACAATGGAAGAAAAACGTGTCTTTGACCACGGATCTATTAAGGATAAAGTATATATACGTCCTGTTGTGACGTATGTTGTTTTTTCAACTATTCAAATAGAATAAAAGAATGTCATGAATCTTATAAAGAATGAAAACTTCCTTTACTCTGCATTATATATTAAGAATTAAAACTCGGTGTATCAACTATTATAATTTTTTAAAAACGAGAATAAAACAGGATCAGAAGTGGGTCTCTTGTTGGTTTTTTTCTATGACATAAAACTTATAAGGTTTTTTCTTCAATCAAAAGGGTATTGAAAGATATGAACAAGGGGTCAAGATATAGGACTCGCTGAACGAGACATTTAAATCCAGTTCCAATCATTCGAGACATGTCTAAAACGAATGTAACTGTTTGTATTTAAATAAAATGAAGATAGTATCATAGCAGAAGGAGGTGGTATTTAGTTTATCTCTATATGCGTAATTTTCATATTATCCCAGCGCGACTATAAATGGGTTTAAATGTGAAAAAAAGTTTTCAACGGAAGACCTACTGATCGTACTGTTTATTATTGTTATTATTATTTTGCCCCTTCAGTTTTCTGAAAGATGGTTTGGTAGATTGTCTTGAAACTTTCAGGGATGATTCACTGTAAAAATACACCCAGGTTTTGTTTTGTTTTTTTATTTATTTATTTTTTTTTTTTATTTATTTATTTTTTTTTTTATTTATTTATTTTTTTTCCATTCTTTCAAATTCCACTTCCGGTCGTCAGATATGTCCGATTTGCTGATTCTGATGTCCACCCTTTTTCTCGGAAACAGTAAAAGATAGAATCACCAAACTTTAAGGGATGAAAGATCTCACTTCGTAAGCGTGCGAAATTGGATTGGGCACATCAGCCGTCACTTCCGGTTGTCACCGGAAATGAAAAAAGAAGTCGTAAATTTAAAACTTTTTATTTGAAATTGAGTTCTACACCGCATTATTAGGTCTCTTTTGATGAATCGAAAAAAGTGAACCCCACCGGAAGTTGAAACGTCCACTTCCGGTTGTTTAAAAAAACTTTTCAAATACTCGTTTTTCAATGCCTTATATCTCGCTTAATAATCAAGTGATGAACTTGTGTTTGACATATCTTGTAGACAGTATAATTGTATAAAGTAAATTCACGAAAATCACTTCCGATCGTGAGATATTGGCCGGACAAATTTAAACACTAGTTTTTTCATTTCCTCAGAAATAAATAAAGATAAACGCTTCAAACTAGCAGGGACGATAGATTATTATTAGTCCATGCTATACATATTGTCTACATGTTTGTCCACCACTTCCGGTCTACAAAATTGACAACTTTTCATTTTTTCGAGCGATTTCTTAAAGATGGTTGAGTAGATTTTTTTGAAACTATCAGGGAAGATTTCTTTTGAAATGAAGTTGGTACAGAAATTTTGTTTTTCTCATATTTACTTCGGTTCATGAAATGTGTTCAGATTTCCTGATTCTCAGAAAATTATTTTGTCCACCCTTTTCTTCGGAAACAGTAAAAGATAGAATCACCAGATTTTCAGGGTTGATAGATCTTCGTTTGTAGGCGTGCAAAATCGGGTTCACCCTGTCCGTTGTCACTTCCGGTCGTCACCGGAAGTGACAAAAATATATGTCAAATTTGAAATTTTCATTTTTGCAGCAAATCTTGCATGGGATAGTCCAGTCTCTTTTGTATTTTAAAAAATGTATAACTTACCGAAAGTTAAAATATCAACTTTTTTAAAATGAATTTCACACATATCATTGACATTTCTTATCCCTACAGTATCTTCGAACACTTTTTCAAAAATCACTTCCGTTCATCAGATATGTCCATTTCCGGTTTATAAAAAGAAATTTTGTCTACCATTTTTCTTCTAAATGGTTGACGATAGAGTCTTGAAACTTGCAGGAATGATGATTTTCTGCTTTGTAATACGGTTCACTGTCATCGTCCGTCACTTCCGGTCTACACCGGAAGTGAACAAATAAAACATTAAATTTCAAATTTAAGCTTGTGAAACAAAATTTGCATAGATTTAATAGGTATCTAACGTAGTTTCAGAAAATGTGCGACTTACCGGAAGTTAAAAGAGCAAACTCCGGATTTTTAAGAAAAACTTCAGAAGATCAGTTTTTCTTTGTTCTTATATATCTGGCTTATAAATAAGATGTTTGAGATGATTTTCACATATATTATTGACATCATCAAACTCTTCAGAATACTTCAACACTCTTATCAAAATACACTTCCGTTCGTGAAAAATGTCCACTTTCCTTTCTTCCCAAAAAGATTTTTTCCGTTCGTTTTCTCAAAAAGTATTGAAGATTAAGTTTTGAACCTTTCAGGAATGATAGATGGTGACATTTAGATGCGAAACACATCTTTCAATTTTGTTGGCATCTCTTCCGTCGTCCACAGGAAGTAGGTTAAATATATGTAATTTATTTAATTTCTTCATTTTTAAATGTTGATAGCGGAGTCTAACAGAACATTTCAACTTATATCACTTCCAGCATAAATTAGGTCTAATAAACCGGAAGTTGTTCGGAAAATGAACATTTTTCTTTGAAACTTTCAGCGACGATTCCTGCACACTCATAATGTAATTTTCGGTGGATTTAATGAGTTTCCAGAAACCAGATTGATTGATTGATTATATATTGTTTAACGTCCCACTCGAGAACTTTCACTCATATAGAGACGTTACCTTTGCCGGTGAAGGGCTGCAAAATTTAGGTCTATGCTCGGCGGTCAGGGCCTTTGAGCAGGGAGGGATTTTTATCGTGCCACACCTGCTGTGACACGGGACCTCGGTTTTTGCGGTCTCATCCGAAGGACCGCCCTATTTAGTCGCCTCTGACGACAAGCAAGGGGTACTGAGGGTCTATTCTAACCCGAATCCCCACGGGATAAGAAACCGGAAATGAATAGAAAAGAACCGGAAGATTATGTCTCATCAGAAAGAGGACCTACTCCTTGCTTGCAACGAGATTGTGTCTAGTTATTATTATTATCATTATTTCAATGTATATAATTTTGCTGTTTGAGAACTACAATACATATTGATGACAAATACCTCTTGAAGATTTGCAGTATTTCTTCAATGTAGTCTTTTTATCTCCACACCTCCTTGGACATCTTGGACGATAACTTGTCTTAGTACAACTAATATCAAACAAAGAAAACATTAGTATTAGACGTTCTAGATGATAAAGCGTCTTTCTGCATATAACAACAAACATGGAACAACAATAGTATTCCAGCATTAGTATTGGATATGTTGGATGACAAAGCGTCTTTCCGCATCTAACAATACATAGGAAACAACATAAACCGACTACTAAAGAAAAGAAACACACTTAATGCAACAACAAACAAAAACAAAACTACATCAATTAAAATAAGGGGCCGGGATAATACAGGGGGTGCATAATTTCCATTTCATATATCATTAATATTTGTAGTATTTCTTACCAATTATTAGACCGTTCTTTACACATTGATTTTGACTACAGATTACTCCGCAAACCTGATCAAGATATAGGGCTCATAGCGGGTTTGACCAGTCGACAGGGGATGCTTCTCTTAGGCACCTGACCCCACCACTGGTATATCCAGGGGTCCGTGTTTGCCGAACTCATTGGAGTTCTGAGATTGATCACTGTTCGTTAACTTCACCTTTCATTTGAAAGACAGTGTGAATTAACTTACCTATGGCCCTTTTTCCTGACACCAAAACAACAAACATGTGATTTAGGATTATAAACAGAGGCACTTGGCAAACAACAAGACATATTTCTTCTTGCCGCATTTTTGAACACTTTGGAATTACAGCAGAGATCGTTCCTAGGATTATATAGTGTTCTGCCACAAATGTTACGTCTGTTCGTTCTACTAACAATTCTGTTCTCCCAACTACAGGCAAAGTTGACAGAATCATACGATATTCCCCCGCTCATGGTTGGACAACATTTGTCGTGGTTTGATTTTCTTTTTTGGATTATAACTTCACTGGTAAAAAGAGTTCTGTGACAACACACCTGTGTTTTGGGGTCTATGGTTTGGCTAGCGCAGCAAGTGTCCTCTAACTTTGCAACGTTGCCTGTGAATTAAACATATACGCTCATGTAAGAAATAAATTTCATTTTTGAAAATACATCAGGGCATGAACTGCAGCACTTCACTCCACCGTACTTCACGATGCGCATTAGAGCTTCGTAGAAAGTATGCTGGCGTGAAGCAATGATGTTCACACCATTGTGTATATTCAAAACTGAAATTTATTTTTCATATTAACATTTCATTATCTTTACTATTGAAATATTCCCAGCCGGTGAAATAATTGTACTATATTTATCAAGATTCATACGCAAATTGTTCACATCAAATACTGTTAGTGTTTATGATAACAACGAAATTAAAGTAGAGTTAAAAGAGATTTTAACTTGAATTTAAAAGAGATTAGAATTGAAAGACAGATCATGCAGAATGACACCCATACAATTTGATTTCATGTGTTTATTTCCGTGATTAACTAGTTTCATTGTAAATTGTCTAAATATTGAAAGTAATTATTTTTGTAGAGGAATTTTTTTGTACGAGAACCTCAAATTGTATAGAAATATCTCTTCCATAAAGTATAACTTGAAGTTCACAAGCTGTACTTGGCACCAAATTATCAAGTGATACATGTGAACTAACATCCTTGACCTACTAAATGATACTATGACTGAGAAACAATAGGCATCTTCCACTTAGCATAAAGTGTACGTGTTCCAAGTTTGAGAGTCCTAGCCCCAATAGTTCGGTCTGTATCCTGCCTACAAGGTTTTCTTACTAAGTGATACTACAACCTTGACCGTTGACCTTGAAAAACAATAGGCATCTTCCACTTGGCTTGAGGAGTATGCGTACCAAATTTGACAGTACTAGTCCCAATAGTTCGGTCTGTATTCTGTCTACAAGGTTTTTCTATTAATTGTTACTACGACCTTCAACTTTCACTTGAAAAACAATAGGCATCTTCCACTCATCATGGTGATCAAATGTAGCAAGTTATAATATCCTAGACTTACGGTTCATGATGCATTTTGCCTAAAATGTCCGGAATGGAGGACGGGCGGACACACAGACGGACGGATAAACGAACTCCGCCATACCATAATACATCCCGTCTTTGACGGGCGTATAAAATTGAAAGCTATGTCTAAATAATTCACAAAATTTCCTCAAAAACAACTGTTTTGTAAACGTTTTAAGACACAAAGGATACTTGAAATATTTTTCATCAAAGGAGGACATGTCAAACTTATTTTTCCTACATAATCGTAACTGCATGTTTATCTATTTAGAATATCTATTTTTTAAATTTTATTTTCATGAAATGTTACAGTTTTGGTTTAATAGAATGTTTCTTCATATCAACAATGCTAGCATGTCCTCTGTTGATTTTTACAGAGAAGATATCTGCGTTTTAAAGCCTCTACACTAATCGTTGTATTCTCTAGAAATGTGGGTATTGTTTTGATTGTTATTTTCATTAATTAACGGTTCCAGCATTAGAATCGAGGCAGTTGTCTGTTCAGGAAATGGAGAGAAACGTTTCTGTGTGTAAGATATAATACTCATATTCATAAAAGTAAATAATACTGGCTTAAAACATGTTGCAAGCACACATTTCTAAAAACTTGGTTATATATGACGGGGACATATTACTAAAGTTCTATTGACTTAATGATATTACATTGCCGATATAATCTTTAACTAACCATAAAACACTATCTGCATACTTCCGCAATAATACCACATTAATCTCTCATTAAAGATTTAAAATGCCTTATATATACCTCCACAACATTGTTCGTTTCTAAGGTTGTAACGATTTCCTGCGCAGCAACTGTATTCGTCATAGTTGATCATTTCACTCCCACAACAGCGCCACATAGATCCATTTCTTTTGAATAGCTTGCCTTCACAACAATCCTGTATTACAGGATTGTATTCACTATCTGTGAAGCAAAACCAATCGACTTAAATGGTATTTTCAAACTTTTGTAAATTACCTGTTACAGCTGTCTTGCCGGGTTTCATTTACACATTCCACTAGAATTAATTCAAATTTAAAAACGAAAAAAAAAAATTCTGTGATATTCCAAAACAATTCTTTTGCTGACATCAATGACGATGTTACAGGGGTTTCGGTAGTCTCGTTTTGGGTCAATATTTCACGGATTATGTGGTCATTGTAGTGGTCTGGTTTGAAGTCTATCGTTAAGGAGAATGCCGTCTGACGCTTTTCATGCCGATTGTTGTGTCATTCTTTACATACTAGCTTTGACTACGGATTATTCCGTTTACCTACGCAAGAGGGACGACTCAAGGCGGATGTGACCGATTAACAGGGCATGCTTACTCCTCCTAAACACCTGGTCCCACTTCTGGTATTTCTAGGGCCACTGCCCTTCTCTTAATTTTTTATTCTTTATGGGATTAATGAGATTGATCACTGTTCGTTACCTTCACTTGTTCATCAACATTTAGAGCAAAATATTGACAAGCTGAGATACAATTTTTGTGATGAATTATTACATTTCAACGGATTTTTAAAACTTTTCGGGTATATTATAATAATTATGCATTTTCCAATTTCTGAAAGATTTTCGGTACAAGTATGTATAGGTATAGATAAGATGTAGTTCCTTTATTTAATTAAACATATATATAGAGACACACTTTGCAGGACTTTTTTTTCAATAATTTTTTTCAGTTAAAAGTAAATATAGTATCTTAGCTATTATTACCATCCGTTGATCTCGTAGAGATCTGGGTTAGAATAGGTCCCCAGTACCCTTTGCTTGTCGTAAGAGATTAATAAATGGCGTGGACCGCAAAAATCGAGGTTCCGTGTCACAACAGGTGTGGCATGATAAAGATCACTCCCTGCTCAATGACGTAAGCGCCAAGCATAGGCCTAAATTTTGCAGCCTTTCACCGGCAATGGTGACGTCTCCATATAAGCGAAAAATTCTCGAGTGGGACATTAAAACAATATTCAATCAATTAATATCATCCGTCGAAAGAAATATAATAGTGTGGTAGATGGCAAGCCATTTTACTATTCATTCCAAGAAGATATCGCTTAAAATATATCATTCTACATACATATTTCTAATCCTATGGCGATAGCTTTAATGTAAGAATATCATTTTACTGAGATATATGCATGTGTAATTATCAAAATAGAAGATAGCGAACAGTGTTAAATCTCAAAAATCCCATAAAGAATACAAAAGTAAGAGTTGGGCAAACATGGAGCCCTGGAAACAACAAAAGTGGGATCAGGCGCCTATGAGGAGTAAGCCGTCAGCCATCTATCTTGATCGGAGCAATCCGTAGTAAAAATCCAGAGAGCAAAAAATTGATCATACGAAAAGCATGCTCCCACGTATCGACTTAGTTGAGAGACATAAACACCATATGCAGGTAAAAATGAAATATTGTTATAAATATATGCAAAGTTGAAGATGGAGCTGAAGTCATCCTGTTTGTCATAAAATTGAGTTGTCAGATGTTAACATCTGTGTTCAATGAAATACCCAAATATGGGGCAGATGTGGAAGACTGTGGTGTCTTTTATTTCGAGTTCGCTGGGAAATATCGATTTAATATATGAGTGAAAATGAACATTGTTAAAGGACATATCGTATGTTATTATCGTTTAAATTTTTTTTTATTTTTTTTTTTTTATTTTTTTTTTTTTGCAAAATTAATTCTTTTCATGCCAAAAATGAAATACTTGTCATAGATTTTGAGTTTGAAAGCGACGAAATTCAATTCCTTACGTTCGGTATTTTACGCGCCATGTTTTGTGACTTTGCGTGCGACCTCGAGCGAGAAGGTTTGATAACAGCTGTTAGGCATTTTATGAACGGATTTGATTTAATCGACAAACGAGGCAAATATCACGTTAACCGCTGTAGGTAACATTGCATTACGGTGTTTTGCGTTGCTTTCAGGTATACTAGCCGTCAGAAGAAGGGGCGTGGACTGAATTGTCTCCAATTTTACATAAGAAGGTGAGAGGAAAAAGAGTTGGGTAATTTTTTTGTCGGCGCAGGGACTTTGCCATAAAAATAAACAGTCGTCTTTGTCCATTACTTTTCCAAATAGCAGTTGGACAAAATCCAATTAAACGGCAAGAAAATGGTTATGTAGAAACTAAGCACAGCTACAGCATATGCATTCTGTTCTAATCTTCATCATTTCACAATACACAATCTTACCGCGGGGTAAAAAGAATGACATTGTAACAACATTTACTTGTGTTCCTAATTCCTACGCAACTATTTACAACTACTATTTACCAAACTTTTAAAGATCGACACTAATTAAATTTACATTTATGAATAACAAAATATTATAATCCCTTCTTCAAATTGAATTATAATGCTTTCAATTAAAAAAAACTCATAACATCATTTACAGTTAAACGCCCTGTTCCCAGTTGCTAACAGCGTGTAGATCACAATTTCAAATTAAAAAGTAAAAGAAAATAATATTCCTTGCGTTCAAATAAAGTATCGTAATTTAATTATTTTTTTCGAAATATACCCGTGACAGTAGGCCTTCAACGATGGTACATGTATCATAATTTTTCTGATCCAAAAATAAATATTAATTGAACAGTTTATTATAAAAATAACGCCAATTACAGATATTTATCAAATAGTGTTTAGACAACGACTTATATAAGTATTCCTCGTTACATTCTTGAGTATTTACATCGCTATATGTATGCACTAAAACATATGTGGTTTGAATGTTAAGACTAGGGAAATGTGCCAACATCGAAATAAATGTTGCCCATGGTGAATAAAGATATCTAACATTATTTCCACAATCAGCTGATCGAAGAAGGTCGCATGTGACGTCGCTCCACCACATGACTACCTAACTAATTAATGAGATTTCATTATCTGATCCAAGTTATGACTAATTATCGCAATTACAAAGTCATCTGAAGTTTTAGAAGATACCTCTCTTGATTAATATCGCTTAGTAAAAGAGGTATATTTTAGGTTAAAACGATATCTCTCTTGCTGAAAGGTATCCTTCTAACTTTGAGAAATGGCTCTTTAAATTAGAGATATACACTCTTACTTAGAAAAATATATATATCTTCTAGTGAGAAAGATTTCTCTTACAATGTATTGAAAGATCTCTCTCTCTCTCCCTCTCTCTCTCTCTCTCTCTCTTTGATAGAGAGATTGCTAATAACGTTTGAATGAAATTCTTCTACATGAAAGAGACATCTTTTCAACTTCGAAATATATATCTATGTATCTAAATCTGGTAACTAGCTTGTCAAAGCGTACGATATGGCAGAGGAAGCTGAACATAGGAGCGGATGACGTCTCTCTCTCTCTCTTTCTCTCTCTCCACCCTTTTCTGTCTCTCTCTCTCTGCCTTATCCTGTCTTCGTCTTTTCTCCTCCCATGTCTAATCACGAATATGGAGCGTTTTAATTGGTGAAGCATGTAGCGATTGTCGTCAAAATAAGTTTTGATATACTCATTCTGGTTGGTTGACATCTATCTATTACGAAATAGAAATCGGCGATACAAGGGCATGACCCTAAAATTTATCGTTTTCATTATTACTCGAGAGAAAATCCGATTGAATACAGTGTATTGGACCGATTCAATGAATATGTTATCCCAACACCCCAATATGAATCTAGTATATACACTTAACTTACGCTGTTGGCACCTAAGAAATCCTTTAGGCAGAATCTTGCCCCTCAAACAGTCCTGTGACATGTAATTGAACGAGGAAGAGCCACAACATCGTGCGTCTTTCTGCTTTCTCGGGATTAATGTTTTGTTGCAACACAGGTTATACCTAATGTCATATTTCATTTCTCCACATTTGTTCTCGTGCATATCCATGACATCCATGCCTGAAGAGCACCAGTGAACACGAGAGTCAAATGTTTCGTTGCCACAACAAAGTCTTGAAGATCTGAGTCTGTGAATTTTTGAACCGCAGCACATTTCGTCTTTCAAATTATATACTTTTGAACCACAGCATCCGTACTGATCTGAAAATGATTGAAGTTATTTTAATTCAATCAGAATATTAACATATCTGAATTCAAAGCCTGTGTAGAATGACGAAACTTATTCATTACCTATGTTATAGCTTGGATAATAGTTCTCATTGCAACATAGACTTTGTCCTTTGTTGTAGATTTCTTTGTTGCAACACTCCTGAACTGAACCATTGACAGTTCTGGGATGTAAAATACCCCCACAGCATACGTCGTTATTGATGTTAAAAGGCTCAATATTATCGTCGCAGAACCTAGTTTTGTCCAGATTGTTCATCACAAGAGATATATCACCAAGGTTATAAACAAAGAATGGATCTGAAAACAAATAACAAGACTATATTCTACGGACATCAGTTTGATTATCATTTGAGTTATATATTTTGCTGGTTTTGTCGTTAAAGAGCCGAATTTAATGCGTATTTTTCATCTACTTCTAAGGAAGAAAGCGCTTATCAGTTACTCCGCACTGTTGTATTTACTTTTGTTTATTTCACCATCTGTATACAAACAAAGTATGTAGGGAAATGAGGCGGAAAAATACTAGTCCTCTAGTATAATCAGAGTACTGTAACGATTTAAAATATACGATTTGAATTTTCAATTATTCTGATTACTCGTAGGTTGAATATATTAAAAAGGTGAAATTAATAACTACACTTAGATATCGTGCTAGAGTGCCTCCGTGGCCGAGTGGTCAGAGCAACGCGCTCAAAATCGCAAGACCTCTCACCTCTAGTCGGCGCGGGTTCGATTCTCGTCCGATATATACTGCACACATTTTGCTAAATATACTACTTTATACAAAAAAATATTTTAAAACATAGAAAATGCCACGTGCCTGTAAAGGTAAATCTATCGTAAACATATTCACGTTGCTGATTGTTCAAATTCACTGTAGCTGCACGTGCTCTAAGGCAAGGCACGAGAGTACTCATATTTTCTCAGATATTTTTTTCTCCTTGCACGAAAGTTTAAAAATTTTGTTAGAGGGTGTGATTTTGCTAACTGTAGTCGTTTTTGCTTGATCGTTGTTGGCAATGGCGCAGCAACGTCAGAGACGCCATTTGTCGACTTATTAACTGTCTCGTTGTGTTGGAATGCTGTAGGAAGGATACACGGAGATTCATGTGGCAAGCGTCCTTGGTGTGTCGCAGAGTGTGGTGTCCAGGGCTTGGACAAGGTACAGTGCGTTTGGTACAGCCGCGAGACGACATGCAGGTGGCAGACGAGTAACAACTTCTGGAGAAGACCGATTTCTTGCTCTTCAGGCCGGTCGAAATCGGTTCAGCTCTGCTCAGATCTTTCGTTCTGATCTCTTGAACACCACTGGAACCAATGCCTGCATCCAGACTATCAGGAACAGTCTCCATGGCGTCAGAAGACCCTGTATTCGTATTCCACTCACTTAGGAACACCGTCGGCGATGATTGGCCTGGGCCCAAAATCATGTGAAATGGACATTTGCTGACTTGACCCCCGTGCTGTTCAGTGATGAGTCTAGGTTTTGTTTAGACAACACTGATGGTCGTGCTAGAGTGTGGCACAGGCCAGGAGAAAGGTTCCAGGATGCCTGCATCGCCCAGCATGACCGTTATTGCGGAGGGTCACTGATGGTCTGGGGCTGGATCAGTATGGCTTGTCAAACCGATCTCCTCGTCTTGCAGCTGGGATCCATAACGGCTCAGTGGTACCGAGATGAGGTCCTTGATGTCCACGTCAGACCCTACGCAGGCGCTCTCGGCGGTGACTTCATCCTAATGGATGATGATGTCCCTCCACATTGCGCCAGGATTATCCAACAGTACCTGGAGCAGGAATCCATCGTTCACATGGAGTGGCAAGTCACCTGACTGTAATCCTATGGAACATTTGTGGGACCTTCTTCAGCTGGCCGTAGCACGACATGGGCAGCAACCCCGCGGCCTCCGTGAGCTGGAGAACGCCCTGGTGGCCGAGTGGAACGCTGAGTCAGATCCAGATCCAGAGGCTGATCAGGAGCATGAGGCGGCGATGTCAGGTTGTGATCGCTACTAGGAGCTAGTCTCCTGTTATCAGAACTGACCTTTGAAAAAAATGTCTCATTTCGATAAAATGTGCAAATTAGGGGGGTGACCACTTTGCACCTTTGTGTTGCCTCATCCGTGATTGATTAATTGAAATGCAGCTGTATGATTCTGATAATTCTGGGACCAACTGAATAAATGTTTTTACTCTTATATTTGTATACATTTTTTATCCTTAGCAAATTGTGTGTAGTGTATGTGAGAAAGTTTGCCAGTTTACTTTCGGGCGGGCGGTGGTCTCTTCCCAGCTACATTGTATCTGGGTTTTCCCTTCCACCAATAATAAACTGGTATGTGAATCTTGTATTATTGATCATGTAAATTAATATGTTATACTTATAGTGTATATTTCTTCCGTCACTTCAACATGTTCAATTTCATTTATTTCCCTCCTCAAATTTTGAATTGTTCTATGTATTTTTATCAAAATCTGTTGCTAAGACAATGATACATTTGTACCTCTCTCTCTCTCTATCTCTCTCTCTCTCCAAAAAGACCTTTCACACCATAAATATATGCTTTCATACATTAATAATTTTATCACTGACTTGTTAGCTGAATGTGTCATCTGTCAATGTTGTTTGTTTGTATGTAGTGGAAGGTGTTAAAATAAAATAAAAAATAAAAAAAAAATAATAAACTGGACCCCACCAAATAACTGAAAAATTTAGTGTGGCAGACAACAACAATCAATCAATAGATACCGTGCTAAGAAATACCGAATCGTGTATAAAAATGGAGTGAATGTTCACGGATGTTTTCCAAGGAAATATTTCAGCAACTGGTTTCGCTCTATTTCGTGATGATCTTGCTACCGAAATTAAAACTTCAAATAAAGGCGTATTTCTTGGAGAAAAGAATTTCAGTATTCCATCCTATGTGGGTGGTATCGTACTGACAGCTTTACTGAAGCTTGAGAACTGCTAGCATTCTCATACAGTACCTAAGTGGTGTAAAAATAGCATTGATAAATTGGCAATCGGCAATTTACAAGAACAGGTCGTGGTAACTCTACCGTATATATCATAATATAAGTATCTAACAGTATTTTTTCATACAAATTTTACATCCCGAAACAATGCTGAAATGGGAGGGAAAGGAGCAATAACTTTTAAAAATTATTTCTTTGAGGTATACTTAACAGCACACATTCTGGAGAAGCCCTACAGCAAGGCTTTCAATTTCGGTTTCCACGTGAAGTAACTACGTACGCGCATTACTCTTTAATTTATTACCTGTATGACACAGCCAATTTGCTCTCGAATTATAATACAGAAATAGTACGTTATTTACTTAAGAAATCATGTGTAGAGGAAGATTATAATTGAATAACAACTGATACATTTCAAACAGAAATATACTAAGATTACACGGGAAAATTTAGGCCTGGTTTTGCGTATTTAGTGCACACAAAGTTCATTCATTTATAGCTGTGAACTACATGACAAATGTCATATTTTTTCACAGCTGTTCTTTGGAAATGATTTGTTTTTATAATGTGATTTAAATGTTAACTTATCACATGTCCATGAATTTATTTATATTTATGAACTGTCATTTCTTTTTTTAAAAAAGGGTTTAATTCGCTCAATATATTTAATGCGAGTTTATGTCAGATAAAGGAGTGAATAATGGAAAAATTAATACATATCTAAACCATCAACAGTATTGACAGTTTTTAATCTTAAAGTTTGTAAGAATATAAAGACATAAATATATAAAGAACTTATTTATATATTTAGCTGAGATATTTTTAGCATGAAGATGAGAAAAAATATTGAAATACAAAATTCTTACATCGGAGAAGAACGAAAGCAATCCAAGCACTGTAGAATCCCATTATCAAATAAACTGAATAGACTGGAAATTCCCAATTCATGCATATTCATATATTAAAACGTTAATTCTATCCACCATACAATATTAATAATTTGTCTTTGATATCTTTACAAATTGTAATGGCCATTTCCTAATGAAGGCGATGAATTTGTGAAGAATGCTTGCGTGAATCTAGCTAAATATAGTACGCTTATTTTAACGGCTGGAAATTCTGACAGAAAAGAAAGCAGAATTTCATCTGAAAAGTACACAAAATGAAATTCATTTCTTATTAATGACACTTTTTTGTCGATTATCTATTCGTTTCATTTACCTTGAGAAATATATATTATTCATTAGATATATTTTTTCTCCTTTATGTGACATTACCTTGTACCTTAAAGAAGGCTTATATAGACTTAGTTGGCTAATCCCTATTATGTTTTACACAACAATATTCCTTGAATGAAAAAAAGGGATAAATTTTTTAACAGTATTGATAATATTTCTTAAGTTTCTAAAGAAAGGAAATGTGTGTTCTGACATCAATCTCCACTCTTTGGATTTGTGAAATGTTTACAACGTATTTTCAATTAATACGGCATTCCTAATATTCAATTCAAAACTAAATCAAAGGTAATTCAAGAATTACATAACCCTGATGTAAATCTTTTATTGTTTAAGGTCATAAGCAACGTTTCTTAATCACATAGTAGTAGATTTTAATTTTTTTGTTTGTTTTTTTTTTTTTGGTGACATTTCAGGTACAATTCAATTGCTTCCTATCTTGTTTCTACGATAGCTAGAACTACCTTAATGGCACTAATACCCCCGCAGGCCACATTGGATGATGGGAAATACAAATTATCTCTGGTCAATGACAACATGGCACCCCACTCAAAATGGAAAATAATATCCACGACTTCCTCGAATGTTAAAAAATCTATAAGAATAGCAAGTACATAATTTCATTATTCATATAAGATATACACAAAGTTTTAATTAAATCTGTTCATCGGTGTTCAAAATATAGTCTAAACAAATTACGTATACGGACAGACAAGGTACTCCCCCTTAACTTAGTTTGCGGGAGGTATAAATAACTTGGGTTGTATTACCAAGTCTGTTTTAGAGTTACGATATTTCGATTGTTCCTGGTTGTGGCAAGTGAACAAGTAATGTCAGTTATTATATATTACATAATATTCTATTTATGAACATTAATAAGTTATTGTAGCAAAGAAGGGAAGAGACATCTTTGGTGGATCAAGTGGAGATCGAACCTGGGACCATTGCGTACCTAGTTAGGTGATCTAACCACTGAGCTAATCATATCAATAATACAAAGTATGGTATTATCATTACATAAAACTAAATCTATTTCGGAAAATCATACGATAATTCTTCATACCGAGGAGATGGGGGAAAAATTCAGCAAAATGTCAGAAACGTCGCGTATGACCTTAAGAAAATATCCCCGATAGAACATCCATTTCGTGGTTGTTTATGAAGATCATTTATGGAGGCATACTTGCCACAAAATAACACTTCCCGAAACCAGCAATCGTTAATAATTTGTGATAGTGATTTGAAATCTGTTGAAGAAAAACCTCCAAAGTCGAAATATTTTGTTGGAAAATATTTTCTCAATAGAATATAAAACCGAGAACGAGATGGTTATACTCAATTCTGACAATGTCTTGATAAATTCCATTTTGCTCAAGTGAAGTCTGTAACATATACTAAAGTCCTGTTATTCTTTGAAAAACGTACAGTCATTGCACATTCCATCGAGCTAAAGGCTCTCCAACAAACTCTGTGATGTAACAATGTTTTGGTTTTGTTTGTTTGTTTGTTGTTGTTGTTTGTTGTGTTTGTTTACGTCAAATTGTTTATCGGAACTTTAATACTAGCAGCAGACATGTGGTGTGATTACGTATGAATACTTATCGATTTAAATATACACAATGTTCAAATGAAAACAATCTTTAAAAATGTCTTATATATGATTTTAAAAAATCATTCAGTGATTGATCTATCGATTCAGTGCTGCTCACTATGGATACTATGCACAATAGCCAGTCCTGGATCGTGAAATTGTGTACAATTAATATCAATTTATTAATCTGCTAAGTTTAGATGAATTCAGTATTAGTAAGAAACATGTTATTTTTATCATACACTTTTCATCTTAAAACAACTTAATTCAACTGCAGCCGATAAAAATGAAAATCTCCAAGCTTCGTAGAATTTATCGAGAGGGGAAACAATTGATAATTTTGTCAGTTAATCCTCACACTATCGACTACATTTTTTTTTTCAATTTTCAATTCACAAATAAGCACAAAATATGATTCTGCCAGTTTGGATGGGTTTATTCTGGTCCATTATTGAAAACACTGAGTACCTTACTTCATATTTGTCGTGGTTAGGCCGTTGCTTCGCAACCGGGAGGACCAGTTCTATCCCTGCACCACGTCAAACCCAAGATGTTTAAAGTACTTTGCAAAGTGCCCGAAAGTGAAACTCTTTCGGATATGATCTTGAAAATGAAGGTTCTGTGTTATAGCAGGCGTTGGCATGTTAAAATAGTCTTCACTGCTATAGCCAAGCATACATATGTAGGTCTAAATTTGTGGCACTTCAACTAAAGCTAGTGACGTCTCTAATTGAGTGAAAAATTCTAAAATGGAACGTTAAACAATATACATCAACATATTGGGAGTTGTTCTTTCTAAATTTCAAATAAATGATAAAAAGAATTTGATTTAGTCTCAAAGTTGGAAACGCGGTATCACTCTTGAAATGTCTCCAATAAGCATTACGTGGTTATCGCGCCTTATCATTTGATGACAATGGTGTGTTTAACTCATCGTTTCTTTATTATAATGGTTTATAAACACAATGATCATAACACTTTAACCCCTCTTCATGGAGAATGAAGAAAAAAGCTCTTTGTTTCTAGACTGATTTATCAAGATTAAAAGTAGAATAAATAATCTAACATTGGGACGGAAAATACATGTACATGTTGATGGTAGATCATGTTTTAACACAACACACCATATTATGATGATACACCCACATGTCAAATTTATGTCATTTAAAGCGTGCATTGGACATTAATATCGACGCTTAATTATCATGGTCAATTGGTACCAGTTGTCACCAAACTAGACTGAGTCTTGAAATACATACTATTAGATTCCTTCTATTACATTTCATCTGGAAGATCAGAGGTGAAGTGAAATATTTCTATACATTTCATGCATTTTCAATGTTTGAACCGCCAAACTTCTGACCCAGTAATTGTATCTGTTACAAGCATCACACTGATACAGATACTAAAACCAGAATAAAACTTACTATGACTGCTACCGTTTGATAACGTAAACTGGTTCTTGGCGAAGGTTATATCACTAAATATATATTAATTTCAAATAACTTTAAACATATTATGCCATAACATATGCGAGAAGTTGCGCAAAACAAATGTGGATTCTAAAGAAAATCCCAAGACCTTAAAACATTTCCAAAATCAACAACATTAAAACGTATAACTTTTCGACACTTTACACAACCATTTCTCACAATAAATTAAAGAATAGGCTGTTTGATATCATAGACAGTTGCTAATTCAATAAAAACAGAACACGGAAATATTCATATCTTGTGATCAGTTACTTTGTTAGATACCACTCTAATTCTACGCACAAGGTATCCGCAGTTGATAATAAAAAGATGTTGGGGTTCCTCATTGACAATATCTACGTAGCCTTTGGTGATCAGGTCTTCTAACAGTCTGTTGGAATTCCAATAGGCACAAATTGTGCTCCTTTATGAGCTGACCTATATTTATATTCTTACGAGGCAGAAAGCTTCTATATCAGAAGAAAATTTTAAACTAAGGGTATAAGCACTGGAAATTCGATATACAGAAGAAAGGAAATAACCCTCGACAAAGGTAGTAGAACAACATAATTCAGATAGGGACAATATTAAGAAGTGTTTCAAAAGTTGGTCAGACAAGCACCTGAAAAGAAAGTGCCCGCTAGTCATTGATCCGCCTTATGACAAGGATGAAACAGTTAAGGATACTACCAAGAATTTGGCATGTGATAGGTCTCAGGCCGATGAACGGAAGGAAGAGGAATTGTACTCATAAATTATCCGTTCTTTTAATAAGTTGGGTGTTATGTTACTGCTAAAATGCATGAACACATGTTTACTCGTTTACAAAATATCTTTACTATCAAATGTATTCTGTGAAAACATACAGGGAGATTGGAAATTACGATTTAGACAGTGTAAACAAAGATGATTTATAGACTAGATGGTACCCGTGAAAAGCGGGTTACCCACGAGTTATTTGCCCCTGATCTGAAATAAACATTAAATCGTACGTGTTATTTTCTAATGTAAAAGAAAGATGTTATATTTTAGCTGTATACCATTTATCGAATTTGATTGTGCCTTTTCCACAATGCTATGTTTGAATTCATCAATAGCCGATAAATTTCATAATATTTTTTCATTTCATTATATCAAAAAGAGTAAGAAAAATGCATGTAGTACAAAATATTTATTTTAAAATGTCACAATCTATTTTCTTCTAGCAAGTTCAATTTTCCTACTGAATTTATCTAGATTTCTCAAAAATATTAAATTAGCGGATCAACTTCCAGGCTAATACGCCCGTTTCATTTTCATATAGAGGACATGAGATTTACTGTTATGTACCTCAACACGCATTTGTATACCAGTTTATTGTGAATATAGGTGTATTTTTCTGTGTGATCTTTATTGACTTGTGGGAAGAAAGGATTTAATCGGATATATGAATAGTTATAACTGAATCTTATTTGGACCAATTAGAGCCTAATCATCACATATATCTCAAATACAGGCCTGGGACAATACACTTACACTTCTGAGGCAATACCCGATGACCTTGTTTTAAATTCCCTCCCCACCCCACCCACCTCCTCCTCCCAAAAAATTCAATAAATTGAATTAATTCGTACTTTTTGTAGTACGTGCATTTTTCTTACTTTTTTTAAAATAATGAAATGAGAAAATATAGTGAAACCCATCGGTTATTGATGAATTCAAACATAGCATTGCGGAAAAGGCACAATTAAATTCGATAAATGGTATACAGCAAAAATATAATATCTTTCTTTTACAGTCCCTTGGGGATCCGGGTAGTTAGAATAGATCCTCAGTACCCCTTGCTTGTGGTAAGAGGCGACTAAATGGGTGGTCCTTCAGATGAGACCGCAAAAACCGAGGCCCCGTGTCACAGCAGTTGTTGCACGATAAAGAGCCCTCTCTGCTCAAAGGCCATGAGCGCCGAGCATAGGCCTAAATTTTGCAGCCCTTTTCTTTCTTTTGCATTAGAAAATTACATGTATGACTTAATGTTTATTTCTGATCAGGGGCAAATAACTCATGGGTAACCCGCTTTTCAGGGGTACCATCTAATCATAACCTGATTAATATATCATAAGATATCCATCGACTTTGTTTTGAATGTAATCTCTCTACGTCATGAAGTGACTGTTGTTGACATCTCTGCAGTTGATATTCTTGGCGTAGACTTCCTTATCAAGTCGTCATTAACCTTCGTACTCACAAAGATGAGGTCTCGGGGGACAAAATACTCCATACAAGTGGAGGTATAGCAAACAGGTACAAAGTGGCATTGATGCATAGAATAATTATCCGAAGACATCACAGGTAGTACGATCTGTACAGGACCAGATGGAAAATGTCCAGTGAAGATTGGTCTCGTAGAACCTTCGGATAATTTTTTTTTGAGATACGATTTTGGAATTCTGGCCAAAGCCCCGATTAGATGACAAAACACAGTTTAATATTTTATGAAAATAAATATTTCAGTTCTATTGAATATAAAGAATTATTATTTACATCCAATTCTTATATGTAATGGATGATTTTATCGAAGAAAATTCTGTCACGGTTATTTCCCTTCTGTTACAAACTAGTATTATCTAGGAAGAGTTACTACCCTTTGGACATATACAAGTTAGAGCGCCTGCATCATATCTCTCTTTTACTTCCTTTCGGTGAAAAATCATTGTCAATTGTTTTTATCTTTAAGCCTTTCCAACAAATAACCCACCCTTTAGATATGGTTTCTGTTTTTCTACTTTATGTTTCAGCAATTTCTGGGGAGAAGCCATCTGGTACGGCTGTTGTGTGTCACAAAGAGTATCAAAGTGACATGGCTTGGATGAGCGGCACTAGTGATCAACAGACATGTAGGGATTGACCCCTACTACCTCCCATCTGTCGATGTTCAATATTTGACTGCTGCACTTCCCGAGGTCAAGGTATTACACTTTCGAAATTTAAGTGACTTTGAACTTTGAGTGAACTTTGCTTGAATTTCATATTTTGTTTAATAATTATTGAATTTGATGTGATTTATTTTGGGGCATGCCCTTTGTCATGTATGGCGGTCCTTGCCCTTTAAACAGCCGCGCCCAATTATCGCCAGATTCCATTAACAAAATCTAAACATTTCAATCTTGTGTTTTGTCATGCAATTTTCTGAGATAAATTGAAATATTTGTTTTTACGGAAACAATAATCTTATTTTTTTTTCATTGAGATCCATTGAATAGATTTTCTAAGACAAATATAATTAACAATAGTTTATACACCTTATTTGTCTGACATTTTCGATACCAAAAGGACTAATAATATTGCTTTAACTATTGTTACAGACCCTGAAGAGTACTACTACACCATCTTGCACGGAACGGTGAACGGTTTGCACGAAACACTTCTATTTCTTGAACAGTCTGCACGGTTTGCACGAAACGGTAGGCGGGGCTTGCAGGCTTTGTGAATGACTGTACGTGGTCGACATGAAACTCTTCGATATTCGGGTCTTTACGGGAGGAATTAAACCATGAAAATCATTTAGATAAAATAAAATTGGGGAAAATGGTTAAGCAAGAAATGGTTATTGTCTAATTATAAAATAAATATTATACCTGCTCAAAGTGGTATTACTTTTGCTTTAAAAGGATCATTTTAAAATGAACAGTGAATTAAATTCTTTCAGAAAGCAAAATACATGTACGACGGAATAATAAAAAAAAAGAGGAAGACATGCACAATTGGATCGTAAAAGAATGAGAATTGATAAGCGTGCATATTGATTTTATACATTTATATCTTAAAACTGATTCAAATTGAAAGACATACAAAACTTCGCATCGTTATATAGAATGAGAATTGATAAACAATAAACGTGCATACTGATTTTATACATTTTCATCTTAAATAATTTCTAATTAAAGTTCGCTTTTGTTTCGTTATATATATATATATATATATATATATATATATATATGCATGTTGCCAAATCAGTCTTTCTGAGTAATGTTTGTAAAGTTAAAAAAAAACCATGCAATATTGAGAGAGAGAGAGAGATTTTGAGAGATAGAAATTTTGTAAAAGTAGCTTGGAAAATGGACTGTCAGTAGTAACGATTTTGTCCGTGAATATAATCATTTAAGTGTTTTTACTTAATTCAAACGAGAAATGTGTGAAAACCCAGGAATATGTTGCTCTCTGTTTTGAATGAGTCAAGAAGACATTCTTTTAACATACAAACACTTTGGCCCATTTTTAATACTAAAGGATATAGTGTATTTACATATATTGTAAAATTTATGGATTTCATAAAGCACAAGATATTGAAAAGGTTCTTTTAAAAAGAAAACAAAACCGAAGAAAAAATACTTGATGTTAACAATTCTATATGTAATAATATGGAGTGTATTGAACTTGGCAGATTCCCTTCATGTATTACAAGAAAGGACCAATAATATTGTTTTAACTATTGTTACATGTACCGGTATGCATATAGAGTTATGGGTAACCTATTTTCGTTACACGTCACACCAATCCTTTCATAATCTCATCCTTGGTCTACTTCATGTTTTATTCTTTTTTTTAATTATTATTATCATAGCAGATAATTTGTTTCATGCGCGGACGCATGCGAAATCTAGACGTGGGTAATGTGAAAAATTAGCCTCGGACAAGGGATGTTTGATTATCTATATAAAGAATTGATGTGAACAGGTATAACGGCTGTTTGATAGTATAAATAAAGCTGTTTCCCCAAGATACAGTGTGGTTCTGAAGTAGATGCTCACGATGTGCAGCTAGAAGGTACGGCAAATAATAAACTGATGGTATATAGTGTCTAGTATGCTGGTAGGGAGTTTTGGAAGGTGTTGAAGTTTACCTGGCGTTTGTTTATTGTTTTATTTATTTTGTTCAACAAAAGGAATTTGTTTGGTATAGGAACAGTTCCTGGTTCTGTCACATTATAATTCTTGGTTACTTTCTATGATAAGGATAGAAACTGCAGTGTTTGTCTATATTGACTTGTACAGTTTTCTCATAGAGATATTCAACCTTTGACATATCTGTTCATTTTCTAATTATTCTATATGATCTGTACCACTAAGTATAAGGACTAATTCAAATATGCGAACCTCAATATGTTACAACAAGAACAGTTTCCATGATTTCAGAATGAAATCCTATCTTTTTAGGCTACCAAAAGAAGTCAAGCTTAATGGGTCATATATGATATTTTTTTTCGCTAATGTTTCCCTGTTGTAACACTGAATGATAGATTTAATCACGTGATAGATTATATCTATATCATATGGTATCTTTTTTTTTTTTTTTTTTAAATGTTTTCAGGGTTATAATCAAATGCACTTTGAGATTTAGTTATGACAATTTACATGACTTGAGTGTCCATTACATATCAAAACCATGACATCTCTTGTATTGTGATTTTGCATCGAAATCAAATAAATATTGAATCAGTTTGTTTTCATCCCGTGACTAAAAAAAGAATAATTTTCAACTTTATTATAAAAGAATATTCTTAGATACTCAATTTTCCACTTTCTATTTTCTTCCCATGCGCATTCTCTGTATATGGATTTCACTTGATAGCGTGTCTTGATTATACTTTACGGTAATAAGATTTTTTTTATACCAATAGGACATGCTTTTTCTTTTTTTTAAAATTTTTTTTTTTTAATTGTGATATCTGCCAACGTATTTTGTTGTTGTTATTTTTAGTGATAATGTACATGTGTAAATATTTTATGTATAAATGTCTTATGATTTTCTATCCTCTCATTTAATCTGTCTGTAAATATGTTTTTTATACAGGACCACAATGTAAACTAGTATGTAATACTAATTGTGCTATCCTGTCTAAATAAAGAATTTATTATTATTATTATTATTATATTATTATTATTATCATTATGCTTAATTGCAAATAACAATCAGTACATGTAATGCACGTTGTAATAAAGGGTATTTAGTTAAATGTATAAAGACGAAACAGAATCCATTGTGCCGTTGTGTCGACAGTTTAGTTAGGTTCACTGCGGTCTTTCAAATTAATTTCATGTTATTTAGACTGTACGACGAAAATGGTAAAAGCCATCCCGGTGCACGACTGGAAGTGGCAGAACATTTACAAATAAAATGTGTTTAGGTATGCAGGCGTTTTGTTTTATTTCTAAAGGACTGTTTACTTTATTTTAAGTATCTGGACTGAGTTCTACCAACATATCTTAAATTACGCGAAATATTTCCACTTACGATATTTTCTTAATTGTCAAGTTTTCTTCATGTCAGTTTGAATAAAAATTGTTCTTTAAATTTCAATACAAATTGTGTATATTTAATACATCGAAATGATTTATATATTTTTTTTTCGTATACCAATCGTATCTATCATGTTTTATTGTTAACATCTTTTTGATATGAAGATTCACATCTCATTTTATCGTATGTAAAGTGAGAGCATCGTGAACTGGTGTAACGTATGCATATAAATTTAGTGATACCTTCGTTAAAATACTTGCTCACGTATTATAATATATGTATAGTTAACTTAACGTTATGGTACAATTACATTTATCTGTTTTCCCAACACATGTGGTATAACTGCAGTTTGATTGTTGCGTGGACTCTGAGATCCTCACAGAAAATATAACTTTCAACTTTTTCAACTTTCTTTATTTCTCTTTACCAATAGTACAATAGTATTGAGAAAATACACATTTACATAAGAATTTTCACAAATATATAACATATGCATAATTATGAATAAAAACTACAACAGTACATTCACAAACAAAGCCATTATAGAGAGGACAGAGAATGATGGATAGCTTTTACGAATTTACTTAATTTTCTTAGCGTGACAATGTTACCAGAATTAAAGATAGATTTCGTATATAATACATTTGGTGGTGATCGTTTTCTCCAATTAATACACTGATATCTAATTACAGAAATACTACTACATTTAAACAAATAATGGTATTCATCACCAATTTCATCATCATTACACAACGTTCATTTTCTTTGGGACCTTTCTATACCGTACCACCTACCAACTTCAATAGGTAATCGATTATTACATGTACGAAATCTACACAAAGCTATTCTGTCAGAAGGGTCAAGTATATCAAGGTATTTTTCAAAACAAAAATTGTCTTTTATGATACGATAGAAAACTCCCTTTGATGAATTAAATACATCACTATACCATTTTTGTTCAAACTGGTCACATATTCGTTGTTTAATAGTATGCTTGAACCATTCAAAAGTAAAACCTCCTCTTAGATCCCACAAATTACTGAAACCAAGATTACTTAAATTATTTTTTACATAATGCATCCACTTAGAAAAGCAGAAATCTTGTGTTAATTTGCATTTACAAAATGCGTACATAATATTTGAAAATTTATTATCACCTGCAAAAGCAACCTTGCACCAATAATTAAGGATTCTTGATTGTACATCAACATAAAGTGGATACGCTCCCAATTCACCATATATCATATAATTTGGTGTTGAGCGTTTTAAATTCAAAAGCAAGTTACAAAACTTTAAATGTACTCTTTCTAAACATTCATAATTACAAGTACCCCAAAATTGCTCAGGCGGTTATAAACAAACAAACAAACAAACAAACAAAACAAGTACCCCAAACTTCACAACCATACAGTAAAATCGGCTTTACAATACTACAAAAAAGATCATACTGACAGCTTATCGATAGTTTGTGTAATCTTCCCTTCTTTAAGATCTCATAAACTAAGTTGAACTGAATGCTGTTGGGGACAGTAAGCTTGAGCATACACAAGCGTACGTTTTCAGCGGAGCCAATGGGAACATTACTCGGTTTTTCTCATCAAGTCGACTTTTCGTAAAAGGCCGAGCGATATTCCAACTGCACCGGAGGTTGTTGAACAATTTATCAGATGAGATGACATGTTTATCAGAATCAGCAATGTTTCATAAACATATTTCAAGAGAATTTAACAAAAATATTCTCTCTTGTTTGTAGTTTTTAGTGTTCTTTATATATATATATATATATATATATATATATATATATATATATATATATTGTTTTACGTCCCGATTGAGAATTTTTCAATCACATGGAGACATCACCATTGCCGCTGAAGGGCTGCAAAATTTAGGCCAATGCTCGTTACTTACGACCTTTGAGCAGGGAGGGATCTTTATCATGCCACACCTTCTGTGACACGGGGCCTAGGATTTTGCGGTCTCATCCGAAGGACCGCCCCATTTAGTCGCCTCTTACTACAAGCAAGGGGTACTGAGGACCTATTCTAACCCAAGTCGCCACGGGGATATATATATATATATATATATATATATATATATATATATATATATATCGCCTTGGCGAGGGAAATATATAAATTTGGTAACGAATTTCATATGCCATAAGCACGAGTATAAGATTCTATTTATCACACAACTGTCAATAAAAGCATATTTTAGTTACTTTCCATTTCACATTTCTGTATAAGGAAGTGATTTTTCAGCCTCTTTGCATCGTCTGAAAATGTCCTTGAGCGGAAGAAATAAGAACTAATGATAAACACGTTAATGTGACAGCTAAATTGAAATTCCAATCTTAAGATTTTTATTCTTAGCTATGTCATTATATAACAACAACAAATGAAACACGAATAAATATAATAGACTTGAAGAAATTTCTAGTAACATTTTGTATCTATGTCAGCATACTGACCTCACATGACCCTACATAATTTGCATTGTTATTAACCTGTGCTACGAGTTCATGCCGGTTTTTTTCCGAACCTGTGTTACAAACCCGGAAAAAGTTCTGTTATGATATATATATATATATATATATATATATATATATATATATATATATATATATTACACCAATTAATGCTGTAGAGTCTAATTTATTTATTTGTACATCGTTACTTAATAAGACATTCACTTCAGCAACGCACAGTAAGGGAAGTAATAGACTGTTGTTCATATATTAATATGGACATCATTTCTGAAGTTGCTCTGAGCTTTTGGAATAAACTTGTGAGCATCAATATTAGTATTTTTGTTGCCAGAATTATATCACTGGATTGGATACATGTATGAAACTCAAACGCAATTATTCAAATCAAATTATGTCCTAAATTAAATTCTAACTTTGATATCAAAATCAAACATAAGGATTACTCTTAATTCTGAGGTTAAAGGTCAATGCTGCAAATATTTCATATCCATCAGGCCTTTGTTTAATCAAAGCTTTAGCAATAAGACTATGACAAAATATTAGCATGGCATATTTCATGATTTAAAATATACTGTTTAAAACACATTCATATTTCAACATAGATTATTACGTATGAAACACATCAATATGGTATACGTACTATTGTAGTCCATTTTTAAAGGACTTGTTTCTATTTATAAATGGCGGCGCAATGCATTATGGACTATATTCGTTTTACTTTATTATAAATACCATTACTGTTTCTTGAAGACAGAAAGAAAATGAGTTTTAAGGTAATCAATCATTTATTTTCTACAGAATGAATTAACCTTGCATTATTTTAGTATATATATTGCATTATTGTAAATATTTGATGGTACTGTTTTCGTTGGTTTTCATGGTCGATTGATCTTTTAGTTTGGAACATATTCCGCTGCACTGTGGCGGACCGTTGAGGAACGGAATTATATAAGATCGTCAGCATCTGCTGACGTGGATTTTGGTATTTTTGGGGATGAAGAAATAAATGTAGGGGTTTTCAAGTAATTATTTATAGACCTATTCTTTGCCAAGTCCATACGCACGGACTTTTATTTATTTATTTTATTGTCTGACAATCTGGTTTCCTGCCGGCGTCGGAAAAATGAGATTGATTGATTGTTTATTTGTTTTACGTCCCGTCGAGAATTTTTCACTCATATTGAGACGTCACCAGCTGTAGGTGAAGTACCACAAATTTAGACCTATGTTAAGCGCTCAGGGCCGTAGCAGTGAGAGTTCTTTAACGTACCAACACCTACTTGGATCCCGTACGGATGGTCCTCAGTACACCTTGTAAAAGGGGGAATCCGTCGGATGAGACCGCAAAAAACGCAGCAGATATGCCACGAAAAAGATCTCTGCTCAATTGCAGTAAGCGCCGAGCATGGGCCTAAATTTTGCAGCCCTTCACCTGCAATAGTAACGTTTCCATATTAATTCTCGAGCGGAAAGTTAAACCAATTAACCAAATATGCCTGGACCTATGTAACAGACATGTTATTTCCACAGCTTTAACATTAATGCATGTATACGTCAGAAGGAAATCAACACTGACTTGCTGTTAATCCATTTTCAAATGTTATCTGTCCCGGATTTGAATATGTTTAACTCTAATGTCCGTAGAAAAAAGAAAATCCGAAGAACACGTGTATGGGTCTTTGATTTTTGAAATTTTATTTTATTCAGGCATGTTTTTCCATTGATATAAAGAGATTTTCAAGAATGAAAACGCGTCTAGCCCTTGCTGAACCTACAGGACCCAGGAATTGTTTTTGAAGGAAAAACTCTCTCTCTACGCTTATTTGATAAGAAACAGCTTGGATACGAAATAGCTATTAATTAGATAGTACCGTCTAGATTTAACTTAAACATAACTTAGATTCTCTAACTTTTTTCTTTCAATTTACATTTTATTCATTTTACTCAATTCCTTGTTTACAATAAACTGCAGTACTGCAGTAAAGAGAACAGTAAAGGAAATGGGCTGACGTGGTCACTACGAAGGAATGAGAAATGCGCAGGAACTGCAACTGGAGGAGGATTGTGTGATTGATTATTCGTTTGTTTTACGTCCCTTGAAGAGTTTTTCATGTCTATTGAAACGTCACCAGTTGTAGGTGAAGAACCACAAATTTAGACCAATGCTTAGCGCTTACGGCTTTTGGCAGTGAGGGTTCTTTTACGTGCCAACATCTGCTGCGACACGGAACCTCCGTTTTTAAGGTCATATCAATGATCGTCACTTCTAAAGGCCGAGCGTTTGGTGAAGGAGCAATCACTCCCTATGTTTAAGTCTTAGGTGTGACGCAACCATGGCACGAGCGGGGCTCGAATGATGACCTCCCGGTTGCGAAGCGGATTCTTTAACTCGACGACAAATCTCTGGAAACCTGTGGGGATCCGGGTTAGAACTAAATCCTCAGTACCTCTTGCTCGTCGAGTAAAGAGTAAGATTTACTCCTCTGTTGACAGGTCACACCCGCCATGAGCCCTATAAATGAACATACCACAGAATTCGCAGAATGCTGACGTTAAAGTTGTATGGTCCAAATTTCGACAAACCACCTTGTAAAAGCACTGTTGAATTATTGAACGTACGTATTTATGAGGCTGTGCGATATGGTATACATTATTTTACCTGTTTGAACCAGAATTGTATGGTTTAAAATCAGCGTTTACAAACAATCATCACCGGTCGCGGTAGCTCAGTGGTTAGAGCGTTCGCTTCGTAACTGGGAGGTTATTTAGAAGTGAGAATTAAGGGTCTTTCGGATATGACCTTAAAAACGGAGGTCCCGTGTCACGGTACTTCACCTACAGCTGGTGACGTCTCAATATGAGTGAAAAATTCTCGATGGGACGTAAAACAAACAGACAAACAAACAATCATCACTTTTAAATGCAAATCCAGTGACAGTCACGTGTTCAGTTCAGACATACAGGCCAGGGATAGTCTTATTTTCGTAAAACTGTATTTTGTTGCTACAGTAATGTACCATAAGTTTAAGAGAAATAAAATATCAAGTACCTCTTCGTAATTCGTTGTTTTACGCTCTTTCTAATCTTTAGATGTGGCGTCTGAATTCTATTTATATAATTCTGGGATTCCCCCATGCGCGTTAGCTCAGGGGTTAGAGCGTTCGCTTCGTAACCGGGAGGTCATGAGTTCTTCTCGTGCCATGGCTGCGTCAAACCTAAGACACAAAAATATGTATCCTTCGCCAAACGCTCGGCATTCAGAAGTGAGAATCACGGGTCCTTATGATATGACCTTAGAAATGGAGGTCCCGTCTCACGGTGGGCGTTGGTACGTTAGAGAACCCTCACTGCTACGGACATGAGCGCTAAACATAGGTCTAAATTTGGGGTATTTCACCTACAGCTGGTGACGTCTCAATATGAGTGAAAAATTCTCGACGGGACGTAAAACAAATAAACAATCAATCAATCCCATGCTCGTGGGGCTATTTATAGACGCCCAACAAACTGAAGGTATGGATATGGCTTCACATTATATTTACCTTTTAAATAATATCCTCACTGTTTTCTTTTACATGCAAATGTTTTCAAGCATATAATTAAGGGAAAGTTAATAATTCATATCCTTTAAAGTAATTTTGTACAAAAAATAATAGATGAACATCGGACCATAAAGCTTTAAGCCGAGTTGACGCTAACACACACAGAGAGAGAGAGAGAGAGAGAGAGAGAGAGAGAGAGAGAGAGAGAGAGAGAGAGAGAGAGAACATGATATTTCATATGATGAATTTATTTAGTTTGTTTGATTTTCCTGAGTTACAATAACCGACCACTACGCAATTATTTATTTCCTGGTCACTTTTTATGGGGTGTAATATTAACCTAGAAATTGAAATCATTGAATGATCATAGGACAACAGCATCCCACCCCCACGCACACATGACAAGTTACAATGATGAAAAGAAAAATCAACTAGCAAGCTTTATAGAGTTACGGAATTCGTAAGTCGCATTTTAGTTTTGGACATTTTATTTATTTGTAATTTTAAAGTACATTCTTATTCTATTAAGTCTGGTCATTATACATGTATGCTTTGATGTTGTGTCATGTTATTGTTAACCCCATGAATATTCATTCTCTTTCGACTGGAAAACAAATTAGGGACATTTATTTAGTTAGAAGAAACATCATTACTTTGCCCTCAAACAATATATTTCTTAAATGTTTTAGGTCTTGCTGAAGTTTCAGAAATATTGACTACTCTTGTACCTGATGAGATCCCAGACGATATACTTTATTTTTATTGATGGAAGTGTACATATACCAGAGGTTCTATCAAAATTTGAGAAATCAAGGTATGAAGATGCAAATAAAAACCTGGAAGAGGTTGATCACGAAATTACAGAAGGTGGTTTGAGCATCTCGCTCAACATCACAAGGCCTCTCACTTCTAGTCGGCCCGGATTCGAATCGCGCTCGCGCCGATATATGTGAGAAAGTTTGGCAGTTTACTTTCGGAATGTCGATGGTCTCTTCCCGGGTACATTGTATCTGGGTTCTCTCCTCCACCAACAATTAATTGATTATTTATTGCTTTCCGCCAGACCGGTCGCGGTAGCTCAGTGGTTAGAGCGTTCGCTTCGTAACCGGGAGGTCGTGAGTTCGAGCCCCGCTCGTGCCATGGCCGAGTCAAACCTAAGACGAAAAATAGGTAGTGATTGCTCCTTCGCCAAACGCTCGGCATTTAGAAGTGAGAATCACGGGTCTTTCGGATATGACCTTAAAAACGGAGGTCCCGTGTCACGGTAGGCGTTGGCACGTTAAAGAACCCTTACTGCTACGACACTGAGCGCTCAGCATAGGTCTAAATTTGTGGTACGTTACCTACAGTTGGTGACGTCTCAATATGAGTGAAAAATTCTCGACGGGACGTTAAAAAAACAAACAATCCACCAACAAAAACTGGATGCCACCAGATTACTGAAAAATTGTTGAGTGTGGCGGAAAACAACAATCAATCAGCAATCAATCAGAAGGTGAATACAATGAAATGGGTATGAATGATGAGAGTAGTGAGGAAGAAAGCAAGATCTGATTGGGAGTTTACATGCACAAACAACTTTTATCTATATTACAAAATTGGCCATTGAGCAGAGAGGGAACTTTATCGTGCCACATCTGCTGTGACACGGGACCTCGGTTTTTGCGGTCTCTTCTGAAAGACCGCTCCATTTAGTTGCCTCGTATGACAAGCAGGGGGTACTAAGGGCCTATTCTAACCCAGATCCCCACGGGCTCTATATTAAAAGAGAAGGTAAAAACATTTTCTAAACACATGTGAAAGAAAATGGCTGAGGTAGTGAAGGAAAAGGTACTTGGAAAGAATCAACCTACAGCAGAGTAATGCCGAGAAAAATTCTATTCACCCAGAAGACCGGAGTTACAGAAAATTCACAACAGAGAGAAAGAAAACGGAGAAAACGTAGACTCAAGACCTTCATACAAACCGAAATGTACGATATTTTACATAATGACCCATCGTTTAACCCTCCGATCCTTAAAAGTTCCTTTGGGACTAAAAAAAAATTAACAACAGTAACACTATGTTAAGTCGTCACAGATCCCCATAACGTTTGGTCACATTCATCATCTTCAGAAATGCAGATATTGTGAAGAACACAAGCTGCAAGCACAGAGTTTACCAACTGAGTCATGTCCAATATTTCAAACTTGTATAGTCTCTGAAATCTGGTTTTTAGTATTCCAACAGCTCTTTCGATAACCTCACGCCACCTACTTTGGATTTTGTCTGTAAAAGGTGTCACAAGTCATCGTAATAAAGGGAAACCGGAATCACCTAAAAGCAGAATACAGGTGGTATGTTTTACATTACTATGGGTAAACAAATCAGAACATCGCAACACAGTTGAATCATGTGAGCTTCCTGCCAGGATTACCCCTCCAAATATAGTTGAATGATGGGATGGTACCACAGGATGCGAGAAGAATAATGGCATAAAATCCCTTACGGTTTTAATATGCCTGGTGAATATTTTTGTGGGGCTGTTATATGAATGTGACTACCGTCTATTGTCCCATCACATTCTGAAACTGTGAGCGTTAAGCAAATAGCCTGCATATCTCCTGAACTTGAAATGCATTTCTTGGCCATTTTATTGTGTCGGGCATAATTTTCAACAGAGCAGATACCGGTCGCGGTAGCTCAGGGGTTACAGCGTGGCTTCATAAACGAGAGGTTTTGAGTTCGAGCCCCACTCGTATCATGGTCGAATCAAACTTAAGACATATATATAAGTGTGATTCCTCCTTCGCCAAATGTTCGGTTTTAGAAGTGAGAATCACGGGTCTTTCGGATAGACCTTTAAAACGGAGGTCTCGTGTCGCTGCAGACGCTGACACGTTAAAGAACCCCCAATGCTACGCTCTAAGCAATAAGCATATGTCTAAATTTGTGGTACTTCAACACCTGGTATCATCTCAATACGAGTAATAAAATTCTCGATGGGACGTAAAACAAACAATTAAATGGATCCAGTTGTTTGGGAATTTTATGAACACTGCTTTTGGATAAGTTCAGTCTGTCTATATTCATCTCTAGTGATCGGTCACCCCAAAAATTAACCACTCTGACTCCATGCACAAGTACTCTGAAGTTGATATTAAAAAGATGTTAGAGTTCCTCATTGACAATATCTTCGTAGTCTTTGGTAATCAGGTCTTCCAACAGCCTAATGGAATTGCCATGGGCACGAATTGTGCTCCTTTGTTAACTGTCCTGTTTTATTGTTTTTATGAAGCAGAATTCATTCAAAAGCTTCTACATGACAAGAAAAAATTTCTTGCTGTGGCCTTCAATTTGACATTTAGATATGTCGAGGGCGTTTTATCTATTAACAATGATCATTTTTATTCATATGTCGATTCGATATATCCCAGTGAACTTGAAATAAAAGACACCACAGAGTCTTCCACATCTGCTTTGTACTTAGACATTTTATTGAAAACCTGGCGACAAACTAACAACTCAACTTTATGACAAACGGGATGATTTCAATTTCTCCATGGTCAACTATTTATGTGGCAATATTCCATCATCATCACCTGCATGTGGTGTTTATGTCTCCCAACTGATTCGATACGCAAAAGCTTGTTCTGTGTATGATCAGTTTTCAAATCGAGGCAGGCTACTGACAAAGAAGCTGATGTTACAGGGGTTTATACAGTCTCCTCTAAAGTCAGTATTTCGCAAATTTTATGGTCATTATAACGATCCAGTTTGCCAGTACAGCCTCCATGTAGGTCAAATGCTGTCTGATGTGTTTCATACAAATTGTTAGGATGTTCTTGGCACACTGATTCTGAATGCGGATTGCTCCGTTTACCTGATCAGGATATAGGGCTCGCGGTGGGTGTGACCGGTCGACAGATGATGCTCACTCCTCCAAGCACCTGATTCCACCTCTGGTATGTCCAAGGATCCGTGTTGCACATCTTGTATAGGAATTACGAGATTGAATAATATTCGTTGACCTTTAAATTATGAATTATCTTGCCTTTAGTACAATTATAAGGCTGTAATTGGTACACGCGCACACATATACACACGTTATGTACAAAGTAATTGAAGAATTTGAATTGAAATGATTTCATGCAAAAGATAAGTATTAATATTTTCGTCATTGATTTAACAACTTGCCTGTAAATTACAAAAAACATCTTTCTCGACATTAGGAGTTGGTCCGGTTATTGAATTGTACAATTTGTAAGATTCCCAGGCGCATAGAAGTTGTATGTTCATCTAGACAATTTTGTAATTTGAAGTTATCAATAGAATACTAAGGGACAATCGTCAAAGCGAAATGATGTACTCGCGGTACATACTGGCGCTTGCAATATCGAAAAAGATCATTTTCCGACATTTGTGTGTACAAGACCAACGCAATTGTAATGCATGATTAGAGCAAACATCAATTGATTTGTGGCCATGACACTACAAAAACTGCGTGTCTGACATCATTCGCTTCCAGTGGTTACCATTGGTAACTACAGGT
The DNA here is from genome assembly GCA_024699665.1 of Ostrea denselamellosa. NCBI lineage: Eukaryota > Metazoa > Mollusca > Bivalvia > Ostreida > Ostreidae > Ostrea > Ostrea denselamellosa. The sequence continues at coordinate 3,467,588 of JAMZEH010000014.1, forward strand.
TACCATTGTTAATTTTCCTACCAATGGCTAAGAAGCTTCCGTTCTCAGCTCTGAGGCAACAACCCCGTGGGGATTTAATCGTGTTGTCGACCTTGACATCTATTTTAGGTCATTGCTGTTGTGTGATTGCAAAATCACTAATGACGGGTACATATATAGAATTGCTAATTCTTGTATGATGCATGTACCAATAGTGTCCTATTTTTGTTATGTTTTCCTAATAAATTATTCGTGTTGGGGAAAAATACCTTGAAATAACACGATGATCTACCGCAATTTCTTCTCTTCCCATTTTAATATTTGTCGCGAAATAGTATTTTTTTTTATATTTATTTACACTCAAAATAAATAAATAAAAACTTTCGGGGTCCTCCAAACCCGTAATAAATGTTCGTAAATAATATATATTGCTGTTGAAGATAATCTGTAACGATTCTGGCTCTATGACATGTGGCATTGTCCTTTTGAAAAAATGAAACGGCGGCCATAACGACGTGCAAAAGGAACAATATGAGTGCCAAGATGTTGTCCCGGTAGTACTGCCCTGTGACACGTCCAGTAACAACATGCAAGTCTGCTCTGCCGGCAACAGTGATGCCTCTCCACACAATTACGGATCCACCCCCATACCGATCATGTCTAATGTCGTTAACGTCATGGACATGTTCGTTACGTCGGCGCCAAACCCTCCTGCTTCTGTCCAGGAAGACCACAGTCAACCTCGACTCATCTGAGAACATTACGTGGTTCTATCGGCGATTATCCCAGCATTGATGGAGACGACACCATTGGAGTCGGGCCCTAATGTGACGATTCCTCAAACAGGGAATGACACGAGGACGTCGGGCGTGTAATTGAAATTTATGCAATAGATTCCTGATGGTCTGGCCACTCACTACCAAGCCAGTATCCCTTTAAAGTTGAAACCTTATCTGATATGCTGTTACCAGTCGATTTCTCAAGGCAAAAGTGCGGATGAATCTGTCCTGAGCATGAGTTGTTGCCCTTGGTCGACCGGATCGTAGTCTATCCTGAATAGACCCTGTAGCATAATCCACTGATAACAGACTGGGAAACATTCATTACCCTTGCCACAGCGACCTGTCTTGTGCCAACCTGTAGCATGCCAAGGGCACGTAACCTCTCATCCTGTGTTAGACGGCGCATGGTCTCTATTTAATTCTCTTCAAAATCTTCCTTTAGAGTGGCTCTAACCTTCCAATTCAGAGGCATACAAATTTGTGGCACAACACCCTTGGTCATCAGTAGCATCCCGTGAAGATCGTGGGAGTTTGAATTATGTGTTTGAGTGATGAATTTCTTTGGATATGCTTCCTCTTTCAGGAACTATACAAAATGGTTTCGTATCCCTTTATATATGTGAACATTTTGATCACAAAATATAGAATCCCCTACTTTTTGTAATAGTATAGGTCTAAATTTATAGTACTTCACCTACAGCTGGTGATATGAGTGAACAATTCTCAACGGGACGCAAAACAAACAAACAATCAATTACAATGGAAGAATATTTAGGGTCAAACACTTGCGTGCGGGTCTTACTGTCTTATGGCAACACCTAGTTGTAGTTGTCATTGTTGAATCATAATAAACCCTATAAAATTACACACAACTGGTGATGTATTGCTGAAAATTGCGACATGAAGTCACTTATTGTAAAACTCTGAAATTCAGAGATCCCCAATCTTTCAAACTGTGACAGAACTTCATCTCTGTTATGAATCCTGTCAAAGATTTGAAGAGTAAGGACATTATGTCCTGATAGATAAAAATTATAAGAGGAATATCAAGACCCGTATTTAACACGTTAAACAAAAATTTACATCATTATCACAACTAATTAACACAATTTTATGACAAACAAAATTACTTTAAATTCTCTATCGTCAACTTCACATATTTATGAGCAATATTCCATTATCACCTATATATGATATTTATGTCTCTCACCATATTCGATACTCGAGAGCATGTTCAGTGTATGATCAATGTTTAAATGTTAACTTTCATTGTTTTACTGTATTTACAAATGCAGGAAGAAAAATAATTTAAAAATTTTTTTTTAGTATAATAAAATGCGCCATCCACCCGGTCAGGGTTGAGCTGCTTTGGAATATAAATTTTAATATAATAGTATTTTTATATTGCTGCTTTTTATTAAACATATTTATATCGGTCTACTAGTTTTGATCTAGCGTTCATGTCATACAAACCGGTCGCGGTAGCTCAGTGGTTAGAGCGTTCGCTTCGTAACCGGAAGATCGTGAGTTCCAGCCCCCGCTCGTGCCATGGCCGCGTCAAACCTAAGACGAAAAATAGGTAGAGATTGCTCCTTCGCCAAACGCTCGGCATTTAGAAGTGAGGATCACGGGTCTTTCTGATATGACTTTAAAAACGGAGGCGTTGGCACGTTAAAGAACCCTCACTGCTACGGCTCTGAGCGCTAAGCACAGGTCTAAATTTGTTGTACTTCACCTACAGCTGGTGACGTCTCAATATGAGTGAAAAATTCTCGACGGAACGTAAAACAAACAAACAATATCAATCATGTCATACACGTATTACAACTGGAATGAACGTTTAGAACTTTATTCATCTGTGGCGCATTGTGGCCCATGGGCGTCTTGTTTCTATAAGAATTAAAATTGTAATACTGTTTAGATTCAATTTTGTTGTAGTGTCACCTACATGTTTTATATTGGAAATGGTTCTTTTTATTTAGTAGTAAATGGATATTTTCAGTAGTACCTTCGGAGAAAAACATGTTTCAACTGACAATATCGGTCGCGATAGCTCAGTGGTACATGTACATGAAGAGCGTTGTTTCGTAACCGGAGGTCGTGAGTTAGAGTCCCACTCGTGCCATGGACGCATTAAACCCAAGATATGAACATAGGTTGTGATTGCTCCTTCACCAAGCGCTCATCATTTAAAAGTGAGGTTTATGGGTCTTTCAGAGATCCCACGTCGTAGCAGGCGTTGGTGTTAGCGTCAAAGAACCCTCACTTCTACGTCCCTAAGCGCCAAGCATAGGTCTAAATTTGTGGTAATTTACCAACAGCTGGTGACGTCTCAGTATGAATGAAAAATTTTCAACGGGACGCAAAACAAACAAACAATCAATGAATGAATGAATCGAGACATCAGAGAGAAGAAAACAGTTGACAACAATTAATTTTATTGAGTTTTGTTCCTGAACAGAACGTCAATTTTAAGACAGTACAAAAGAAAATTCATTCACGTAATTGACATGTACATACCACGAAAACAAATAAGTGAAAAATAAGAAAATTTATTTCATATTTCAGAATATTGTACATGAGACGTCTTCATAAAACTGACCTCTATATATGTAAATTTTTATTGAAACTCGGGTTTTCTTTTCTTATAGCTTATATTTATGAAAATATTCCTATGTCTATAAGCATATTTTAAAATGCATTGCATTATAAACATACACTGTCCGACAGGTAAAAGATATATCAATTTCAATACTGTAATGGGGGAATTTTTCTTTTTCATGTTATTTTCACAATCACAATTGCATATATTTTCGTCCACGTTATAAATTCGCCCAAAGACACATATTCATTCGCAAATTTCGGGAAAAGAAATCAAACTGTGAACTGAATCTCATGCAATGTCTTATATACAGATACATGCATCTATAACACAAATACTTAGTCTAAGATGATAATTCGTCATGTTTTACTGGCCTTCCTTTTAAACTAAAGTAGCAGTCTACCTAAGAACTATGCAGTAGTTGGTAGGGATATATCTTAAACGAGGTTACCAATAAGTATTGAAAGTAATACGAGCTCTAAATCTGAAAAAAAATATTTTGTTGTAAAACTATGCTATTATGATAGTTCTGTATATAACTTTAACCGTATTCATTGATAAAATTAAAACTAAGTTTAAGATTTTATCAAAATAAAGATAAAAGTTCTGTTGAATGTACAGCGTTTTATATAGAAATCAATTTTTGTACAGCCAGACAATAGCGCAATTTTGATTCATTCAGAGCCTATAAATAGATTTTCTAACATAAACATCCATAACAAAAGTTTATATACCTTAGTTTTTCCGCCATAGAAATAGTAAATCAAAATTTTACAATACAGGAGTACACTCCTGAAGAATTGAAGAAACTGGTCTAGAATGTACTCAATCGGCTTTGTGATATATATATATATGTGTGTGTGTGTGTGTGTGTGTGTGTGTGTGACATAAAAGTGTTAATGTTCTAATGAATTGTTTTTTCCCGGAATTTACAGTTATCTGCCCTTTTAGAGAAGAAACGGCACCATTATAAAGTTGTAATTCTAGAGCCTTTGAGAAAAATCATTTAGTTGATTTTTTATTTTTAACCTTTTTCATAAAGCCCTCTCTGTGTGATTCTCCTGGAGACTGCTACTTAATTACTGCTAATTTGCAGTCCATCCCGATATGAAAATGACTGAAACATGAATGACTTGTGCTGAGTCGACAGTAATATCATCGGCCTTCCAACAAAATGAATGAAATGGCATACATAATTTACACACACACACACACTTTGAACAAATATATTTACCAGCTACACATGTCATCCCTGAAAAAATATATAACGTTCAATGCTTTTTGCAATGCTTTTTTACATAACGTGTTTGTCCAGGAAAATAATTCAGTACAAGTCCTTTCCTTCTTCGTAAAGATATTCCCACCAAGCTGTTCCTTCTTTTTCTAAATACACACTCACAGGATTTTGAATGCAAGCGTTTTGAGATTCTCCTCAAAAATTTCTTTGAAATCCTTTTTTTCTTGGCTAAATAAGATAGAAACAATTTTTGTATTACAACGTATTGACTAGATTTGTAGGCACGATCGGTAGTGTCAACTTGAAACCCTATCTGCATTACACCGACCAGGACTCGTAAAACAAATCACTTAAACATTGCTTTGAAATGCCTAACATGACACTGAATATAAAATCTGGAACACGAAGACATGTAATAATTATGTGTTTTTGTTTCATTTTATTCATATGTATGGTCAACTAATTTTCAATATCTGATTCATATTATACAACTGTTGGCATCCTAGGCACTTGATACACCTCTGGTATGTCCAGGGGTTCGTGTTTGCCGAACTCTTTATTTTATATTCCTTATAGGACTACGAGACTGATCACTGTACGTTATCTTCACCCTTTCATCCATTTTGGTCTGATATTTACGATACGAACCTTCAAGGTATTGTATGACCTTGGCTAGACCTGGAAAGGTATTGGTCATTGTTAATTAAAAATTGGTAAAGTTAATAAAGCTACATGGTAACAAACTCTGGAGTCAAGAACTGATTTTTCATCAGTTGAACGGTAACACTCAGGGCCGTAGAAGTGAGGGTTCTTTAACTTGCCAACGCCTGCCATGACACGGGACCTCCGTTGTTAAGGTCATATCCGAAAGACCCGTGATTCTCACTTCTAAATGCCGAACGCTTGGCGAAGGAGCAATCACTAACCTATGTTTACCTCTTAGGTTTGTCGCGGTCATGGCACGATCAGGGCTGGAACTCACGACCTCCCTGTTACGAAGCGAACGCTCTACCGCAACCGGTAGTTTCCAAGAAGTTAAAAATGTGAAATTGTTAACGGACGAAGACCAAAGGCGATAGGTTATCCGAGTGACTCAGGTGACCTAGTAAAACCTTAAATCCTTCTTGTGGCCCCAACCCAGACATCATGAGTGATAGTGTGAACAAACTGGAATACATTCTACATTAGGATTCTTATAAAATAATTTGACAATAGGACTTTTGTGGTATTTTCTTTTATGTTCTTTTGCATAAAGCTTTGAACCCCTGCTGTGGCCCGCCACCGCCCTAGGTTCATGGCTTGAACAAACTTTAATCGTCAGTATGCAAGAAAGATGTCATATAAATATAACATTTTGGTTCAGTGATTCCTAAGATTTTTAGTTTTTATTTATTATTTGAAAGGGGGCACGCTCCTTCTTTTGAAGAAACTTATATGTCCTTTATTCAGGGGTGATAAGTGGTAAGTGGTAAGGTTGATAGAAATAAACCGAAGAAGTCGAAACTTATAAACATTAACAGATTGACTGATGACGTTAAATGCAATCAGAATGGATCGCTTGAGCTTTCATCTCAACTGAACTAAAAATGTGAAGGTCCGGATAATTGTATTGAATTTAAATGCCGTCCTATTTCTAGTTGTGCAATAGTAAATGGATGATTGGTTCGGATGAAAAATATTGTGTTAACATTAACCAAAATAAACTTACATAGGTACAGCCAAGATAATATTAGCAATTTATTTGTAATTTAATAGCTATATTCTTCTACAAATACAGATTGAATATTTGACTTTAGAATTACCTTGAGGGTTATTTCGGCAGTACTCCTTCAAAGATATCCAGTTTGTTTCACATTCAGTAGGGCACCGATTCCTAAGATAGAGAAGAAATAATGCTATATCACTCGAGAGTACGCATAAGTGGTATTGTCAATTCTTCGTGGGAAAAGATTGTTTTATATAAAAGCATATTCTTCATATTTTAGCTGCTTATATTTAGATTAATGAAGACAGGGTGATATATGTTTTGAATGTGTTGTCCAACATACAAAAATACTTGTTTATCGAGTTATTACCAAATAGTTTCTGATACCGTATGATTTTGTTCGAGTTCAAAATTCGGCTTCGGACATTGAAAAGATAAGAAATCGGGGTATGAATATGTTGCTAAGCAAGCAAAAATAATAATTATCATTAATGTGGTATTGAAATTTTATACCGAGTTTAAATTTCAGTTTCGGACAATATATTAGATGGAATTACCGCACCTTGTCCTAATATTTCTCGTTGGGGTAGCTCAGTGGTAGAAAGTTCGCTTCGTAACTGGGAGGTCGTGAGTTCGAGTCCCGTTCATGTCATAGCCGCGTGAAACCTAAGACGTAAACATAGGTAGTGATTGCTCCTTCGCCAAATGCTCGGCATTTAGATTGATTGATTATTTATTGCTTTCCGCCACACTCAACAATTTTTCAGTTATCTGGTGGCGTCCAGTTTTTGTTGGTGGAGGAGAGAACCCAGATACAATGTACCTGGGAAGAGACCACCGACCTTCCGCAACTAAACTGGCAAACTTGCTCACATAACGCCGCGGCCGAGATTCGAACACGCGCCGACAGAGGTGAGAGGCTTTGTGATTTTCAGCCCGATGCTCTAACCACTCGGCCACGGAGGCCCCTCTCGGCATTTAGAAGTGAGAACCACGGGTCTTTCGGATATGACCTTAAAAAACGGAGATTCTGTGTTTCGGCAGGCATTGGCACGGTAAAGAACCCCCACTGCTATGGCCATAAGCGCTAAACATACGTCTGTAGCAACCACTAATGATAAATGTTGCATTAACAAATGCATCTGTGTTTACAAATGAAAAAAAATTTCATTAATGAAGCACCATCTTAACTATTAATGATAACCATCTGTTAATAAAAAAAGTTTTAATTGGGGAACGATTTACCAGTATCATTAATGGTCATAATGGTGCATTATTAATGATATAATTTTTTTCATTAGCGAACACAAATGCATTCGTTAATACAATATTTATTATTAGTGGATTTTACATCGTTAGTGGTTCCTACATTAGTCTAAATTTGTGGTACATGTACTTCAACTGGTGACTTCTTCTTATGAGGAAGAAATTCTCGACGGGACGTAAAACAAATAACCAACAAACCTAATATTTCCGTAACGACATGTCTGTATCTTTGGATTATAGGCACGACTATTGGGAAGGCAGCATTCCATACCCTTCCTTCTTGCGCCCTTGAAAATCTTGCTGTTACAGCATAGGTCTGTAGTTTCATTGTATTTTTTTCTCCCACATGAATGTTTCCTTGGTTGTTTCTTAACGACTGTGTAGTTAGCTAGACAGTCAAAGGTCAAAGAATCATAAGACCTTCCTCCCGCCAGGTTTGGACAGCACTGATCGTGATGACGCTCCTCTTTATGAATTGCTCTTTCATCTGTATACATTGTTTTTCCGCAACATAATTGTGTTTCTGAATTTATAGCCTTACCATTGCAGCATTTGTCTTCAACTGCAATTACTTTTCCTAAAGAAATTATAGATACTTAATGATAAAGGTTTGATTTGAATAATAAGTATTAATTCATATGAGAGTAATGAAAAAAAGCAGATATATTAACATAAATCCAAAGGTCTGCACCTCCACAACATCGTTGATTTCTTCGATTAAATATATTTCCAGCACCACAGCAATTGTCTTCGTCATAGTTTATCATTGTCCTGCCACAGCAATACCAATGGGATCCATTTTTCTTCATCAGTTGACCTTGGCAACAGTCATGTGTTTTAGGGTCATATTGACCATCTGAATATCAAATAAAATGCTTTAATCTATGTATTACTGTCAACGTACTGAAACGGAGAAATTGCAGCAAAGCAACAAATTCTGGCACTAAACAGTGTCTTAGTGATAAATCAGTATCTTAGTATAACATGATTATTGTTGTCTTTGTATTATTTATAAAACGCAAGAGCAATAAATGTGTACTTACGACACCACCGATATCCCTTCTTCACAATATTCCCCTGAATACAGTCATTGACAGTGCGATTATATGATTTAGAACCACAACAACGGAAATATTTCGTCCCGGAATTCACAATCCCTTCGCAACACATATTCTTCTTTCTGTCATATGTGTTACTTCCACATATACTTTCGCTTAAGTTTAGGATTTTCATATTTTCAACACACCATTGTACCTGGCGGTCAAATCTTTTGTTTCCACAGTAGCCCAAGTTTGACTGCTTATGGACCTTTGATCCGCAACACTTGTCGTCGCTAGCCTTCAGGTTGGCCTTACATTTGTAATTACCTACAAGTTGATTATTAAATTACCTTCATTTTATAACTGTTCATCTTAAAACATCACATTTCTAATAGGTTCAAAACGTTACCTGGACACTTCTCGTATAGATGGTTTTCGCAGCATACGCTTTTGTTTGGGTTGTTGGAATTTGAACATCTGATCGTTTCATTTAGGGCTGATTTTGGCCGTACAATACTCCCACAGCAAATGTGAGTATTCGTGTTGTACAAGACATCTGCAATATTGTTTATTTATACAGTTTTGTTATTGTGTTCTATTTGTAATATCTTACAATGGCAATAAGAAATAGCTAACAGTTTGCGAAACAAAATACTTCAGTTCAACCCACCGGTGCAACATAACTCGTGTTTGTGTTTGGTTTTCAGGTACACTGTTTTATTGCAGCACAAGGATTCTGTGAGACTGTACTTCTTATTTCCGCATAACAAGTCTATAAACAGAAAGAGTATTTGAATTAACTTCTACCCATGACGTTTAACGTGACTGAAGGTTCAAATCGCATAAAATGAATTCTCATATTTGATACTTTCTGTATTGAAAAGACTCAGGCTGAGGGAAATTTTGCGTTTAGGAAATATGTTTTAAGATGTATAATATCTACAGTATGTTACCTTTTCCATCAGCGTTTTGAATGTTGTCCATAGAAAGTATTTAGGAGATTAATTCATTTGACGTAAGATTAAATTATGTTTTACTATAAACAAACAATCGAGTGATAATTGTTCTAATAATATTGAGTTAAAACAGATAGATTTTAATATTTCCAATATTATTCAACCTCTGGGTAAACGTTCTGCATTTTTTTCTCCGAGTTCTGAGTGTACCCCATTTGAGTTAACATCAGTAAGCTTATTCCTATTTATATATTTCCGATAATCTGATTTTGTTTTAATCTTTCAGGGTTTACAAACACTTCCAAATAATTTGAGTTATGGAAATTGTCTATCAATAATCTATTAAGATAGTGGTTTCTATGAAAATTTATCAATTTGAAAATAATTTATTTTCTTCAAATCAAAATTGTGGGAAAAAAAATCACTTTTTTTTATTCATGTAATTTTAATTATGATAACAAGTTTACGAAAACAGATAAAGGAATCTGTAAAGCTTACTGCGAAAATAAATGTTCCAGGTTGGAAAAATTTTAAAACTTTTTTTTCCTCTTTAATTGCTATGCTGAAAATAGTGCTTATTATGGCTTGCTAATGCCACAGCGTGAATTATTACGTGTTAAGTATATGATTTCATTATTAATCATCATTTCATTATCATGTTGCACAATTAGAATCGAAAGCCGTTCCATAACATTGATATTCACATCGGGATGGGTGCTGATCGGTGAGAGGAGTGTGAAAGGTCAGATTGATTGTTTGTTTTACGTCCCGTCGAGGATTTTTCACTCATTTTGAGATGTCACCAGCTGTGGGTGAAGTACACAAATTCAAACTTACGCTTAGAGCTTACGGCCGTAGCAGCGAGAGTTCTTTAACGTACCCGCGACATGCATTATTGATATATTCGAAAGACCCGTGATTTTCACCTCTGAATGCCAAGCGTTTGGCGAAGAAGTAATCGCTACCTTTGTTTACGTCGGAGATTTGACACGGTCTTGGCACGAACGGGTCGAACTCACGACCTCCCGGTTATGAAGCGAATGCTCTAATCACTGAACTACCGCGAACGGTTGTGAAAAGGTCACAATGATCTGTGTTTAAACCAGATGTAAGAGTTTCTATTGGTGCAATTGGTTGAGTGTGAGTTGTATTACTGGTTTTGGTGCTGTAAGAGTGATTCGCGCTAAATCCAAACTTATCGTCACTTATTAACACGCCTAACTGGACAGTGATTTGAATATTTAAGTACGGAATAATACTTGAGAAACTTCATAGCTATAGTTTTACAACATAGTTTCAACTTGTCCGATCCCGTGAGGATCCGTGTTAGAATAGATCCTCAATACTCCTTGCTTGTCGTAAGAGGCGACTAAATGGGGCGGTCCTTCGGATGAGACCTCAAGAACCGAGGTCCCGTGTAACAGCGGGTGTAGCACGATAAAGATCCCTCCCTGCTCAGATTTCATAATTTGATATTACAAATTAAATTTGAAATAATGATTTTTGAAATTCGTTACATGCCTGAAAAGTCTGAGATATCTAACAGTATTCAATCTCGTAATTCTTATAGAAAATACAAAGCAGAGAGATGGGCAAACAGGGACCCTTGGACACACCAGAGGTGGGGTTAGGTGCCTAGGAGGACTAAGCATCCCCTGTATCGAATTGCCCGATTCGTTATATCAGATTTTCCTAATTTGTACTAATCTTGCGACATCGTCATCAAACTACAATTGTTTTTATTGACTACTCGTTTTAACAGATTGTATTAATTCTGAGCAACATTTTACAGAAAACAATTATGTGTATTCTTAGTTAATTGTATGAAGCATAAACATGAACAATGCAAATAACTTTCAGAATGCATCATTTTCTGTCAACTGTAATGTTAAAATTACGCATGATTATCGTTTATTTGGAATCTAGACATGTTAACGTTTACTAAATAGCTGTGGTGAGGACGTGCATGCTGGTAACAAATTACAATAGACAAATCTATTGTTGATCGAGTCTAAATGTCGCTACAATGATTGGACTATATCTAATAATTCATTAAAGTAATTCAATTGAATAAGTCTGAATAATTCTTCGACAGTACTCACAAGTATGAAGGGTTGTGTCCTGATGCCCTTTAGCTCTGACGACACCATTGGAACATACATGTGTTTTTTCCTTGTACAGCCCATCTAGGTTAGAACAAATTTCAATTAAGTTGAATAAAAGAAATTTTGGAATTTACTTCTTGGAACTAATTTGTTTGAAGTGTGATAATAAACGTTATTCCATACTGGTATTTCAACTTTAGGACATAGGATACCCATAAATAATCTTGAGTTGTAAAGACAAAATTTGTACTACGATAAAAAGTTGAAATGAAATTTAGATCATTTGGAATGTACAAAACGTTAGCCTTTATTTGGAGTACAATTTATAAAGTTGAAATGAAATTTAGATCATTTGGAATGAACAAAACGTTACCCTTTATTTGGTGTACAATTTATAAAGTTGACCCATGTTATATAGCTTTCAATTATAGCAAATTCGCTTTACATTTTAGTTATATGGCTTTAATTTTCATTAATATTGCTTTACACTTTAGTTGTATGGCTCTACACTGTTGTTATATTGCTTTACAATTTAGTTAAATGACTCTACACTGTTGTTATATTGCTTTATAATTTAGTTATATGACTCTACACTGTTGTTATATTGCTTTATAATTTAGTTATATGGCTCTACACTGTTGTTATATTGCTTTATAATTTAGTTACATGACTCTACACTGTTGTTATATTGCTTTACAATTTAGTTACATGACTCTACACTGTTGTTATATTGCTTTATAATTTAGTTATATGGCTCTACACTGTTGTTATATTGCTTTATGATTTAGTTACATGACTCTACACTGTTGTTATATTGCTTTATAATTTAGTTATATGACTCTACACTGTTGTTATATTGCTTTATAATTTAGTTATATGACTCTACACTGTTGTTATATTGCTTTACAATTTAGTTACATGACTCTACACTGTTGTTATATTGCTTTATGATTTAGTTACATGACTCTACACTGTTGTTATATTGCTTTATAATTTAGTTATATGGCTTTACACTGTTGTTATATTGCTTTATAATTTAGTTACATGACTCTACACTGTTGTTATATTGCTTTATAATTCAGTTACATGGCTTTACACTTTAGTGATAGTGTTTTGGGGGTTAATGTGAAAAGTATTCATTCTAAAATAGGGAACAAAATAAAGACGCATAGATATATCAAAAAGTAGAATCACAGCAACATGAGTCTTTATGATTGTAAGACTTACTCTTGCAACATTTCACTGAGCCGTTATCACCAAATCTAGAATGCACAGTTCCGTTACAGCAGGTATGAGTTTTTAAGTCGTAGAGTTTGTCTTCACACATATATAAGGGGGATGCTGTAAAATACAAGCTAATTATCAACACTCCAGGAGAGAATTGTTTTAAAACACTTTGGAATTCTCATTTCACTGGAACCTCCAGGTCTCTTATGCTTAACGAATATCTACAATAAAATGCTAGTATTGAATTTTAAATGTTTGGATATAAACATCACTTGGTTCTAGTAATAAATATTTGTATATCATCATTAGACTAGCCTGAAAATAAAAATGTGGATTTTTTTTTTAAAAAGACCAGTCTGTTTGTATATTTGTATAAACATTTGTTTGTCATTAAATGTGGATGATTTTTTATCAGGGTACCTATAACATTTTTATCAGAAATTCCATGGATTATGTGTAGCAATTTCAAGCTATGAGAGTATATACACTACCTGTGATACACCTGATATATATGTAAAATATTTTTTGTATGTGTTATGTAAACTGATTATCATGATTGATTGATTATCTGTTGCTTTCCGCCACACTTAGCAATTTTTCAGTTATCTGGTGGCGTCCAGCGAGATTCGAACACGTGCCGACAGAGGTGAGAAGCCTTGTGATTTTGAGTCCGATGCTCTAACCACTCGGCCACGGAGGCCCCCGATTATCATGAAATATGTGTAATATATGTTAAGATGAAATGTGACAAGATGTGTCCAGTAAATTGTGCTTTGATAGCACTTCAAACCTTTCAGTGGAGATATGAATACACAATTATACCCTTAAAAAATGGCAAAATCAAATTGCCATAAAGAACCGTATAAAACTACATTGAATGTTCCCGGGAAAATTTTTCTTCCAATGTTTTCTTTCCTATTTTTATTGCAGGTTGTTTAATGACGTAAGGTTATAATGTATGGTTGTTTTATAACGGTAGGGGGCCTCCGTTACCTCTAGTCGTCGCGGGTTCGATTCTCACTCGCGCCGATATATATGAGAAAGTTTGCCAGTTTACTTTCGGAAGGTTGGTGGTCTCTTCCCGGGTACATTGTATCTGGGTTCTCTCCTCCACCTACAAAAACTGGATGCCATCCGATAACTGAAAAATTGTTGAGTGTGGTGGAAAGCAACAAAACAATCAATCAATCAATTTTATTACGGTATTCGGTATTCTAAAAGGTAAATTATATTTTCTGTTTTTGAGATACAGTATACACCTATACGAGGATGATATAATATAATATACCTGTAACCAATATAATATTCACCTGTATGAGGATAATATGCACCTGTACAAGGATTCTATAATATAAACCTGTACGAGGATGGTGTAATATTCAACTGCACGAGAATAATATAGTATTCACCCGTACGAGAATGATATAATGTACACCTGTATGAGGATGCTATAATATAAAACTGTACGAGAATGATGTAATGAACACATGTACGAATATAAAATGATATACACCTGTATACACTCATACGAGGATGATATGATATTCACCTGTAGGAGGAGGATGTAACATACACTTGTACAGGAATGCTACAATATAGTCATGAACGACGATAATGTAATATACACCTGTACGAGGATGATGTAATATACACCTGTACGAGGATAATGTAATATACACCTGTACGAGGATGATGTAATATACACCTGTACGAGGATGATGTAATATACACCTGTACGAGGATGATGTAATATACACCTGTACGAGGATGATGTAATATTCACCTGTACGAGAATGATATAACATTCAACTATTCGAGGATAATATTTAAAATATACACCTGTACGAGAATGACATAATTTTCACCTGTACGAGCCCCGTGGGGATCCGGATTAGAATAGATCCTTAGTACCCCTTGCTTGTCGTAAGAAGCGACTAAATGGGGCGATCCCTCGGATGGGACCATAAAAATCGAGGCCCCGTGTCACAGCAGGATAAAGATCTCTCCCTCCTCAAAGGCCCTGAGCGCCGAGCATTGGCCTAAATTTTGCAGCCCTTCACCGGCAATGGTGACGTCTCCATATGAGTGAAAAACTCGAGAGCGGGACGTTAAACAGTATATAATCAATCAATTCACCTATACGAGAATAATACACCCACAGGGATCAGAGCAATGTAATCAAATTATGTCCTGTTGAAACTTGAAGACGCTACAGTACAAGTACATAGTAGATATTGTGTATGGGAGGGAGCACAGGAAAACGTGGCTTGCTGCCCAGTCCTATTTAAAATGTCCATTGAAATGTTAAAATACTGACTACACTAACAGAAAATAGTTTACCCAAAATTTCAAAAGATCTAAATAAATTGATCGTTATTCAACTAATGTTATTTAAACCAATCAGTGTACTACGCGCTAACATGTTCTCTTCCATTTAAAAAGACAATTCACCGATTTGGGAATGAAGAGAAATATTTAGGTCGCCATACTTCATACGTGCGTTTTAAAATAGTCGATCTGTGAATGAAGGAGTCGTACATATGACCTACCTGTTGTAAGCGGCTACTTTATTAGCCGTCTTTTTCCACAATATTTAGTGCGCATTTGTTTTTTGAAGTGAAGATACTGTGTTAGTTAAAATTGTATTTATTTCAAAGAAATAAAAACATTATTAAATACATATTATTTGAATTGTTGAGATTGGAAAACACTTGCTCGCAGTTAGGCGCTTATATCGAGTCCACTCTCGTTATTATAAGTTAACAATGGCGATCATGTTTTTGTGTTAAATACAGTCACACAACATTGTTGAAAACTTCATTTCACTGAACATACACAACAATTCTATACGATGTTCGTGAAATAACTGCACTGAAGTATATTTCGAAAATACATACATACAGCATATTACAGCAGTGCATATTTCCTGAATATATATACAGCATACTAAATGCTGCATATTCTGAAATTATTAATAGCAACCTTACCTGGGCTGAACACTATAAGAAATAAAACATATTTTCCTACATCCATACTACAACAGAATGAACAATTCATATAGATTGCCTTAGTTTATATGTATAGAAGCAATATCACCTAATATTAGAAACACCTGACTGAGCAAATATTACAGCGTGCAAAAATTTCCAGAATCTTTTAAAAGATTTTTACGTTAACGGCAAAGAGATCATCGTACAATACTAGACATATTGGTCATTACATGTATTTAATCTAATATTTTCTCTCTTGGTGACATTTTCTTCACCTTTCGCATAAACAAGTTAAATAATGCAAGTGATTAAATATTTCACATTGAACTCTGAAATCTGATAAATCCCCGGACGTTTCCTAATACATGCAATCCCTTTATTTGGGGGATGATTCAGAGACCTAGACAAGAGACCATAGTGTCATAAGTAAATGTTTTATCGTAATTCTTTTCGTTCGTCGCGTATATATGCACAAGACTTACATTCTTAAACTTCGCTGGAAAAGTTATTTTTGGTTGCTGGTGTGTAAACATAATACGTCGAGATAAAAAAAAAAACCAATTACTTCAACCCGAAACATGATGAATACCTGGCATTCCTGTCGCAGGACAACGTGTGTGTGTGTGTGTGTGTGTGTGTGTGTGTGTGTGTGTGTGTGTGTGTGATCCAAACATATTATTACTTAAACTATCCAGTTAATAATTCATATGTCAATTCAAATTTTTAAAGGAATTTGAAAGGACTACATTTTGTGGTGAAAGGATTATTTAATCAAAAAGCTCTCCAACTGCACGAATTTACCATCCGATTTGTTTTATCCATTACATCATCAATATTCGTATATTTCAATTTGGTAATATATGATATAAGTAGTAGAGACTTTGAACAAATTAAAATGTTGTAAATTCATTAGTTTGGTTGATATGGTTTTTTTTTCCACAACAGAATACCGATTCTTAAAAATGTCCATATTTAAATATCCAAAATTCTGTATGAAAATTTAGTATTTTGGTCAATGATTCAAAAATTTTATTTATATCTCCACACACTCTAAATTCCATTTTAAATTTTGAGGTAAGAGTTCGCAACTTTTGCACAATTTGAAAAACTGACAAAATTCACGGTATGTTCTTTTGAACTCTTTATATCTGTATGGGGATAATTTGCTATCTTTTAAATGCAAAAAGCCCATTAATTTCCAATCTGGCAGCATTAAACTTTTGTTTATATCTACGTGTATATTAATTTGATGTTATTATTGATTTGTATTGCCTGTGTTACATTGTTAATCGATAATCCAATAATAGATGATCTATAAATACATTTAATAAGATGGAATTCCCAAGTTTAAATATAAAATTTTGACTTTAAAATCATAATCTCTAAATAAAATGTCTTTTGTTTTTAATTAAATATGCTTTGAGTAGATATTCTCCGAAGATTTCTGAAGCTTTGCTCACGAAATTTTCAATAAGTACATGTACGTATCTATGTAATCTCGATGTCAAAGAGCTTCGTACCCGAGTGTTGTATTACTGTAAATCAACTGGTTTGGAAGTATATTCTAATGTCAACATGAAAAGTGATTTATGAAATTAAACAGAAAACTTGTGGTCATAATGATTGTTATTGAGCTACAATGTGTTAAACTTAACCCTTTTGCACTCAGAATTTAATTTAATAGTGTGGATATGGTTTCCAAACAGGTAAAATAGTTTTCCGGTTAATAAGGAGGGCTATTAAACACACTGTCAGAAATATCAGATTGTCAAGTGAATAACACTAGTAAAAATATACAAACACCAAAACAGAAATATCGTGAGGTGCAGTGTCACTTTTATTCTATTTGAAACCACCTCCATGGAACTTTACCCAGGAAGTACAATACTATAATTGTTTAAATGCAAATTATCCATTTCCTTTCCGTGACCAGCGTAGGATGATTATTTATAACTAATTACCAAAGGGGGAAGGCATGCCGTTAGATAAAAGGTATTACGTTGGAATATTACGGTCATATATTATGTACGAGTCCGTAATAAGTTCTTACATAATTTTATTATTATTATTATTATTGAGAGGGGGAAAGCAATAAGACGCTTTTAAGTAACAACAACACGATTCTTCAAATCATATTTAATACTAATTTGTTTCAATGTAGTTGAATAAAATTTGAAAGTGATAAGGCTCATGAGATCCATTAGATGACTTCTAGCTTGCCTTCGGAGGATTTTTGTTCGTATAAAGAAGACCCGAGGTATACCCGAATAACCTTTTGGCGATTTCGAAAGAGCACGCGATTTATCGCTTAAATAAGCACTTGGAATCCCAAGTCTAAAAATATATATCAGATTGTTTCATTTTTAATATCTTTATATCTTTAATCTTTAAACACAGCTAGTACACTTAACGTACATAGGTCTAATGAGAACAATTTTCAAATTTAAGTATATGTACCTTACAATTTCAATTTCATGTATTAGAATTATTTCAGTATGACATAGATTCAAAAGAAATGTAAAGAAAGCAGGGTTTTGTTGTAGTTATACGAATATATATATATATATATATATATATATATATATATATATATATATAGATAGATAGATAGATAGATAGATAGATAGATAGATAGATAGATAGATAGAGAGAGAGAGAGAGAGAGAGAGAGAGAGAGACCTTTGGTATATATCTCCATCTTTTTCTATCCATTTTTATCATCTATCACTTGCTGGCTATCTATTAATGATAAGAACGGTCTCTCTATCCCCCCCCCCTTTATTTTGACATCATTTCTGTGATCGATGTAAAAAAAAAAAATTAGAAACAAATGACATGTATATTTATCACATTCTACTAAAAAAGAAAATAAGCATTTCCAAATCAGAACCTTTCGGAGCTATGAAAACCGACGACGTCTCTGTACGAGTGAAAAATCCTCAAATGAGATGTAAAGCAAGATGCAAAGAAAGGAACACACTAATATTACCTCGCCACACAAAAAAATGAAATATATTTGTGTATTTGGTATAGACAAGAATTATCAAATGTATAATATAGTTTACACATTTCGATAAAGTTCTTCATTTGACTTAACAATGATCTACAAATGCTAAACAGTTTATATGATGAATTTTAGTACCAAGATAAGAATTTAAAAAAAAAAAAAAAAGAAGCAACTGCAAGTTACAGATATTTATAGTCTATGATTTTAAACCATAAAACAGAATAGTTAGAGTTTATGTCTGAGAACCGCAGTGTATGATGGGAAACTATATTCTTATATATTTATGTGTTACAAACCAAGTTTGAATAAATCGAATAATTAAACAAAAGAGCGTCTGGTAATGTGATTTCCATGCTCACAAACACACATCTTATAGCGCATTCTAGAACATATCATACCTTATTTGTAATGTATTCAAAATTTATGATCAATACAAGATTGAAAAAAATATATTAGTGCAAAGATGTATGATAAATACTCGGAATATGACAATACAAGATGTGTGTATTACAATAGAGTAGGGCTTCGAAAATAAACTTTTCTAGATTACACACGTACAGTTCTTTTACGTTCTCGACATTTAATAACAATTTAATTTGTACGTAGAGGGTTTACATCAACAAAGTTTCGATCGTATTTCAACATAAAAAGGGTACACAAGTATAAAATGATATTTATCTTCAATTTCAATAGTACATATTTTACCAAACCTTTTGTCTCTCGGGATAGCGTCATGCCTATTTGTTTCAATGAACAAATTATACGAGGAGACAACCTCATTTCGGAAATGCATTTTTAAAACATATTTGTATCGGTTTTTTCAAATAGTACTGAAATCAACATGTTGGTTCATTTTGCAATTTGCTTTGTAAGTTTTGAATAAATATTGTCGTAAAGCCTTTGTTGTTATACTGGCGGGTGGATACGACTGTTTACAATACTTTGATTGTTATATATATATATATATATATATATATATATAGAGAGAGAGAGAGAGAGAGAGAGAGAGAGAGAGAGAGATCCTATCCAAGTCCTCAACAAAATAGTTGCAACTTAGTAAATGATACCTAGTTTCGACAGTTTTGCTTAAAGTGTTTTCATAAACTCAATGCAAACAGTCAATAAACAATTTTTTAACCAAAATTTGAACATCCGAAAAATACGCACAAGATACAATGGTAGTGGCCTTTCTCAAAACACAGCATAGTTATGTTTGCCGTTTTACGAACTTCAAACACATATCTTTAAAAAAATCAAAATAAATATTTTTCATGGCTGGTAGTCTGTGGTAAGCCCATTTCACGTCCGTGTTTTAAAATACTACTAACATGGGATAATAAATGGAGAATAAGGCAAACTGTCTGAGATAAAGTTGTTTAATTATTGAGTTGAGAGCAAACATTTTTTCACGGCTTTATGCCGCTAGTTCAGTTATACATTAAAGATTAAGATAACACCTAATTGGTTCACTTTTTTCTGTAATTTCACCATTATAACACCATTTCTCATCAGTGTGAATTTTCCCATCATTTTAAAAAGAGTAAACTTTACATCCCAAACTCCAATCATCTGTATAATTGTTTTCTGCGTATTTAACTTACTTTGCAGTTAAATAATCGCTTCCGAAAAAATACCCTATCATCAACGTACATTAAAAGACAAAGACTTGACATCTACAATTCCGTAGATGCATAACCACGTTTTATAACCCGTTTTTACACACAGTTTGAGAAAGAGGGGAGACAACACTTCATGTAAAAGATCAACATGATTTTACACATCTTCTCATTCTAGAATACATTTTTTTTTTTTAGAACGGACGAATGTGAGCAGTTTCACATGTATATTGTAGTACTTTAAATTTTTTTTTCTCCCTTGAGTTGAAAACTTTTTAGATAATCCACACAACAACAGCAGGACCTTTCCGTGGTCTGTAATGCTTGTGTGATAAGACAATGTAATGCAAAAAATTGCTTCTGTAATGTCTAACATAAGTTGAAAGCCAAATTGTGTATCTGAAATAATATTATTTGAAGACGCCCATATTATGAGCCTTAGGTTCAATATCGATGTAAACACTCTGCAGACACGACTAATGACTTATCCCTCAATAATTATTTGGATCGCCTTTCTTTAAAACAGAGACGATAACAGCATTAGGCTCTCTTGTAATATCTTTGGACAGTAATTATTCTGCTGATTTTATATTTATTGTAAAGTTGCTTAAACATTCATCTACAGTAGTACATATACTACAAATTAAAAAAAGAAAAAAAATTGACTTCTGTAGATGGCTAAACACAGCTCACATCATATGAGGTCCTTTATCAACCATGCAATAACTTAACAGTATAGAACAAACAAACAAAGAATTAAATACGGTTTAAAGTAATGTGCAAATGTGACAGAAAAATATCTTTGAATTATATAAAATATTCAATCCAGATTAGCTCTACTTCAACTTTGAGACTAGAGGATAACGATACTTGATTCCACACAAAATACGAATACATCTGGTTTTCACTATGAGCACGATGTATACTTGAACTAATTATCAAACTGAGTAGTCTAGAAGAGTTGCTATTTTGATATATCACAAAAGTTAGTTTAAAGTTACATTGAAGGTTTTTAATTAAGGATAGATGCAAGATTATGGCTAGGGGTAGGGTTGTGTTAAGGAGTAGAATTTTAAGATTTGGGTTAGTGGTGTGACTTGGGTTAGATGAAAGATTGTGTTTAGGGGTAGGGTTGCGTTTATGTTTAGAAATTTAACAGATTTTTGGTTAGTAGTATGATTAGGGTTAAAATTAGACCTGTCAGATTTGACGATCAACAACTGTGGACCTGCTATAAATTGCATTTAAGTATTTGATAATTAGTCGATATGATAATTAAGTTTTTATTTGAATGAGCATTGTCAACTATCACTACCAAAATAAACCACCGTACGTAAACTATATGTTGCGTCGAAAGATATGGATGTAATAACTTACAAAGCGTTCACTAGGCTCATAAACTTCAGAATGAAATTGATAATCTTAGGTTATCTAATGCAAAACTAAACTTCACTGCTTTTGAGAAATTATTCCATTATTATATGCTGGAGTACTTAAATGTAAACAATTAAAGCATATATCTGTTTTGTATATCTCTGTTTTGTTTCCTTGTTACTTGCATGAACGAGCCGGAAGGTTTCCAACCCATCACGACGGATGTAAAAACGAATAATAATAATAGTGATTGGTTCTTATATAGCGCTTTCCCAGCATATGGTGCTCAAAGCTCTTCACAATACATTATTACCCCAGCAGATCTTATAACATTCCAGAGCTTTCCCAGTGCAAGCTGCTGTTAAGGCAGCTAGCGCATTAACATTATAACAGTCTCTTATACTGTCGATAGCCAGGTACCCCTTTTACACTTGGGTGGAGTGAGGAAATTCGTGTAAAGTGCCTTTCCCAAGGACACAACGTCGATCCTGCCGCGGCCAGGACTCGAATCCACAACCTTTCAGTTGATAGTCTAACAACCTAACCACCAGGCCACAGACGCCACTAAATAAGCAATTCTTTCATCCCTTCACATGCACAGACATGAACAGACATGTTGTAACATATACGAAACAAAGCTAATTTCTTTATATAAATTTCTACATGCGATTAACAAGCTTTAAAAATGATGTCCTACAAAACTTCTGTGAAATATGATAATATGTCTATAAATGCTAAAACTAATGGACTCTAATTAAACGCCACATATAAAACAACAAATACAAGGTGCGCGGTCAGTGCTGTCACTGCTATCAACATTAAATTTTCCTTCAATACTTCTTATATACAATGATAAAAATTTATCGATTTCCTCATTTCTGTTCATTCACTGTCTAGTAACTTAAAAAACCACCTACCTAAAAATTGATTTAAAAAAGCTGCAATGAAGGTTAACAGCAAAATCATGGTAACTGCCTTCGTGCACCAAAGATTGCAAAGAAGTGATGACACTGATTTCACTTTTTAAATCTGAGAATATGAAGGCCATACCGACATTAATACGTAAGACCGTACGGAATACCAGTACGATAAATTTAGAAACTTACGAATTCCGAATTGCAGGGGTGGCACTAACTTCGTGTTGTGCATGTTATGTAACTTGTGTAATGTGGTGCTATGAATTATTTGATGGCCTCGCCTATCATGCCCATTTTATCTTTGTTTTTACAGTTTGTAGGCGGGTACCAATTTACAACTGATACCAGCTGCATTTACAAATATATACACAAAGTACATTCAGCATAAAAGTATAAAGGTTTTCATCAGCCCCAAATACTGTCGGGAATGGGTAAAATCTGATGGAACCCTACTAGGGTCAGATTTACACCCCGCTCAACTCTCTCACAGGTTTACATGACGTCATCAAATGTTACTATCTCTACCTTAGAGCTAATGTCTTAGGTCACCCTCCGACAACTGAGTACCTATGTGGCTTTCACTATTCTTTACTGTTTTCTGTACGAATGGTTTGTAAACCCCCGTTTTAACTTATTTTTACAGACTAAGAATTTTTCAGACTTTAAATGATAGAACTGTGCATATTTTTTTAAAGTTAACAAACGATCCTATTAATGTGTCGTTGTGTTTTTCTTTAAAATAAACTTCACCAATTACGCAATCAACTTATTGTAACGATGCTTAAGGGTTTTACAGAACAGCATGTCAATTTCTAAAACTACATGGAGTAAAAAATAGATATTCTCTGACAATATCACGATATAAAATTGTCTGTAAACAAGGAAATCAATTAATATGTTTAAAAGTCATTTTAGCTAAAAATTAGATTGATTGTATCAATATTTACCAATTACGATACTTATTTTACAAATGATTTTTACCATTTGCTATAGTTTAGTGTTAGGCTGCTAGCTTCAAACCAAGGAGACCTGGGTTCGATTCTCATACTTAACTTAAGTAGTGACTAGCATTAGAAGGTTTGTTCCCGTTATAGACTAAATGGATTATTTCTTATTTATTACAACTTTAAGGGGCATGAACATTTTTAATGTTTATAATGATTAACGAAAGTATTTGTAATGGTCAGCAAAAAATTTAATGTCGGTTGTTGAGTTACACGAGAGATTCTTTGTCATGAAAACAAGGCTCGTGCCTTGTTTTTGTTTGTTTACATAGGTTATTAAATATACTAGTAAAAGTTTCGTTTAAAGCAGATGTTTTAATTTACAAGTTCATTCTGAACACAGTGAAACAATTTCTAGTCTTTATCACTTCTCATTTTGTTTTAAACATATTTTCTATTAAGCAATCTGAATGCAAACAAAAATATGGCTTTGTTTATATAACGAAGAATTGTGAGTGCTGTATCTCACTTGTAACTCAACAACTGATCTTCAAATTTTGGTTGATCATTAGAAATACTCTAGTTAAGCATTGTAAACATTGAAAATGAATAAAATAAAATTTGAAATTTTCCAGCTCAAATCAGACCCATGCCCCTTTAAAATCAACTTAAAACAATTCTGAAATGAAAAAATTATCATAATAATCTAAATGACGTTGATTGAATTCTGATGAAGTACGAGTAAATCTCAGGTCAATCACAGATGGACAACAAGCTATACAGTAATTGTTATTAAAACATAATTCACATCTTTTGTCGTATAACTAAATGTGTGCAAAACAGGAACACGTCATGTCATTCATTTTAGTTATTCTTCATTTTTCTTCTCATGGAAGATTGCATGAACAGTAAGGAAATTAAATTATTAGAACACTGCATATGTACAGTGTAAATACGTAAACACAAATTTAATTATTAGAACATTGCACATATACAGTGTAAATATGTAAACACATATTAAATTATTAGAATATTGCACATGTACAGTGTAAATATGTAAACACATATTAAATTATTAGAACATTGCACATGTACAGTGTAAATATGTAAACACATATTAAATTATTAGAACATGGCACATGTACAGTGTAAATATGTAAATACATATTATGAGCAGGAAAGAAAAAAGGAGACAAAATGTGTATATAAATTACAGAAGATGAGATCGAGGTCGCTGACTAGAGTTGCACAGTTGATATGAGCTAACTGATTAAAGATCGGGAGAGAAAACAAAAGACGTAGTTTGCTACAGTCAGAGATGACGCAACTGTCTGTTGTATCGCGCTGTTACATCCCTACGGAAACGAAAGTCAAGAATATGCAAACTGGGTCCGTCATAATGAGAAATAGTGTCTGAGCATTCTGGCACCTAATAGAAAAGACAAAGGTCCTGAGAACAGAACTAAGCAGAATATCGTCGTCAATCACAGTATTCCACCAAGCATCTCGGATAGCGACTGTTCCTAAACATAGGGTTGGAATGTGCTCCAATATGTTCGTGAAATTTTTACCACACAGGAAGCAAGATGTTGGAGGAAAGTAAGGAAAAGTCAAGTTTAGTAATAAATTTAGACATTTCTATTTCATGGACGTCAGAAGGAATTTTCCAGATGGCTTGCGGAGGTGCTGTAGTAGTATTGAATTGGAAGAAAGAAGGACCTGAGAGGATCCGTTGACATCTTGAGTCTACATGGAAATCTGTGATTGCTCCTTGACACTTCTTTTCCATAAGCACTTAAGAGGAAGATAACCATCTTGTAGATAGTGTAAGAGGTGTTGTTGGAAGTTATACTTGAATATTAGACAGATAACATCATTGATAAAATCAAAATGATTGCATGTAAGAAAAAAGTCAGAGTGGTAAGGGATTTGGTGGCCAACCCCTATAACCGGTGTCGCATAATTTACGTTCCAGATAGTACAGAGTCCCGTCCGGAACGCTAAAACCCTATAATTTTCGTTCCGTGCTATTATTTACGTTCCGGCCTAAGTAAGTTTGGTTTCGCCCATAATTTTGGTTCCGGTCACACATATATCCAATAAAACTTTTGAAATATGAAATGTTTACAAAGATTTCTTATGGATTTGTTTTTGTTTTTTTTTTTCATCGGGTTATACAATAATTAAAGACTAAATAAATGGGGGTCTGTCATTAGTGCTGGATTCAAAACCAAAAAAACATATTTGTCTTATGCTATGGGGTTTATTTTTTTATTCTTGTCCTTTATAATTTCATACCATGTTTAGAAAATACACTGAGTTTTAGTACTACTGTAGCATGTTTTTTCTCTGCAATGTCTCTTTTATTTCTTATTTATATAATCATGTCTACGTGTATGAACATGTATATATTAAAACTAATACTAATTCTATGTTTGTATATATGTTTTAATGCAGGACCACAATGAAAACTAGTTGTA
This sequence comes from Ostrea denselamellosa, assembly GCA_024699665.1. Taxonomy (NCBI): domain Eukaryota; kingdom Metazoa; phylum Mollusca; class Bivalvia; order Ostreida; family Ostreidae; genus Ostrea; species Ostrea denselamellosa. The sequence goes on from JAMZEH010000014.1 coordinate 3,493,815, forward strand.
TGCTAATTGTGTTATCCTGGGTAAATAAAGGTTATTATTATTATTATTATTATGGGACGGCTGTCATCTACCTAGATGTAGCCCTGTTTCACACCTTTTCCTTAAATAGGTGTGAAACTTGTTTTCCTTGGCATTTACTTGGAGCCTATTCATTGAAATGAACTGATTTCATTTATCTCTTCACAATTGTATAATTCTACACAAAATCGATGGTAACAATTCGTTTTAAAAGGCATGCGTTTGTATGGTGATTGACTACACATTGCAATTTAAGATTCGGGTAATCTTTATTTCGGGAAGCGCATTTCATTAATATTTCTTACAAAGGAGCACAATTTTCTTAGGGATAATTGCTTGTTTGAATTCACTGTATCTTAAAATATGATAAAATTGTTTTTAAAATGTATATGTTTTGGTGATAAACATTGTTTGCTTACATCAGTCAGACTATTAATCACGCAGTGAAATTCATCACCAATTTTACACGCTTTTGTTTTTTACAAAGTCCTTTTGGGGGTGGGGGTGGGGGGGGGGGAGGCGGGCCAGCGTCTACCTTCAGTAGGTAAATGGTGATTACAGATTCGAAATTTACAATAATTATATATGATCTTTTCTGGATAGGATATTTAGATATTTTTCGAATTTTTGTTCATCCTTGTACATTCTACAGTTCGTAGTTGTTGGTAAGATTTGAAGGTTTCATAAATGTCGGATCGAGTGTCCATTCCATGTTTGCAAATGAAGTGTCAAAGAGTAGTAAGGGCTTGGGAATCTGGTTGATGTAAATCGCACCAGAGTTCACATCCATACAGAGGGAAAGAGAGAACATTTCTGTTGTATAACCGCGATACAGTGCTTTGGCATTCTGAGGGCAAAGGTACGCTTGTCCACCTTTTTCTGCACGCGTCGGCCATTTTCTCAGTATGAACAAGTTTGGATTGAAAAATTCCTACATAGTTATATGTTGTAAATAAATAGAAGGTTCAGTGCCGAGAATATATATATATATATATATATATATATATATATATATATATATATCATATAAGTAACGTTTCTGTGTAAAACATTTAGATATATTTTATAACTCTATTAATACCAAATTATTTAGAAGGAGCAGGTCACCCTTTCTCAAAATTATAAATTTTACGATCTTAGGAGTAGGGTTTTGGTTCCAGGCTGAGGAGAAAAATTATAGTGATTGTCTTTACCATTAAAAAAATTTTTTTTTACTTTTATTGATAGGTTTAGCAATTTAGAAGCTAACTGCATATCTAAGAAAATCAGGAATGGGAGTACCACCATTGTGAATTTCGCAACCACAAGGTTTTGACTCTAATACGGATACAAACTAGTCACATCGTGTTCATGTAACATGTACATCATAAGTATGGACACTTTTGTAGATATTTATGTTTTAAAAACACATCTTGTTCTATACTGCTGCTGAATATTAGAATTTAGATATGCAAAACAGAATTATTTTTCTAGATTTCGCAGGCTTTGGGGCTAGTGATACTTTTAACTAATATTCAGGTGTCCGTTAAGGCCTGCAGGCCTCTTGTTTCTTCATATGAGCCATAGTGATACCCCCATATTTAAGAGCAATAATTCAAAAGACTACCGATATATACTGAGTTATGTACATGGACTTCAAAAGCTAGGAATGTGTCTATAGACGATGAGATACGATTAAACAAAGCAAGACAAATGCTATATAATGTTTATCCACAAACCAAAGTATCATTATAAGACATACTCCTATGCACTTCAGATAAGATATGCGTAAAGAATGAAGTTGCAACATAATGAGAGAAAGAAATTCTTCGTTCTCAGTAAGTGGGCTCATTTGATTTATTATTTCTATTCTCTTCCCGTGGGGATCCGGGTTAGAATAGGTCCTCAGCACGCCGTGCTTGTCGTAAGAGGCGACAAAATGGGGCGGTCCTTCGGATGCGACCGTAAAAACCGAGGCCCCGTGTCACAGCAGGTGTGGCACGATAAATATCCCTCCCTGCTCAAAGACCGTAAACGCCGAGCATAGGCCAAACTTTTGCAGCCCTTCACCGACAATGGTGACGTCTCCAAATGAGGGACAGATTCTCGAGTGGGACGTTAAACAATATACAGTAAATCAATCATCTCTATTCTCAAAGAGTATAGAAACATATGAGTTGTCTTCCTCAACGAGTAGGGTCACTGAGTCATTATACTCGGTGCATGTCAATCTCAAAAAATTCCCTTACAAAAAATTGGTCATTCATTTTGCACAGCGCTATAAATGCCAACAAATCTAATTCTAATATACAACAAGGACATTTTTATAATTTATGAATCTTGGACTTTATAATTTCAATATTCAGATGAAAGTAAGTCATCAATTACTACCAAGCATTTTTTGTTGGATATATACAAAACAACACCATCAATACACGCATCAGACTTAAGGAGGTACTTTACATCATCATAATGACTGACTTCCTTTAAAACCATGAATGAAAATATAAATATCATCAATATTTTTTTTATTCATTTCAAGTTAGCTGAGTAGCTCAGTAGGTTAGCATGTCAACTGCTAAACTGTAGATCGTGGGTTCGATCCAGCAGGGGTTTTAATTTTATATATATATATATATATATATATATATATATATATATATATATATATATTACTTTCTACTACCTCTGCATTTTTTAAATAAATAGTTTTCAATTTCTAAATATTGCTGTATCTATCCTCCATTATTTTCTGGCTATCTTCAATCATCTACTTTATCTGAATTTCACTCACATTGGTAATATTATGCCCACATATTTCGCTCCTGATTAATATAGCGAAAAAATAATTTAATGTATATTTTTCTACATATGTGACGAGTTACAGAATCGGAAAGAAAAGTGGTAGTCTATTTATTTGATATTGAGATAGATAACATTGAGATTAACTTTCTGCACTTTGGATATAAACAAAAAATGGATGCATAAAAATGCTAAGGTAACAGTACTCAATTTCGTAATTCCTATAGAATATACAAATCAGAGTAATGGGCAAACACCGATCCCTGGATATACCAGAGGTGAGATCGGGTGCCTAGGAGGAGTAAGCATTAATTTATTCATATTTAGTACAAATATATAATTCTTAAAAAATATGAGACTTGTAAATGTTCAAAAGTTGAATATATTATCCCTCCTTAAATAACTGTACAAATTTTCCCCACTGTTTTGGATCTAATTGAGAAAATAGGGGGAAGATTACGAACATCCCATAGGGTAAATGGTATTCATTTTACTTATAAAAACATGATTTTAGTTTACATTTTCAAAATCTTCGAAAAAAAGTTTGTTCTTAGTAAGTGTCGTTAAAATTAAAAGAAATTCTATTTCAAATTTACCTTAGTTACTATTAGTACGATTGAATGTGTATAATAGATCTACAACAAGATAAAGGTAAACTTGTCTTAAACTTAACAATCGTAAATTTATTAACAGAATTTAAAATTCCTTTTTTTCTTTTTTTGTGGTATAATGTATTAGTCTTTCGTCTTTCATCATTTACATGCATTACATACAATACACTCACTTCTCCCTCCCCTTCTTGATTCATTCATAATTATCAAATAACATAATTATTATTAAGCCCGTGGTTACTTGCTGTACAAATAAGAGTAATATAATTATAAGAAAACTAAATTCATATAACTAGTAATTAACAAATTATTCAAAAATGTTTTTCCATGTAATCCACATTTTCTCAAAATTGTACATTTTAAGTTTTTGGATTGCAGCATATTTTTCTACTTGATATTTGAACTTTAAGTGACATAATAGTCCAGCAAGGTAAGATCCCTTATTCCGCATCAAACAAATAAATATGTATTAACATACAGGATTATAAAACTAATAACTTTGTTATTAGAAGATAATGGAATTTCACCAATGATGATATTCAACAGTTTAAAACCAACTTTTTCTGAAGTTTTTCTGTATATATGAAGACTCAACTCACTCCACAATGTTTGGATTTTGTGGCATGATGTAAAAATATGTGTTATTGTCTTCTTCTTTTCTTTTTTTTTTTGTCTTTTTTACAAAGTCTACAATTGTCACAAGTTTTGACATTTATTTTTTTCAAATAATACCCGACAGGAAGGATTCTTTGTAAAATTCTGAACTGTAGCCACTGAGCAGAAGAATCAGTTGTAGTTTTGAAACAAATTTTAAAAATATTTGGTATTGAAATATCATCTACTCCATATGGGGTTAATTCAGCTTTCCACTTGCCAACAGAAGTTGGGATATCCTCTTTTTTATTCAAAATATTATAAATAATTTTAAAACATTTTTCATGCAACAAAACAGGCTCAAAAATACAAGCATACACGGATTAAAAGTTCTATTGACTGAGTGTCTATTAATAGACAGAGTTTTTGTCTATTTTGCAATTGCTGTGATAATACTATTATATTTCATTACATATACATTGGATTCATCTAAGGCTAAAATGTTACAATCATTGCCTAAAAAATCTTGTACAGCTTTAATTCCTTTTTCATGCCATTTTTCAATAAAACCTGATTTACCCGCTGTTTTGATATTGGACTTGTACCACACTAGAATATTTTGAAAACTACAATTTATATAAGGATGACTCTGACTAATCTTCAAAAAGGAAAGCCAGCAGTTTAAAACATCCTTCCAAAAAGCATTGCTGTCAGTAAGTAAACATTCTATATGATAGTTCACCTGAATCACTCTTTGCAGCATTAGATACTATTGAATTTTTCTCAAGCTTTTCTGGTCTAAGGATTAATATGTCTAAAGCAAAGATTGTCTGGATTGGTTCCAAACTAATTTCAGATCAAGTGTTTCACCATACAAGATGGAAATTGGACTGGGGAGCAACAACATTAGGTATTAAATTTTCTGTTGATCTTAAGGAAATTGATGATAAAAATTTCGGACACCAAATCCCAAAAATGGTTGCTCTTATTGAACAGTGGAAATGAAGAATTCTTACTCCTATTGGAAGGGTCACTGTAATTAAAACCTTACTCATTCCAAAATTAAATCATTTGTTCATATCGCTTCAAACAGGGAGACAACTTCATATATATACAAAACTTTCTTTGAATTTCTGTGGAAATCTAGTGTTGATAATGTCAGAAGTGTCTGTGACTACACAAGACAATCTATCACGTGGTATAAGATGGTAGATATAAACAACTTTCTTACATCTCTTAAATGCACATGGATTAAGAGGCTTAACAATGCTTACTAAACATATTATATCCCAGATTTGTACGTGTCCCATCAACTGATTACATAAATATCGCTTTCAGCGAGACAGCGAAGGATGTGAGGCTGATGTTTGAACACTTTCAGAAAAAACTTCAGTGACTTAAATTTTTAATACGTGTAACACTGTCGCATTATTTCCTTAAATTTACAAAGCACGACTGCTTGAGATATCAAATTAAAGGTTTAAATGCCACACGAATATATATGAAACAATATAAGCAGAATCGTATGAACGCGGTACGGAAGGGAAATCCCGTCAAATTCCACAATGATATTTTGCTTACATTGCTAATCACTATACTTGAATAAAAGATGAAAACAAGAGATTTTATAGTAAAAAATGATGTAATTTTTTGTATGTCTCCTATTCCCTACTCTGGAAACTTAAACTTTAAACTTCACTAGTTTCCAGATATGCTGAAAATTTGCCAGCTTCCGGGACCTTCGCCCCATGGATTCTGAAGGCAACCCTCAACCCCGTACCGTAATTTACATGCACATTAATTCGCTCATACCTAAGACCTTTGTATCGCCTTTGTTTATCTACAGTAGATGATTCTAGCTTTAAGCACAACCTAAAGCTTAACTCATATACTGGAGGAAATTATCAAATTTACCAATTTGAACTAAATTAGTATGCTGTAGCAAATTATCAAACTAACCATGCTTAACTAATCATATACGTATACTGTACTTAAGAAGCTTAACTGATAAATTGAAAAAATCCATTAATATTGAACTTACCGTGATTAATTAACCTACATTATCTTAGAAATATATTGAACTTACCAAGATAATTTAATTTTAGTACTAAACCGAAAAAAGCTGTTGAACTTACTGATTGCAACTTATAGGTCTACTAACACACTGTAGAAAAACATGGAACTAACAAATTTCATTTTACGTTTACTTACAGACACCATGAATAATTATAGATAATTACAGGAAAAGACAACAACAGACTATCAGACAAATTAATTGTCTAATGATATGAAAATTATGGCACTTACAAGGTTCGTTTTCCTGTTAGAGTTATGGATAAGTCTGAATAAGCTTTTCACCACACTCAAGTCCCAACTACCTGTCTATATATTTGTACTTCCTAGTTCTAATATAATGTATTCCAAGAAAGCAAGTCTTCCTGGTTTGGCATTTCTGATTTAAACTAATCTACCACTTCTTTATCGAATGTACTATGGTGTGGCACGGTTTTGACTCAGACATATACATGTAATAATACAGACACTTTTAAATGGTATTGTTCTCTTGTAACAAAGATGTTAAACTCATTAAAAATAACTTTAGAATATATTTGGATAAAACGTATTAGTAAAATACTAATGAGGAAAATACTGACCACAAATATTTCAGTTTGTGAACATTTTTTTTTCTCCTAAAACAATGATGAATGATAGAGAAAAAACCGCAAAATGACGTGACATAAGTTCAAAATAAAATATCCAAAGCATTTTTTCTCACAGATCAGGCCTGACAATAAACCAAGGCCAGCTAATTAGTACATGTGTGTACACTACACATACATCAGGCTGTTTGCATATTATTTTGACAAACTGTAATCAAGAAAGTTTCAAAAGATCATTAATATTTGGATATTTGCTGTAGGTTCACTCTGGCCCAGAGTCAACATTCATACAACTAGCACCTCTGCTACCTATCGTTACTTAAATATCTCATTTCCTAATTTCATATCATTCCTTTGTAAACTTCATTGTCTCTTATATTGGTTCTTCCTTTTTCACCTTTAGGATGGGGAAGGGTGGATTAAAACACAATTAAGTCTTTACTAAAGATGCAAACATTTTATACAGATCCTTTAAAATATTTAATTGCTTCCATTACCACGTTCCCTTTTCTTCCGTTAATACATTCCATTTTCTTCCGTTACCACGTTGCCTTTTCCTCCGTTACCACGTTGCCTTTTCCTCCGTTACCACTTTGCCTATTCTTCCGTTACCACATTGCTTTTTCTTCCGTTACTACAATGGAGATTCGGGTTGTTAGAATAGATCCTCAGTACCCCTTGCTTGTCGTAAGAGGCGACTAAATGGGGTGGTCCTTCGGATGAGACCGCAAAAACCGAGGTCCCGTGTCACAGCAGGTGTGGCACAATAAAGATCCTCCCTGCTCAAATGCCATAAGTGCCGAGCATAGGCCTAAATTTTGCAGCCCTTCACCGGCAATGGTGACGTCTCCATATGAGTGAAAAACTCGAGAGCGGGACGTTAAAGTGCATATAATCAATCAATCCGTTACTACATTGCCTTTTGTTCCGTTAACACATTCCCTTTTCTTCAGATCGATCGTGGTATCTCAGTGGTAGAATGTTCGCTTCGTAACCAGGATGTTGTGAGTTCGAGCCCTGCTCGTGCCATGGCCGCGTCAAATCTAAAACGTTAACATAGGTAATGATTGCTCCTTCGCCAAACGCTCGGGATTTAAAAGTGAGAAATGCCTTAAGCGCTGAGCATAGGCCTAAATTTTGCAGTCCTTCACCGGCAATAGTGACGTCTCCACATGAGTGAAAAATTCTCAAGCGGGACGTTAAACAATATACAATCAATCAACCATTATCACTTGCATATAATGTTTATGTCTCAGCTGATTCAATACGCGAGGGCATGGTCAATTTTTAAATCGAAGTTACTGACAAATCAGTTGATATTACAGGGGTTTTAATAGTCTCGTTTGAAGTCAGCATTTCTCAAATTCTATTATCTTATTTGCAAATTTTATACAGCCTGTCGTTAGGTTGAATGCTGTGTGACGTTTTTCATGCCAATTGTTATACCGTTCTTTACGTGCTAATTTTGACTACAAATTATTCCGTTTACCTGTAGGGCTCACGGCCGGTTACCGGTCGACAGGGGATGCTTACTCATCCTAGGCACTTGATCCCACCGCTGGTATCTCCAAGGGTTTGTGTTTGCCCATCTCTCTCATTTGTATTTTCTATAGGAATTATGAAATTGAATACTGTTTGTTATCTTAACTTTTTCTGTTTGTCTGATGAAGATATGGGGCTCATGGCGGATGTGACCGGTCACAGGAGATGCCTCTGGTGTGCCCAGGGGTCTGTGTTTGCTTTACTCTTAATTTTGTGTTCTTTATGGGATTCATGAGATTGATCACTGTTCGTTATCTTCATTTTTCATTCTTAATTTTTTAAATACCAAAAGTTTTCTTTGTAAAATCTAAAAATAAATTACAAAGTCTACCAGCAATACTCTCAATATAAGGAAAACATTATATACACTCTCTTTGCATTTTACTCTTTATTTTGAACAAAAAGTCTGTTTATATTATTTGTTAATAAAAAAATATCATCCTTTCATAAATATTGCACACATATAAAGCTATTAAATGATGAAAGCGTCATTTAAGTTGATAGAACTGATGCTTTTTGTTAAGCAAAAACGTCTTGTGTATACACTGAGGTTCTGTGAAGTAATTCAGATCTCAGGTCTGTGTAAAGATCACAGTCTATTAAAAATGAAATAAAACGTATTAACTGTTAGGCTTATGGATTATTCCGTTTACCTAATGAAGATGGATGCTTACTCCTCCAGGCACCTGGTTTTTCCAGGGGTCCGTGTTTACCATACTCATTAGAGGATTTATGAGACTGATCACTGATTGCTATTTTCACTTTTTTCATCTTCTACTCGGAGAGTGTATGTATCACAATGTTTACGTTGCTGGTCGCATAAGTGATTTGGTTTTTTAAGGAAAGTCACGCTGACACTGAGTGCATGTTTTTATTTCCGTTCATTAAGTTTCGGTTATTGTCCAATTTCTTATACCATTCAATGTTTTCATGGTTAGTGAATGTTTCACATCCGTTTCAGTAGAAAAACTAAGATCTGGATCTCTGTTATTGTGTAGAGATTCTGTCCATTCCTTTCGCCAAAGCCTCGACCAATTGTAGATTTTCTTCAGTTTTCTTTGGTTTTCTGATTGATGTATCACGGCGGATGTGACCGGTCAACACCGGATGCTTACCACCTCTGGTGTGTCCAGAGTTCCGTGTTACTCTTCTCTTAATTTCGTATTCTTTATAGGATTTAATTTAAACAGTATGTTATTATGTACAAAGCATAATAGGATTAGGCAGCAGGCTATAAGCCTATTTAAGCCTTCTCCAAGAAGGATTTATAGGATTTATGAGACTGATAACTGTTTGTCATCTTCACTTGTTCATTTTTCATACTAGATGAACACAGCAATACTCTTATTTGGTCATGTATGATGATCATTCCATACATGACATATTGCTAGATATCTAGTCGTTTTGCCAACTCCAGTTCATTTTCATCGCTTTCTGATGTATCATATTCATCGTTCAATGTTCTTTGCCCCCCCCCCCCCCCAATTCAAATTTGCGTATAATGATATAAGAGCCCATCCCATGGTTAGAGGAATGTTTCTGTGGAGTTTTCATCCTGCTTTCTGTGTCTTTGTGGTCTGGTTTGGTTAGATTCCTCCACAGCATTAAAAGATCTGCCCAATGTTGCTTAACTTTGTCAAATGATGAAATTGTCTTTCTGAATTTGTGTTCACTTTTGTGACAAATGGTACACATCTTAGAGTTTATATTTTTAAATTTGAATATAAATGAGATTGTTGCTAAGATTATGTTAATCATTCTTCATTGAAACCATTGGAGTATGCAATTTTCAGTTATTTTGAAAGATATTACCCCCCCCCTTTTTTTTATAATCTAAAACACAACAAAACATATAATGTGGGAATGCGATTATGTTCAAACATTCCGAGATGAGTTTGAACTTTACGTAGGCAATAAAACAAACTTCCAATTAGTTTATACCAAAAATATTTTTATTCTAGGTGTCCCTGATACAAATAAGGTTATACAAAATACCCCTTTCTTTTGGTTAAAGTACTATATTTCTACAGTAAGATGTATTGAGGAACCAGTGAGTGTTCGTTTTGCAATATCCTACTTAAAATCTTTTACGAGACTCAAAAATTCATATTTTACAAAAATGGTTATAATAATAAATTTGATACCCAGTGGAACAGATGGAACCTAATCTTTTCATAACACCTCTCCTCCTCAAAATAAAAAAGTGTATCCCTACTAGGTTTTGTTGTTACAGGCTGCGAAAGAGCGCGGACCGTCCTGATATGGGTTTTAAAATGTGCATGCGTTTCTGCGGGATTAATGTAAATATATTTTTTTAATGATTTCGTCCAAAAATTACTGTAATGTAAGTATTTAATTGGGGATTGAAATTATTGGTAATTTTACGTTTGATTTGTATAATCTCTAGATAGAAAAATCAAGCGTATATAAATTTAATAAACATCACAGTTGTCAATTTGTACTGCGTTTGTTTCGGGTTCAATTTATTTCATTTCTATCACTATGTGGTCATGAAATACAAAAAGATGTACAGTGTTTTGTGGATTCAAGACTATTTTCAACTAGTAATATATTTAAGTGGCCTTAAGATGATAAGGGGAGTCGAGTCTAGACAAGTAAACACTCAAAAAAGGCTAGCTTTGAAGTAAAGTTTACGTACAGTGACAAATCCAGAATACGCTGGGGGCGTCTTAAGGCCCCCAGTGAGTCCAGGGCAAGGCCCTGTTGGGGGCCTAGGGGACGACGCCCCCGGAAGCTCATAGGTTTTGAGGCTTTTTAGTTTACATTTATGGGTTTCTCTAGCTATAAAATCATGCATAATAAAATGAAAAATTAACAATCATTTTTTGTTGTTATCAAATTGATGTGTACGCCCGGGTGTTTTGGTAGCTACGCCACTTCTCAGGGTTCTCGGCTAATATGGCTATTCCGACCGCATATAACAATATGATAAACAGAGTTTCATAGAGTTTTAACTCAGAGTCCTGCCTCCTTGATACTTTCCGCTATATCGTTTTCATAAAAAATTAAAAGAACACAGAAAAGACGGCTGGCGCGAGCACATATCTATTTTCACACTGAAATGCTGAGAGAAAGTTACCCCGTATTCCTATTTTAAATAGCTACAACCACAGTACACTACGTTCTACCACCTTGTTACAAACAGAAACAATACAACAATTGCTTAGAGGAGAAAGTCTACCAGATTTAACACATTACTGGTTAATGTTGATATAGTTAAAAATGAAGATCTAAAATCACTTATTTTAAAAGGTCCTAAATTCAGAGAACCTCGGTCTTTCAATTGGCGATAGAACTTAATCTCTGTTATGAAATCTGTCGAAGATTATGCTAGACGATGGGCTAAATCTGAAAAAGAACTTGATACCTTGTCAGAATGGATAAAAAGTATAAGAGGAATATCAAAATCCCGAATCAGACATGTCAAAACAAAAATGCGTACCATCTATCCTTCTGTGTTTAGTAAATCAGAAGTGATAAAAGAGTTAGATAGGTTACATGAGGAATATGTTTTGGTTCCAGCTTACAAAGTTGGAAACAACATTGTATTTGTTTGTAAGGCTCATTATTACAACTGTATTCTAAACGAACTGGGGGGGCCTCCGTGGCCGAGTGGTTAGAGCATCGGGCTCAAAATCACAAAGCCTCTCACCTCTGTCGGCGCGTGTTCGAGTCTCGGCCGCGGCGTTATGTGAGCAAGTTTGCCAGTTTACTTGCGGAAGGTCGGTGGTCTCTTCCCAGGTACATTATATCTGGGTTCTCTCCTCCACCAACAAAAACTGGACGCCACCAGATAACTGAAAAATTGTTGAGTGTGGCGGAAAGCAATAAACAATCAATCAATCAATAAACGAACTGGGCATTAATTCCACATTTATTAATCGCACGTACACTCCCACTGCCCTTTCAAAAGATGAAATTCTTCAAAATCATGCTTCAGTTTTAAATATATTTAATATCCCAGTCAATGAAGCGGATGAATATGAGTTACCGTACCTATACTGGATCCCCAAACTCCACAAAAACCTCACAAACAAAGATACATTGCTGGATCTAGTAAATGTTCTACCAAGCCCCCATTTTTGCTCCTTACGAAAATATTAACTGCTGTGAAGAAGAAACTTCAAACGTACTGTGCCACTACATATGCCAGAAGTGGTGTAAATCAAATGTGGATTCTTAAAAATTCTAAAGAACTTTTAGTAAATTTGAAATCACAAAACTTTTCTCAAATTCACAACAATAAAACGTATGATTTTATAACACTTTACACACCATATCTCACGATAAGTTAAAGACTAGACTTTTTGATATCATAGACAGTTGCTTCGTCAACAAAAATGGTAAAAGGAAATATTCAGATTTAATGATTGGTCATCCCAAAAACTATTTTGTTAAACACTCTGACTCCACGTACAAGGACTCTGAGGTTGATATTAAAAAGATGCGAAAGTTTCTCATTGACAATATTTTCGTTAGTCTTTGGCGATCAGGTCTTCCAACAGTCTATTGGAATTCCCATGGGCACGAATTGTGCTCCTTTGCTAGCTGACCTATTTCTATATTCTTATGAAAAGAATTCATTCAAAAGCTTCTACATGAGAGGAAAAATCTCTTGATGTGGCCTTCAATTCGACATTTAGATATATCGACAACGTTTTGTCTATTAACAATGATCATTTTCATTCATATGTCGATTCGAAATATCCCAGTGAACTTAAAATAAAAGACACCACAGAGTCTTCCACTTCTGCTTCGTACTTAGATATTTTACTGAAAATAGATGCCGGCGGCAAAGTAACAACTCAACTTTATGACAAACGGGATGATTTCAATTTCTCCATCGTCAACTTCCCTTATTTATTTGGCAATATTCCATCATCACCTGCACATGGTGTTTATATCTCCCAACTGATTCGATACGCAAGAACTTATTCTGCATATGATCAGTTTTTAAATCGAGGCGGGCTACTGACAAAGAAGTTGGTGTTACAGGGGTTTGTACAGTCTCGTCTAAAGTCAGCATTTCACAAATATTATGGTCGTTATAACGATCTAGTTTGCCAGTACAACTTACCATTAAGTCAAATGCTGTCTGATGTGTTTCATACCAATTGTTAGGCCGTCCTTGACACACTGATTCTGACTACGGATTGCTCCGTTTACCTGATCGGAATATAGGGCTCACAGCGGGTGTGACCGGTCGACAGGGGATGCTTACTCCTCCTAGGCACCTGATCCCACCTCTGGTATGACCAGGGGTCCGTGTTTGCCCATCTCTCTGATTTGTATTTTCTATAGGAATTGAATAATGTTAGCTATCTTGACCTTGTCATGGATTGGCATTCGTTATAACATATTTCATTATGGCAAGACTCATAATGATAGCAAAATGTTATATTCATACTGTTGGTTGGTTGTTGTACTTCCAAACAAAATATCAAATCGTCACCAGTTGCATGTGAAGTACCACAAATTTAGACCTATTCTTAGCGTTCAGGGCCGTAGCAGTGAGTGTTCTTTAATGTTAGAGGTTTAACCATACTTTTTCGAAAAGAGTTTGATACAGATATAATCAAAATATATAACTGAAGACGCTATATAATTTTTTTTTATTTATGCAAGAATTAAATATAATTTATCTATTATCATAAAAGCCTACCTAGCAAATAACGAATCAATAAGAAATTCACTTTCTAATAGAATAAAAACTGTTATCTCCAGTTATCCTTCACAAAAAAAGTACTAAATACATGTGTGGTGATTTCAATCGTAAATTTTATAGAGCTGAAGTTAAATTTCGGAAGAGCTTAAAATTATTGAGTTATTAGATTTGCTTGACATATGGCATCAAAATAATCCTGATATGAACGGATGGATACACGTGGTGCGATTCGAAGTAGGATAAATTTCATACTTAATTAGCAGAGAGGTTATTGATAACATTTACAATACCATAGTAAGATGTGTTCCACACATACATGATAAAGGATTTAATAATGATTGATCAAGGGAATTTTCAAATATCATTTAAAAATCAGTAATTTATAAGACTGAATATTGGGGGGGGGGGGGGGGGGGGGAATAATGTGTCTCACCTTGTTGATGATAAATGTAAGAAAAGATTTACAAATAATTTTAATGAATTAAACAAGTCTTCTAGATAGGAAAAATTTGAAAATAGGGTTCGTGACTTTCTATATCCTTTGCTAAGCAAATAACAATATACGATCAAAGTCCAATATTCGAAAATAAAATCGCTGAAATTAAAAGTCCACCTCAACAGAAAAAAATATTAATGAAAAAATGATAGAAGAGGAGCTGACAAAATACAAGAGGGAATAGCAAAATGCGCTCAACTAAGATTTAAAGATGAATGGATTGCGGAAGGATAGAAATAAAAGAGCTTCTTCTCTCTCTCTTTATCTTTCTCTCCTTTTGGGGGGGTTGGGGGTTGGCTTAGAAAAGAAGAATCAAATTCTCAACACTTTTAAAGAAATTTAAAGCAGAATAGGGCATCTTGAGAGAGAGAGAGAGAGAGAGAGAGAGAGAGAGAGAGAGAGAGAGAGAGAGAGAGAGAGAGAGAGAGAGAGAGAGAGAGAGAGAGAGGAGGAGGAGATTCCGAAATACTTCAAGAAATGTTTACCTTTTACGAAAATCTTTCCAAAAGTGATTAACTTGAAAACAGCAAAATTCTAATTATCTTGAAATTGTAAGTGATAAATATTAAGATAATCCACCAATTCATGTGTGTCATGGGGCTGAGCTTAACATAAAAACAAGAGTCCCCGAGTTTTTACGAACTACCATGTGAATCTGAAGGCTTATATGACCTCTATTTCGCGAAGTACTAACAAGTATCTATAAAATGAAAAAAAAAAATGAAAAAAAAAAACTCACTTTCAAACAGCGTTTAGTAGGGAAAAGGGAGACAAATCTTACTTCAGAAATTGTTGACCACAAAATATAACAAATACGAAATAGATAACCTTGTGTGCAGCGAACAGTCAACAATCAACAGACATCAAATATATATATATATATATATATATATATATATATATATATATATATATATATATATACATACATACATACATACATATACATACATACATCATCAGGAATATAGTCGTGGACATTGTTCATACAAAAAATTAAATACATACACACGATGTCTCATTTCTTATATCAACAGAAATTTAGGTCTTCAACATATTCGCACAGAACTACTCTATTCTTTTGAAAGTTTTGAATCGGGTTTTTTTTTTTATGTTTTAAGTATTATGTTTGGATTTTTCAACACCAAACTACAGACTAAACTACCGCTGAGTATGGATAATAATCCTTCCCAGTCACGCCGCCAGGTCCTTAAATCTAAATTTACAAAGAAAAGAATAAATGCCTTCAACGTAATAACGTTCTGGTCATAAAAAGTTCAGTCTTCTATTTCATCTTATTTCAAATTCAAGTCTATATCCTGCATTCTTGCAAATATCTACTTCTGTTATTGCATCCAAACTTTTTATTACAAACAAACTTTACAGTGCTTGGATGGACAGCATCTTATACAAATCCCTTTACATGTTCTAAATGAAGTTCTGTCGGAAATGTCATTACCAGGGATATATCAAAAAGCTACAGAACCACTGCTTATAAAGACTTCGATTTATAACCAACTTTTTCCGCGCACGATTGAAGTCTTATATCGCTATATTCTTGTATCACCGCCTCTAAAATTTTCTAAAATTTTTAATATATTTTTGCTCTAGATTCTACTGTTAAAACATCCCTTCAAACAATCCTTAAAGTCTCATACGAACCAAATTTCGTTTGTTCTACAACTAGTTTTGACTTTGATAAGGAGACACAACTCTCCATTCAATTTTTATGATAATTTTTATCACTACCTATCCCATATGATTTCGTTGATCAACTGTTATAGACACTGTCCAGAGGGGATAGCTGGAGATCTTTACAGATTGTTGTCTTCTTGCTCAATCTAAAGCGAGATATACTACATATATACATTAACTGACAGTCAATCATTCTTTTTACGAAATTCACCAAATGAATAACATTTAACTGAATGAGATTTATATACCGGTAAAAAATCAACATAGATATAACAACGAAATACAAAATTATACATCTGATGAATAAAGAGGAAATGCTTTATATATATATATATATGTGTGTGTGTGTGTGTGTGTGTGTGTGTGTGTGTGTGTGTGTGTGTGTGTGTGTGTGTGTGTGTGTGTGTGTGTGTGTGTGTGTGTGTGGAGAGAGAGAGAGAGAGAGAGAGAGAGAGAGAGAGAGAGAGATTTGTACTACTTGTATCTTGTATGTTGTTTTAAGACCATTCGAGAGATTTAGTTGAAAGCCACAAAATTTGACCTTTGCATGGTGCTCAGGGCTGTAGCAGTGGGGATCTTTCAATCGTGACAACGCCTACATAACAAGGGACCTCCGTTTTCAAGGTCATATCCGAAAGAGCACTGTCTTTAGAGTTATGTACCCTTGAATGTTATTCAAATATGCTATCAATATTTAAAAGTTAATGAATATTTATATATTGAAGGGTACTGCATTGATCATTCCGTGGATATAAGGATATTTAAGGACTACTCTGCAGAATATAGACATTAAGAGGCGTTTAATTCTTACGAATTCCTCGTGTATGACACAAGTTGGAACAATCTGATTAAGATCAGATCCAAAGATCAGATCACGTAGATCGCAACACTAGTATAGCGATTTTTCGTGAGCGGATCTTAAGATCTGAGTTTAATCAAACTGAAGTTTGAATGACTTTATGTGATAACAGTTCTTATTGGTCCCAGTAAAGCATAAGATTTGATTTAAAGAAACATCAAACTTCATTATTTCACAACTTATGTTTCACGTCCAATACAGTTTTTTCATATTTAAAATTGTTATTCCGAGTACATGACGTCAAAATTGATATAATTTCTTGATTTTATTCAAATTCAGTTAAAATTCTATTTTTAAAAAAAAATAAAAATTATACGCTCGATAAAGACTATTATGTAAGGGATGTCATAATTTTGAATAAAGGTCAATTTGGTAATTTTCTGAAAAACAGCTAATTCACATTGAGAGTCTTGCAGGAAAAACACTCAGTTTTTGAGTAAAAGTGCGACTGTCAATTTACTGCCAATCTAAATTTTTCGTAGAAATCAACCCAAGGTACTGTAGGATCGACATCACAATCATTCAAATAATCAGGGGAGACTATCTTGTTATGTGATCGGTGTTTTATATGAGCAAACTCTTTATAGGGACTGAATTATGGTTGTTGATATGTACAGTGGTGTAGCTGCCATTGACGTCAAAACGCCCGGGCGTACACATCAATTTGACAACTACAAAAATTTTTATTATGCATTATTTTATAGCTAGATCAACTCATAAATATAACCTAATAAGCCTCAAAACACATGAACTTCCGGGGCCTTTGCCCCTTTGAGTCCCCATCAGGGCCATGCCCTGGACCCACTGGGGACCTTAAAACGACCCCCAGACCCCCCCCCCCCCCCAGCCTATTCTGGATTTGTCACTGTGCGTACACTTCACTTCAAGGCTAGCTACGCCACTGATAGATAGATATACATACATATATACATACATACATATATATATATATATATATATATATATATATATATATATATATATATATATTCATTTTTCATTTTCGATGTTAAATATTATCAACATAGATTGATGTCCATTGATTTATAAATTTTGTAAACAATAACATACCTCAAACTTTGTTTACAAAACAAATAACAAACTCTCCACAATAAGCTTCTGTCATGATGCAGAGGCTTAATTTTTTTTGTGAAACCTTTTAAACAGATTAGACAGGAGATTTTGATAATTAAAAGTGAAAAACAAAATTTGGGGAAATTCATGAGTCAATCCCTTTAACGTTTATAATTCTGCTGAAAAAGACTTGAAATTCTGTGTCCTGGGTTTCAGAAAGGAATATCATACAGTTGTGACTCAAATTAATTAGGGACAATTACGGGGCTTTGCTTTCTTTTTTTTTCATTTCTATTATTTTTTTTAACGATTTCACCCAGCCATTATCAATTGTATATTGTTTAAACATTATTTTTCATGAGAGGAGCAGGACTCTGCATGAAATCACATCATTTTTCCCTCGAGAAAATACCCCGAGTCTGACGCATCGATACTTGATTCTTGGAGACATGTGTCATTATTCGGAGCTCCTCTGTCTTAATCAAGAGGTGGAGTCACCCCGCCACATCTGTTCCTGTAATACCGCTACCGAACGCGCGCGCGTCGCCATGCCGACATGGTCACCATTGTAATTTTGATGAAATAATTCGACATTGTGTTTAATGAAAATATCTTATGAATGAATAGCAGCGCTTTGACAAAGCGGCCCGAGAGCGCCGTGATTAAGTCCGGTGCGCGCGTATTTGATTAGAAATTAGGAATAACGTCATCCTCTCATTACATAATTCGACACGTGCCGCGTGATTCACTGTTAATGACTCATTCTAGACTTCTTTTTTTTTAATTCATCGAAAAATTAAACAATGAAATTTATGTATTTAAGTAAGTACCAGTTACTGTTCCTTACACAGTTATACGTGCGTAGTACAGAAAATTGTTAATAAATAGATGTTTCAGCCGGTGAAAAAAAATAACTTATTAAGGGCATAGGTTAACCCCCCCCCCCCAAAAGGGGGGTTATAGGAATTTGTAAAACTATTTGTAAATGTTTTAATATTACTAAGACCCATATTAACCACAAAATTGTCCTATGAAACCACCTTTATTTTCTGCATTATTCACAAATCTTTACTTGAAAATTAAATGGGGAAAACGTTACACAAATTAATTTGAAATCTTTCAAGAATGCCTTTTTATTGGTGCATTTTATGTGTTAATGACCGATTTACATTGTTGTTTGATCAAATAATAGAAAACCTCACATAAACACAGCAAACATGGGTATCCTATGACATCCATATACCAGTAATTAAACTTCCCGAAGAAAAGATACACATCAAATGTCGGACAATGGACCGCGAAAAAATCCCCAATTCCTGCTTTGATACTGTAAACAGTGAGGATTTTTAAATGCCCTTCTTTGACGGGCAGTAAATTGGTATAAGCTATCTCAACCGTTTCATCTGTCTGTCCGTCAGTCTGTTAGGTTTTTTTTTTCGCGTCCAGGTCATATCTTTCATACCGTGAAGCCTAGGACTATCAAAGCTGCCATTTATCTTTTAAAGAAAAACGGTTTCGTGACCTTCAAAATAGGTCACTATGGCAATCTTCTGGAATTGTATGGCAATGCATACATAAATCGTTTCCAGACCTTATCTTGAACATTTCGCGGCCTAGGATCATCAAACTTGGTCAGTTGACATATCTTGGGCGAAGTTAATTTGCAACCCAAAATCAGGTCACTATTGCCTCATTTCGGAATTTTATGGCTTCATGTTTAAGTAGAATGCGGATCATGTAATTAGCACTGGAAGACCTAAGACCATCCGTCTTGGACAGTTGATGCATCTTGATGAAGGTGTGACGTGATCCAAAAATAGGTCAATGTAGCCTCATTTTCAAATAGTCAAACTGTGTCCGGATCATACCAGCGGACTTAGAGTATATAAACTATTTTCATGTAAGCCATATGCAATTTCATCGGAATTCCGTACCCGCGAACCAAGCTAAAAATGATAATCCACGGAATTACGACTCCGTGGAACCAAATATGTCTACAAATATCTTGTACACCGTTAGGCTTAGTTCCATCAAACCCGGACCGTTGATGGATTTTTGAGTAAGCAAACACGTATATGTGGTTTCGGACCCTAAGGGTGCACTCTATTTATTGTTCCAACGCGGCCAAGGCATGAGCTGGGATCAAATACACAATCTTCTGGTCACGAAGCGAACATTCTAACAACCGAGCTACCATGAACGGATGGAAATGAATTAAAACAAAATACACGATTAGTAAATTCATGAGAGTTATATATTGAGAGGTTTTTTTTTTTTTTAATGATATTATTGCACTTTAGCAGGTTGTTTGAAAAGCTTAGACATCTCTCTCTCTCTCTCTCTCTCTCTCTCTCTCTCTCTCTCTCTCTCTCTCTTTATTTATTTATTTATTTATCTGAAGAGATTGTCGTGCAATCATTTTAATTTAAATGATCAAAAACGGTGAAATCGCAATGCATTTAAATACTATTATGAATACATAAAATAATTGGAATCTTGAAGTGTGTGACCGACAAAAGTTCGCTTGGTTATTCTAGTGATTTCCGTGCCGATTTGCAGGTCGATGACGAAATGATACCAAGGAAATTATGGCATTATCCAGTAAAATTGATTGTTTATAAAGCCATAAAGCCAAGTCATCGCCTCTTGTTGTCATCAAGATGCATGAACCAGTCTCCACACCGCCCGAGCTGATTACGGCGTGAAGTGGTACCGTCTGTTATCTTGATCTTGGGTAATGAGAAGACGAGGGAGGAAAAAGATGCGGAATAATCTCACACATCGCGCAGAACAGATGGTGTTACGTGTCAGTCATTTAATGCGAATACTTTAATTCTTCACGTGAATATACCGATATTTCTTTTTGCGAATACTTTAATTCTTCACGTGAATATACCGATATTTCTTTTTGCGAATACTTTTATTCTTCACGTGAATATACCGATATTTCTTTTTGCGAATACTTTAATTCTTCACGTGAATATACCGATATTTCTTTTTGCGAATACTTTTATTCTTCACGTGAATATACCGATATTTCTTTTTGCGAATACTTTTATTCTTCACGTGAATATACCGATATTTCTTTTTGCGAATACTTTAATTCTTCACGTGAATATACCGATATTTCTTTTTGCGAATACTTTTATTCTTCACGTGAATATACCGATATTTCTTTTTGCGAATACTTTAATTCTTCACGTGAATATACCGATATTTCTTTTTGCGAATACTTTTATTCTTCAAATGAATATACCGATATTTCTTTATGCGAATACTTTATTCTTCACGTGAATATACCGATATTTCTTTTTGCGAATACTTTTATTCTTCACGTGAATATACCGATATTTCTTTTTGCGAATACTTTAATTCTTCACGTGAATATACCGATATTTCTTTTTGCGAATACTTTTATTCTTCAAATGAATATACCGATATTTCTTTATGCGAATACTTTATTCTTCACGTGAATATACCGATATTTCTTTTTGCGAATACTTTTATTCTTCACGTGAATATACCGATATTTCTTTTTGCGAATACTTTAATTCTTCACGTGAATATACCGATATTTCTTTTTGCGAATACTTTTATTCTTCAAATGAATATACCGATATTTCTTTATGCGAATACTTTATTCTTCACGTGAATATACCGATATTTCTTTTTGCGAATACTTTAATTTTTCACGTGAATATACCGATATTTCTTTTTGCGAATACTTTTATTCTTCAAATGAATATACCGATATTTCTTTATGCGAATACTTTATTCTTCACGTGAATATACCGATATTTCTTTATGCGAATACTTTATTCTTCACGTGAATATACCGATATTTCTTTATGCGAATACTTTATTCTTCACGTGAATATACCGATATTTCTTTTGAAAAATATTTCTTGTGAAAGTTACATTATGAGCGGAGCCTTTGCTGGTAATAGTGAAAATCACAGCCATTCTAATTATAGATATATACTAAACCTAATCAAATTTGCTGATTTGCAAGAGATTCCGAAAAATAACTTCATGTAAAAATACAAAAAAATTATTGATTGCATGATTCTTATTTGTTGCTACTACCTTAAATCAGATTCGGAAACAAATTTAAGATATACCGTAAGATACAGTTCTGCAATTTAATGCTAGTTTATTGCATAATATCCTTACACAAACGACTCCGTAGTCTGACCAACGGACTGGTAAGATTTGAATATTGATTCATTACTGAAACGACTACAAGATTCCTATATCTATATTGACCGCGAGTGCATACTCACCCATCTAATAACACGATATATTGATCATTGAAGAACACGTCATATCCCCCATCCAATAATAAGTCATAGCCCCATCCAATGACACTTCATACCCCCATCCAATGACACGTTATATCCCCATCCAATAACACGTCATATCCCCATCCAATGACACGTCATATCCCCCATCCAATGACACGTCATACCCCCATCCAATGACACGTCATATCCCCCATCCAATGACACGTCATACCCCCCATCCGATAACACGTCACATCCCCATCCAATAACACTTCATACCCCCATCCAATGACACGTCATATCCCCCATCCAATGACACGTCATATCCCCCATCCAATGACACGTCATATCCCCCATCCAATGACACGTCATATCCCCATCCAATGACACGTCATATCCCCCATCCAATGACACGTCATATCCCCCATCCAATGACACGTCATATCCCCCATCCAATGACACGTCATATCCCCATCCAATAACACTTCATACCCCCATCCAATGACACGTCATATCCCCCATCCAATGACACGCCATATCCCCCATCCAATGACACGTCATATCCCCCATCCAATGACACGTCATATCCCCCATCCAATGACACGTCATATCCCCCACCCAATGACACGTCATATCCCCCATCCAATAACACGTCATATCCCCATCCAATAACACTTCATACCCCCATCCAATGAAACGTCATATCCCCCATCCAATGACACGTCATATCCCCCATCCAATGACACGTCATATCCCCCATCCAATGACACGTCATATCCCCCACCCAATGACACGTCATATCCCCCATCCAATGACACGTCATATCCCCCATCCAATGACACGTCATATCCCCCATCCAATGACACGTCATATCCCCCATCCAATGACACGTCATATCCCCCATCCAATGACACGTCATATCCCCCATCCAATGACACGTCATATCCCCCACCCAATGACACGTCATATCCCCCATCCAATGACACGTCATATCCCCCATCCAATGACACGTCATATCCCCCATCCAATGACACGTCATATCCCCCATCCAATGACACGTCATATCCCCCATCCAATAACACGTCATATCCCCCATCTAATAACACCACTCCGTGGGGATCCGGGTTAGAATAGAACCTCAGTACCCCTAGCTTGTCGTAAGAGGCGACTAAATGGGACATCCTTCGGATGAGACCGCAAAAACCGAGGCCCCGTGTCACAGCAGGTGTGGCACGAAAAAGATCCCTCCCTGCTCAAAGTCCCTGAGCGCCGAGCATAGGCCTAAATTTTGCAGTCCTTCACCGGCAATGGTGAAGTCTCCATATGAGTGAAAATTCTCGAACGGGACGTTAAACAGTATATAATCAATCAATCCAATAACACTTCATATCACCCATCCAATAGCACGTCATACCACCCATCTATTAACACGTCATATCCTCCATCCAATAACATGTCACATCCCCCATATAATAACACGTCATATCCCCCATCTACTAACACGTTATATCCCCCATCCAAGAACAAAAATTCTCAACAACAAAAAAACCAGTCCCATTACCAAAACATTGGGTAAGCTAAACATCAATCCCGGGGTTTGGTACTATCATTCCTATATGGCATATAAAACCAGTTACTATTCATTTTTTCGCAAATCGGTTTCCGCTAGCTTCGTGTATCATGGAAATTACACAGTTTTGTGACGAGAATTATACTAAAAATATCGCTTGAAAAACATGGCCACCAGCCCAAGAACAAAATATATTTGTTAGGCAAATGCATTTATTGCCATCTATATTTCATAACACCAATAACTTAGATGTAATTGACTTATCTAGAAGTTGATATAATTTCATAATTTGTTAGAATTTTGTTTATTGCTGATGGGCTTACATGGACCAGAGAATCGATTAACACTAGCATCCGGTTGAGCTGCCTACAAACGCTATCAAGTCGGAGAAAACCCCTGCTTCGCAAAACCAAGCTAACGGTAGCAGATATACCATGGCATTCTTTGATTTTCGATTTAATTAAACGTTTACTGGTCTTACACAATTTAAAATCCACAGTCATAAACCTCTTGAACTGGAAGCTGTGTAATGACAGCCGTATTTACGCTGTTATGATAATTCAATAACGCGCTTTGTAATCTAAATACTGAGTGAAAATGTCTATCATTCTTATGTTTTACTCTCAGAACATATAACTAATTACGGTAAATATTATTGTGGGGGGGTTTTTTTTTGGTTGGTTTTTTTTTTTTGGTTTTTTTTTTTATTTATTTTTTTTTTGTTTTTGTTTTTTTTTTGTTTTGGGTTTTATTTTTTTTTCTGGTTGTTTGTTTTGTTTTGTTTGTTTGTTGTTGTTGTTTTTTTTTGTTGTTGTTTTGTTTTTAAATTTTATAATAAATAATTTGAACTTGAGTCGGGCCGGACAAAACGTCCGAAACAAATACGTTTCATATTTAAGGTTTCTGTATTTTCATGGGAGGAGGCAATATTTGGCCTCCTTCTCAATATCAAATATAATAATAGGTATTTATTTTTTTTACCAAACTTGCCTCCGTTCTAAAGCGGATGCAATTCCTGATTCAGAATCGGGAAGTCAAATTATAGGTACACTTGTTTCATAGAGCTTGACAAGTGCGTGGTACGTGCAAACTACATGTATCAGGGAAAATTAGCATTAATTGGGGGGAATTAACTGTGCCTTATTATCATTGACATTTAATTACTTCAATATCAATTAAGAACAATGAATAAAATAATGCAAAAGGATCAATTCAGGGTAACAACATAAAACCCCTATTGGGCCGGATTTGGTTTTAGACTTTACAAAAAGCTTGTCAATAGTCGATCTAGTTTATGACTTTAGGCCAAATAAATGCAAGAAGTTGTTTTTCACACATCGCAATGCCTTCAGTATGTGGATATCGAAGGAACCTTTTAATAGATCTTTTTCTACGTTGTAGCATGATATATATTATTTTCGTATTTTAAGTTTTGCAATTTCCGGTCATAATCAAGTTAGGCTAATCGCTTACTTGCTTACATTTTTTTCTTCTTGCGACATTAAAACATGTCACTGATACATGATATTGAAATTATAAATTGGAAATTACAGGGAATGTAGCTAACGTTGTATAATCCTACAGTTTAACTTAGCCCGTTGAATTCAACAGTATGCGTACATTTATCCCCAGCAACTTGAAACACACCTGTTCTTCTTTCCCGAAGAAGTTCTTGATTGGCACATCGAGATATAGTTGTTATGAGTCAGAATAACCTAAATCGTGACCAGCCAAAATCAATCACAAAGGCGTCAAAGTTTTAAAACAATTTATTTACAATTATTTATAGAGAAAAATATTTCATTGAAACAGTAGATCTAACACAATTTCACAAAAACAGTACCCGATGCTGGTTTACCGTCAAGTTGAATTCACAAAGGAAAATATAGACTGTCACATATCGGCCGTCAAGTCCAGTGCAATCCTCAGATGCAAAGGTTCAAATGTAGTTACGTAGAGTGCTTATATAGAATGCTTATTACCACCACATTCTGTTTATACTATAATGAAGATTCCAGAGACTTCGTTTCTAGAAAGTACAGTGTTGTGGCAAAACAAGTTGTTATGACAACTTTCTACTGATAAACGTCATTCTAAAAATAGAACGTTTAAAATCGCAGTTTTAGGACTACTGATTGTGTTTCTGTACAGAGGATTTAAAATTCGCTTTCACTTTTATGTGAAGAATGAACATGCATTTTAACTAGATTATTAAAGGAAAATATCACTTTTAAATATAACAAAAGGCGTTGAATAGCGAAATTTTAAAAACTTTAAAAGTGTGGCGTGTGGTGGATTCGAACCATTACAAAAAGAAACCTTAACATACGGTGACAGCGGTATAACTTACTGAAATACACGAACTTCAAGAACTGAGAGTATAAATATGAACTAAATTATCAACAACAAAAAAGAAAAACAAAAACAAACAAAAATTCCTCAATTTTATGTAGGTTTTTGTGAATTTCTACCTCAGGGCTTTAGTGTTTGGTGTTTTCAGCATAGCAAATGATAGATATAAATTTGAAAAATTCACATATATTCTGTAATTAATAATTTGTAGAAATTCAGATGTTCAGATATTATTAATTTAAATAGTTTATCATATTAACAAATTTTTAGTCTGGTTTCCACCATTGGATCACATATAGTGAAAGCGCATTAAATCTTTCATTTCTCGTGAACATTTAGTATATTTTGAAACTTGGTGCAAATCTATGATGAATATACACGGAGGTCTCCACCAAAACTGAAATTTGTTTTCCATGGTCAAAGAACAAGTCTCCAAAGTGGGCTATGTTTATCGTGTAGAAAAACTTGATGGTATTATCATATACTCTTGGGTATTTAGCAAACAGCACAAACATATATTATCAGTTACTTAGCATGACCCTAACTATGGTCATTTTGTCGAATTCTAGATCACCGATGAAATAAAAGATGAAGAACACATCTGACTGCATCTGTGTCACAGAGGAATAGTAAAAGCGCCACCAATTTCGACCTACGCACGACGCTCAAGGCCATGGTTGGTTGACTGGTTGTTTGTTTTACGCCCCGTCAAGAATTTGTCACTCAGAAGTATCACGAATTTTGACTAATGCTTAGCACTAACGGTCGTAGCAGTGAGGGTTCTTTAACGTGCCAGCGCCTGCCGCGACACGGGACCTCCAATTTTAAGGTCATATCCGAAAGGCCCGTTACTCTCATTTTAAATGCCGAGCGTTTGGCGAAGGTGCAATCACTACCTATGGTTTATGTCTTAGGTTTTATGGCACGAGCGGGGGCTCGAACTCGCGATCTCCCGGTTACGAAGCGAACGCTTCAAGGCCTTGATATTGAGGATTCTTTATCGTGCCTTAGCTTAAACAACACTGGACCTATTGTGGTCTCATCAGTAAGCTTCAAGCGTTTGGCGAAGAAACAATCACTAGTCCTAAGTTATGGTATGGCACAAGCAGGACTCTAACAGGAACGCTCTAACCACTGCGCCACTTGACCGGTAAAACTCTACCTGAAATACGTGTAAAAAAACAAAACAAATGTAATTAAAAGGTATCTATACTCTTCTATTCAAAGCCCTTTTTCAAGAATTATCAGCACTGATTACTAAATTGATTCATTTATGAGGGAACACAAACTCAAAAGTTTTATCTTTCTTTAAGGAGGTACTCTACAGCGTCATAATGGCTGACTTCCTTTTCAACTATTAATGAAAATATGAATATCAGCAATAATTTCTATTCAGCTCAGTAGGTTAGCACGTCGATGATACACTATAGATCGCGGGTTAGAGTCTAGCAGGGGTTTAATTCTTTTCCCCCAAATTGATTTCTACTAAAGCTGCATTTTTGACATAATAAAATATAGGGCGAAAATTTTCAATTTCAAAATATTGTTGATATCCTCCACTTTTCATCCACATCGAATTTCTGTGGTGTAGCATTCCTCGTTAAACTGTTTGACTATATCGTAATGTATTTGTTTCTAAGAAAATGTGTTTAGGAATTTTATATCCACGGATGATGAGTCATACATATTTACATGTCCTCATCTCCCAGAATTATTGTTTAATTCATAATTTATGTCATCAAAATATTCAGATATCAATAGCCATAGGGAACAGAATCTGCATCACAATATTTAACCGTCCTTGTCTAAAATTAGCAAGCTATTATAGAATAATGACAATCACTCTGGGATGCAGCAGTGATTCTCAGATGACAAGAATTTTAAAGTGAGGAGTTTGTCATTTTTTTCTGCATCATTGTCTGTGATTACGACGACCAGCGTCAATTTCTAATTACAACAGAGATTGACATCAGCCCGCCAAAATCCACCGAGATCAATGACGCCTTTTCCAGGAAATATCCAGCATTGTTCTCAGCGCTTTTTTTCTCAAGTTGCGTGATGATGAGCATTATGAAGTTTACATAAACCTTATCTGACAAAAATGAATTTTCACGCCATCTCACAATGTCCGCTGCATCAGAACCAAATTATACGAATTAAAATAATGGCCTCTAGGTATCCCTTTCCAATGGTGTTCATTGCCGTGGAATGCAGGCAAAATCCAATACTAGTTTTCTTTTACATTCGTTGATAATAATTTATAGATTTTTGTTTACAATGCTTTATGGAAAACTGTCATACAGATGTCGACATTAATGTAACAAGAATAGGTCTCAGCAGGTATAAAGGTTGCAACAGACTTCTTTAGCCCCAGGAGACGGAAAATTCACAAAATAAACTTACTCAGAAATGTATCAACAGTATAAATGACTCGCCATATTTTCTCCTCTCTTCCCTCAATGAATACCAAGCAAAGTATTTCACTGGAAAGTTTCTGTAAACCATGACACACCTACAGAGGTTTCAAACCTAGTGTTACTTTGGTATCCCTGGTTGTCTTCTATAAGTACTGCAAACTGAGGTTATCCCTAAAATATGCTCAGTCTGTGGGTTTATCATCGCAGTGAAAAGGCTAAGATAACTAACAGTAATTCTATAGAAAATACAAATCAGAGAGATGGGCAAACACGGACCTCTGGTCTTACCAGAGGTGGGATCAGGTGCGTAGGAGGAGTAAGCATCCCCTGTCGACCGGTCACACCCGCCGTTAGCCCTATATTCCGATCAGGTAAACGGAGCAATCCGTAGTCAGAATCAGTATGTCAAGAACGGCTTAACAATTGGTATGAAACACATCAGACAGCATTTGACTTAATAGTAAGTTGTACTGGCAAACTAGATCGTTATAACGACCATAAAATTTGTGAAATGCTGACTTTAGACGAGACTGTACAAACTCCTGTAACATCAACTTCTTTGTCAGTAGCCCGCCTCGATTCAAAAACTGATAAGCAGAACAAGCTCTTGTGTATCGAATCAGTTGGGAGATATAAACACCAAATGCAGGGGATGAATGTTGTCAATGAGAAAACACTTATACACTGTCTCGTTTATACCATTTTCATGATTTGCAAATCACCACGACATTAACCTCCAGTGGAAATGAAAGAGTGATGTCACTTGAAATGGACCGGATAATCTACTATCTGCACAAATATATCATATATGTACATTACATAGGATTCTCATTTTACCATTTAAAACTAACAGTAACAACTATTTCAAACGTTCATGCATTCAACAAACACCTGTGTAGCGCGTAAAGAGGACAACAAACACCTGTGTAGTGCGTAAAGAGGACAACAAACACCTGTGTAGCGCGTAAAGAGGACAACAAACACCTGTGTAGTGCGTAAAGAGGACAACAAACACCTGTGTAGCGCGTAAAGAGGACAACAAACACCTGTGTAGCGCGTAAAGAGGACAACAAACACCTATGTAGCGCGTAAAGAGGACAACAAACACCTGTGTAGCGCGTAAAGAGGACAACAAACACCTGTGTAGCGCGTAAAGAGGACAACAAACACCTGTGTAGCGCGTAAAGAGGACAACAAACACCTATGTAGCGCGTAAAGAGGACAACAAACACCTGTGTAGCGCGTAAAGAGGACAACAAACACCTGTGTAGCGCGTAAAGAGGACAACAAACACCTGTGTAGCATAGTCTCGTATAAATGCCGAATTATCTGAGTGTACTCTTCGGTTCGTACCCGAATACGAATTCGGGCTACCCGTGTTGCAACGGAACGGACAATTTCAACTCTTATATGACGTAATGTGACACTTGAACTCTATCCAAGTAACCCTGCTTTCTACGAGGGTTAGTATGGTAGCAATATGTCAGTCTTGTAATGATACTGCGCATGCGTCAGCTTTCAAACCATGGATGTGATCAGTTGGAATATTATACATGGGAGTAAAAAAGAACATTGGAATATTGACCTTACTAACTCAGGTACAAACCGAAGTCGTCCTCAATGGCTTAAGATTTAAAATGGCAGAGTCCTCTAATACACTGGGGTAATGGACAGTTGGGTTTTGAAACTGCCCTGGATGTTGATCTGGTAGCTTGTTCCAAAGCCTGGTAGCCTGAAGGAGAGGAGGGGGAGAGATGTCAGGCGTGACATGTTCCGAGTCGTAGATTGATGTGTACTCTTAACGCACCTTCTCACTTTATCTTAAAATAAATCGTGTAAAAATTAGAAAGAAAATTATAGGTTCCACAACATTCGCGATTTTTTACTCCAGTTCTTGAACGGAAACCTGCCGGATATCTTTTGTCAATTTAAGAAATCGGAAACTAACGAGCAACTGTGAGCTGTGTTTCTACCTTTTTTCGAGACAAGTTAAGCTTTGGAAGAAGAAAAAATTCTAGAAGAATCAACCAATCACTTTCAACCAGACTTTCGTATTAGAAAACTAAATTTAGAACAATTTATACAGACAGAGCAGTTCATATCGTGATTGTAACAACCATTACCCATAACTTTGGTTCATGGTTCAGTTTCCGGTGAAATCTTAAAATAGCTAGGACACACTGTCCGGAAGTCACACAACATAAAGCAGTGATAGAAGAAAAATAGAACACATTATGATAATGCTCATGTCTTAAGACAAGATGATGTATATGGTCAGTGGTTTCTAAATGCTAGGTATTTCTTATTTTTATGGGGAGGGACAAAAATAAACAAACATTTTTCAGGATACTGTCTGTTGGAGCACTAAGGGAACAGTCTTATGCTCTATCAAATACAGTGCACGTTGTGACTGTGAATTAGATAGTGCTGCCTTGCAAACAGTAGTACAGTCATTGAATTTTGATACATTTAGTAGTCCGTATCATCCTTACGTTTGTGCATACTCCCACAAGACGTCCGGGTACTCGGATAATATTTTTATTCAACTCAAAGTGAGGCTTATCAAAATTTTGATAAAGACTCTGACCGGTTTGTTCAAAAGGATAATGTCTGCGCCCAGAGAAGCTACTTTAAAACGGATTCTCAAACTTTGTTTCCACTAAAAGAAAACAAATTCAGTGTTTAGACCCTTCTGAGCACAAATATCATGCAAGTTGAATGTGACGCCTGATATCATCTTGGTTTGAAGTAAGAGAAATTCACTTACCACTAATAAAGTATTGTATTTTACATATCATACAAGGAACGTACGAGCACTATCGTAAATGCATTTTCTTTCATTCCCATAGTTTTATGTGCTAGTCTAACGGGACGTTGGGATTACAGATCCATTTTAAAAAGAGGTTTCAGATTGATAAATAATCCAATATTCACATACAGAAAAGACAGAAAAATTGTATAAAATAATGCAATTAATTATACCTATAACCTAACACAAAGTCTGGTTCATATCGACTGTCTCGTTTTTCTGGGATGTCTTGTTTAGATACAGTCTCGTTTATCTGGACTGTCTCGTTCAT
Organism: Ostrea denselamellosa; assembly: GCA_024699665.1. Taxonomy (NCBI): domain Eukaryota; kingdom Metazoa; phylum Mollusca; class Bivalvia; order Ostreida; family Ostreidae; genus Ostrea; species Ostrea denselamellosa. The sequence goes on from JAMZEH010000014.1 coordinate 3,525,533, forward strand.
CTGGATTGTTTGGTTTATTTGGAATGTCTTATTTATTTGGACTGTCTCATTTATTTGTATTGTTTGGTTTATTTGGAATGTCTTATTTATTTGGACTGTCTCATTTATTTGGATTTTTGGTTTATTTGGACGGTCTCGTTTAACTGGATTGTTTGGTTTATTTGGAATATCTTGTTTATTTGGACGGTCTCGTTTATCTGGATTGTTTACTTTATTTGGACTGTCTTATTTATTTGGACTGCCTCGTTTATTTGGACTCTCCTAAGTATAGAATTGTCTCATATGCGTATACATATTCTTGTTCCCATTTCATTTTTTTTTTCAGATGATTTTTTTTAATATTGTAATATTTCAGAGGCGCTGGTCCCATTCTAGACTCCCAAAAGGGCAGAGACTATGATATTTCCAATTCTTCCTCTTATCCTACGAAGAATTACACATTTCTGTTTAGCCAAAACCTCTCTTTTAAACTATTCTTTATCTGTAGTTAAAAAGTATAATGGCATCCATTCTTCCGTCTACCTTCATGTCTGAACCATATAAACTGTTTGTAAAAGAGACTACATCATGTTTGGCATAGATATTGGTTTGTTTCATAACCAGACGATGTCTCGTGGTCTCTGAACTGGGTCATTTCGCAAAGTTCGCTATTTAAAAAAAAAACTATTATGGTCATACTTGGCACAAAGGTTGCTGATTATCCGACAATATTTCGTGACCTTAACCAAGGTCATTTTGCCAACCTGGGTTATTAGTGAAAAAAGGTGTATCTAATATTTGCCCCAGATCATAAGTTTGAATGAACCCAAAAGCTATATTTAGCACAAAGGTTGCCTATGATCAAACAGTGAGGTCAAGTTATGACCCTGAATCAAGGTCACTGATAAAACAGAAATATTTTGCCAAGTCATAGCTGTTTTATAACAAATACATTATAAGTAATGTTTGTCACTTTAATTCGAATAAAAAACTATAACCAGTGCTCAGAATGTGGAGACCTGTGGATCTTATCTTTTTAATTTCCTTTTGATTCAGTTTAATTTAAGTGACAATAAAAGAAATATGTACATCTTTAAAGGTGTCAGATATACGTAAACAGAATTATATATCAACATCAGAAAATTTCATATTTTCGTTAAATAGCATAATAGAAATACATAAAAACTGGTGAAAATGACATGATTTTAATTTTAAGTTTTTTTTAACTCTAACTCTCTCTCTCTCTCTCTCTCTCTCTCTCTATATATATATATATATATATATATATATATATATATATATATATATATATATATATACTCTAATTGTATATATCCGAGAAATTCTATACGAGACATGCCATCATAGAGTTGTTGTCCTTGATGATATTTTTAATATAAGTAATTGATCTGTATAGAAAATATATACTTTTTCAGTATCAATACTTTGTCAGACTTTTTTTTATTGTAGTCATTGAATAAAATTCCTATAAAAGATGTTTCCGTCATGTACGAAGTATAATCAAATAACCTTGACGTCACACAAGGGAGGAGCTATGTGAAAGGATATACGAATCAAAATTTCTTTGAAAGTAAATTTTATGTCCTTTTTTATAGCAGACCTGATGTCGTTAATCGTAAACGTAAACACCGATAATTTCAAATGCCATAATATTTCATAAAGTACTTTTATGATCTAGTCACATTGCTTTATGTCAAAATTATAAATTACGAGAGAAACAAAATCATTTCCCCCCGTGACAGTATCGCTTTATAACGACAGCATCTGCATGTCCTGAAAAATCCTTTTCGCTATTCCAACATCCAATGACGCACTGGACTGGACGAGAACGACGGTGTTTATGAAAAGACCATTGGATCTGAAAAGGACATCTGGCGTGTCTTCTATAAGCAATGTTGCTCGTAAAATACCAAAACATGCCCGCCAACATTTGGTTTTATGATCTATCGCGCACAGAAATTGATTAAAACAATTGCTGCTCTCCAGAAACAGATGGACGATGGGGATTCAGATCCGTAACCGGCTCGGATGAATATCCGCTTCCTCTTTACGTCCTCTCCTATTACAGGGACGAGAGTGTAATCAGATGACGGTAAATTGACACTCATTTGAAAAGCATTGAATGTGTTTTGTATCCATTATTTTATCGATATATTCTATCACTTTAAGAGAAATTCTTTAGTGGCATAAAAATATTAAAGAGACTCTTTTTACAAGTGTACATTAAATTCACTTACATCTAGCACTGCTTTGGCATATTAATGCGTGTTTTGTTAATCCTTAAGCATATACCTTATTCTTACAAAATAAATTCTCTAAACCTTGACTGAAGGAATAAAATGCTAAACTGTTTGTATTATAAACGTACGTAAAACATTGAAAGTATGGGTTAATTTTCAGAAATTAACATGCCACCACTACTCCCGTTTTCATTCTTTTCATATCCCCTATAATGCAAACAATCCCCACAAATATGTTTTGTAATTGACTTGTATACAGTCATTACAGTGTATATATTGGTGTGTGTAATGTGTCGAGTTTAAAGGTCAGTGCTATATATCAAATAAAATGCATGTACATAGAAACAGCTAAGGTCTATAACTGAATAAGCGTGGTAAAATTAACACTAGTATTCATGTGTTCTCATGTATTTCACGAGTGAAAAAAAAAATTGTTTAATTTAAATCGCAGAAAGTTCCCGATAGTATAATTAAACGAATTTTAAAAAAATAAATTAAAACCAGAAGCATATCAATAATTTTATTGTCGAGTTGAATTCCTTGATTTAAACCTACCCCATTTGTACTTTTAGACATTTACGCCGCACATTTTTCAAACTTTCATCCGATTTTACTACACGGGAAACTTACATTGGATATTAGCATTGGATTCCATGACCGCTGGAACTTGGAAGTAGATCACCATATATATTTTTTTTCTGCATAAATCAGTAGATAAGGTAAAACTACCTTTGCTGTACTTTGGTATCAGAATATGTGGTATATCATTTAAAATCGGTCATGATTCTCAGACATTCGATTCTTCTTACCCGGGGTCAGGAATACTAGTAATGGAATTCCAGAATCGTGTAATCAGAAGCTCGACATTTTCAGTAATGTGATCAAACCTATAAATTTTAATTGTATTTGGAGAAACATATTGACAAATTGACGGTTGGTAGTTCATTTGTGTTATCAATTGCAGCTTGTGATATGCAATTTTAATAAATCAGAAGTCAGTTTTCAAACAAAAAAACAATTATATAAAAAATGATGCTGAGCGTCAGCCTTCAATAAAAACAAATGCGAGTCATGTGTCGTATCGTCGATAGAATTTTATAAATGATATGCCACGAGACCCCAACTAATACACATCAACGGCATTAAATGACTGTTCAGGTGGTATTTCTATTATATAAATCATTCAGTCGATCATATGCCTTGTTGTAATTTAGGTATTAAAATACTCGATAACCAAATATTTATTCTAAAATTCTCATGTTGACTTCTTTCATCTTTCCATTTTGGAGAGTGGAGTCAATGCTACACAAGTTAGTACTGGGTAGTCGAAACTTAACCCACCTACTTGAAAAGATTAAAAGTACAAGGAAGTTTTTATAGTATATGAAACATTGCAATATCTTATCTTTCCCATTCCCATTTATATTGTATAATTTTTCATTTGCATTGTGTATTTTCAATTTATTTTGTATAATTTGTCATTTGTATTGTATGGTTTCAATTTATTTTGTATAATTTGTCATTTGTATTGTATGGTTTCAATTTTTTTGTATAATTTTTCATTTGTAATGCATATTTCAATTTATATTTTATGATTTTTCATTTGTATTGTAAAACTTTTCAACTGTATTTTATCCGATGGGTTGTTGATTTTGGTTTATTATGAAAAGTTCCATTAGTTAAGGTTTAGCCTGTATCGTGTTGAAAACGAGGAAGATATCCCGGATGCTTTGTGAAGCCACAAGAAAAACTGGCCCTCTATTTTCGTGCAGGACTATTTAAACATGAGATTGATAAGCGAGAGGAAAAGTTCATTAGAATCTACATATATAAGATAACTTTAGCTTCTCTATCGTTAACATCCCATATTTATGTAGCAATATTCCATTATCACCTGCATATGGAGTTATGTCTCTCAACTGATTCAACACGCAAAAGCTTGTTCTGCGTATGATTAGTTTTCAAATCGAGACAAGCTACTGACAAGTAAATTGATGTTACAGGAGTTTCAACAACCTCGTTTAAAATCAGCATTTCGCAAATTTTGTGGTCATTATAGCGATCTAATTCACCCATGCTACATACCATTTGTTAGGCCATTTTTACACGGATTACTCCGTTTACCTTATAGTGGGGTCATCGGTTGACAGAGAATGCTTACTCTTTCTAGGCACCTGATCCCACCTCTCGTAAGCCCAGGGGCCCGTGTTTGCCCTCTTTTGTATTCTTTATAGGAGTTATGAGATTGATCACTACCCCATTTAGTCGCCTCTTACGACAAGCAAGGGGTACTGAGGATCTATTCTAACCCGGAGGTCTGAAAGGAAACAGTACTAAAAAGGCTAGGATTAACTCAATGTACGTATCCCCCTTTGCTATTGGTGTCAAGTATATTTTTAAAAGTAATTTTGGCATCTCAAGTTATACTCGACTAGAGTGAATTATTTGTATATTTTGATATTTTAACAAAGCCATCATAAAACTAACATTTTTATTAATACTCTTCGATATTAGATACAATAACAAAAGAACACTGTCAGCCATTTCTTCACCAAAAATTGTTTATTTCGATCTTAATCCTTTTCTTTGATTATTGCTGCTCTTGTTGTTATTAGTGACCTTGGTCTGGCTAAAATACAATTCTTCAGGGTTACAACAATATGTCTGGGTAAAAGCATCCTGTGTGACAAATGCGAGCTTCGACTGTATCTCTGGCCTCGAAATTCGCAACTTTTATGTCACTTTACCCACTGATGCTACCTCCTAAAGATTTACCCAATAGCATCTGAAGAGAAGTTGAAACTGCTCGAGGCACGACGAAGGGCTCGTAGAAAAGGACTCAATAAAATTACTTTTATGCTAATGGGTATATTATTCACAATAAAACTGAACAAACCGAAAGTGGGTTAATATTCATTTTCAAATACAAAGCAAGGGTTATGTAAAGCGGAAAATTTCTCTAGCAGTATGCATATTCCCAATGATGCTCTTTAATTTCCTTTACCTTTTCCCTACTAAATCAATAACAGTCCAGATCTTTGTGCGAGATAGTATTACTGATAGTTTAATTACGCTCAACGTCCTGAACTTAAGAATGTCCAAGTTTTACTTCCAATGACCACGACCCTTTATATTTATCTCTACAGAATCCAGGATAAAAGAATAGATTCAGAATAAATATTTGGATGATTCTTCAAAATCCATATTGGTATTTTTGCCCCTTCAAGCAATGATTGTCAGAAAGACCAGAGATATCATAAACTATCTTCGATAGACTTTCAGAACCAGAATCAACTTTAACAGGTATAACTTTCAACGGACAAATGAAATAATCTTCATCTACGTAATACAAATGATGAATTTTCTTTCTCCTCGTTTCAATTTCTTGAGCGTTTTATTTATTTTTTTTCTAGAGGACTTCCCTAAGAATCCAAGGATTTTGTAAAGATTTTGTATCTTGTCAATATGTAATTTTTGTTTAATTGACTGGGAGGATGTAAACACAAAAATTACAATAGAACATCATTTGTATTTACACCAACCCAGTAAATTAAAAAATTACAATATGAAAATCTAGTGAGATTTTAATCCAAAAAAGTTGGGAAATTTAAATCTCCTTTTCGAAGATTATTTTACCAACAGATATTTTATTTTTCAATAAACGTATAAGGTGAGAGTTAACCTGGTTAAGGTCTTGAAATTAGGTCATAGTCTGTCATATAACACCTGTGTCGAGATATATATCTGTAAATGTGATTTCAGTCAAAATAATTTCAATAATCCGACTTAAATGGCTACAGTATGTAAAACTGAAATTCGAACTTTGAAAGCTCGCAGCCCACCCAATGATATAATCTGATAATATGTAATTTTGACTGTTTCACTAGTCTCACGATCCCAGGGAGAAATTTTTTGCAGAGTGTCGCTGCTGACAATTTTGGGTAAGTTACGGTATCCCCATGGTGTTTCGGGGAAATGTCAATTAATCGTTTGCATTGATTTTGGGAACTTCAACAATTGTTTTTTACCATTGGATTAGTCCTAAATAATTAAGTTTTCTCGCACAAATATCTGGACATCATTTAAGCTGATAACATTAATGAGATTTGTTTAGGTCGATGTGTAAGGTGTACTTCTTTTATTTCTTTATTCTTTGCTCAGATTTAACATTGCAAAAACATGATTACGCTGACACAATATTGAATGACTGTTCAATAGAATAGCGTTAAATGAGAAGATCACCACATTAATCCGAGTTATCAAGGAATGCTTCATAGAATGTGGCATGATCTAAATCCTGATAGGTTATAATGTTCTTTTTGGTAGGCCAATGTGATGCTTCACACCAGAATACTTCATGACGCGCATTAGCTTTTCATGAAAAATATCCCGGCGAAAAGCGTCGCAGTTCATACCCTCGTGTATTTTCAAAAGTGAAATCTATTTCTTCTATTTTAATTTTCCGTAGGAATTCCCAGCCAATTAATAGACACATTATATTTATTAAGATTTATACGCGCATTGTCTACAACTACAATGCATTCATGAGGAAATGGCTATCATTACAATTTCTAGAGATATATCAGAGGCAAAAACATAGGAAATATAAATATATGTATATACAGTTATAAGTGTCTCCGAGAAATGAAAGCGAATCTTTCAGCATTATTACAATTTCCAGAAAATTAACCACCCCCATATCAAACGTATATGATGACAAATTCCCGGAAATACATTTTAATTCGTTAACGAAAGTGTGACAAATCAATAGTTGGAAATGATTTAAGAAATCATTCTAATATTTGTTTTTTTAATGATCTAGTTATCAGCTGAAAAATTGGACGGAAAACTGCGTAAGTGCCCGGAGCGCATGATTCCACGTCCTTCTAGACAGCATTTCTTCATATCGGAGTTCCCTGTAGCACATGTATCCAATAACACGAACGGGAAACAGGGGTATTTCCGTAAATGAATAGATAAGGTTGAGTGTGACTCAAAGTAGAATATAAAATGTACCCTAATTGATAGAAAACGAATGATCGTCACACACAAGTGCATACTGTCGTCACTGCAGACATGAAGTCAGCAGATCTCAGAGAGAGAGAGAGAGAGAGAGAGAGAGAGAGAGAGAGAGAGAGAGTATTTTAATAGTAGGGGAAATCTTAAGATCCGTAGGCTGGACATATAAAAATTCAATATTCAAATAGAGCGGATAAATATATGGAGGAACAAGAGGCCCACAGGCCTTAACGGTCACCTGAGTATCATCGTCAATACATAGACCTGTTGGGGAGTCTCATATTTGCATTTGAGCATCATTCTGGGGTCTTTTGTTCACAGTTTTATGATCTTTCTAAATATGCATACAATTCCCATTCAATTACAACAGAATAGAAGATGAAGTTTGAAGCATTTATATCAGCCCATACTTACCTGACCAAGGTGCAATGAATTTCACAATTTGATAAAGGGCTTCATGGACATAAAAACCATGCATTTGGTTTTTCTGGGAGTAGAGAAGATTTTGAAAACTTTAGATTTTTTTCAGTTTTCTCTCCAACCATGAAGGCCTGGGGGAGCTATGATCATAAAATTCATAATTTACATTCCTCTTACCCTAACAGTTTTTGCCCCGCCTCTAGGGCCCCAGGAAAGCAGGAGCCCTGAAATTTACAATTTTTGTCCTCCTTGTCTCAAATATGCTTCATACAAAATTCAGGGGAATCGGAATGGTAGTTATCAAGAAGTCAAAAATGTTCAATTAGCACATTTAGTCACTGATCATTTTGGTACCACCCTAATACCAAACCCCTATCCATGGGATCACGAAAGTTAAAATTTTGGTAAAGGGCTATCTACTCATTTTAAATATCTATTTAGTTTAAATTTGGTATCAATAGCATTTAAGAAGATGTTTGTTAATATTTTACCCATAGATACCATATATCAAGTTTGGTCCTGCCTTGGGGTCAGAACCTCAACCTCGGGGTTCATGAAATTTACAATTTTGGTAGAGGCCTTCCTGCTCTACATTACTATGCATTTAGTTTTTCTTGCAAATGTGCAGTTCTAGAGAACATGTTTAAAAATGGGTCACTTTTGACAGTTTTGATCCTACCTCTATGGCCCCAGGGGGACAGGAGTCCTGAAATTTATAATTTATGTCCACTTTGTCCCAAAGATGCTTCATACCAAATTTGAAAAGAATTGGATTGATAGTTATCAAGAAGAAGTTAAAAATGTTCAATTTTTAACGCACGACGGACGACGCACGATGACGGACGAAGACCATTTGCAACAGGTCACCCGAGTTTACTAAAAACGTGTACGTCCCTGAGTTGTAGACCCATGTCTTAAGGATAGGCGTTAACATGATCTCTTCTAATGATGATCTCATGAAAAATGAATTAAAGTCTGAAAATGACATGCATATTAACGTATAATCCCTGCACAATGAATCCCAGTATGACAAAAGAAATGCTGTTTATCCATAAAATTATTGTAACAGTAGACGACTTGAGGATATCTAGAATCTATCATTTATAGAAAACCAAGTGTTGAATATAAAATATTAAAGTAAATTAAGTCATACTGATTCTTTGATAACATTGTTATCAAAGATCTGCAAAGACTTATTTACAATTTCATTTGGAAGAAAAAAGATAGAATAAAAAGAAATACTTTAATAGGACATATTGATAGTGGAGGTATTGGAGTTGTTGATATTTTATCAAAAATTAAATCTCTAAGGGCATCATGGATTAAGAAAATATTAGATAAAAGAAATCCATTATATGATTTTGTGAATAGCATTTGTATAGAAAGCAATTATGATTTTAATTATCTAATTAAAACTAATCTTACTATTATAAAAGATTATGAGATAATGGATAACTATCCTCTGTTCTACAAAGAAATGTTGGTATTTTTCAATGAATGCAAGAAAATTAATACATTATATTGTTTGAATGATGTACTGAAGGAACCATTATGGAGCAATAATAAAGTGTTATTAAAAAATAAACCCTTATTTATAAAAACATGGCTGATGAGTGGTCTTAGATATGTAAATGACATAATAGATGAGAATGGTATCAAGAATGGTATCAAGCCGATAGAATGGTTCACAGACAAATTGTTATGTAAAAAAAACTGGATCTGTGAATACAATGTAGTTAAAAACGCTGTAGGTAAATTATTACGACCTTTTGAAGTCCAAAACTTCATATATGAAAATGTACGTATAAAAGATAATTCATTTCTTCTACTTTCAAATCATGGATATGTACAAGTTAAAGATTTCTCAAGTAAAATGTTTTATGACATTTTCCGTAATATCAAATTTGTACCTCCTTTACACCAAAATTTTTATTATAGAAATTTCAATATTTCAAAGCAGTCTTGGACTGCAATTTATAAACAAAAGATATGTAATATATTTGATCCCCATGTTGCTGATTTTAATTACAAGTTGCTGAACAATTTAACCAGCAACCAAGTTATGTTAATGAAATGGAAAGTCGCAGAAACAGATTTATGTACATTATGTAAAGAAAAAGAAGACAATGAGCATCTGATACTCAAGTGTAAAAATGTATGTGAAATTTGGAGAATTGTTGAAAAAATATTGAATTTTCAAGTTTCATGGAAAACTATTGTGATTGGGTTTTTTTGGGAAATGAATGAGAAAACTATCTTTTTGAATAATCTTATCTCATTAATTGCATGCAAAATTTATAAATATAGAATATATTGTAGATTACAAAACAAAAAAGAACAATATCATGACATACGAAACCATATAAAAGGCATCCTTGCATTCAATGTAGATGTTTACAAAAGATTAAACAATGTATCTTTCTCAAATATTCTCGACAGCATTGTAAAAATATTATAATTCAATCTTGTAATGTAAATTATATTTTATATTAATTATTCCACACCGTCTTTATACTTTGTTATATGCAAAGTCACTATTGAGAGGGTCCTGTCCTCTACCAGAGCCGCACAATATGAGTCAAATATGAACTGTGAACTCAATTGTGGCGGCGCGGCTTGTATCACTTTTTACATTATACAGCTTATATCGCTGAAATAATTACATATAATAAATATTAATCAGTTTTAAGTATGCAATATATGTGTTCATTTATATGTATTTTTATACTTGTAGTTTAAATCCTTGTCAATGTTTATGCATCCTGCGTGATGTAATAGTGACGCAACAAATCCATTGCTTTATTTATATATGTTCTATGTATTCACTGAAAATTATATATTTATTGCATGAAATAGAAAATAGGTACCATGCATGGCACCTTAGGGTAAACTTTGATGTATTTCGAGGGAGCTTAGTCAGGGCCCCATCCCTGGCAGCTGCCCTATTATATTAGTTAGGTTTTGTTATTATTGTTATAGAGTAGGTTCTGGGAAATAAAAGATATGAAAATCAAAAAAAAAAAAAAAAAAAAAAAAAAAAAAAAAAAAAAAAAAAAGTCATACTGATTCAGTGCTCTCTCTCTCTCTCTCTCTCTCTCTCTCTCTCATATTTGAATTCCGCATCTGGTGAACATGACAAATCCGGGTTAAATATCTAAATATCAATCACTCGACGCTTCAAATCTTACTACATGTATAAAACTATTACCATATAGTTTAAACGCTGTTAAATCCAATAGCTAACTGACTGAATAAATATTTTATCTTATTAAGATGGTTGCTTAGAATAAAACATGCAAGGAAAGAAAACTTCAGAGACTAAGACTTTGTAAATTAGTGGTTACTATTTTTGAGGGATGGGGGTGAGGGTGGGGTTAGGATTAGAGGGGTGGGGTTTTTTCGTTAAAAAATATCCTTCAGTAAACGGCATCGTCCTGATCATAGATTCATCATTATTGCCATGCCAGTAAAAAACATGAATTTTCTTGTATGCGTTTCATGATTTTTTTGTCTTGTGAATTTTGCATTTATACAGCATAAGATTTTTCTATTTATTTTTTGTTGTGAATTGTACTACTTTCCTTTAACTGTGTACATATTTTATATTCCGAGACCCTAACTGCGGGAAGGTTTGTCGTGTTATATAAATGTTAAATTACATTGTAAACTGAAGTGAGCCTTATATTTCAAAAGTAGACACCTAATACGTAATTAATAAATTAATTTTATAAATTCTTATATATATATATGTGTGTGTATATATATATATATATATATATATATATATATATATATATATATATATGAACGAAATAATGAAGGGGATAGTTTATATAAAATGTTAGTCAAAGGTCACCTTTTCCCGCCAGGCAGATATAATTACTGGGGCTGGCAGACGCATACACAAAGACCGATCTGTTTTAATTCGAGTTATTAATTATATCAGTTGATTTCAGTCCTCTCGGTTTATTCAATTCTAACCTGCATTTAGTCTTCAGAATATTACCACTTAATGCGGAAAAAAAATGGCCTGGAGTAACATTTTAATTTTGCTAAGCGTCAGTTTTAAGGATGCTAGTGCTGTTGTAAAAGAAATATTCTCTGTGATCTTATACAAATATTCTTTTAATTACATTTTCTGGTCATTAAACTTATGACCATTTTCATTCTCAATACCATTTCCCGTTCAGCACTACGACAATAAAATGAATCCTCATGATGAAATAAGACCGTGCAGAAATTGATCCTCCGGGTTGTTTGCTAAAAACTTCTTAAAGCCTGGGGGTTTTACTATTGTACAAAAAACTGTATTAGCAATTGGGTTGTAATGCTTCTAATCAAACCCATTAGGACAATTATCAAACAATGCCACGGCAATGATGATGACAGACTCGCGACGAATTCGAGTCGAACGAAGTAGGAAGTGTCGGATAATGGATTGCCGCGTTCTTAATTTATCACAGTCTGATGATCGGAATTTGACTACTAAAATACGTTTAAATAGCTTTTGTTGACTAAGGTAGATCGATTTATATGATTTTATGCAGTTAATTAGTCTTGATATTGCTTGATAAGCGTCAAAAACTGGCCGGCGGAAATGCGTTCCGCGTGATAACGTTCGAGTCCGATATTCCGTATTTTTTTAAGATCCTGAAATCCGACACGATCGACATTCCTTCGGATTTATACTTCTTGTTTACCTTTCAGTGTGATTAATATAATGTCCCTTATCAATCTTCAGCCCCCACTTCAGTACTACTATCATGGTCAGTAACTTGCTGAAGCACAATATTGTAGGTGTTACCAATATCGGTTATATTGGTAAACATGTTATCAGCAGTCCATGAGAAGGATTTCAATCGGACTTCACAGAGTTTCATTAATCATATTTGGCAGATTATGCTAATGCTCAAGTCAGTAACTTTAACTTATCACTTTTTGTTTACATATTGATTTTTGAGATCGATAACAGATTTTGCCATCAACTAACTGTTCCCTAATTACGTGTGCATAAATCTCGATATACTGTTGTAAGTTTGTTCCCTATTTTAAAAATATACGATTACATATTAACATGATTCTTTTTTAGCGAAGAAGACATGCCTACCATCTAAACTACCAGCATGCAGCTGCTTTCCACATCCCCATACAGATAGGTTCGTGTCTACTTTGTAGTCGTCTTTCTTTGTGCGGGAATCTGTCAAAATCATAGCGGGACCCAGGTGTAAAGTCAGTCATTCATCTCTGACAGTACGTCACAATAGTATCTGGACCGTGATCTGGGAACCTCAGCATAGGGGTTATTACCAAATTGCAGCATACCATGTTAACGACCCCCAACAAAGGCAGTGATAAACGGATCCAAGATACCCTTCATCGTAAGCCCACTTAAAACGCTTGCTGTGTTCCAGACCACGAATTTTGTTTAAATCAAATTAAACAGTACATGCCTGCAAACATTTACAGAAATTGTGTGCAAATAATCTGAAATAGGAGTTCAGGTGTGGCGCTTCACCTGGCGAACGGCACAGGTAAAATGTCAATCTGGCACGCGCCAGGTATCGACAAGTGCCCTGAGACCGTTACAATTATAAAGTCATTACACTTATGGAAATCAATCTTTATTAAGTAACAACGCATCTCTTACAAAGTACAAGGGTCACAATGGGCGAATGAAAATACAGTATTTGTTATTCATAAAACATTTCAATTCTCTCTCTCTCTTTCTTTCTCTCACCAATACATGCAGACAATAAAACTTAAGAATGAGTAACAAATATGTAAATCGGGAAACTAAATGAAATGATAAAGAATCTGCATATAATGCAAGAAAATAAATATAAACATAACAGTTTAAACAACATATTCCAACTTGTAATGAAATAAAACCCTGAAAAGTTGCAAAATAAAAAACAACTGATGTAAATAAAAAATACAACACAAAAAGCAATTAATCGAGTTACTGTACAGATTTTGTATGTAAATTTAGGCGAAATTTGTTCGATAATGATTATATGTTGTTAAAATTTCGGGGTTTTCTTTTATAATCAATGTTCAGGTAAACCAAACTTACGCCAAAAAATAATACCGATACTAACACTAGAGTTATATTCTACAACTAGGTGACTATATAAATTGAATAAGTTAAATTGCACTTGCCCAGCCTAGACAAATAAATAATTATCACACTGTAGTACGACATAAAATGTATAAGAATCAAAATAGATTTCTATTGTAATATTGCACTTAAAGATATATTGCACCTGTAATATTATTGCACTATTTTAAAACATAGATAATTCAAATATTGCACTTGTAACAGGCACTAAAACATTGATAATTTAAATATTGCACTTGATTATTGCACTATCATGAAAATACTATTGCACATATCCTCTTTGTAAAAATAAAATATCTGAAATAAATATAATGATTATTACCGTAAATAATAAAATAATGCATTAAAACTATATAATAATAAGTTCATTTAAAATACTTGATAATCATGTATTGAGTAATTAATAAATAATAAATTGTATATAGTAATACTCCTAAAATATATCTTCTTAAAATAAAATAAAATAAAAATATATCTAAAAATAATAATGACAAGCAATCACACATGTAAATATGAAGAGAAAGGCACATATGCACGTTCATATCTAAAAGTTCATCATAAAAATATACATTTTTTCTGGCAATCAGGCACACACGGTGTGTAAGGCACCGCTCTATCATGTCTACATATGGCGGGGAAGGGTGGAGGGCATCTGAAGCAGGATGACCTGACGATTCTCGGACGGGTGGCATTTGTTGATGTGTCGGGTCAATCCTGGGGAACTGCTGAACGAACTCTCGCAGTGCTTACACACGTACATATCCGGAACTCTCGTCTGCAAACTCTCAAAGGTATTCAGGGGGGACACGATCTCGCGATGTGCGGAATCTCGGTTTGACAATTCGTTCATATTGCTGATGCGCAGAATTTCTTGTCGTGTTGAATTGTCGTTACGCGAGATTTTCGTAGACTCACTGTGGGTTTGACGATGTTTTCTCAAGTAAGCTTGTCGGCGAAATTTCTTTCCACATGTTTCACACTTATACTGTCCCTCATCGTTGGAAATGCTGAGATCGGTCGGGATTAAGAACATGGCGTTGTCAATTTTTGCCTCATTTTGGTTTCCATTGGTTTCAGTATTCAGGTTAGAGGGGAGGATTTTGGCGGGAGTGCTCTGCCTGTTGCTGTTTGTCGCAGGTCGCGGTTTATGCCATCTCCTGTGAGACGCAAGGTTGGCCGGACAGTTGAAAACTTTACCGCATTCCGGACATCGGTACTCCACGTGGACGATACGGGAACATCGATGCTGAGCCAGTTGAAATGCATCCTCGTAAAATTCTTTGCACAGTTGACAGATGTAGTCGCCGATTTTGTTCTCGATTTTCTCGATCTCAGCACGGGCCTCTGGAGTTGCTTCTACGAAATTGTACGTGCTGTCAATGTCACCATGGTAAATCACCGTTCCCTCCTCTTCCGGAGAAACATGCTTTATGATACAGCCCGAAACTGGAGAGGTCGTGTCCTCATCAAAATTTATCTTCCGAGCCGCTTTTGGTTTCTTAATAGACTTGCTTTTAATTTCGTTTCTTCTCTTATTTGGACTGCTTTGTTCCAGCGGTTTGGGGGACGATTTCTCGGTATTTGGAGATTTGACACTTAGCTGCTCAAAATTTGAAAAGTACAGTTGTTGTGTACTCACTGACAGGGGAGAGCACTGCGGTTTCTCGTAGTTGTTATTCTCCACATCTTTTGAGAAATTAATAGGACTGGCGCAGTATCCAGAATCCGGAGATCCGAATCTTTTAATGTCCGGTTCCAGATCCAAGCGGTCATCCTCTGATGTCCTTCTCTCCCTATAGGATGCGGCTCCGCCATGGTTGGTCCTTTTAACGAGAAATCCCCGAGGCATGGTGAGAAACTGGGAAGGAAGATAGTACTTCTCAGTTCTCTGGATTCCAAAGTTACCATCAAAGGTTGAATTGCGAAAAAAACAGTTATCGAAAGGGGGATTTGGTCAAGCTATCTTTGTTGTATCAAAATCTGAATCTTGTTTGCTTTGTTCTCACGTTCAGTAATGTTAATCACAAAAGTTCATCTCAGCCTGTATAGTTATTGACCAAACCCGCAGAAATAGCATCACATCGCCTTTTATAGGCACGCTAAGACTGAGAGAATTTCTCTGAATATTCATTCACGAGACACGCCCCCTTAGAGAACCTAGCCAGTGAGAGGTACCCTCTTTGTTTTTCAGCGATCGCTTTTCGCAAATTCTGATACCAGTTTTCTTTGTTAATGGTGCGCACTTTTTTCTCATAGCGCACTAGTAGGCGCTAGTGATTGTTCTCTAGCGTGTTCGTTTTACTTGCACAGGTGAAACGGCGATGATTGAAGTTATAGAAGAATCAATACAGGGAATCTCTTTAATCAAAACAGTTATGAACGGTAAACTCTTTCTGTTTGTAGAACTCGGCAAAATTCTTCTACAGAGTGCAGGCAATCAATAAGGAGTAGATTGACTAAATGTCGTTTAATGATATCAACAACACGCAATATCGATATTCGCACTCACGGTTAAAATAAAAATCATAAATATTTTGTTCTCAAAATTATACACATGTCATTTCACCTGCATAATACGTGTATAATATTCCTAATAAAACATATTTGAAATTGTTTTATGGATATAAAATGGTAGAGGTGCTGAAGAATCATAATGAAAATCAATAATTCCTTGTAATTTCTTCAGAATAAAGTTCGGTTCCAAAATCGCGCGCGCGTTCATTTGCATACAGCTGAGTAGGACCAATGCTGGCACGCGACACATTGTACAGGCTGTCAAATATCAATTCCTAAAACTTTTGTTAAAGACTGATTATATAAAAAAAAGGTTCCTTGAAAACTCATAGCTTTTTCACAATAGAATTTTATTAATCTGTATGAACAGAAAATGAATTGCCGAAAACCCTAAATTGGTCAAATTTTCTGTCTAGCACTACTGCTTGTAAAGGATTTCCATCTTCAGAAATAATCAACTTGCGTTTATAAATAATTATGTTTTCAGGGAAAACATACCCATAAGCAACATTTATTGAAAGATTTATTTTCATTAATTTTCCTCTTTAAAAATATCAATAACATTCCAGAACCATGCTATACCAAAAGTAAATCATTAACGTATTAAAATTGATAGGATGGATTTCACAATTACCTCTAAAATAAAAATCATAAATATCAAATTTCTACTTGAAAAGTGCTACGCAAACAATTCAGGCAGAAAATTGCATAACCGATTCATGAAGATGTCTAGTCCATTTTATACTTTTTTTAAAAAAAATATTGAACATGTCAAAGTCCATCAATATTTTATTAGTGCCGTTTGCAGAAGAGGTTTTGCTTTGCCACCTGTTGTGGCAGAAAAGGGCGCTATCCGGGAATCGATTCCTGAAGGGTGGGTGATAAAAAGTTGACTGTGGAGTGTACACTGCCATTTACCTCTTCCTGCCAGCCAATCGCCGCGGCTACCATCTTTGATGATTTCTGATAAAAATCAAACGGCTATATTTAATTATTTACGATGTTTTCAATGGGTGAAATATTGTCATTATCTTCCTGGTACAATTCACAATTAATATTTTATTTGGTAAATTGAATTACCACTGCTAAGCAGCGTTTATATGATACGGAATTTAGCTCTTTTACTTTTGTGGTTTAGCTGTATTGAACTTTTTAAATTTATAAACGTCATGTCGTTGGAATGAGATTCCACATGAATAACCTGCGATAGTTTGAAAAATATAAAGAGAAAAAGCGAATGTGAGATAAAGGAAGATTTATCCCAATGAGGACAGTTACCCCAGTCAGTACTCGCAGACGACACAAAATCCCGAAGCACGCGACAGATGTCGACAGCACGTGTCTCTTTCAAACTTTCTCCCAGCCACAAAATAGACTGGGGTACATAGGCTGCTGTTGCTTCACACCAGGACCGGGCAAAATAAAGCGATACCCCGTCCTCAAAAAATATACATATAATTGCGGCAGACTAAGCGGTACCAGAGTGGTCATTACCCAACACTTCTGGAATTTCTGTTAGGGAACAAAGGTATAATGCACAAAATTTGTTTGATTTGAACACCAAAGATCACAATCCATCAACAATATTGACACGGTTAGCGGTACAAAACAAAGTCATTAAAACATCTCAACAAAAAAGTGAAAATAAACTCAAAGACGACAGCTGTTGACTTTTGTTATTCAACAAAAGCATACGAAGTTTAGCGCTTAAACCGGACAGAGCAGCACATTCTGAATTTTATGCTGGATATTCACATTAGATTCTGTTATTTAATTTATTATTAGTAACTTTTTTTTAATAACTTTGCTCTGAATCTTGAGGTATTTGGGGAGATACTGATATGGTTAATGAAAAATCTAGTCAATGAAAAATCACCACCATTTTTTATTTAGATACTTTGCTTGTTTTGATTAATTTTTAAGTCTATACGTCCGTGCATATGAGCTTGTCCTGAAACTAATAATGTACCCATACCATTAATCTTTTAATTTAACTTTTAAACAAGTTACATAGAATGGATTTTCTATGATAAAAGTGTTGTCCCGTCGCTTTAAAAGACAAAAGGGTTTGATGACAGTTTCACAATTACGTAAATATCGATACGTGTTACTTTTGACCGATCAAAGTTTTATAAATGTTTTCCAGGTTCCGGTGCAACAGTTGTTGAACGTAGCTTCCGCAACATCTGGAAAACTGAAAGCGAAGAAACTGGCAGTCTCCGACAGCTTCCGTTAATAAAGAAATGTCTTTAAAAAGACCATAGAAATATTTTCCCCCGTTGTATCATTCCAATTCTCTAGGAAGAAAACAAAATAAATATCTATCATGATAAATCCTCCCTAACGCACTCGTAAACTACCCTAGTGATTTATCGGATCGAATCGATTTTTACTTGTACCGAGACTGATTAAATACTAACACAAGTACTGCATTGTCATTAGTCACCTCCGTGTGCTCTTAGTAATCAGAGTCACTGACGAACTGACAGGATTTCTTCATCTCAACGGCCAAGTATCGCTCCATGATTTGTAGCAAATTCCGCCGCGGGTGTCAGAAACAGGCAAATATTTGTAGTGATTCTCGCGCTTCGAGATTTCATTTTCAATCTCTGTTTCCTGGCAGTCCTCTAAGTGCGGACAGACTCGGTCGGAGCGGAACTTCATCCATTGAAAGGCAATGGAGAAAGAGAACGCACGTCAAGTTTTATTGTCGTTCGTTTAATGTATTTCTTGAAGCTGAACCAAGTTTAGAGGAAATTAACTTTCTGTTTATAAATTGAAATGGCAAAACCAACACAAATAGACACGTAGTGAATAATACCAGTTACGTTTGTGTGTATATATTATATGCACATTTATAATTCCATTCCAAATGTGATAGGCATTTGGGCCTCTCTTTTTTTAACTACTTCACTGAAACACATGTTTGTTAATCATTTGATGTTTTAATGATTTGACTTAGTTATTGATTGTATAAAAATCGACTTTTACATAAAATGCTCAACAAAAACCGCACACCCTGTACCTGAGTTCTTCAAATACTTCTAAAAGTATTCATTATTAAAAATTCTTGTAAACTGTCGCATTAGATTTATGCGTTTGTTATTTTTTTTTTTTTAATTCATTTTTTTTAATAGTAAAAATATGATAAAAAGAATAACGCGGGGTGACAGTGATGTGCCATTAAAAAACGTAAAAAATGATGTTAATTGTAAATAAAAATGGGGACAACGGAGGAAAATTAGATCATAAATAATTATTTTTTTGGGGTCTTTTAAATCTTTTTATTTTAAGAGTTGAAAACTCGAAGGACATCGGTAGATCTATTCAGCATCCAGACACTTGAATATTTTTATTTGGAGATTGCTATGGTTATATAAAAACCAGATTGAATAAGATTTTCAGACGAACAGTATTGTGCCTAATTTGCCATCACCTGCTTTCTCATTATGCGCGCGTGCAAGAGGCGGTTAGTTCTATACTGGAGATGAAATTTGGGGCAGGTGTTCTCTGGCGGAGGGATACGGTGTATGGCGCGCATGCCCGCGCTTCGCTATTAGACTACTAGAGCTTATTGGAATTTAATGAAGCGGGGAACTAACAAAAAAGATCATATAAGCACATTGAATAAAGAAGAAAAAAATTGTACGCTATTTTATTCCGCTTCGCTAGCTGTCGTAAAATGCTGCGATGCCTGATCAACGATATATTTTGCTTTAACGAGAATTTACATATATAATTTGATTAATCTGGTCGCATGACCGACACGCTTTCGCATGAAAAGAAATAGGTTTGAGTTTTGGAGTCTGATAATTTTCCCACATGAGAAATAATTTCTACACAAGTACACACAGGTTTATATAAACTGGGTTTTTTTTTATTATTGTTATTTTATTTTCTTGTTCAAATATAACGACGCGTGCATCGGCTCGCACTTTTCATTTTATGAAAAAAAAATCAATTTAATATGCCAGTAATTTTGTCTTTCATCATCTACAGCGTTTGTTCCTTGTCGGTATCAGTATTTGGAGAGACCTGCGCGTGTCTCTACAGACTACCGTCACGACAAGGACTTTCCCATGAGAGGAATTCTTTGTCATGAAAATTTTCACAGAGGTTTGTGTTATACATTTAATTAAGACTCGTTAGAGATGGGATCTCTTTCCACAAAGTAACATCCCCAGATTACCCAGGAAAACCAAACACCATTCCTAACACCTCACACAATGGCTCCCAGCACGCATTGCAAATTCCCTGTGTCTCTTTGTTTCAGAATCGTCTCACTTTTAAAGTGCTTTCAAAAGTTCTTAGATAAAGGCGACCTGATAAATTTCTTTATTATTATTTACGCTTATACCAGTACAGCATACCAATTTCTAAATACGTGTGGTCTTTTTTTCTGGTTTATATATATATATATATATATATATATATATATATATATATATGTGTGTGTGTGTGTGTGTGTGTGTGTGTGTGCGCGCGCGCACACATCAGATACACACAAATAAACTGAAGATATGTGGGGTTTTGAGAGAGAGAGAGAGAGAGAGAAAGAGAGAGAGGGGGAGAGAGAGATATTTTGAGAGAGATTTTAAGAAAACAGCTTTTACTTTTCACCATTCTATAAGAAATAATATTTTGTGTTTCATAGAAAAGTTTCATTGTGATATTGCAGGACGCACACTCAAGGACTTCTCAGTGCATTTTGTTGAATACATAAAGTATTTAAGTCATAGGACAATAGTGTTTTGTACCTCACTCTTATTTTCAAATAAAACCCAAAATAAAAGACTTATTTGTAATAGCTATCTGTGAATTCCAGTGGTTTCAACATGGAATTATAAACCGAATCTTAGCTACAAATTCTTTTTTATTCAACAACAACAACAAAAATAAAAATAAAAATAGACTAAATATTGCAATCATTGGAATTCTGGAGATTAAATAATAGAACGTATTCTATGGGAATGTCATTTTTTGCATTTTTCCTAGCAGAATTTGAGCAATTTTTTCCTTTTTAATTAATTTTTTTTAGTGCGGTATTCATTTATTAACCTCTGAGATATTAGTTATTCATCGATATGTTTCGTAAAAATTTACTTATAAATGACTTTCAAATATACATGCAATTTAACAATTTCTCTCTTTATGAGAGAGAAAGAGAGAGATATTATCACAATTTGAAAATACTATTTCAACCTTTCTTCTTATGGGAAAAATGATTTGCATTATGATATCGCTGTGATGAAACATAGTCATAAAAAGACGGTTAAAGACCAATTACAGACGTGTGATCGTCCATCATCATTTTAACTTCTACAGGTCTAATTCAAAGTTTTCTTTAATAACTATTATACTAAATGACGATCTTTGTTTGAGGTTACTAAGTAGCGGTAGAAAGACCTCGGATACAGAGATACTGAATAACTGATCATCTCATCTAATCAGCCATCTGCCCTATCACAAGAAATGGCGCGAGCTTCAAACCCCCCTTTATCGATCGAACGTGCAGGTGGGGACGCGTGCAATATGAATCGCGTGCGCCCATTGTCTGCCATATTCTCTTTTGTTTAGCAGAACTTGGTTGAAGGCAGATGTCGAGGAAAAACAAAAGACTCCTTCCAGTAAATTACCAGACATTGAAGGAATTCTTTGATTTAAAGAAACATTTTCTATTTTCAGCCATTTCATCAATCGATTTCTTCCCTTATTTTGGACTCCGTTGCAGAAATATCCGATTTGCAATAAAATCAACTTAGAACCATGAATTTTGATTTTTAATTAAAATTTTCACAAAATTCAAGTATACTTTAAAAGTAGAATATGTGTATTTTTACACCCAATTTCCAGGCTGCAAACCTATAAAATTTTAATTATATTTTAGAGCAGTATTTGCCTGCCATGTAGTGAAATATTACTGATCAACAATGCAGTGTTGGTAGTCTTATATCAATTGAATCTGTATGTATACATTATTTATATTGATTTATTTTGTTGATCTGGGTTATAAACGGTAGGGATACATTTTCTTTATAGTTTAAAAACATATGTATTTCTTCGTATAACAAAAATAATGTGAGATATTCATGTAAGTATTTGTTTTAATTTAAATTAATATCGATGTTTCTGTATACATAATATCCTGGTGCCATATTGTACTTTTTTATTTACATCCACCCAGTAAGTTTGCAAAAAAAAAAAAAAAAAAAAAAAATTGCAAAAAGACGCTCATATCATTTTTACATTAAAAACTCATGAAATTCCCAGTGCAGTGCGAAGAATTTATTTTAAGCACGAAGAATCTATTTTTCCGCACTGATACGAGATATGAAAAAAATTAATGTACTTTTCTTCGGATTTAAAGTTAAAGAATCTATGATGTAATAGAAGGCCGTCTTTGTGCTGTACCGGGGATAGAGATCGATATAGCTCTATGCGTAATGCTACACCTGCCTTTGGTTACTTCGTTATGGGCAAGTCCATAGCGTCCCTTCCACGGCATCTGTCCAAATACCGACGACGAGGGTGAGCGCGCGCTTTTCCAGTTTTATTAATTTGACACGTAATTTATAAGAAATTACAATGGGCACAATGAAGCACAGAGGGTATCAAAAGTTTATCCTGGACGTTTTAAAATTTGAACATTTATTCTAGTCAATATGATTTAGTTTATTTACAAAAAGAATGTAATTTACAGCTGCATTATTTATTTTTTCTTCCATGAGGACCGGTAGCTAAAAAAAGCAGCTCTCTTCAACATAAAGAAAATTTTTAAAGTGACCTTACTTCAACTGAACATAAAAACTTATGTTATATTATTTATTTTTAAGAGATATATAAATACAAGAAATAAGTTTTTATGCCGGGGTTTGTGAAAACAACTGAGGAATGGGGTACTTTGTTTGTCCCGCAGGATTCAAACTGAATTCTCTCTCTCTCTCTCTGTATATATATATATATATATATATATATATATATATATATATATATATATAAAATCTTTCTATTATTTTAAAGGCTTCTACTTTCTTTCATCATTAGTTCCATGGAAGTTGTATTATGCTTGTTACTCATTGTTTTCTAGATTTCTGTAGATCGCGTTATTTTGCACAGTTTAAATTGAGACCCAAGAGTTTTTATTGCACCATCTTATATATATATATATATATATATATATATATATATATATATAGGGTCAGCTTAGACGGGGAAATTTAACATTGAATGTAGATACTAGTATCTTTATCCAGGCAATTAACACAGCTTATGGAATATTTAATGGGTTGGTTGAAAAATTTCTTAAGATTCATAAAACTCCAATAGCTGCGGTAAATTAATGTCGAAATTTGGAGTTTTAATTCCTGTGAAGACGTTGCTTCCGTATAAATGCTGAAATAGTGCGGATAACGGGAACGTGTCCATTTACTCCGAACACATGTAATACCAATAAACTTCAGTACACAAGGGACATCAAAAATTTACCCTCAGAGCTGTAATATGCTGCTCCTCATTTGCATCATAATTTCGCGTGCCAAGAAAACGAAACAATTCTCGTAAAAATTTCAAAAGATTATATGGTGTGATGTTGTGTGGCTAGAGACATTCACTATACGCCGGGAAATGAAATAAGGTGATCTGGGGGAGAAAAATGCGTTTGCGCAATCAGATACAGTATGACTGGATGTTTGTTCACAAATTCACAAATTGTCCACCCTGAAACTACAGATATAATAGCTTCATCTGCAATTTTCCACAGTGAATAGATTGTTAGTGTTGAAGAGTTCGTCGTATTGGCCCAATAATGAACAGACCCTGATTCCATTAGACTTTAATACTCTACAGATGGCGCGGGCTTGTCAATGCGGCACGCGCTCTTGGTCCGATAAAGCCTCGCTCGCCTTCAACATCCGCGCGACAAGCAAACGATTTCATCCGCTCTCCAGGAATGAAGTGGTGAACCAAACCAGTTGTAAAAGCCTTGGGGTTAGCACGACTATCTGAAAATGTAAAACTAGTTATAATTTTTATATTTTTTCTGCACTATACTGAGATGCTTGAATTCGTTGGGAAAAAAATGTAAAAACTAGTTATAATTTTGATATTTTTTCTGTACTATACTGAGATGCTTGAATTCGTTGGAACTATTGTGCAGTAATCAAAGATGCCCATGGACCAGAATGCTCAACTCACTTATGTATACATATGGGACACTCGCAGCTTAGATTTTTTAAACCTCAACTGTTACCCGCCTAGGCCCCTGGGTCATGGTGTGAAGAAACATTGAATTTCCTGTAAATGAGGATTCATGTATATTGATTTGGCCTTAGTAGTGCTTTTTAAGTTGGTTTGTTTTTAGATGCTTTTTACCGGTATTTCATAAAATGTTTAAATTATCATTGTCACCCGAACAAAAATGAATGGTGCTGGTATGTCAATTTGACAAAGTGTTAGAAAATTCCAGTGCAAACTAGAAACCTCCATTGTGGCCACTCATTGGCCCAGGGAATCAAAGTTTAAATAAGCCTGAATCAATGAGCCCCTACATACTATTTGACAGTTTGTAAATATTGCAGATCTTTGAAAATTTTCAAAATTTCAAAAACTGTTCCTGCTATATCATTTCCTTGCAAAATTTGAAACCCCCAAACTGTGCCCCACCCTTACACCGAATGTGTCTTAAGAAGATCTTTAATTTTCTAACTTGTGTGTTTTATTTTTTTGTTTTTTTGTTTTTTGTATTTTGTTTTTGTTTTGTTAAACACTTTAGGTGACTCTGCCGTGACATCCCCCCCCCCAAGGAAAATGGTTGAATATTTGAATTCACACTATATGAGGAATACTTTTAAGACACCCCTACCACTTTTATTTAGGAAAAAAAATCTTTTCGAGAATCACAAATCTACCTAAGTCAAATTACTAGTAATATTATCGTCACAAGCCCCGGCTGAAATATACACTCCTAAGGGAGAAAAGCGTAAATTTCAGTCGTGGCTTGCGATGATGTAGTGATATACAAATAATTATTAGTGTAAATTCATAACATCCGGGGTCAGTGTGGTAGGTGGGGTTTAAAGACTTAAATAGGACTATACTATATATAGGTATTCTTGTGTAAATCTTAATTCTCAAGAACCCAAGAACCGCACGCACACACATATCTATCTATCTAATCTATTTATCTACCATCATTTGCAAATTTCAATGGATCAGTGGTTCTAAATAAAAAGTCGAAAACGTGAAATGATCAACGGACAAATTTAGAAATGCTAACTTCAGCTCTCTACACAGAGGACACGAATGTAAAAATGACATTAAACACAGCATCATTGAGATATTTTGGATTTCTATATATAGCTGTATAAATATAGTATCATTAAGATATTGTGGGTTTCTATATATAGCTGTATGAACACAGCATCATAGATATTTTGGGTGTCTATATATAACTGTATTAAACATAGCATCATTGAGATATTTTGGATTTCTATATATAGCTGTATAAATACAGTATCATTAAGATATTTTGGGTTTCTATATATAGCTGAATAAACACAGCGTCATAGATATTTTGGGTGTCTATATATAGCTGTATCAAATACAGTATCATTGAGATATTTTGAGTTTCTATATACATGTATATCTGTATAAATACAGTATCATTGAGATATTTTGGGTTTCTATATACATGTATATCTGTATAAATAAAGTATCATTGAGATATTTTGGGTTTCTATATACATGTATATCTGTATAAATACAGTATCATTGAGATATTTTGGGTTTCTATATACATGTATATCTGTATAAATACAGTATCATTGAGATATTTTGGGTTTCTATATACATGTATATCTGTATAAATACAGTATCATTGAGATATTTTGGGTTTCTATATACATGTATATCTGTATAAATACAGTATCATTAAGATATTTTGAGTTTCTATATACATGTATATCTGTATAAATACAGTATCATTGAGATATTTTGGGTTTCTATATACATGTATATCTGTATAAATACAGTATCATTGAGATATTTTGAGTTTCTATATACATGTATATCTGTATAAATACAGTATCATTGAGATATTTTGGGTTTCTATATACATGTATATCTGTATAAATACAGTATCATTGAGATATTTTGAGTTTCTATATACATGTATATCTGTATAAATACAGTATCATTGAGATATTTTGAGTTTCTATATACATGTATATCTGTATAAATACAGTATCATTAAGATATTTATGATATTGCTGTATGGTTTGAGTTCGGGCTCCCTGTCAAAGCTACAGAGAATTCAAAATACAGCTGCCAGAATAATAACAAGAACCAAGAAGCATGATCATATCACCCCGGTGATGTTTGGTCTTCATTGGCTACCAGTGGAATTTCGAATTCAATACAAACTTGTTCTGACTGTCTTCAAGGCGTTGCAAGAGAAGTCACCAGCATACATTCAGAACCTTGTTGATGTATATATTCCATCGAGATCGCTTCGATCAGAGAATTCGAAATTTCTGGTGACGCCCAAGGCACGTACCAAATTTTATGGAAATCGGCGTTTCGATGTCAGTGCAGCTGCACTGTGGAACAGCCTGCCAGCCGTTTTAAGGTTCGAAGACAAACTGGCCAGTTTTAAAAAGTTACTTAAGACGCATCTTTTTAAATTAGCTTTTTTTAACTGACCCTTTCATCAATTTAATATTTAGATCTTAATCTGTGCTGAACATGTTTTTCGAATATTTTAATCACTGTTTAACCCATTCTATATCTAAACCCCCCTTTTATATTTTGTATGCCCATGTTATTTTCAATTAATTTTAGTTGTGTATATTCATTGTGCAGTTTCAAATAATTATGTAAAGCGCTTTAGAGTAATTTAATTATATTTAGCGCTATATAAATGTTATAATAATAATAATAATAATAATAATATTTTGGGTTTCTATATATAGCTGAATAAACACAGCGTCATAGATATTTTGGGTGTCTATATATAGCTGTATAAATACAGTATCATTGAGATATTTTGAGTTTCTATAGTGACATGAAATGCAGTATCATCGAGCTATGTTGGGTTTTCTGTAAAACAAATTAGACCTTCGGATCCAATTATAAAAGTCCCATTTCCAATAATGCAAATTAGCTAAAGGATAGCATCACATTGGGTGCATTTAAATGAAGTACTTAAACATTTATTTAATTTAAAACGCTCAGCAAGGCAATTATAAATAGTAGTAATACAAGTTTACATTAGAAATCCTCTTCAGCAGTCTCGAGGCAGGTGTTTTATCAAGCTTCCATTATCATCATGAGGAAAACCGCCTCAAAAGTAGAGCTTATCTACAACAATGTGCGCCCATCAAACGGTTTCAATGCATTTACTACTTCATTTTTTCTTCTAATTTTGCTAATTATTTGTGGTTTGGTGTACTACTAAAGCACCGAGTCCGATGTTATCGTACCCGAGCCGAGGAACGACCCCCCCATTACACGTGTTGCCCCTATTACACGTGTTGCTATTGCGATTTCGGCGTGTCCTCGTTAATTTTTTTTCTCGCTTTCTGTTTAGCATATCGCGTACTTGTCGTGTGAAGATTTTCTTTCGGAACATTCCATCAGCAAAGCAGATGGTGTTTGTTACATTAAATTTTCGAATATCAAAGGAATTAAGAGGTACGTCAGATTGATATTGTAATGTTTTCACCGCTTTTCAAAAGTTGAAGATCACAATTTATCTCTCTCATGAATGTTATCTGGATTTTACGAAACGAATGAGTGAATCATATTTGCGGCGAACTGTCCTCGGGCACACCAAAGCCACTTGTAACCTTACGCATCAGCAAAGCAAGAAATTATATCGATATAAAATTATGATCCCGAAATTGTTTTTCAATATTTTTGGCGTTCCCACAACTACATTGCGAGTTTGCCGTCAGACTTTAAAAGTACATTTAATCGGTATTTTCCATTCTAAAATCGGATTTATTTATTTCCACAGACAATACTTTAATTCCTGTAATCCTCAACAATGTTCACTAGTTTACAATCAATATCAATAATGTTTTAAGTACTGCTGGTTCAAAGATCATCATCCTCCCCAGAAAGTACTGGATGAAACAGCCAAATGCGCAGTTTTAATATATTACCACCCAGTAAAATACATTTTACACCATGTCAGTTTTTATTTCATTTTTATAAAGTAAAATAAAAGTATACTTAATAATTGATATTTTTCCTTCAGTTGTATGCGTTTTAACAACCCAAATGTTATTTTTGAGCAAACTGGACGTCGATCAGCATCCATCTTATCTGTATTAAAAGGATCGCACAAGAAATTAATGGCAACAGTACTCACCCAAGTCAAAATATAATGTACGGACCAAAAAAATGAATTAATTATATATGCAAAAAAGAAAGAAAAAAGAAAAAAGAAAAAAAAAGAAAAAAAGAAAAGATAAAAAAAAAATTGTTCAAAGTGTAGGACATAGCTGTAAAATCTCTAATCATTAAAATCATACAACTATACTGCCATGTTTTTAATTTAATTCTCTTGATTCATAACTGTTTCATTGAGTGTGTATATATATGTATAAGTATATGTGTATAGGTAAGTATATGTGTTTATGCACGTGTGTGCATCTATATATCTAACGATCGCCTTTTCTACACATTTTACGTTGTTTACAAAATATTTGCATGCGTTTGTTCATTGTGAATTTGATGTAGGGAGATGGCTAGAATAGGCAAATGCCTGCTGCCTAATCCCACTCACATATTTGTGAATAAAATATTGTTTAAAATTGATGTTTTCATTTTGATAATTCTGATATTTGTTCTATATAGCGACTTCTTTTACTCATGTAAGCTTTTCTTCTTACATGAACAAGGTCACGACACTTCACGTGTTTCGAGAAACCTCCATTCATTTAGAAAGCTCCGCACAGAACAATTATCAACATGGGTTCTTTATCGCACCATTGCTTTCTGTAGTCATTTTCCTCCAAGCCTCGACCAAACTATCTGTGAATTTCATTTCTTATGTCAAGCCTTTGTCGTGGCTTGAAATCGAACCAGTAACTTCCGCTTACGAACTTCCTCTTTGTACGAAGCGAGAGCTCTACCAACTCTTTATATAATGATGATATGACAAGGAAAATTAAATGATATCGTACGAATTCATAAAGTAGATAGAAAATAGGAAATTAAAAATAAATAGAGAAAAAACATTATTAGAACACCCCTCCCCCAGAAATATCGGTTCTAAATAATAAACCGGTCGCGGTAGATCAGTGGTTAGAGCGTTCGTTTGGTAACAGGGAAATCATGAGTTCGAGCCCCGCTCGTGCCATGGCCGCGTCAAACCTAAGACGTAAAAATAGGTAGTGAGGGCTCCTTCGCCAAACGCTCGGCATTTAGAAGTGAGAATCACGGGTCTTTCGGATATGACCTTAAAAACGGAGGTCCCGTGTCACGGTAGGCGTTGGCACGTTAAAGAACCCTCACTGCTACGGCCCTGAGCACTAAGCATATGTCAAAATTTGTAGTACTTCACCTACAGCTTGTGACGTCTCAATATGAGTGAAAAATTCTCGACGGGACGTAAAACAAACAAACAAATTAAATAATAATGTTATACATGCGGCAACATCAACAATAAATGGTTTATGCGGTACTATTATAGACCACGATTTTAAGTCGCGACCGATTTGAATTCAACATAACTTTTACGAGCAGGTCTCTGTCCCCACTGTAGCTCAACTGGTCATTTCTGATTCAATGTACACCCACAAAAACTGATATACGTAGTATATGCAGAAATCATTTATATTAACTTCCGTTATAAATAGACAAAAAGTAAGACGAACGATTAGTTCTTTAAAAAATATTTAGCAATGATACTCATTTAAATGCTTCAACTGTGCAGTCATTGGATAAAACAAAACACAAGGTTGAATATCATACTCTGCTTGCAACAGCAGCCATATTGTTCATCGTAACAGATGTTTATCTGTGTAGACTTCAGTGATAAGAGCGTTCGATTCGAGACCCGGAGGTCGTATGTTCGGGTCCCGCACGTGCCTTGGTCGCGTCTGACCCAAGACGTAACAAGAAATATTTTTATAAACATATAGTGTGAAATTATTGATAAGGATAATTTTGAATTTAGATTGTCAAATGACAGTGAAAATATGAGTCATCTACTTGTCAAGGGCAACAATAATACTAAGATTAATCTCTCAAGATACTGGACAGACAGACATTTAAATAATAAAATGCCTTTCTTTGGTTTGTTAAGCGGGAGGTAAATGTTGCAGGAAAAATAAATCTTCTGTAACGTTTGCGACCTCCATTTCCCTTTTAAACAAAGAAAGGCATTTTATTATTGATATTTTTCTGTATTTTTTAAATACAAATACTTTTAAGTATGTAAATTATATAAGGCTGTCACGTGTACACGCGTAACCGGTAACGTTTCGTGTTTGGGCTGTAAACGTTTACAAAATCCCTAAACGTTTAAACGATGTCTTATATATGTGGCACAAATCTTGCAGGGTTCAAATTACAATCTAAATTATTTGAATAATTATTTCAAGTGAATGAACTTATTAAACAAATTGCGAGGGGAAGTAATGAATTTATAAAAGTTTGACTATAGTCTATAGAAACGGTGAACAATTTTTTCCCGTCATATTTAATTAGTAAACTGAAAGGGTCTCAGAATCTCTTACTATATGTTTCTGGCTTGTATTGCATTACTGTGCTGCTCTTTGATCATCTTGCAAAATGTGCTTTATTGTTTTTAATAAACATTTATTAACGGTTTTGACGGCAATTATAGCCCCCCCCCCCCTTCCAGAAAATTCCTAATAAGATATCTAAATGTATGGATACAAATCTGGAAAAACGTTCAAATTTAAAATCTGTATGAATATTTACGTGTCACTTGCATGGCATCTTTGGCATGTGTCTTTTTTTTTTCAATGAAGAAAGTTGCTGAATGAAATTAAGTGAATGGATGAGATTCAATACGTCATAAAATTGTCGATTGCTTTCAAACAGGTATTCTTAAAGCAATATAAGCTGTCAAAATTGTTATTTTGGGGTCCTAAAATTTAATCGAAAATTTTGTAAACATCTACCTTCTAATACCTGATTTTATCGATTAAACTTTTGACATGTTGTATTTTTTGCATTAAATGCAAAAATGTTCGACAGTTGAAATGAAGTCTTCCCGTACCTTAATTTTCCCGACATTATTTCCGTATGCAATGACCTAAAGTTGAACTCATTCGGCAAAATCAAATGCACAAGCGCAATATTTCCGGTAAGCACGAAAGATGTCTGACACGAAAGGTTCGAAGCGAGGTAGAAAGTCGGCTTTGGAATTTTGCGTAATGTTTCGAGCGATCCCTTAAAACTATCATAACTAAAAAACATACTATGATAACTTAAAAACATATAACATCGTTAACAGTGCCAAAATAATGATGGTAACTAGAATTTTATCTCACCTCGCCGTCCATATTTTAATGACCCGGATACAACCAGATCCACCCCGATCAGCATCAGAATCATTCGTGTCAACATCGGTTATCTTCGGGATTGTCGCCGACGATTAATCAGCTGCCATTGTTAGGTTCAAACGGAATGTCGAGGAATATATTTTTCATCACGTAAAGGTGTGTAAACGATGCATAAGAGAGGAAATTCGATGCAGTTCTTTTTTTCAATCATATCAACGTTCATTTAACCTCTTTTAATGCCACTATAAAAAATTGCAATTTTGGCAGCTTATATTGCTTTAAACTTTATTTGTATTATCATCTGTCGCAAGACTCGCAACTCTCAAAATTAGAATGGCCGAAAAACAGAAACGTTCTGGTGTATGGAATTATTTTACGGAGTTGGAAGTAGCGGGAAAGAAAAAGGTGAAATGCAATTGATGTGCTACGGAGCTTACTTATGCCGGAGGGAGTACAGGGACAATGACCAATCACATCAAGTTCAAACACAAGTCTACAAGTATTGATGCATCTGATAAAAGTCACAAGCCGGGGTCTTCCGCAACATTGACGCAAACAGCAAATTACAGCTTATAGAACGCCGGTATTTTCAAGAGAAAAATACCAAAAGTGTACCCAGAAATTAGCACTGATGTGCGCGCGTGATTTACGACCACTAAGTATTGTTAGTGGCCAGGGATTCAAAGATTTCTGTAATGAACTCAATCCGCATTATAAAATCCCTGTAAAAGCAACTATTTCAAACTACGTATCTTTACTAAATGACGAGGAGGTACAGAAACTGAAAGAAAATTTAAAAAACGTGTCTGCCGTAGCGCTGACATCAGATCACTGGACAAGCCTTGCCACTGAGGCATACATTACAGAAACTGCCCATTTTATTGATGATGACTGGAACTTTCAAAATACAGTTTTGGCCACCAGAAAAGTCACCGACAGACATACCGGTGAGAACACAGCCAACGAAATAAAAGCAATAACACAGGAATTTGGCATTACTGAAGAGAAAGTTATAGGAATCGTTACTGATAACGCGTCCAACATAGTCTCGTGTGTTGAGCACCTGAAATGGAAACACATTCGTTGTTTTGCGCACACTTTACAACTTTCGATTAGAGGTGCGTTTGATTCTGTAAATTCTGTTTCGCGAACAATAGGGCGGCAAAAAAATTAGTTGCACACTTCAGAAAATCAGTGCTAACTACAAATGAACTACATACAAGACAAAAACAGATGAATCTACCTGAAAACAATTTAATCATTGATGTGGCCACTCGGTGGAACAGCACGTTCGACATGTTTGAGAGACTCAAACATCAAAGGCTGGCTATTTATGCGGCGCTTCACGATGCTAGTATAACAAAACCCAATGATGGGCGTACATTAGATCTGAATGACGATCACTGGCGAGTACTTGAAGGCATGATACCTGTTCTGAAGCCTTTGTACATGGCTACTCGTGTAATGTGCAGCGAGGAGTATCCGACCGTCAGTGGCGTCTACCCAATTTTATATAGCTTAGTAAATCACCATCTTACTTCAAACGACAGTGACTGTGTTGCAGTCGCAACATTCAAACAGAAGGTGCAAACTGATTTGCGCAAAAGGTTCAATATGGACAAACCAGAAATGTGTCAGAGTATTCCAATGCTCTGCACATTCTTGGATCCGCGTTACCGCTCGCTTCCGTTCCTCAATGACGAGCAACGCAATGTTGTTCGAGATACGATAAATAAAATCTTAAAACAAAAAGACGATGGACAGAAAATTGATGCATGTAGTGTTAATAACGAAAACAAAACACAAGAAGCAGACATCAAGGAAGGCGAGAATGAGCCCGAATGCAAGAGAAGTAAACTTTCTCAGGATGATATATCCTTCCTGTTAGGATCATATTTTGACACCGGAGATTGCAAAATAATTACCCCTTCCACTTCAGATGAAGAGATCGAATTATATCTATCTGAAAAAAGTGCGCCGACAAATACCAACCCATTCACTTGGTGGAAAACCAGTCGTATTAATTTTCCAAAATTAGCAAGTCTCGCAAAGGATTTGCTATGCACACCGGCAACGTCCGTTGCCTCTGAGCGCGTCTTTTCCACAGCGGGTGGAACTGTTACACAACTGCGCTCCTCCCTTGACGCTGAGAACGTGGACAAACTGATCTTTTTGAACAAAAGATTAAAACATAAAGTGAATTGCGCTGCTCCGCTGCTGCACGTGAAGTCCATGTTAAAACCGAACCGACGGAAGAAGCCGCGGCACCAGCTCTGCCCTCTCTGGACAATCTATGTGAAATCACTGAAATGAAAATTTGAAAAATGAAGTTTATTGTGAATTTGTGATCTGTATTGTGCAAATGTTGTACAGTGTGAATAAAATTGAATTCAATTTAAATGCTATCCGGATATTTATGTTCGTGTATTTTATTCTGTCTTATATCTCTGCATCGTCCATAGAACGATGAAAACTGAAACACAAACATAATGGTCATTGATGGGTCTTAAAATTCTCTGCGTATTTTATTTTATTAAATTATACAACACTTCGTTTAAACGGTAACGTTTCGTTTACAATGCTTTGTTTAAACGTTTACAAAATTTTGTAAACGTGACAGCCTTAAAATTATAGATATTATTGACCTTTAAGTTATTTAGATGTAAACTGGGTCGATGCCTCTGCTGGTGGACTGTTTGTCCCCAAGGGTTTTCACCAGTCCAGTTGAAAAGTACTTCGATTCTAGCTTGATAATACGGATACAAATTTGCTGTGGTGAAATTAAGAAATTCATTTCAAAATTAAGAATTATCTCCCTCATGCATAGCTCTGACCCTTAGCCGGATTTGGCTCTAGTATTTGGTATTTATTGGTTCTTTCAGCTCTTCCAAGTTTATTCTTATTTCGGATTTCCAACATTTTTGACTTAAGCATCGCCTAAGAGACATTGTTTGTCGAAATGCGCATCTGGTGCATCAAACTTGTTACTGTTCATGTTTTATACGTAACAGCTGAAAGTGACCTGACCAAGACTTGACTCAATATTTGCTTATGATTTCCATATTTGAACAGTGGTACCGGGATGTAGTCCAAGATGGACAAACTCTAAACTGATAAAATAAACCATCGTATGAAATAGGTAAGCGTTATTTATTATATTAAATTCAATAAACCAGAAAATACATTTTCCAACAACTTTAAAAATGCCATGAAATAGGTTGCGGAGTTTTCCCCAGACAGACGTTACTAAAAACAGGATGAAACGAAATGTATCATCACAGTTGCAGGTTAGAGCATCACGCTCAAAATCACAAGGCCTCTAGTCGGCGCGGGTTCCAATCTCGCTCGCCCCGATATATGTGGGAAGGTTTGCCAGTTTACATTTGGAAAGTCGGTAGCCTCTTCCCGGATACATTGTATCTGGGTTCTCTCCTCCACCAATGAAAAAAACTGGACGCCACCAGATAACTGAAAATTGTTGAGTGTGGCGGAAAACAAGAAACAATCAATCAAAAAATCACAGTTGCAAATGACAATGAATGGATTTCAATAGAAATTAAGCATTCACTGTTTCTATTAAATCATTGATTATTTACGTCCCGTTGATAAATTTTTACTCATGTTGAGACGTCACTAGTTGTAGGTGAAGTACCACAATTTAGACCTATGCTTATCAACCAGTGCCATAGCAGTGAGGGTTCTTTAACGTTCTAACGCCTGCCGCGACACAGATACAGGTCATATCCGAAAGACCTGTGATATTCACTTCTAAATGCCGAGCGTTTGGCGAAGGAGCAATCACTACCTATGCTCGAACTCACGACCTCCTGGTTATGAAACGAACGCTCAAAATACACACAGTGAATGTAAATGACCTTTAACCCTATGACTTGAAAAAAATGTAAGTCATTTACTTTTTACGGGGTACCAGTGAAACAAGCGTGATGTCCATCATGAATGGGTTCATAAGATACTGAGGGACAATATTTTCTTATGTCCAGAATAGTTTGACTCTGTGACCTCAAAGTCAATGGGGGTCATCTACTCCTTAGGATGTACAATTGTACCAAGTTTGATGTCTGTAAAGCAGATGGTTCCCAAGATATTGAGCGAACAATATCTTCCTATTTCCAGAGTAATTTGACCCTTGACCTTCTGATGTCAAAACCAATAAGAATCATCTACTTTTAAGAATCAGTGAACCAAGTTTGATGTCTGTCAAGCAAGGTTCTTAAGATATTGAGTAAACAATATTTTACTATATCCAATTTGACCCTTGACATTGTAGCTTCAAATTCAATAGGGACCATTTACTCTTTAAGAGAAACCAGTATAATAAGTTTAATGTCTGTCAATAGGGTTAAGATATCGAGCGGACAACGCTTGATCTACGACCAATATGTCCCCTTCTTAAAGGGGTTGGGGGGGGGAGTTAAAATAGACAGTGATTGCTCCTTTGTCAAACGCTCGGCATTTAAAAGTGAAATCCCGTGTCTTTCGAATGAGACCTTTAAAAGCGAGGTCACGCGTCGTGGCAGGATTAATATGATGACGAACCCTCACTGCTACGGACTTTAGCGTCATGCACAGGTATAGCAATTCACCTACAGCTGATGACGTCTCAGTACAAGTTAAAATTTTCGCAGGGACTTAAAAGGATAAACTAATAAAACGAATAGTCTTAAATTGTACGACGTCTCACTAAAATCAAAAACTATAACAGGAATAGCATTTTAATAAAGTATGACACAACAATTCATTTTCAGCAACAGTAGTAACACTTTTCATTGAAATACAAAAGTTACGAATACAATAGATACTACGAAGTTCGTGAACTTAATTCTTTATGTAGTCAGTACCGGTCGCGGTAGCTCAGTGGTTAAAGCGTTCGCTTCGTAACCGGGAGGTCTTGAGTTCGAGCCCCGCTCGTGCCATGGCCGCGTCAAACCTAAGAAGTAAAAATAGGTAGTGGTTGCTCCTTCGCCAAACGCTCGGCATTTAGAAGTGAGAATCACGGGTCTTTCGGATATGACCTTAAAAACGGAGGTCCCGAGTCACGGTAGGTGGTGGCACGTTAAAGAACCCTCACTCCCACGGCCCTGAGCGCTAAGCATAGGTCAAAATTTGTAGTACTTCACTTCAGCTGGTGACGTCTCAATATGAGTGAAAAATTCTCGACGGGACGTAAAACAAACAAACAAACAAACGTAGTCTGTATTTGTGCAAAGTTTTTGTTTTTAGTTTTAAATGACATCAAAGAAAAACTGTGGAAGAGATTAACAGAGATCAGATCGTGCATCGAGAAAGAAAACTGATATTCATTATATAACCTATACTTTTTTAGCAATAAAATGTTCCTAAATTCTAAAGGCAATACCTGGACCATTATTAATCGCAAACTTTTCATGAAATAATAGAATTCATAACGAAACGTTTACGTTATTGCAGACTAAACTGTAACGGACCAACTATCGTTTAATGAGCTCTGGTAGCCGGTTTGGGTATTTTTTATCATCTATCAATTCTTAAATCTCCATTTACAGTTAAGGTAGCTCGTTACACCAAAATTTTATTTAATGGCTCATTTAAGCACCCCGTATATATGAAGCTTGATTTCATCAACAAACTCTCAGTTAATTTATATGATTTTTTTGTGATTTTTTTCCGGAATGATAAAAAGGTGTTTTGTTTGCAAAAGAGAGATTTTAAAATTCAAACTTTGCTATGATTTGATGCATGTTATAATTATCTAATAGAACCTAGGAAGAAGACTCATGTAAATATTTCAACTTTTCTAAATAAATTATCAACATAGTACAACTGAAATATGTTTAGCTATCTAATAGACCATGGAATAAAGGAGTTAGAGAACATAAATGGGTACTTCTAGGGTGTGAAAAATCATTGACAAGTTCGCGAATTTTTCAAACCCAACTTGGCTATGATAGAAGTTCAATAACCCTATAATATATGCAGAATTACAATTAATGAATCTCTTATATTCTACAATGCAAGTGATTTTCTCTTGTGCAAATTCTCAAAGAAATCAAACGTAAACTGTAGGAGGTAGCATTTTAAAATCACTTTATTCTATTTTCAGCGATAGCGGCCATTATGTTCACCGAAACGGAAAACCAATAGATGTAAACTAAATTTAAAGTTGCATTAAAATCAGATAGAGACTGTAGGAGGAATCGCTTTTAAAGACTATATGAGACTGATCTGCTTTTAGAAAATCCAGTCATATTTTTATAGAAATAAAGAATCGATAAAGAGTAATAAATTTGTGTTTACTGCGTAGTATTGAAATTCGTACCGAAATCTAACAGAAATGTCGGAGGTGATTGATTGATTATTTTTTGCTTTCCGCCACACTCAACAACTTTTCAGTTATCTGGTGGCGTCCAGTTTTTGTTGGTGGAGGAGAGAACCCAGATACAATGTACCTGGGAAGAGACCACCGACCTTCCGCAAGTAAACTGGCAAACTTGCTCACATAACGCCGCGGCCGAGATTCGAACACGCGCCGACATAGGCGAGAGGCTTTGTGATTTTGAGCCCGATGCTCTAACCACTCGGCCACGGAGGCCCCTTGTTGGAAGTGTACTGTTTACAAACGATAAACAGATGAAAAGTACATATATGAATATGAGGCTCCATCAAATTATAATGCATACACACACTGAAACATTGCGAAATGTATAATTCATTATTCTATTTATTTCTCACTACGGACATATTTTTTAACATACAACGATGACCAAGCAGCTATGACATTTTGTCTCGTAAATTTAAAGGCATTAAATGATTTCATTTAAGAATTTTAAAGAAAGTAATATCATGTTTTCTTTTATTACACGTTGATCTTGACTCAGAATGTAATAAGGTAATGCGGCCATTACATTTCGCTTTAACGTTGCTTCAATACCAACATACAGCATTGTACATTTTTGTTTGCGTGATTAGAATTCACATAATGATTATTCACTACCAGAGACCTTGTGTTCCATGATGTAGAGATATCTTGTAGTATGCATTTTTAAGAACCATTCGAAAGATTCGCAAGGTGTTTTTCTTTCTGATTGCCGGTCTTGAACTTACCACAGTTCCCTTGACATTCATCTCATATAGTTGTCAAACGGTTCTTCATCTAAAATGTCTATCATCAGCGTCCCTGCGCGAACCCTTATGCTTAACCCATAGATGCATATAACTACGCTTTTTTTTTTATTTGTTGAAACCTTCAAATCTAACAGAATTTCGCCAACGCCAACAAAATGAAACACGGTAATCAGCAGCGAAATACGAAATAGCGACCGTGGACTCCAATATATCCAAACGGTATTGAAATGGGTACCCTGCAGCCTCGTGTGACTTTTATTTGACGGTAAAATTCCGTCTTTAGAATTCAGTTGACATGCGTTCAATACTTTAGGATTGCATATGTCTACTTCCTATGTCTGAGGGCAGTACATGATTTGTGACGAGGAAAAAACTGCTGTTTTCTCTTCTTCCAAACAGAATCTATAAATTACTGACTGTGCAGTCAGACATGTTTGGGCGTGATAACGCCACCGGCATAACGAGTGGTACTTATATAATGTGCACGGTACCACTTCGGGACGGGTCGTCTTACGGAATCGTAATCTAACCTATTACTAACTACCTGTAAAAGTGCAATGTCTCGGAATCGAGAAGAACAAAAATCCAATAAATTCTCCTCTGATCACTGATGCGCTTCATCACTAATTAACAACTGTCTATTAAAAGTGTCTCAAGCTCTGGATCAATCTCAGATTCCAGGCATCCGTCCGATCTAGTGAACCGGGTCGGGTGTTCTGATGGTATGCCGCGTTTTGTATCGACCGCTCACAATCGGGCCGTGTTCGCGCTGTCGATTACTTCCGGAAAATTCCGATCGAACGTTAAATGTACATATTTGCAGTATCATAACTACGTTGATGATTTCCGGTGGCAATCAGGGAGAATGCATTGTTATACACCGCTGTATTCTTTTAGCATCGGAAATCACCAAAGCGCGATCGTATCTGTCATCACACGCAACAAAAGTCCACATTTAATATGACATCATATATGGCTCGTGGATATAGAATTCAAAGACTGTTAAAACAAAAAAATTGCACTTATTATGCAGGAAAATTCGATACGTCAGTGTCATAGCTTAAATAGAATATCGATACGTCGAGCAACCGCATATTTGTCTTTAAATTGGACCACTTAAAAATACGACAGATCAAAAAGTCACTGGTAGGTTACCCGGCGTTCATCTGTTGAGTAGATTACAATAGACTTTTCACTTTCACAGCGTATTGTCTTGACGTATTTACTTGGTAAGTGGTTGAATACAGTCACGTCTTCGATTTAACGCCGAGATTTCTGGCACCATGCTGGGATGCTCACTTGTTTTTGGTGTGAAAGTATTTGACGAATAGCAGGACACGACAAATACAGTGATGTCACCAGCAGACGTTAAACCATCGCGAACCAACTTTGGCGTAGTCAGCTCAGCATTACTCCACACAAGACGGATAACATTTAAGGAAGAAACGGAAACGAGATGAAAACAGACGAATTATAATTATTATTATTTTTTTTAATATTTTGATACATCTGTAAAACATGTGGCATATATGTATTAGTCAGCGCCGCAGAAAGGCATCAGGTGTCCTATTATCCTAATCTTAGTATTCTTGCACCCCCTCTATCTTCCGTTTGATGTTAGCGTTCACGTTATGGAAGGTTTGACGTTTTCTCACTGATGTCTGAAATAAAAAGACCAAAACAACCTCAAAAACTCATATACCAACCAAATATCTTTAAAAAATAAGGCAGGCCATGGGCCACATCGCTTACTTGAGGACTTGTTCCGTGAAAAAGAGTAGAAATCTGCGTTATGGCGGTATACTATACTTAATGAGAAAAGATGGAATTTGATGACAAGGATCATCATTGTTTTCAATATATTAGACCACTGGGGTCAGACATGACCCAAGAGATCCTTTTTATGGGTACAGGTGAATTTGTCTTGACAAATGGAACAATATACGATTTGGGGGCACGGATCTTTAAGGTTTTCAAAATATAAGACCGTATATGACTGGTCAGACATGACTTCAGAGGTCCAACTAATGTATACCAAGGAATTTGTCTTGAAACAAGGAACAAAACTATATCTGGATTAAAAGTGGGAGTTTCAACAGTTTTCAAGATATTATACCGTATATGATAGAGTGGGGTTGAACTTGGCCCTAAGGCCTACGTCATACTTTGTATGTCCAATAGAACTTGTCTTGACACAAGGTACAGGATAATATACAGTTTTAGGAAGGGGATCTCATTACTACAACATGTACTGCTGGGTAGGATCCGACCACATCTCAGAGGCCCACCTTATATATACCACTTGTCTTGATACAATGAATAATGAAATATAGTTTATTGCAAGAAGAGGTATGGCTCCAGGGAATACATTAGGGAGTGCAAGTGAAATTGTCTAACACCAGGGACTAGAAAATAGAATGATTTGAGAGTGGTGACTTCTACAGCTTTTAAGATGTAAGACATTCAAATCGCCGTTCACATTAAAAAAAAAAATTAAAAAAAAATAAAAAAATAAATAAGATTAATTTTTTTGTTATACTTGGAAATCTATGCTTCATTTTCTTCATTTTTTAAAAAATTTATTTTTATTTATTATGTTTGTGTGTTTTTGTTTTTTGGGTTTTTTTTTTTATTGTGTGTGTGTTTGTTTTGTTTTTTATTGTGTGTGTGTGTTTTGTTTTTTTTTATGGTGTGTTTGTTTTGGGGTTTTTTATTTTGTGTGTGTGTATTTGTTTTTTTATTGTGTGTTTGTTTTGGGGTTTTTTATTTTGTGTGTGTGTATTTGTTTCCCTACTTCATTTTATGGCTTAATTTTCGTGGACTTCATGGGTACCAATACCCCACTTTTTAAAAACCATAACGAAATACACAATTTATACAATATTTCATTATACAGAAACCAGATCCATGAAATTACATCCTAACTAAACGGTAAAATATCTACAATCCATGAAAATTGCCCCCCCCCCCCCCAAATTTTTTTTATTGATTCCAAAGTACTTTCCATGTTCAGGAATCATTCAAAATCTACGTAAATTATAAATTTTCTAGTTGCATCAAAAACAATTTTTCACAGTAAATTAAATATAAAAACATTTCTTTAAAAGGTTGTAATATTTAAATGACTTTAAAAAAAAAAAAGTATGTACCTAAACAACTATTTTAAATTAGAACGATATTCTTTTTTTTTTTTTACCTAATTTGGTTAGTGATATTTAGGGATGTCAAAATGAGTAAATTTCTTAGTCGATTATTTGATACTTTTAGTTGAAGAATATTCGATTATTCGAGCTTTTTTAACCACTGTAAGGTTGCTGTTCCTATGTATAATGTATATACATACGTACCTTTACCAACAATCAGATACACATAAAATACAAGCCACTTCAAGGAATATTGAATCTAAATTTAACGTTACACATGTTTTTGAAATGAAATAAAAATTTTGTCAGGTGAAGGCGTATGGGATAAATATGATCAACACCTGTATATAACAAAATGGGCAGGATCACCCAGGCGTAAATTCCCACTGATTAGTGTTCAGTTAACCGTGGAAATCCCGTCAGGTGGACCTCCATATATAAAAATCCATTATGACATTTAATTACGAAAACATGCATGACATTCTATTTATTTCAAATTAAATGCAAAATTATGGCATCTTAAGTACCCTCACCCATTGGAACGCAAATACGTTTAGGAAGACCACAATTGTTTCTGATACACTTTATACAGACTTTTCATTTCAAAAAAAAAAATTTTATCTAATGTCTGCAGATGGACACAGACGCAGCACTAGAGCTTGCGTGTTTATTTTTTAAATGATACAACAAATTGCTAGTTGTTCTACAAAGGGATATTACAGATTTGAATATAGTGCACTTAACATTTTTACTATCTAAATCATGTTTTAAAAATTGCCAGACACTTGATTTCGGTGGCAATTTGATTCTGACGAACTTTTATAATGACAGCAGGGAACTGAAATACATGTAATTTTCTTTGGTTGAGTGAATTCAGAGTAAGGACACTGAGTATTTCATGAAACACTGGTGGCTGAATTTCAAAGAGGGACAACTCTTATTTCAAATTCATAAATCACCAGTATGCTTTTTTTTTTCAACTGTTCGAAGAAAAAAAATTTAGTCAAACGTCGATGGTATCGAAGAATATTCGAATGGTCAAATATTCGATAACATCTCTAATTTTAATAAATCATCTCTTCAGTTTATAATTTCATATCACTTCTTCAAATAAAATAAATGATATCCAACTTTGATGACCTCTCTCTCTCTCTCTCCTTTATTGGTATTTTGGTAATTCTCATTTTTTCCCTTACAATAACAAAACATGCTGTAAATGAGTTACTCATTTCAACACTTCAATGAATAGAGTAATATGTGGAGTTCTGTAAAATACATAAGTCAACGGTTTTTCTTTCATCTAAGCACCAGTCATGGTAGCTCAGTGGTTAGAGCGTTCGCTTCGTAACCGGGAAGTTTGGCCGCGTCAAACCTTAGACGTAACGCTCGGCATTTAGAAGTGAGAATCACGGGTCTTTCGGATATGACCTTAAAAACGGGGGTCCCGTGTCACGGTAGGCGTTGGCACGGTAAAGAACCCTCACTGCTACGGCCCTGAGCGCTAAGCATAGGTCTAAATTTGTGGTACTTCACCTACATCTGGTGATGTCTCAAATAAGTGAAAA
Source organism: Ostrea denselamellosa (assembly GCA_024699665.1). Classification (NCBI taxonomy): domain Eukaryota; kingdom Metazoa; phylum Mollusca; class Bivalvia; order Ostreida; family Ostreidae; genus Ostrea; species Ostrea denselamellosa. Next base: position 3,569,213 of record JAMZEH010000014.1, read on the forward strand.
TTCTCGACGGGACGTAAAACAAACAAACAATCATCTAAGCAAATTGCTAACACGGTCACATAATATCCATTTATTATATGCCACTCCCCATCACCAATATAAACCAGTGGTAGTTGGTAAGATTGAAATATTAGTAGATGACATTATGCAAATATTGCAAAACTTTAAGTTTGGGTCACGAAATAAACAGCATTATTATGAAGGGATCCAATGCAAAAAAATTATTACATGAAATAGATTTCACATGGGTACAGGAGTCAAGGTGTAAGTGCCCTGCATTACATAAATATTGAATAAGCTGAGAAGTCCAAAAACTTTTAACCTGCTACAAACACTGTTGCTTGGTCAACATCAGAATCTATCAATAAATATTGAATTTAGTACATTTCTAGAGGTTGTATTCATGTATTCATGTAAATTTGGTGAAGGTGGGGTTTGTCAAATCAGCTTGGAAACTGGACCGGGTCGTAAAAAATGAACTGGGACGCAGACAACAGGGGTTACAATATAAGCTGTCATCAAATTCATCAAGGAGAGCTAAAATGGTCACAAAAGTAGATAATACTTAGATCTGATCACAGTTTTTAATTATGAGAATGACACGTCAGCAATAAGGTAAACAGTTACAGGGGATTATTGTTTTCAGAACACAGCCACTTCCCTAACTCTTTACATTGTGTCACCATTTTTCAAGGATTCCCAGAAACATCTTGCTAAAAATTAATATCTGCTAACCTTGCCTTTTGCTGAATAACCAATTACAGTCAAACATGATTACAGCAAACTTGCTCATAATGATTTCATAGCAAAATAATTTTCATTTCCTGAAACTTTAAAACTTATTATGAACTTACTGGATATAACGAGTTACATTTATCATAAATCAAATTCACTTAGCTATATTGATTGATTGATTGATTGTTTTCCGCCACACTCAACAATTTTTCAGTTATCTAGTGGCGTCCAGTTTTTGTAGGTGGAGGAGAGAACCCAGATACAATGTATCCGGGAAGAGACCACCAACCTTCTGAAAGTAAACTGGTAAACTTTCTCACATATATCGGCGCGAGTGGGATTCGAACCCGCGCCGACTAGAGGTGAGAGGCCTTGTGATTTTGAGCGCAATGCTTTAACCACTCGGCCACGGAGGCCCCCCCACTTAGCTATAAGTGTGCTTTACCATATATGGTACCTACACAATGCATATCTTACAATTACCTCTAATTGCCAGAGCAATTCTACATCCCACTTCTCGGAGATAAAACTGGTAACTGTTCCATGGCCATGTGACCCAATGCGACCTACTCGCCCACTACGATGAATGTAGTCAGATATAAAATTGGGAAAATCATAGTTTACTACATGTCGAGCCTACAAAAAAAAAATAGATTTCTACATTAAATGAACAAAGGACATGAACCAAAAGGAGTTAATATGATAATTTCCACCCTGTCAACTTGACTTTACTTGGGTGTAAGTCACATCTATAAAGTTTTCTATAGAAATCTGGACACCATCAGAAGTTAGAATACTGTAGTGAAGATGAGGATACAATACATGTATGTATGTTAGGGAAGACGGTGTTCAGCATTTTCTAAACTGAGCAAATTCAGAACAGTCTGGTGTTGTGAAACCTTACATACAGTGCCACCAGTATCACTAACATTGCACTGGAAGATCATTTTTTTTTTTTTGGAGGAAGACACAGTATGTCAGAATAAAAAGAGTAAAAAATAATGAAAATATAAATCTGAGAATTTAATTAAGGGTCAGAATGCTGACTGAAAGGGATTATACAGGTGTTGGGCTAGGCAGGTTTTACTGTATAACACTTACTGTAATTGTGTGCAGGCCTATATATACCCCTTACTCTGATTGTGTGCAGGCCCATATATAACACTTACTCTAATTGTGTCCAGGCCTTTATATAACACTAAAATAATGCCCAGGCCTATATATAACACTAAAATAATGCCCAGGCCTCTATATAACACTATAATAATGCCCAGGCCTCTATATAACACTATAATAATGCCCAGGCCTATATATAACACTAAAATAATGCCCAGGCCTCTATATAACACTATAATAATGCCCAGGCCTATATAACACTATAATAATGCCCACGCCTCTATATAACACTATAATAATGCCCAGGCCTATATAACACTATAATAATGCCCAGGCCTATATAACACTATAATAATGTCCAGGCCTCTATATAACACTATAATAATGTCCAGGCCTATATATAACACTCACATAATGTCCAGGCCTCTATATAACACTATAATAATGTCCAGGCCTATATATAACACTCTCATAAAGGCCAGGCTAATATAGCACACTTACTCTCATAATGTCGAAGCCTTTATATAACACTTAATGTCCAGGCCTATATATAACATTCACATAATGTCCAGACCTATATATAACACTTAAATAATATCCAAGCCTTTATATAACACTCATATAATGTCGAAGCCTTTATATAACACTCACATAATGCCCAGGCCTATATATAACACTCACATAATGTCCATGCCTTTATATAACACTTACATAATGTCCAAGCCTTTATATAACACTTACACACATAATGTCCAGACCTATATATAACACTCACATAATGTACAGGCCTATATATAACACTCACATAATGTCCAGGCCTATATATAACATTCACATAATGTCCAGGCCTATATATAACACTTACATAATGTCCAAGCCTTTATATAACACTTACACACATAATGTCCAGACCTATATATAACACTTACATAATGTACAAGCCTTTATATAACACTTACACACATAATGTCCAGGCCTATATATAACACTCACATAATGTCCAGACCTATATATAACACTCTAATAATGTCCAGACCTATATATAACACTCACATAATGTCCAGACCTATATATAACACTCATATAATGTCGAAGCCTTTAACACTTACTCTAATGGTGTCCAGACTTACATATAACACTTACTTTAATGGTGTCCAGACTTACATATAACACTTACTCTAATGGTATCCAGGCCTCTTGAAGCTACATCTGTACACACAATTACATCAGATTTCTCAGTCTGAAAATCATCAAACTTCCCTTCTCTAAACTGTAAGGAAAAACTATTCCCAAATAATTCATAATATTTATGCAATTTGTTACAAAACAATGTGATTATATTTTAAAATATCCTATATCTCTGTTATCTTTAATACTCATTATCTCATTTATGTTCAATACTCTGTATCTCTGTGTTATGTTTAATACTCTGTATCTCTGTGTTACGTTTAATCCTCTGTATCTCTGTGTTATGTTTAATACTCTGTATCTCTGTGTTATGTTTAATACTCTGTATCTCTGTGTTATGTTTAATCCTCTGTATCTCTGTGTTATGTTTAATACTCTGTATCTCTGTGTTATGTTTAATACTCTGTATCTCTGTGTTATGTTTAATACTCTGTATCTCTGTGTTATGTTTAATACTCTGTATCTCTGTGTTATGTTTAATCCTCTGTATCTCTGTGTTATGTTCAATACTCTGTATCTCTGTGTTATGTTTAATACTCTGTATCTCTGCGTTACGTTTAATACTCTGTATCTCTGTGTTATGTTTAATACTCTGTATCTCTGTGTTATGTTTAATACTCTGTATCTCTGTGTTATGTTTAATACTCTGTATCTCTGTGTTACGTTTAATACTCTGTATCTCTGTGTTATGTTTAATACTCTGTAACTCTGTATCTCTGTGTTATGTTTAATACTCTGTATCTCTGTGTTATGTTTAATACTCTGTATCTCTGTGTTATGTTTAATACTCTGTATCTCTGTGTTACGTTTAATACTCTGTATCTCTGTGTTATGTTTAATACTCTGTATCTCTGTGTTATGTTTAATACTCTGTATCTCTGTGTTATGTTTAATACTCTGTATCTCTGTGTTACGTTTAATACTCTGTATCTCTGTGTTATGTTTAATACTCTGCATCCCTGTGTTATTTTCAATAGTCTGCATCTCTGTGTTATTTTCAATAGTCTGCATCTCTGTGTTATTTTCAATAGTCTGCATCTCTATGTTATTTTCAATAGTCTGCATCTCTATGTTATTTTCAATAGTCTATATCTCATTTGAGTTAAATAGTCTGTATCTCAGTGTTATTTTCAATACTCTGCATCTCTGTGTTATTTTTGATAATCTGGTTCTCTGTATTGTCAATCATTCAGTTTGATACATCCGTAATGCACCTTGAGTTAATTTTCATATCAGAATTCATTATACCTATGTACCAAATTGAAAGTGAAAACAAGACTAACTCTCATGTCAGATTCATTATTTTCCTAATGATAAAATAATATTGTGCTTAGTTTCTAGCTTATCAAAATATAATTACATTCTTGTTAATTACCTCTCCATGTGATGCATAAGAAAATAAAATAATGACCAGAATTTTGAGCCCCATCATAAATTATAATCAGCCAGTTTATAAAGAGCAGTTGAATCTGTTTAAAAATGTTTACAGCAAGTATCTTGGTGCACCTGTTTGTTGGCATGGCAACAGCACCAAATTATGTCAAATAAATGCTTCCTACAGTTTCAAAATTTTCAGTGTTTGCCAATTGCTTATCAGGACATCACATCATCATGATTTCTTGATTAATCATATTATATAAATAGGTGCAACATTTACAATGTCATAACAGTGAACTAAGTGTTGACCTTTTAAGTAGTTGTGAATACCAAGGAAGTCTGTCATTCTAAATGATAACTCTGATTTTTATCAATTGTTTACAAAACTTTACACTTTATATAAAATATATATATAGATACCTGTGAGTTGATCTCTGCATTCAATAATGTACTCGGGATATTGTTTTCTTCTAGGAATTTCATAACAAAGTAACTGGTAGCATTGTGATTGCAGAAAACCATGGTTGGAACTTTATTTTCCATATTTTGTCTGGCTATTCTCAAAAGTTCAGCTAAAACAAATTTCAGTCAAATGTACAAGTATAAATCACTGCAAGAAATGTATCACATCAGCTAAAACAAATTTCAGTCAAATGTACAAGTATAAATCACTGCAAGAAATGTATCACATAAAATAAGTGAGACAAAATAGAAACCTGGTAGGATCTAAGTAATAACTACATACAGTCAAACACACTTATAGCGAAGTGCTTGGGGTCAGCAAGTTTGATTCGTGATAAACATTCTTCGGTATATCCAGTAAGTTCATAAGATGTTTTAAAAATACAGGGAATGAAAATCACTTTGCTGTTCATTATACACATGTTATTAAATTCAACCATGTACAACATGTGTAAAAACACGATAATATCAGATGTACTAGAGTTGAGTATTGTGAAGAAAATATGGTGTGATACATCTCGATATTTTAAGAAAGGTTTCGTCATACATTAAAATGCATCGTGTTATGAATTTGAAAAGTTTTTTCTGCATTTTATTTACAAGAAAAATCACAGTTGACAAATCCCATTGCCTATTGTCCAAAACAATTCTTTTTCTAAAGAGGCAATTTAATTTTCTATGACCAAGACAAATCTAAATGACAAACATTTGTATTGAAATATTGCAAATGTAATGGGAAAAGAGAAAATGCAAAAGACCAGACTGGGATTCAAACCCAGGCCCCCTGAATCTCAAGTCAGTTGTTCTACTAGCTGAGCTATTTGGTACTGGTGATCAAACCCATTTGACAGCTACATAAACTTCATGTGAAAATGAAAGTATGATTTTTGTACATCTTTGTTTAACTCTGATAGCTTCATACACAAATTATTCCAACATTTCACAGCACTAAATGTCATATGTTTGAAAAATCACAAAAGTAATCATAATTTGAAAGATCATTTTAGCCAATCAGAACACGACTGACTTCATAAATCAATTTTACTTTCTGTTCAGATATACTTTCAGAAGACCAGTGGTCTCTTCCTGGGTACATTGTATCTGGGTTCTTTCTTCCACCAATAAAAAGCTGGACACCACCAGATATAAATGAAAAATTGTTGAGTGTGGCGGAAAACAACAAACAATCAATAAATCTGTTCAGATATACACAAGTATCACTTTTGTGAATGTTTGGAATAATACATCATAATTCATTCTAATGAAAATTGTTTTCTAAAAATTTGCAGATAGTGTGAATATCACATTCTCCATCACTACAATCAAACCTGCCAAAAATATAGAAGAGCGTGTGATGATTTTCTGTCACGTACCAATGATAATGATTAGTTTACAGTTATGCTTTGCTGAGGGTTTCCAGTTACTGAGAACACAAAATGTGCATTTTGTATCAAATAAACCTGACTCAGTAATTTTTGCAGTAGAACAAGCAAGATTGCTGATTAGACATGTGAATTTCATCTAGCAACACATCCATGGGCTTGAAATACTCAAAAAATCAATTTGTCAGCCCCAGATAAAATTCTCTCTTTCATGTATAGTATATGACTTTACTAACTGCCTACAAAAATCTTCAATACTCATGCTATTCACACAAATTTTCACATAAAAGTTGTTTTTCAACATTTTCCAGTCTTAGCCCCATGTGAAAACTCTGAATTTAAAACTGAAATGTACAACTTTCATATTTACCAATTAATGCATAATCCCGGTATCATGTTATTTAACTACTTACACATATTATATAATGTCTTTCAACCATGTCTTTAAAGCTATGTAAAATTATAACATTGTACTAAATGTATATTTTGTATGATGCTATGATGATACCAAATAAATATATACAATCCATTAATATTCCATTTTGCATCATATCAATCTCCTCTACAATGCGATATACCTCTGTATCATTATATTTGCCCTTAAAACTTACCTGGTTTATCAGATTTTCTTGTTCGTATAAATGTTTGTGTGATATGGGGCAGAACAGTATGAAGGCATCTAGATGTTACTTTAGCAATACTGTCCATCTGAAAATATATCATCAAAATTAAAGTATTTTTCATATAAAAAATATCTTCAAGGCACACAGTTGATTAACAGCTGATATATGTATTGACTGTAATAAAGAATAATAATCATATGCAAGTTTTTCTCAAACCACAAAATCAAATTCCCATGAATATCATGTTCTCTCACACCACAAGAATCTGACCTCACAAACATAAATGATTTTAAAGTTAATGTATGTTTTCAAAGTAAGCAAAGTTTCAGAGCTAAATAAAAAAAAAATATGTGAGATATTGAAGAGATTGTGTAGTCTTGGCCTATCCGGGTTTGACACTCATACTAGCCTGTAGCTCATGATTAATAAAAATTTCATTAAGCTGTTAAATCTTTTTTAACCAATAGCCCAGTGGGCTAGAAGCTTCATTTAACTGTTAAGTTGTATATTTCAATTTTACTATTTAACCCAACATTGTCCTAATTACAGATATTGACTTCTGAATATCTTAAATACTCCCCCAAGGCAGGAGAGGAACCCCCCCCCCCCCTTCTTACTCCCTTGTCACTACATTACTCCATCATCTGCCAATGACAGATAGAAAAAGAATTCAGATTGGACAAACCTCAAAAGCAATGGGGGTAATACTCTTGCAATAGATATGTTTTATATAAATTGCACTGAAAAATCTCAACTTGTATACAAGATACCAAAATGTTACTAATGTGGCCTTTTAACCTTGACCTTTTGACCTAGAAAGCACAGTGAAAGCTTCATTACTAAAGCTCAAATGGTGTTTTTGAGAAATAATTCACAAACCAAACATCAGTGGACTAACGATTGGATAGACCCAAATTAATATCCCCTAATTCACTAAAGCAGAGGACAAGAAAAAATCACCTTACCGATAATAATGAGCCAATGTTATTTTGCAGGTCTCTGGGTATGGTAGCACTGACCAAGTTTACCTGAACACCAGATGATCCCTGGTCCTGAATGGCCTTTCCACCATGTACCTATTGACCCAAAATGTATGAAATAAATAATAATAATAATAATCATAAACAAATGAATGAAATACATAGCCAGTATCACACAACAGATGGAATGGTTACAAATGCTTGTTGTAAACTAATGTGTGGCATAACTCATATGGTGACTATTTCACCTTTTTATGATATGTATAGGAGTATTCATATAATTATCTGTATCACCATACATTTCCAACATCCGTAAAAGGATGTTTTTGTGAATGTTTTCATTTTTATATCTCTCACATAAACAACCATCAGGACTTCATAATTATCAAACTTAATGACATAGAAACTTACCCGCATTTTTGTTAGTATGAATCTGATATCAGGAAAAAAGCTATCATCCAAGAGAGTGTCAGCTTCATCCAAAACAATGTGTTGCAGCTGGGAGTAACGAATTTTACCTGAAATCAATAAACACAAGATGTGTTTTAGTGAAACGCCAATGCACCTGTATGACAGCAAAATAATTATGGTACCCAAGAAATACATAAGTGAAATATGAAAGCCTTATCACTTACCAATCAAAAGTAATGGCCAGTGTTAAAGTTTTTTCATAAGTAGGACAAACTATTAGTCAAGATCATGAGTTAAAAATGCTGGTATTAAATGAAAGGTCTTGTCAAAAGGGATACACAAATGAAATATGAAAACGCTATCACTAAAGATTCAAAAGTTATGATGTATGTTAAAGTTATGACCTATGTTAAAGTTTATCAAAGGTAGGTTAACCTCCAAGGTCATGATGTCAAAAATATTACTGCCAAAACAAAGGTCAAAGGTCTTATCAAAAGAAATACACATGTGAAATATGAAAGCCCTATTACATGTGCTGATCATTCAAAAGTTATGGCCAAGGTTAAAGTTTTTCAAAAGTAGATCAAACTCCATAGTGAAAATTACAAGGTCAAGTATTTTGGTTTCAAAAGAAAGGTTTTGTCACAAGAAATAGCATTATCACATACCATTCAAAAGTTATGACTAAGGTTAAAGGGTTTTTTTTTAAAGTGGGTCAGATTCCAAGGTGAACATCACAAGGTCAAACATTTTGGTATCAAACAAAAGGTCTTGTCATAAGGAATACACAGAGAAATTTGGAAGCCCTATCACTAATCATTCAAAGTTAAAAGACAAACAGACAGACAGATGGACAGACAAAAATTATATACCCACAATGATGGGGATATAAAAAGTTTTAAGCTGCCATTTAGAAAGATAAATTCATAAAAAAAAAAAAAATAAACTTACAGACTGACTGTAGTAATGGCAGAGCTTACCACTGATTCATAGTGCAGAGATATGAATTGCTTAACAAAACAACTTTCCTCAAATCAAGGAAAATAAGTGAATGTGTGCTTCATTACAATAGACATGGATATTAGAAAGCTATTACTTGACAATACAGGATATTGGAACTAAGAAAAATTGGAACTCTTCAGAAAAAGAAGTTACAAAAATTATGCTTCACTTGGGCAACTCTTGTTTACAAAAATATCTGCCCAATTTAAAGATTATTTTTCAGAAATGTAGTGAATGAATATCCTAATACCAAAAACAAAGCTATTAGATTAAATTTCTGATGTTTGGTTGCAGAAGGCGATTCAGTAATAACTTGCAGTATCGATGGTGTATTTCCTCTACTGTATAGTATGTTAATATTTACACAGTTTGTTAGGTTTTCTTGAGTTATTTTTAAATGCAAACATCATTTTATTAGCTGCTAACTTTTCTATAGTTGTGATAAATGGTAGTGAAAATGCAAGATGAACCGATGAATTGAACTCTTGTACTTAAGGTTACACACACACACCCACACCCCCCCCCCCCCCCCCCCCCCTATTTTTGGTTTTGGGCAGAACTACTTATTTTGCTAATTGAGAATTTTCAGACAAATATTAAAGCAACTTTAATCTCCGTTTGTACCTCCACTTTCCACAGCCAAAAACTACACTCACTACCTGAGCTCATTATACCTGATACATGTAGTGTGCTTATTTACTGAAAATTTGCCCAAGTTAATGTAGAAAATAAAATCTCATTGTTCATACTAAACATTAAAACCACAATGGAATCGGAGATGAAATAGTAGTTCTGATATTCCGTATTACAAAGATATGGTCCTACCGTGTGTCAGAAACTGCTTAAACACTCCTGGGGTTGCCATGAGGATATCAATAGGTTCATTCTTTGTGTACATCAATTTTGCCTGCAAGCATTTTTTTTTTTTTTTTAAAATGAACCATCTACAACTCTACAAACATTCATAAAAACCATACACTTGTTTGTTGTTTTACATCCCACTGAAGAATATTTTCCCTCATATTCAGACATCACCAGCTTTAAGTGAAGTGCCACAAATTTTCACTTACACGTGGTACTCAAGGCTGTAGCAATGATGGTTCTTTATCATGCCAATGTTCATATCTGAAGGACCTGTGATTTAATATTTAATGCGGGGCACTTTGCAAAGTAACAGTCACAACCTGTGTTAAATGTCTTAGGTTTGACTTGACACCAAACACAAATATAGATCCCTCTACTAAATGTAAAGATGTCAAAATTATTACATTTACTTAATGACAACAAGAATGAAAATAAATAAAACAAGGAGAAATATCTCAATTTCTATCATTCTCAATGCTGATGTAGCCAATGGTGTCATCAAATTGGCGTGAAATGTTGACTATGACATAAAAAAATAATCAATCAATAAATAGACAATTATTATAACTTTAAGAAAATTAAAGGATTGTAAATGCATTTAAGGTTAATTCATTTTTGGTGTCATATGAAACCTAATCAATGTTAAGCATATCTAGTTGTGCTAGGCAATAATATGATGTCATTACATGGACTGAAATTTTGGCATTCTTCTGTGAACAAAGTAGCAGATGAATGATTTTACTCCATTAAAAAACGTATGTTTTAAACCACAGAAAAAAAAACCCCCATTTCCCATATAGTGGATATTCCTTAAGTTTACATTTGGGGTAAAACACATTTCATCAAAAATAGTTGGGATTTCCATGACTAGGTTCACATATACATATACTTATAAATGAAAGTTTATACCCTTGAACAAATTTTCTAAGATTTTCTTTTTTCGAAGTAAAACATTAAATACTAAATACAAGTTGTATTATAAATAGTTGATTGTAGTTAAGTCTGCATAACTTTTCACAAGCAGAGCAGTATTTTAAAGCTACTAATATCTCTGACTCTGTTTTATACAGATGTATGTCCTTGCAATATTACATTTTATTATTAATCCACTTAATAGGTTATCACTTGTGATGTCATGTGATGTGCTGGTCACATGATCATTGTATGAAAAAGCCAAAATTTTCTTTCACAAACATGAATATTGATAAATTCATAACACATGTATATGTTATAAAATGATATATCTAGACATTTTCCTTTTGGTCACATTAACTGTGTTGCTACCTGACAATCTTTTATTTTACCATTTTAACTGTATAAAGTCTGTACACTTTAGTCATTAACTTTCAGCATAGTAAAACACTTTCTGCTTGACTATCCACTCTGTGAAATAGATTTAGTTCTTCATACTACCCTGTACTTATCGTCAAAATGTTTAATATGAATTAAATAATTGAACTGAAATTGCCAAGAAAAACCAAGATGCACTGACAGAAGTTAAAAGCAAAATTTTAACGAGTAGTTGTATTCTACACGTTTAATTTCATATTTCTAAAGCCCAAACAATCAATGAATGGTATTTGTTACTTTCACAGGTTGAAAAATAAAAAAATTTTGTTTTGTTACAGCTTAACATTCTTGAATTTCATTGTTAATATGATAAAAAAAATTAATATCAACTGAGAGCTTCTCAGTAATATTAAATGATTAGCCATTCTATAACAGTATATCAACAGATACATACTGTAGTGTGCTGACCTCCAGTCAAAGCTCTGAACACCAGCAAATCATTAAACATAACAGCAAGACCCTGTAAACAAGGTTATGAAAAAGTGAAAAAGTGAAAAAGAAAACAGCAGAGGAATCACAAGACAACACAATCTGTTAGATGTACCATTGAATTACAAAGTCCTTTTATATAAAACGCAATCAATAATTAGGTTAAAGGTCAAGGTCACAGTTATGTCAAGCACAGCACCATCTAAGAGGCCTTGTCACAAGAAGTACATTCACAGAATATTACAGCCCTCTCTTATAAAGAAAAGAAATTGTAATCAATGTTCCAAGTTTTCAATAAGTGGGTCAGTGTTCAAGGCCATGGTGTTTTGACATTATTTGAACAGCCTTGTAGAAAGGAGAACATCCACAAATATAAAAAACCGACAGACATAAAGACACACATTCAAACTGTACATCTCTAAATCCTCAATTTCAGGGATACGAAAATAATAATTTTTGTACATGTCAAATCTCCCTGCCTACCCGGAGTTGGTGAACAAGTTCTCGAGATGGAACAAGTATGATAGCTCGTGGAGAGTTGTTGACCTCATTTGGATTAAAAGTTTTCTGCCATAAAAGGTTCTCCATTATGGGAAGTAAATAGGCAAGAGTTTTTCCACTGCCTACAAACAGGAAAACTTCAAATGTAATGAAAACAAATGATCTTACCAGCATACTGACGGTAATCACGAACCACTGAGAAGAATGTTATCAATATATGCATATTACATACTTTACTCATCTTTTCTTTTCATATCAAACTTACCACGATTTTTTCAAATATGCATTCATGTTCTGATATATCGAGCATGAAAACAATCTGGTTAAATGCATGTCAATACTTCTAGAATATTACCATTATCACATGTGTTAATGTACACATGGTATGCTTCAGCAACATTTGAATTAAAATCATCATATCATAATGACGTAAACTTCTGTAGTTATAAAGCATAAGCTTACCCATCTGAGCTGAACATTGTCCTTAAGAAATATAGAATTACAAGTCTGAGCTGCATATAAAAAACATGCAATAATAAATGTAAGCTTATCCCTCTGAGGTGCACACAGGATATATGTGCTTTACAGTTCAAGTTCTCTCATTTGAGCTGTACATAAGAAATGTAAACTTACCAGTCTGAGCTGCACATAAAACATTCTTTCCGAGTAACACCTCTGGTATTGTCTGTTTCTACAAATATTACTTACATTTAAACAGCAATCACACACTAAATTTCTAATATGCTAACGAAATTATACATCCAGTACACTGGAAAGTTATACTGGTCAACAGCACCAAATGTAAGTGGAAAGAAGAAAATTTATGGCTGGATGGGGAATTGAACCCAGGACCCCTGAATTACTAGTCAATTACTTTAACCACTGAGCTATCCAGGCTGATATTCACAGTCCATATATCCAAAACCACTATATTACTCCCTCCTTAAATTGTTTTTGCCCTTGAAGACACACAACCCAGATTCTTTTTCCCCTGGCTGGACTTTAACATCTGCAAGTCCAGGGGTGGTCAACAGCACCAAATGTAACAGAAAGAAGAAAGATTATGGCTGGACTGGGATTCAAACCCGGTACCCCTACATTACTAGTCAGGTGCTCTAACCGCTGAGATATCCAGGCCAATATCTATGGTCAATATATCCCAAACCACTGTATATATAAGAATTCATAAAGAATATGAAATCCATCACGTTTATTTTTTCTCCTAAGAATTGATTTGTGCTGACCTGAACATCTGTAGGTATCTCTATTCCTGCTGACTTCAACCTCTGGCATAATTCTTCACCAATCTTCAAGTCAGAAAATCCACAAAGTTCTTCATCTCTTAACACAGCAGGGTTCTAAAAGCAAATCACCAAACTAACAGACAATCATGCAACAAGTATTAAATAATTTCACATGTGCCTTGATCAGTATGTTTATCCATCTGATTAAAACCATCCCTTTCTCCTTACACTTGCTCTGATAATGTTGGAATCTCTTTAGTTGTAAGGAGAGAGGGGTGGTTTTAATCAGACTGTATGTTTACAAGACAGATATATTTTCAGTTTATTTTGTTTTTACTAGACCTTAAACATTACAACAATACCTACTGCAGACAGAGCATTGAAGGTAAACCGATTTTTTACCAAACCTTAAACATTTCAACAATACCTACTGCAGACAGAACATTAACGGTAAACCAATTTTTTGCCGAACCTTAAATATTGCAACAATATCTACTGCAGACAGAACATTGAAGGTAAACCAATTTTTTTACCAAACCTTAAACATTACAACAATACCTACTGTAGACAGAGCATTGATGGTGAACCAGTCTCGGGCCATGGCTGATTTATAATGCTTCCATCCATGTGATGCAAGTGCCTTGGGGTTGTTCTCATCAAATTTACCCCTCGTGTGGAAGTTATATTCCTTATTTTTGCATGTTATTAGCAGAGCACCTTTCCTTTGTTGTTTCAGACTTTCTTCATAAATGACTTTCTTCAGTTTTACTTTCTCTATGTTTCGTAGCATTTTTATTGGAACTTTTAATGTTGGAATCTCTTTAGTTGTTACCTTCTGCAAAATAATAATAGAAACTGCTACCAGTAAAGTATATCCTAAATCTATAAATAGCACATTTCATATGACAAAATTGACTGTATGAATTACCTGTCTAATGAAAGTTTTCACTGCACAATTAAGGCATCTACTAAGAATCACTTCTTTGGCCATTCTTTATCTGGCATGTAACAGCTACAAAAATGTGAACCTTTGAAAAGTTTATGCATATTTCAAAATATTGCGAAAGACATGTTTTCCCTTAAAATGCTTTTGACAGCAAGGAGTTTGGTCCAAAATATATGTCCTATTACACAACATAACCATAACTATACTTTTTTCTGCATTTGAATCAATTTTGTATTTAAATAAAACCTATTCATTTTGTTAATGTATTCATTAACATATAATTACCAAGAATATTCAATATTACAATTGAAAATACGTTGATCACAAAAGAAATTATATCCAATGGGTGTGCTTGATTTGTTTATGCCATTGTACACCTAGTTTACATCAAATAATGAAGTTAAATTTAATGTAGTGTATTATATAGTCAATATGGACATTCAGCAGCTAAGGAATGATTTTAACGCAAAAAAAGTACAAAATAAATAATTGCTACAATTTATTCTTTTACAAAAATTAAGTTTAATTTGCATTTATAAATACCTACATATATCTGAAAAATACCAGGTCATACTCCAAAACATTTGTTGATTTTTTGGTGCCAAATTTGTTTTTTGATGATTGTACAAAATATCAATTGTTTTCATTTATTTTAAAACACATTTTAAAATCTAGTTAATGACTACATAAAGTACATTGGAATTATCCTCTTCGATACAATAATAAAAACAGAGAGATAAAAATCTGAAAAATTTCATTTAAATCTAAATATGTCATTGCTACATAAATAAGTTTTAGGGTAATAGCTGCCTTGCTATTAAATATTGATTTTTGATTACTTTTATAATCCTAGTGAGTGATTTTCAGTACACTACAGATTTTTCCCTTTTTCTTTATAAAATCAAATAATCTTAATTCCACTCGTTGAAGCTATATCAGGCACACAGAGGAAGGGTCTGAACCCACCACTCGTGGTCCAGGTAGAATACAAGTACCATTGTCCATTTGTGTGCATTTCCAGTAACTGTTGCTAGTTGAAAAATACTACATGTTAATCAATACTTTCAACCTAGATCACAGGGGATTGTCACAAATTTCTTATTTTATTAAAACTTGATACCATCTATTCTATTTGTAAATATATGGACAGTGATTCATTTTGCCCTGCATTTTGCATATTTTACCCATTACATTTATTAAATACTCATTGGTTTCTGATGAGGGCGTCCTGAGTATGCATAAATAAAATCTCAGTTTGCAGTTTCTATTTTTATCGCAAATTCTGTTTTTCAGAAGTTGTCTCTTTCCTCTCTTGGAATAATGTCTAGAGGGGTACTGAAGATATTGCCTTGCAACTAAATTGAAATAAAAATTGATTCACTGACACAGAAATAGGCAACCAATGAAATTGTCCCTTCCTCGAACTGCAAACAAAACAAAATTACGCATTGTATAGATTGGTATCACACCAGTAATTATTTTCACTATATCACTATAGAGAGAAAAAAATCATTAAAAATCAGTTTACAAAATTTATGCCAAATAATGCACTCGGAAATGTTCTATGTTACCTCTCTCATCTGCTGACACCAGAAAAACAACACTGTACACAGCATTTTCTAAAACATTTTACCCGCAAAAAAGACTACCCCAAATTCACGTGTTTTTCACATGTGTGTAAACAACCTGAGCTACAACATCAAATAGTTCCACTGTAAACAATTGATTATTTCTACAACTTACACAAAATTTCCTAATCAGGGGTACAAAAAAAATAAGAGAAAAGAAGAAGGGGAAATGAGAAAAATCACACATGAAAAAAAAATACTCTTTTAAATATATGGAATTACAATTGAATAATCATGCATGAAAAAAAAAATATTTTTTTAAATATACGGAACTACAATTGAAAAATTTGATTGGGCAATTACTGGTGTGATACCTTGATAAGTATGTGTTATTCCTCCCAAAAAAGCCACTAAACCACTGTCTAATCAAGGTAAATTGGATACTTTTAATTTAAACAATCACGTGATTACCGTCAACGATGTCAACAACAACGATAAAAATACTAAAAACACTGATCAAAGTCAGTGCGAAGCTGGCGTCGAAAACTTCACTTTATTTCACATCCATAGCTGTTGGACTTGGTTACCATTTTGACCCATTACATTTGAGTTGTGACCCATTGATTTCTGCCTGAGGGGTATATTGTACCCATCAAAACAATTTTCAAAATGAATCACTGTATGGAATAGAGAGGATCAATGTATTCGTGACGAGCCCCTGTGCTCAAATAATCAATCATGAGGGGTGGGAATCCACTTCCCAGGGGAAATTTTCTGAATCTCCTCTGTAACTGATTTCACTCTAGCGGTAGCTCCGTCACAATTAAAATGAAAAATACATTAACATGCTTAACATGAACTTCATATAAGATAAATTCTCACATGTAATACTGATGAAATCGTAACTGGAAGTGACCTAAAGAAATTAAATTGAAAAACATATTAGAAAAGAAAAGAAAACCCCGGATTGAATAAATCTTGAATTAAACTTGAATTATTCAACAAGTCTTTGGATGCATTTTATTATATACAAAAATTCAAAATCAATTCATTTTTACATAAAGAGTAATGATTTTATATATGTGAAAATGTTTTTTTAGTATCGACTATTTCAATCCGTCTTTTGAAATTCTATTTTGAGTTTTACAATTTTAAGGAAGTGATTGACTCACTGAGTTTGAGCTGAAGCAAAACTAAATAAAAATGCAGATTTCGCCACAATTTAACAAAATAGTTGAGTCGATGATAGTGGACGGAAAATTTGGGGTCTGCAACGGAATAATTAGAATCAACGATGTGAAATCAGGGTGAGTCAAACTATTGTATCGATAACAAGGAAAGATGAAAAAGGTCCTGCTAGTGCTCATGCTAGCACTAAAGCAGGTGCAGCACAATCTCTGTATTTAGCTATATAGCTTTATTAAGCTATATAGCTTTATACAGTTATTTGAAATAGCTTGATTTGCCTATTTCAAATCTTTTACGAAATTAATTTCTAAAAGCATCAAAATCGAATTTCATTGAGTGAATATTCTTCATCTTTGTACTCCATAAAAATACAATGTAAACAAAAACAAAAAATACTTCTTAAGGTGGCTCATGACACTAGAATTTTATATAATGGCTCATTTAAGCACCTCGTATGAAGCATGATTTCACCATTGAAAGAGTGGTACAAGTTTTTAATTATTCTATATGAATTTTTTGTGATTTTTTTTTCTGCAATGATAAAAATGGTGTTTTGTTTGCAAATAAAAGATTTTAAAATCAAAACTTTGCTTTGATTTGATGCATGATTTAAATATCTTATAAAACATGCCTAAAAGACTCAGACAATCATTCAAAGTTTTAAATAAAACAATATTTATGAAAATTAAAGACATTATTTGTTAATATTTTTTAAATCTACAGATAAAATCTTCAAGAAACTTGTCAGTTAACAAAAATATATATTGTACAAATGTATTTTAAAAAGAAATTGATGAAATGATCAAAATCCAGAAATTTGGTGATGTTTTTTTTTTAGATTTGAACCAAATCAGAAAAAAAGGACTGTTCCCAATCACAATTGAAAGAAATTACTAAAATAGTCCTATTTTTTGCTAATATTATGCACTTTTCATAAAGAAATTTGTTTCCTTTATAAATTTATTTAATTTGTAAACCATTTTACATCAAGGGAATGTATTTTTCTAAATACAAGGTTTTCAATGACTACTTTTCTATAATTCCAATTGGATTTTTAGTGCAGATTTGAAAAATCTAAAAATAAATAAATAGTTAAAAATATTTGAAATCATTTTAAACTTTTTTTTAAATGATCACTTCCACAGATTGATAACTTTTTACATCTTGAGACAAATCAAAATACAACCCACTCATTTTCATAAATAGAGCTTTTAATCCATTACATTTCATATCATCGCATATGTGAATTGTTTTAATTCTGCAACAGATACAAACTGTAATTATCAATGATAAAATATTTTTAACTCAATTACTTTAAATTAGTGAAATGTAATTTTCACAAATATTTAATTTATTCATTAATTATATCTCTATACACAACTATTCATGACAACCTAATTATTGTGTCAGGATATAAACATCATGCAGTTATGTGAAAATAAATTCATACAAACAAAAATAGAATTTTCAGTACTATGATATATACTGTAGAAATTGTATAAACACTCTTTATTGCACTGTAATAATATGTTCCTGACTGACCTTGATCCTGAGTTTTTGAATTTGATTTTTAAATAATATGTTCCTGACTGACCTTGATCCTGAGTTTTTGAATTTGATTTGATAAATTTTACAAATCTGACCAATGAAATATTAAGTCCCTTTATTTGGTTCTGTAGAAGTAGCACACTGAGGAAAGGTCCCTGTGGAGATCGATTTAAGGTATACATTCCATATGCAGGCCAGACACTGACTTGTAAGTATACAATAATCTCAGCTCAAGTGTCTTGCTGCGACTTATGCATAGCATAAATTTATTTCAACAATTCTTACTGCGATAGCCATATTACAGGACAAAATCATCATATTTTTTTCCACCAAAGGTCTGCTACTATTTAAAAAAATGATTTTGAAACTTGCATTCTCACTTTCACTTATGTTATCTTCCAACTTGCATTTCTAAATTTATTTTAGCTCCATACATTGTTAGATGTTGCTTATACATGTATAATGAATGAAAAATTCTTCCCAGCTGTTTTACCGGTAGAAGGCTGAATCTTGTATAGACGTTTCACACATTTTTCATTATAATTGGAAAGGAAACACACAGTAATGATTAAAGTTCTCCCAATATTTTTATTTTCATTTCTGCTATTCAAGCACAATTTAAATATTTCATTTATATACATATATGTACTATATTGCTATAGAGTAATCTACTATGGTGAAATATTCAAGAAATACTTAGTGCAAAGAATCTGTTTTGTCACTTTTCTAAGGGGAGGTAATAATGGATAATTCCTGTCCTGAGGAACCTCCAGATTTCATATTTGAAGATTCAGATTTTTGTCCAAATGTGGCTGACATCAAGGTATGTTGAGAAATGAAAATTCTTTCCAATGTATTTGCATGTTTGGTTCATGAAGATACTAATGTAATAAAATTACATATTGGAAAAATTCAGAAAAGACTTGCTCTCAATGATATGTAGAATATTGATATGAATTTTGGAAAATTATTATTGAAAGAGTTACTACAAGTCAACAATTTACAAACTGTATACTGAAAATAAACTGTTTATTGAAGAGTTTGCTGGAGTGGGATATCAGTAACCCTCACTGTTTGACAGAGGTCCTCACAGAACTTTTGGATCATTATAAAACTTTCCAAGAGCGATTACTGGAGGCTCACTCCAGACTGCAGTTTGAGTACACCTCTCTACTGGATCACACAGAGTTATCTCGAGATCTTATAGAAGTGTACTCCGAAAGATCAGAGGTAAAATCACAGAGTTATCTCGAGATCTTATAGAAGTGTACTCTGAGAGATCAGAGGTAAAATGACACAGAGTTATCTTGAGATCTTATAGAAGTGTACTCGGAAAGATCAAAGGTAAAATCACACAGAGTTATCTCGAGATCTTGTAGAAGTGTACTCAGAGAGATCAGAGGTAAAATCACACAGAGTTATTTTGAGATCTTATAGAAGTGTACATAAAGAGATCAGTGGTAAAATCCACATGACTGTTATGATATAATTATTATTTCAATTCAGACAATGTTACTTGTTTTGCATTTTTTGGTCATTAAGACTGAAACTGGGACCATATTGTTTTTGGTGTGATTGTTTATCCGTCTGCAACATTACCCGTGGTAATAACTTTAGAATTACCGGTTATGCAATTGCAAGGTAGAGACACTTTACTAGGACTGATATGGGGGGCACTCAGGAAGATATGACATACACGTATAATATGGAATACTCTCCATCTATATGTATATACTAACCTGATACAGCACATCAAATTTTCACTGATTTATTTAGAGTGATGTAAACAAAACACACACACGCACATCCACCCCCACAACACACACACACTAAAGCATTTTTGAACTGAAGTGTTAAATGTTTGGTAGAGAAAAACTGGGGTGATCAGTTCATAAAGATAAAGCTGACTTATCTCAATATCTGTAACAACTTTATTTCAAATTCAATGGGAACAAAGTGAAAAGTGACAATTCTATTAAGTTTTATGTCCCAGAATCGAAGATTTGGGGGCATCTGGTTTTTGGCCTGTCTGTCTGTTTGTTGTGCTGTCCATTTGTCTGTGACAAAAAGCTTTAATCTTGGTCATATCTTTTACACCATAAAAGGTAAAGCTTTGATATTTGGTATGTGTATTTCTTGTGGCAAGCCTTTTCCATTGACACAAAAATCGTTAACCTGTATACCTTTACAATGAACTTTGACCTACTTTTAGAAAATTCTATTATAAGCCATGTCTTTCAAGTCATAAGAGATACTGCTTTTATTTAGCATGTGCATTTGTTGTGAGAGGACCTTTCCAACAATACCAAATTTGTTGATTTTGTGACCTTGATATTGACCTCTGACCTAGTTTTTGGAAATTTTCAAAGAAAACTTTAACATTTGTCATATCTTTTACACCATAAGAGGTAAAGCTTTTATATTTGGTATGTATATTCCATGTGGCAAGATCTTTTCATTGACACCAAAATCATTGACCTGTGACCTTTACATTGACCTTTAGCCTACTTTTAGAAAATTCTAATGTAAGCCATGTCTTTCAAATCATAAGAGGTGCTGCTTTTATATTTAGCATGTGCATTTCTTGTGAGAAGACCTTTCCAATGATAGCATATTTCTTGACCTTGTGACATTGACCATTGTCTTAGTTTTCTGAGATTTTTTTTAAAAAACATTATACCTTTTACACTGTAAGACTTAGGTTTTTCATATATGGTATATGTATTACTTGTGACAAGACCTTTCTGTTGACACCAAAATCTTGGACCTGGTGACCTTTACAAATCTTGCAGTTATGCTTTATTGTAATTCAAGGGCATCAGTGTTTCACAATCATATTTTGTTTATTTGTTGAATTAAGTTTATTTGAAGTATTTGTTCAAGGTAAAAGAATTTATGCTTTTATTTACTGATTATTCTAAAAATAAATAAATTGACTGTCTGAAGAACAGAAAAAGAAATCACATCTATGACTTTAAGTGTTGATGCAAAATGTATATTTCAGTACAATGTACAATACATTATTGTTTACATTGCAGAAGAGAATTGGGCCAATTAACTTCCTAATCAAACTTCCTGTGGACTTTTCAGACATTCCTCCATATATCTCAAAAGTAAGTATGCATATAAATATGATTATGTTAACATGGGTTGTAAGCCTGAGTAGGTAGGTTAAATTTTTCTTACGTCTAACATTAATGTTTTATCATTGTAGGATAACCCTGGTGATAATTCAGCAGTTTTGTTGATAACATTTCCCTCCCCAGACAGTTCAAGAGTCACCCCTCAATTATATTTATCCCCAAGAATAGAACAGTGAGTTGATGAGCTTCTTTGTTAATATAACTTGCTATTTTTTGATGTGGAAATTTTTTTAATGTCTTAATGTTATGCACATTCCAGACAAAATACATAGGGGCACAGTGTTGTGACAAGTGACATGTGAACAATGTAAGTGTCATGTAAACTGCTGTCTGTATACTTTACTTTCATTTTCAGTATACTTTTGTTTTCAGTGCATTTGGTGGCTCCAGTAACCTGAGAATTCCTGCCTTTCCCAGCGGAGGCTGTCTGTTAGACTATGTACCCAATGTCTACAAACTTCTACAAAATAAGGTAGGTGGACATTCTTCTTACCCTGTAACAAGCATATTTCACGGATTCAACTTTTTCAGTGTAAATTATCATGCAAGTTAGAATTTTTCGGTATTTTGATAAGGTGATACATGTTTTATGTACAAAGAATATAAAATGTTGTCAGCTTGTAAGATTTTAATCAAATATTAATTTTTCCAGGTTGAAAAAACAGTGCAGATGTATGAAAGGAAAAAGGATATAATTGCTGCATTCTTAAGTCAGTTTGGCAGGTGAGGTTCATAAAAAAGTGTTAAGTCCATTCTAGCTGAAACACCATGTCTTCTGTAATTATGCAATCTAATTGAAATTGGAAAACACCATGTCTTCTGTAATTATGCATTCTAATTGAAATTAGAAATTTGATCTGCTTCCCTGTTGACATTGCTCCACAAACATCATTTGTGGAGTGATGTCAAGTTAGGAGGTGGATCAAACATCTAATTTTAATTAGATTGCATAATTACGGAACATGTAGTGCTCCTTTCAAGACTTGCTTTGGTGCAGAGTGCATACATATTGTTTAAACACTAGCTATGTAGATGATGATAAAAGTTATGAAAAAGTGATTTCTGCTAGTATCAACCATTAGTGAACAATAAAATGACCTTAAGAAGGAAGTGTCTAAATAAGGCTATTGGATTAGATACAGATAGTGCAGTTATTATGATTATTTCTATTTGGAGATGATTAGTACTTAGAACAAAGAAAGACAATGAAGTTTGATATTTATCAAAGAAATTTTTTTTTTATTTATCCCCAAATACTGACAAGGTTTGTGTTGCCATGCAGTTTGGGATGACGGATAACAACCTTAGGAAATTGCAATAAAAGTTTGCACCCTATGTATGTGTACACATTTTGTGTTTCACTGCACATAATTATGCAGAAGAGTTCAGGAAAAGGAAACAAATAGCAGGAAATTTGGAAATTGTATAATGTGTGACTATTTACAAGTTCAGTTCATATGCATGTTACAGTAGTTGTCTGCTTGCCTTGAGTGTTTAATTTTAGACCATTACTTGAGTTTGATGCATTTAATTTTAGATCATTGCTGGAGTTTGATGCAGAGGGATTCCGTGAGATTTCATTTTTGTTTGAGTGGAATGATTTCTTCTTCATTTTGTATGGTAAGTTATGACATTTACAGTAATGATTAAAAGTTGCTCACTTTAAATTTTCAAAATATGATTTTGGTCAAAGGTCTCAGGTCAAGGTCATAGTAATCCAATAGTATAAAATGTATGTTGCAAGGAGATGCTCTGCATTGTAGTGCTGTTCAGTGAATTCAATTTGATGCACAAGCCATACATTAATACGTAGGTAGTAATGAATACTATAGATTCCCTATTTTACACGAGTAATTGACTCATAGATGTCAAATGGCAAGAGCATGAATTCATGAGTGAACTTTCACAAACGCTTTAGCAATATTCAAATGAAAGTGAGTAATTTTATTTTATGAGTGAAGCTTCTTCCTAAATTACACAAGAATAAATTCCTCATATTTAGGAATCTATAGTAAATGTATATGTTTTATTTTTCATTGAGTCCTTCAAACAAGATGACCCAGTGCTGACTGTATGATCCTAGTGGAATAATGTAGATATATTTAATTTCAGTTGAGCTCTCTCAGTCCTTCCCACAAGAAGCTCCTGTGCTGACCTTTCAGTCTATCTATCACGAATCCAAAGACAAGCCTTACACCGAGATCCATGATGGGTATCCATACAGTCCAAGGTGGAGCAGCACAGAAATGGTGTCAAGAATTAAGTAAGTGTACAAAGCAATATTTCCCCCTTGTACATTTAATGGTATAATCCTCAGAATGGCTTTTAAATCTAAAGCTTAAAGTGAAGTTACTGTAATTTTAAATTCCTCAGTTCCTGATGAAAATCTATAAGATGATTGCATACCAAGTTTTATGACAGTGTAAACTGAATTCTCACCTGTGTTTATTACAATTAATCCAGAAAGAAATTAGAAAGACAATTTATCCTGATCAGCAATCAGAAAACTTTACAAGACTCTACAAGCATTGTTCTTTGTTGTTCCATGTGTTAGCAACACTATGTTGTTTTTATAACAAGTTATGTATCACATGGAGGTGTAATTAACAGTATTAAATGTACTACTGTCAACAAAATTATGAACTAACATTTCATTTACTGTGAGTCATGTCTTTACAAGGCTATCAAACTGAAAGGAAATATTGATTCAATGTGGAGAATGTACTTAATTCAACATATTCAGTGGTTTGTCTAAATATCTTGTGTATTAATCAAAATCCCCTGGTTTTTGATGATGAATTGGTTATTTCTTTATTTACAGGGCATACATTCTGGACAATATTCAAGCATTTCAAAAGCAGTCTGTGATGAGTGGGTCAATCTGACATATACTGTAACATTGCTTCAGTTACCATGGTGTTGTTATTACTAATTCATTTGTATTTTAAATGTTCAGCAATTCCTTTAATAAAAATCAGTTAAAATATTACTCTGTTCATTTCACAACTTTATCACCACATACAGTTGAACTTCAATATCTCAAACATTGATATCTCGAATACCATAACATGTTGAATTGAGGTGGAAGTCCTGGCTACATTTTCTTTATGTATTTTAACCTCATGTATTTTGAATCATCAGATATTTCAAAAGATTTTTCTCTGTCCCATTGAGTTTGATGTAGTGAGGTTTGACTATACATCGAATTAGATTAAAATATTTAGTGTTTCCTACTGATCAAACAATAGGAGGTGTATTCACGAGCTATTTTACAGTCTTCATCCCTCTTAGATCCTCAATGACATTAAGAAAAATAATTGGATCCTTATGCCCTGACAATATGCAAATCTGCAAATGGCAATGAAGTATTGTACAAAGTTTCACGTCTATCTGATAAGCCATACAGGAGAAGAAGCATTCACAAGATTCACAGATGGACAGAAGGTACAAAAACATTGTGTGCCCTGAAAAATGGGAGACATCATTATTTTAAATGTTACTCTGTTCATTTCACACCTTTATTACCATATACATTTGAACTTCAGTATCTCAATCATTGATATCTCAAATACCATGGATATGTCAATGTGAGTGGAAAGTTCCAACTACATTTTCTTTAGGTATTTTAACCTCAATATCACAGTTCAGTCCTAGAAAACAAGGTTTGACTGTAAATAAAGAATCAGATTAAAGAGGAGTATAAAATGTTTCTTGCAGATCAAACTGTATATTTTAGCTCAATGATTTCTCTGCATTAAAAAAAAATAAAGCAAGTGACCAGAATGTACTGCAATGTAACAACAAGTATGACCTTATCAGTCACATTGCAATGTAACAACAAGTATGACCTTATCAGTCACATTGCAATGTAACAACAAGTATGACCTTATCAGTCACACTGCAATGTAACAACAAGTATGACCTTATCAGTCACACTGCAATGTAACAACAAGTATGACCTTATCAGTCACACTGCAATGTAACAACAAGTATGACCTTATCAGTCACATTGCAATGTAACAACAAGTATGACCTTATCAGTCACATTGCGTTGTAACAACAAGTATGACCTTATCAGTCACATTGCATTGACCTTTCAATTCACCAAATTTTGAAGTTCTATCGTTTATTAGTCAAAATAATATTTCAAAGGTAAGGATAGACAAACAGGCAGACCATAAACAATGTGCCCCAAGTTCTATGGAGAGAAAAGATTGTACATGTCCTCAAATAAAGATGGACTTATTGATTGATTATATATTGTTTATTATCACGCTCGAGAATTTTTCACTTATGGAGACATCACCATTGCCGATGAAGGGCTGCAAAATTTAGGCTTATGCTCGGCGCTCATGGCCTTTGAGCAGGGAGGGATCTTTATCGTGCCACACCCTGCTGTGATACGGGACTTCGGTTTTTGCAATCTCATCCGAAGGACCGTCCCATTTATTCACCTCTTACAACAAGCAAGGGGTACTAAAGACCTATTCTAACCTCATGGGAATTGCATAAAGAAACCATTACATATATAAATGATACATAATGTATGTATATTTAATTTAGGCCAGTTGGAATTTAGAACAATGGGAGATGATGTGCTAATTGGTATCGAGAATTCATAGCACTTCTGTCATGCACAATAATGAACAATCTTGAATTTCTTATTTCAGTGCAACGGCTTTTACCATATAGTAGCACTCTCTTTTTTCAATCGGTGCCAAAAGTGCTAAAATAACAAGTGCACATACAGTATGTGCTGCCTACTGGTTAAACTAGAGTTTTTCTACCCCTCTGTGTTGTGTGGATTCAATTTTTTTTTCATGGACACTGGGGTAAAGTTGGGGCTAAATTTGGGGATCAAACTTTACATAATACATGATTATAGGGGGAAACCTACTTTAAAAAATCTTCTCCATAACAGCAAGACCACGTCAGTGATATTGAAGCATCTCTATGTTGTGTGGATTGAAGTTTGGTAAAATTAATACCCAATAGGGCTAGGTTAATGTCGTAATATGGGGTCAAAATTTGTTATGGGATTAAATGGGGTAAACGTTTTTGATGAAGTATAGCAGGACCAAGGTGACTCAGGTGAGTGTTGTGGTTCATGGGCCTCTTGTTTTGAAAAAAAAAATCATAAACCAGTGTTGTAATTTTCACATTTCATGTGTGCACTTGCATGCATAGCCTAGTTTATTAGGTCAAATTAAAAGCACTCTCTACATGCTGTACATCCTGGAAAAATTCATATCGGTAATTCAAGTTCATTTCTTCCACAGCAGTATCTTCCAACATTCATTCTACAATAAGATCTATCAAACTTCTGAGAAAAATATTTCTATTTTTTATATTTATTATAAAATGTAAAACTGAGTACACAATATTTTTATGCAATAAATTATATAAGATACAAAAATAATTCATGAACAGCAATAATCCAAGTGAAGTAAAATACCACTGTAAATACATACATGTATAAATAACAAGTAATACATATTAAAGACATTAAAAGGAAACTTATCTGTAATCAAACACCTTGTTTTATTTTTAGTTGCACACATTATATCCATAATTTCATTCACAGATTCAGCAGAGAATGGGCTCAGTACTGCACCTGATATTTGACAAAAATACATTCTTGTGATATCTTGTTGCTCTGTATACTTGTCATAATTAAAATCTGGACAACAGGGACAAAATATTTTTTATAAAAGTGATGCATAGATTGCTTTTATCCCATGGTACCATCCTTATTTTGCCAATACAAGATTCCTAAAGTACTCAACTATTGATTTTCAAATGTGCAAAATATTTCTACTGAATGAGCAAACATTATTTACCAATGATGGATTGCAAGAGAAATTGCATATGAAGAAAAATATTAAGATCGACTTATTGTATTATCTAAGGGCAGATTACTCTGAGCACATAAAGTACATGTAACATATTCCCAAATTAGCAGCCTCTGCACTTCCAATTACTCAAGAAAAAACATCCTGTTTTAATGTTTCAAATGTAACATTTGGTAAATCTCCTAGTAAAACACAAACTTTTTTTTATTACATCCTTTGCATTGGTTGATCCCTATCTAGCAAATTTCTAGATCTGTGCACGCAGTTTCATTGTTGTTCTACTAATGTATTATGAAACCATTCCAAAAAAGAAAACCTAAATGAAAATTGCAAAAATAAATGAAGAAAAATATCTTCAATGAACTGAATTTAAATGCAATGGATATTTGCTCCAAGGATTTTCAACATAATATGAATATATGACATATTTCCTGTAGAAATGCCAAATGTTTCGTAATTAATCTGGTGAAACTCCAAGTTAGAAAGCACAAGAGAGAGAATCTCTTAACTATACAACAATACATACATTTATTTATAAACATAGTGTTCAGTCTTTATCATGAAACTAAAGGCATTGAACATTATACAGTAATTGAATTTGAACTCACACTTTCAAACTTACCTATAGATACAAAAATTTACTCAATCAAAAGCCATTAAATTGATGAAATTTTTGTAAATGTAATTTGAGACAACTTTTTATTCCAAAATTATATATTATTTTTTAATGGATTTTGTACCCAGATAATTAAGACTGATAAGTGTGTGAAGCAACATAAATATTAATATTTTTGTTTGAAAGTATTAAAACGACAGATCTAAAACATGAAAGACCTAAGATTAACCAACATCAACTGAACAGTCTGATGACATTTTCTTTGATTGTCTGGTATTCCTGGTCTTCTAGAGAAGCACTTTTCATTGTTTCATTGATAGAATCTTCTGTCAATCCTCCATAAAGCTCCTCAACTGAAACAGAAAGACATTGATGCTTCAGAAACCACCTACCTACCTCTTTGATGAATATTCATGAATGATTTACAGCATTGATGAATATTCATGAATGACTTTACAGTATTGATGAATATTCATGAATGATTTACAATATTGATGAATGTTCATGAATGCAAAACAGCTCACTTTTTATTGGTAGGTGTCCTCCAAGTTCAACAACAGCTACATTAAAAGCAGCCTCCTCTTTAATGCCTGTAAACATAAAAGTCATTAATCTTTCAGAACTTTCATTGAAGAAATTATTCTGCTTGACACATGTACCTGAAAATAGTACAGTTCTCACACTAGATGGATTACTAATTATCTTCCAACATTCCGGATACTGACAAAAATTTTAATACAATATGAAACTGACAATCTTCATTATCATAAATCCAAACATTAGAAATTTGTATATGATATTGCCTCAATCACCCTCAGCAATGAAACCTATTTTGCTGTAATTATGTTTACCAATGAATGGATTTTGCTGTAATCAGACTTACCAATTAACTACTTTTGCCATAATAACCCTTTGCAATGAATTGATCTTGCTGTAATAACCCTTAGCAATGAACTATTTTGTCATAATTACATTTACCAATAAACAGATTTTGCTGAATTAGATTAACCAAAAAACTGATTTCACCATAATAACCCAAAAGTCCAAAAAACTGTCAAATCCCTAAAATTTGCTAAGTTCAAGGTCCATAACTCTTTGAAAACTCAAACCTGATTTGTAACCCATTGATACAAGTTCATATGTAAATTTTCAATTCAATAACAACAGGGATAACCAAATAAAGTCCAGAAAACTGTTAATGCATGGGCACACACGGACACATGCACAGACTGATCACTATAGGTTTTCCTAATAACCTTTACCATTGGACTGATTTTTCTGTAATCAATCTTACCAATGAACTTTTTGCGAGGCCAAAGGTACACTCGTATGGTTGGCACTGAAGATTTAGAATCAAAATTTTCTCCATAAGTCAGGAACATATTGTGTGCCACCTCTTGCTCTGATAAATACTGTGTAACTTTGTATATGTCTCTAAAAATCAAAATGTAACACTCAGTTAGTTACAGCACCTGTTCCAAACAATATAATGATCCAAGGACTAAAGCAATATCTGACATAAGATGCACTCTCACATTCTGGGACATTTTTCATACCTTGACAAGTCTTCTGTGTTCGTGTTGTGAAGTTGAAAGGCAAATCCAGGGCATGGCATTACAGTCAGTTCATAAAGGGGTCCCTTCAAATGTGTAACTGGCTAAAAAAAAATTCACATCATGTTCCATAAGCTAATTACTTTCATAAATGAAATTTTAAAATATGTACTTGTCAAAGCACACTACGTAAAAATAGATATGAACCCTTAAATGAGTACGATAATAAGCCAGCTGTGTTCTTACAAAAAATATATGTACTAAGCTGTTCTTGGATGAGAAGTTGATGTTTTTTTCAATAAATCAGAAACCCTTGTAGCCATCATGTCATTGGAATAGTTCTAATTTGTAACAACACACAAGACTTAGTGGAACATTTGTACATACACATAGTTTGTTGTATTCGCATACAGCCATTCAAAAGAACACCATCAGAACACACCACATAAACCTATAGTTTAAGTGAACAACTAAAAGTTGCTTCTTTCTAATACTTTACTTTTAAGCTATTCTTAAATGTACATTACTTTTAGACTATTTTAATTTATGTTTAGACTATTTTTACTTTACCGTTAGGCTATTCTTACTTTACTTTTAGATTAAACTTAGTTTTCTTTTACTACTTTTACTTTACTTTTAGACTATTGTTACTTTACTGTTAAACTATTGTTACTTTACTTTTAGACTATTGTTACTTTACTTTTAGACTATTGTTACTTTACTGTTAGACTATTCTTAATTTACTTTTAGACTATTCTTACTTTACTTTTAGACTATTCTTAATTTACTTTTAGACTATTCTTACCTTATTTATAAATTGTGCTTACTCTAAACTATTCTTATTTTATTATTGTCACTTTACTTTTAGGCTATTTTTACTTTACTTTTAGGCTATTTTTACATTACTTTTAGGCTATTGTTACCTTACTTTTATTTTTGCCTGTGCTGGAAATTTCTTAAAATAACATTACATGCAAGCACTGTTCTTTTTGTTCACAGATTGTTACTATACCAAAAGTTTGTTATTTTAACACAACCACTAATGTGACTACACTTACACAAGTTTCCACAAACAGATCATGTTCTAAGTAGTAAGCATGGAGATGTAGATGATTGACAGAAGCAAAAGCACACAGGCTGTTGAACCCAACTTTAAATCCCCTGTAAAGAAAAGAAAGCTTGTAATATTACCCAGTAGACACAAACAACGCCATCCCATAATTAAAATGGTCACCTTCAGCAACAACACTGTAGTAGCTTTTTCTGATTTTTAACATTCTTACATTCATAAAATTCTTGCTGGCAGTGGCGAGGGTAACATTACAGCATGAAGACTACCATAATAGTTAACATGGAAACTGCACAGATTATATGTTACATTATTAATATGACATTAATTAATTCACTGGGATATTACTTTGTACATGAACTAGTATATGGTATGACTTGTAATTCATTCAACCCCCTACCTGTGGCTGCTCAGCAGCATACACTCCAGTCCGGTTTTGATGGCGAACTGAGTCAGAATTTGTGGGAAGAAGGCATCACTATCTGGGACAATCAGGATGTGTCCATACTCCAGGGGGCTGACATTGATTATCACCAGGTTGCGGCTCTGAAAGAGACACATATTTTTTCGAATCAGACACATGTATTTTCAGACTTCAAAACTTGTCATAAAATATAAAAAAAAATTGTTATTTTGCCATTCTCGTCATACTCTGCATTCTGTCACATTCATGTTGTAAGTTCTACAAGTAATTATCATCATCTTATCAAGTTCAGCAATTTAAATTAAATCACACAATATTTTATTCACAAATAAGTGAATGGGATTGGGCAGCAGATATATATTCCTTTTACATTCAGCAATCTTTGACTATTTACAAACAGTTACATTCATTTGTGTCTAGTCCAATATAAACCTACAAATTAAAAATTGCAAAAATTTTCCAAATTGAATATATCATCATTAACACAGCACATTTTACATGGTTATAACCTAGATATAACGAGTCAAGCTCACGTTCCCTATAAAACGTACAGTGCCAAGGACGGCATAAGACTTGAACTCGTAGTATAGTGAAGTGTTGCTTTTGTAGCACTGTAGTTAAGGCTATACGGACCATGAATATCAGCCTGGATTGCTCAGTGGTTAGAGCAACTGACAAGTAAAGCAGAGGTCCCTGGTTCAATCAACTAGTCCAGCCATAATTTTTTTCCTTTCCTACATTACATTTGGTACTGTTGATAACCTGGACTTCAGGTTGAAGTCCTCCCAGAGAGAAAATTCTGGCTTGCATATTTTTGAGGGTGAAGGCAATTTTAAGGAGGGAGGGTTATATGGACCACAGATATCAGCCAGGGAAGCTCAATAGCTAGCAATGCAGGAATTCCAGATTCGATTCCTGGTCCAACCATGAAGATTCTCCTTTCCTTTATTACAGTATATGTCCAGGGGTGGTCAATGGCACCAAATGTAATACAGTGTATTAGAAAAGGAAAAAATGTATAACTGGACCTTGAATCAAACCTTGGACTCCTGCATTACTTGTCAGGTGTTCTAACCACTGAGCTGTTTCGTTTATTACATGAAGTGGCAAGGCTTGTATATAGTGTTATTTTGTTTATTATGTCATGAAGTACTGGTGTGGTTTGTATAAAGAGAGTTGTTTTGTTTATTATGTCATGAAGTAGTGGTGGGTTTGTATAAAGAGGCTTGTTTTGTTTATTATATCATGAAGTCGTGGTGGGTTTATATAAAGAGGGTTGTTTTGTTTGTTATGTCATGAAGTGGTGGTGGGTTTGTATAGAGAGGATTATTTTGATTATTATGTCATGAAGTAGTGGTGGGTTTGTATAACAAGAGTTGCTTTGTTAACTGGATAATTCTACAAACAGTTAAAATACAAATATAAAGAATAATTGTCTAGTTTTGGGGATTGATAAGAATAATCAATCAATTGCAGCACATGGTAATTCCTACATAAATGCCTTGCTATTACCACAATGTATCTGTATATGTCTATGAAATTTAATGAAGAAATCTTCCACAATTCATTCAAAATTGAGTTAAACGCAAAGTCCAAAAATGTGATGTCAAGGTCAAATGGATGGTCTTATCCACATAAAATGGGCATAATCTTTATGCTTATCAAGATATGTGTATGAAGACTAAAAACATTTTCTTCTATAAATGAGCTACACACAAAATGAGATGGACACGACCAATGCTACATGGCTGGGCATAAAAAATGTTTTCAGTGATAAAAAATTAAAAGTTATAAATAAACTGTTGTTTTAACAGTTGCAGATTAAAATTTTGTGCAGTCATATATGTGTTTGAGAAACACTCTGCCCCAAAGCATGGTCAGTTTGAATTATGGCAACTTCCACTTTGTTGCATATGATCTTCACTTTCACCCGACAAAACTTGATTTTTCAGTTCCCCATATATGAAGTATTTACCTGATATATTTCAAAAGTTATAAACCACGGTTAAAGTTGCTGACAATGACACAGAGAGACCAAAAAACAAAATGAACCTGATCTCAGTAGCATGAAGGTCATGAAATCATTAAAAGAGTATCCATACCTTCATGGTATTTCCATTACAAATGGTACTTGTTTCTTCTTTTTCAAGTTGAAACAGGATTTCATCAGACTTAATCTTGGTGAAATTGAACTGTTTGGGATCAAACTTTTGATTGACAATTGTGATTTCCTGTGGTTTCCTTCTTTCTGTTGCTCTTTTCACATTTAACTACAATAAAGAGATGACTAATTCACATTTAGCTACAATAAAGAGATGACTAATTCACATTTAGCTACAATAAAGAGATGACTAATTCACATTTAGCTACAATAAAGAGATGACTAATTCACATTTAGCTACAATAAAGAGATGACTAATTCACATTTAGCTACAATAAAGAGATGACTAATTCACATTTAACTACAATAAAGAGATGACTAATTCACATTTAGCTACAATAAAGAGATGACTAATTCACATTTAGCTACAATAAAGAGATGACTAATTCACATTTAACTACAATAAAGAGATGACTAATTCACATTTAGCTATGCTAGAGAGATGACTGACTTGCATTTACATACATTAAAGATATGAAAAATTACCAATTTACACAATTTCATTCACAAAGAAATGAATTTATGAAGTTTCGACCCCCTATTTATGAAAATATGAAAATGGTACAAAAGAAAAGTTTGATAACCAATGGAATATGTGAAACCAGCTGTATTCTTAAAACTGATGAAACCAGCTGTATTCTTAAAACTAAAACTCTCTCTCTCTCTCTCTCTCTCTCTCTCTCTCTCTCTCTCTCTCTCTCTCTCTCTCTCTCTCTCTCTCTCTCTCTCTCACACACACACACACACACACACACACACACACACACACCATATATCTTCTGCTTATGCTTTGTTTTTCCTATAATATTATTCTATACTTGATATATATGCATAGAAATAAAAAAAAATCATGAAAGAAAAAACCCAAGTCAATTAGCAGTTTTTACCAAGTCTAAATCCCATTTTACAAGGAATTATTTTAGCACAAAGTATGACAAACAGAAATAAAAGTGTCTCACACCTCCACCCCGAAATAAGTTTAGATCCCTTCATGTGGTTTCACAATAACTGTAATTTTATCAATGATGATAATAATAATACTATTAATTCCTTACATTGTGAGTACTTAACATCACAAAATGCCTTATGGTTGTCAAATCACATGATCATGAATTTGTGAGTGGTCAATTTATCAAGAGTTTTGTATTTCAGCAAAAAAGGAATAAAAGCCAGTAATTTTATTTCGCAAGTGATGCTTATATCGAAATATGTGATAATAAATTTCTCAAGTACATTTAGGAATCTACAGTATTAAACTAAGCTACAGAATTCTTCTGGCCTGAGATTATTTTTGTCAATACTTTGTCTCACAGCTAGTTTTCACATACTAACCTGAGCTACATATTTCTTCTGGCCTGGAATTATTTTGGTCTCTACTTTGTCTAACTGATAGCGGAAATGACCCTCCTTCATTGCTTGATCCCATTTTTGTCGTAAACAAGTGTCAAACTGCAAGATCAAATCCGTTCATTAGCTGGTGTCATTGTTCCAATATTAAATGTGTATTGGTTTGCAATTCATTGCAGTTGTTTCTAGTACAAGATATTCCGATATAAGTGTCTGCTGTTTACATTTGTGTTTGTTATGATAAATTTGATCAATAATCTTACAACTTTTGTTTCAATTTACAGCAAAAACATTTCATCATGAAAGTTACTGCTATTACAGCTTTAAAGCAATATTAGCTGTCATTTTGGTGTCGAAAAGTTTTGTTGTAAAATTATGATTTACCACTTCAATGACATAAAAAAATATATATATATATATTTTTTATTGATATTTGTGTTTGATAATCTATTTATAGGGTCTGAATCAAACAAAATTACATTACAGTCTTCCTGTATAAAAATTGATTTCTACAAAATGCTTTATATATAAAAAATAGAACTGAAATCTTTATTTTGGTAAAATCTTAAACTTACCAATAACTTTATCAATGGTTATGGTTAAAGTTACATACAAAACTATCATAATATCACATTTTTACAACAAAATAAAATTTCAGATTTAGAGCCAATATTGCTTTTACTAGTGTTCCAACCCATCCTGTGAAAACACAAGCATTATAAATGTATTTTACCTTGCTGCAGTGATATCCATTTTTCTCTGTTGATGAGATGCCTGTGAGATCCTCATCATTGTACAAAAAACTCTGAGCCATCATCGGTATCTAGAGTCTTAATTAATATTCATTTATTATATCTTGTAGCATTCAATTCAGAAAACTTCTCTATCATAAATTGCTATTCCTTAACCTCTAAGTAATTCCACCTTTTTTACCTGGTAAATGAATTTCATTAAAAGAATGATTATTTTTCTGGACATTAAATCTAAAGATATATTTACTGGATGTACAAAAAAATATCTGATAAATTTAAACCCACTAAATCATGTACGTGCAGACACATTTGTATCTGTTATTCTTAGCCCTAGAACTGAAGGACAATGCTATTAGTGAATGAATTTGTGACAGTTGGTAGTGTCTTTGTATATCACTTTAGAATATCTCAGTTGCTGAGCAAACTTATCTGTGGACCTAATCTCTATCTAAGCCTCTGACTGATAGATTCCTTAAGACTTTCCAGTAACAAAGTTCCTGTCTTTAATAGTTCTTGAGAAGAGTGAAGAGAGAGCTTTTGTATAAAACTGTATTTGCACTGATGATTCTAATTTGTTTGCTGTCATTTGAGTGGGTTTCAATAGTGAGTGAAGCACATGTCGCGATGCAATACATCCACTCCAATGATTACAAGTGAGTCATGTGATTTGCTCTTCATCAGATGAATTACCCAAATTGCTCTGGAAAAATGTTGCCATCACTGTAGAACTACCTAATTTTCATTACTTAAAATTTGTTTTAAGAAAACCCAAAGAATTATGTTTGTTTTTCTACCCTTGAAAAAAATTATCAAATCATTGATGGCATATTGCAAGTACCACTTAAGCTCTGCTACTGTTATATAGCCCTTTGAAGTATATGACATTTAGATACACCAATTTTTCACCAAGTCTTTCCCAAATACGTAAGAACTTACCAGAAGCATCATAAAAATGAATTAAATTCACAATTTTTATGGCATGTCAATTTTACATGTGTATTCAAACAACCTATAATCCAATATCCACTGATTTTTATCTTAAAATAATTTAATTTTATTTGTAACACATAATTTGATTGGCTGAACACACTGAAAAAATTTAGTTTATATTGTATAATGTAACTTGGTATAGGGAGACACCCCCTTGACAACGAAGACGGCACTACTTTTTACAATTATAGCTCTGTAAAGTTGTAAGGAGTCTATGAATTGAAAATCAGTGGAATTACATGTGCACAATAAAATACATTTTGTTTACACACATTTTTTTCATGATGTCAAACAAGACGTATATTTTCTTTCAAGTAACATTACACAAAACACTAATTAACGATAAAAATTCTGTACAAATTCTGACATATCATATGCAAAATAATGGTATATTAAGTATTTACAAAGTTTACGGTTTCGTTATAAATATAATTTTACTCAGGAAGGGGGGTGGGGGGGGGGGGGGGGTAGGAGGTGTACTGTTTGATCTGCCTATCAAGACACAACTATATGTCATGTCTAGCAAAATGTGTATTACATGATGTCACGTCCTATAGATTGACATAGAGCTGTGAATATGTTTACATAGTTTACTGTGTTGGATTTGATTGCATACTACGGTGAGTTATAACATAGTTTAAAATTTATGAAATCAAAATTGTTTAAATCACAAATCTAGTACATTTTCTTGTTTTTTTACATGATGTATTAAATGTGATGCTGGATCTAAACTTTCACTTTCTGTCAGAACGACTCCAAAGTCGATCTTGCGCAGCGAAGTAAACATTAGGCCTTCATATGTAGCCCACGCATATCTCTTGTAATTAAGATTTGTTTCAAAATCCACCTTATGTTTTCAAATTTCACAAACAAAGTACATATTCCATTTATGCAAAGAACCAAGACAGCTTCTTTCACTTTTGACACTTTGTTAGTATGTTGCTTAGCGAATCATTGCGCAATGCAAGCATTTACTATTTTACATTTAAATTATAAATTAAGACTAGTATGATGTAGTTTTGTCTTTTTAAATTATAAGGAATGAAGCTAATGTTGACCTATGTTATACAATATAATGTAACTTGGTGAGTTTACGCTTATTATAATCCACTTTGCAGATTATAAAGTGTAAACTGCACCAAGTTACATTATATCGTATAACATAGGTCAACATTAGCTTCATTCCTTGAATAATAACTTAACATTGTCTGCTGTCAACAATTTGAACAAGCAAACAATCATTGTGTGTATATTTAGCTGTAGTTAAAGAAACCTGAAAGTATCAAGAACAGAATAGTATCTATTTTTAACCAGACAAGTCTTATCATACATTCGTATGTCCTGTTCTTAATAATTGCTTGGTTTGAATGAAAAAGCAGCAAAGCTAAATATGATATATTTCTTATCCCATTGCAATGGCCACCATTTGATTAGTCTGGACTATCCAAATGTTTTTGCATATGCAGTCAGTGTATACACGAATATCAGGATGATCCAGACTAATCAAATGATGGCCTGAGAAATAAGCAACTTTATTTACTGTGGGATTTACAATCTGTAAAGGAAAGAAATGTAAGTTTCATTGTAATAGTTGGTTAACAGGATGTCTAAAGTGAAAAGTTGAAGCAGGCGAGAAATTCAATTTAACCCATTAACGCACAATATCTCGAATCACTTTGTATGACACTGGTCTAAGATTCAGAAGAAGCGTCAGTCCAAATATCCAGATTCGACGAATCTCGCTAAGATCTAGGTTTGATATCTGTTCATAAGGTTGCCTTGTAAAACAGATTCTATCATTTGGGGCAAATTTGCCAAACAGCACCATGGTAGCATATTTTTTTCTCGTTGGGACGAGTTACCATTTTGAAGTTTTAACATTTCAATATTAAGGGGAAATGTACTGCAGTTGGTTGTCAGTCGCTAGCTGGTTGTGGGTGGCAAGTTGACATGTACGTTGGGGCGAGTTGGAGAAAATTTTGGGCGAATTGATGTAGGACAAGTTGGCAGTGGAGTGAGTTGACTGGCATTCACGATAACTTACCAAGTTTCAATCGACTCTATCTGTGCAACTGGACTGACCGGCACTGATTGACTGTGATTCTTGCCTACAAGAAAAAAAATCTTGGTCAGAAATAGTCTCTACTTCTCGCATCAAAAGTTGAATAAATAAGCGTAGGCAAGATTAAGACAGAGTTGTTTGTAATGTTAGATACCGATCTGTTCAGAATCCGGAATACTAGCAGCCCCCTTCAATTTGAAATTCTAATTACTATCCTTATACAAAAAAAAAAAAATCCTGAAATTATTCATTGGCATATTGTTGTTTTCCACACATTTTGTAACAATTATGTTACCAGTAAGGACCAAACTTGAAAAAGGACCCAAACCTTACAAATCATCTGGCAACCAATTTGTTTGGTTCTCGTTTAGAAGAGTACCAGTTTTTTCTTCTGCAGTTACAATGTTACGTTAGTGTGAACATTGGAAATATGCATGTTTACGCCTACCAATCACATATATATGCATCTACACAATCTGTAGTAAAACAACGCCTTGTGTATTAGGGGAGATTATGCATGAATTCTAGTCAAGCATCATGTCGCGTTTCAAAGGGATTTTGTTCTCCTTTTTGATGCTGTACAGCAGCACGTTTGGAGCCATCTTTTTCCTTACCCCTCTTATTCCGCTGGTGTTCTTTCAACCTAAAGTGGGGCGACAAATGATGGACCAAATGATATGGATCTGGCAGATATACGCCGTGGTTAGTTTCTTTCACTATTTTACTTTGAAGTAGGACCATTCTGCTTCAAATAGTCCTAGTTTGTGACACTTGATTTTAAAATGCCTTATGGTTTTAATGTTTTTCTGTATTTATAATGATTTGAAATACCTACCAAAAGGTTAAATTTTTGGGTTGAAAAGGGGACACAAACAATATAATATTTAGGTCTTTTTCACATTTGTTTGGCAATAATTCAAGGATATGCAAGACTCTAAGGCCAAAATAAAATATATGTGTGTTTGCTATTTCACTCCGTCAAAAATTAGGAAGGGTAGGTAGGTAAAACATTTTATTTTATCAAAACATTTTATTCAAATTCTTAGTTTTTGATATGCTTTGAATACAGGTCTATATGTCTATATATACATTACAGGTACTTCTTAAAGCTGTACGATCTGATATTCATGTATTATTTTTTAGGGGTAGACTTTACTTTATCGGTCCCCAGGTATCTAGATCCGCGTGCAAAACCACGATGTCAAACCTGTTGCTAAGTTCTTTGTTTACGGCGGCCATTTTTATTCCACTTGCAAAAGTGCATTAAAAAAATTAATTAAAATGTAATTTTGATAAATACTTTAGATTTGAAAATCGTCAAGGCTGTTGTTGAGGTGTGGCGTCAGGTCTACTAAGGGTGTTCTAGGTTTTTTCAAAGGTGGAGTGGCAAAAGTAGAAATGAAATCATCTTTGTTTGGGTGGTAGACTTAAGATATCAAATTTTGAAATGAAAGGAAAGGATTGGCGGAATCATTCAAATATAATTTTTGAATACAGTATTATGAGAAATAGCTGTCATAGAGGGTTTTTTTGTGTTCTGTTCTACATTCTTGTATATTTTCCCCAAGATTTTTCAATTTATATGGCATCGCAACGTGTATTTGTTTACATTTTAATCTGACGAACTCTGTAAAATATGGCACTGCGCATAATCGGCACGTGTGATGATAACAACGGAATTTTCCAAAACAGCTGATCGAGTTTAGAGTAAGGTTAGAGTTTTAATGTTGTTTTCTGTTTTTAAGTTAAAAACTCTTGTTTAAAACGAAGTTTTTAACTATAAAAAATGTGTAGATTACAAATTTGGGGTTAAAAATAGTCTAAAACCCTAATTTTTAATTCTAACAACGGCTATCGCCGTCTTATTATATAGTATAAAAATTGTATGCTTTGGCATCTTATTTTGGGGACCGATAAAGTAAAGTCGTTCCTTTTTTTGTACAAAATTACTTTTTAGGAGATGAGTTAGTTTTTAAAGTTATTAACTTTCCCTTAATTACATATTTGAAAACATTTGACTGTAAAGGAAAAAGTGAGATGATTATTTTAAAGGTAAATGTAGTGTAAAGTCATAAGTTACACACTCTGTCTGTTGGGTATCTAGATACCACACGCATAGGGAATCCTAAAGTGATATAAATATAATTTGGATGCCAATATCTAAAGGATTTGAAAGAGCATAAAACAACAAATTATGAAGATATATTTGCTATTTTTATTTCTCTTAAACTTATGGCATGTTACTGTAGTAAAAAAAAAATACACAGATTTACACAAATAAAACTATCCCTGGCCTGCAAGTCTGAACTAAACACATAACTGTCACTGGATTTGCATTAAAAATGGTCGAGTGATGATTGTTTGTAAACACAATAATTTTGGTTAAAACAGGTAAAATAATATATGCCATATCATACAGCCTCATAAATACTTGTTGAAATTCGGACCACACAACTTTAAACATTTTGAAGATCAGTGGTAGTCAAAATGTAAATCAGAGAAACTCAACACAAAAAGAAAAAAAAATTCCAGTTTGAAAATTGCAGATTTTTATTTTATTTATATATATCTTAATTAAAATATTTAGGGTCAGCAGCAAAAACATATGTAGAGTCTGGAAACTGGAAACACACATATATTTTATTTTGACCTAATATGTTATGCCAGAAACTCAAAGTCATAATGGTGGATGTCATCGCTATATTAGCTATGGTGTCACAATCTACTATTCAGTTCAATTCTTTATTGGCTCAAAAGCACATGGATGTTGTTAGCCATACTTGGGCATAGTGATGTAATTATAAAAATATGTGTACATTGTAACAAGCCTTTGTTTCTTAGGCTTAAAGAGTCTCTGATATATAAACAAATACTAGTTCAAGAGGATTCAGTAACAAGATATGGGATCATTAATAATATTTTTGAATACTTTTTGTAATACATGTTTGTATTAAGAACAATCAAGTAAAAATGTTTTTCGCCATCAACAATGGTCTTGCAATGGTAACAAAGTCTGTTTTCTCTAGGAATGATAAGATTACAATTCCCACCAACTAGTGTGCATGAAATCTTACTTTCATTAGATAAGAGCATAGATTAGATTGTGAATTAGAAGACACAAATATGGTTGGATTTTTAGTTTCTAGGAACTATGTTTGGATCATAGTTGAATAAATTACTTTCATCTTCTTACATCTCATAGTAGGCTAGGTCACTATGGCTGAAGGGTACCAGAAACAAGGTACTTTTCATGTATTATTTATTATAATCAATATCAAGACCACAAAGCCAAAAAGATACACATTCCTTATAGTTTATGTGAATGTCAGACAGACATTAATTTCAGATGAAGTTTAACAGGTTTATTGAGGCAAGTTCTCACTGCTTTTCAGAGAAGATAACACTTCCAAGCCCATAACTTCTTTCATTGACAAGAACCTTCACATTATTTGGACATATTTGTTTTGAGGCTCCCCAATGATATGATTTTACCATGTACATATATGAGGAAAATTCACTGACAAATAATTTTCATATGCCATTGCCTTGCTTGTCCTTAATACTTACAAAATTTTCAGTTTTTGGTGGAGAAGTTGTGTGGGGTGAAAGTTGTAATCACAGGAGAACCAGTGGGGTGTGAAGATAGCACCATCATCCTGATGAACCACCGGACACGCTTCGATTGGCTCTACATCTTTTCTTACATCCTAAGACATGGACCTCTTCGTAGATTCAAGATCAGCATGAAAGATATACTGAAAAATGTGCCAGGGCCTGGTAATGCTTTGTACAATATTGATTATTTATATAGTCTAATATATCCTAGGATGATAAGATTTATTACTGATGCAGGATCACTGATCCTTTGTTTGTTATGGCATGGAAGATTCAACCCTCTATTCAATGAATGTTTTACCATTGTTGTCAGTGTTTGAATATTTATGAATTCATGAGTGCTTACCTTTGCAGGTTGGGCCATGCAATGTGCTGGTTACCTCTTTCTACAGAGAAAATGGGAAGCTGACAAAAAAATAATTCTGAGATGCCTTACTTACTTTAGAAAGTTGGGCTACAAGCCTCAGGTAAATTTATGTCAATGAACAGAGGAAGTAAAACAAGGATTTAGTTCTCCATTGCACTCTGACTTCCCCATGAACATGCATGTTTGTGTTATGCCATAGATGGTTTGAGGAAAGGTGCCACTCATGCTATGATGCTTGCAAAATTGGTGTAAAATAACTATATCTAGCAATTCTTTGGGGGGGGGGATAATCCATTAGTCCAAACATGTTTTTTTTATAGTCTTTTTAAGGGGAGGGACTAATGCACATGCTACAATGTCCAAAAAAGGTTAGTACTTGCAATATGAGAATGCTATGTTGTATAAAGTCAAGGTTGATGGTTTCCTATACAGGCAGTGTTTGCTCTGCACTCTTAGT
Organism: Ostrea denselamellosa; assembly: GCA_024699665.1. Classification (NCBI taxonomy): domain Eukaryota; kingdom Metazoa; phylum Mollusca; class Bivalvia; order Ostreida; family Ostreidae; genus Ostrea; species Ostrea denselamellosa. The sequence goes on from JAMZEH010000014.1 coordinate 3,612,535, forward strand.
GTTCACTCAGACAGGTTTCATAGATAAGGTTGTAGACAGGAAAATAAAATTCTGCATGTAATGATACTTTAGAAATCAAGATGGCAAATGGCTTGCAGATACCAGTTTTTATTTATTTGTACATGTATATGTGATTTCATAAGAAATATTCTTGAGCTGCAAATCATTCAATAAGCATTTTAATGGCAGAGCTTTAATCTGTCATGCTGAATCCTTTGAAGGTAAGAATCAAAATTATAATATAAATTGATAGAGCATATGTACAGAAAACTTCTCATGACCTTCAGATTCAGTCATTTTGAAATGATTATTAGGTCACCTGAGTGACTCAGGTGACCTATTGTTATTGGTCTGTGTTGTTCATCGTTAACAATTGAACATTCTAACTTTTAAAATTGACCAATTTTGAAATCTTCTCTACAACCATTCATCTATAAGAAAACTGAAATGTATAATCATGTAGAGCACTGCAGTAAATTTGTAAATTTTTATGATCCCCAGGGAAAAGGTTCTGATTCCAGGCCAAACTTGGCATATAACCCTTAAATAATATTGACTTTAATGCGATTGATACTAAATTGAAACTAAATAGATATTTAGAAGGAGCAGGTAGTCCTTTACCAAAATTTTAAGTTTTGTAATTCCATGGTTAGGGGCTTTCCAGATTTGGGCCAATATTTATGGAAAGCCAAAGGGGTCAAAATTCTATCCTTGTAGCTGTGTATTTGTAACTATGTAATGCATCATTAGGTCAATGTAAATGTACAAAATGTTGAATATAAATGTAAAAATGTTAAATGTAATTAGTGCAGTATCATCCTGTATAATTGTTGCATTATCAGTAGAATGTTTAGATAGAAACATATTCGAAACTTTTCTTGTTCTATCAACCTTTGCAGTCAAATCCTCCTAGTTTGTAATCATTGTTTACACAACTCAAAAAGTACCGCATGTAATATGTCAATTCATTATTTGTTCAATATAAATTCAACATTTGTAAGTATACTGCCACATTATGATGACGAGGGCGTGTGATATATCAGAAATGTATTATAACCTTTCGGAACGCCTGTAGGCTTATACATTTGAGTATTTTCTATTCTGCAGGTCTGACATATTCTGCAGTAACACTTAACATTTACTATCCTGGGACACCTCCAACCCCATCCTTGTCAATAATATCAACAATAATTATATACATGTATGTATATGTATCAACTTTTTGGACAATGACCATTATTTGTTATTTTGTAATGCTAATAAGATATATTGGGTGTCTCCCTCCCCCACCCCAACCCGACCCAACTCCCCATGAATGAAAGGAAAGCAGGCTTGAAAGAACCTTATGAATCCAACGCCTCAATGATTTAAGAAAATGAAGTTTGGTGAAAATATTTGTTGTTGGGGGAGTTGTAGAAGATCCTCCCACATATTAGGAATTTGAAGATTTGGCTAAACATTATATTTTTTTATTTGTTTGTTTTTTTAATTTTTTCATTTCTTTTTTGTTTTTGTTCCTTGTCAAGAATTTTTTGAGAAGCAAATAACCAACTTTTCTTCTGCCCGTCAATTCTCCATTAGAAAAATGGTATGTTATATACATGTACTCCATATTGAATTAAGGGAGATATTATTACATTAATCTTTAAAATTTGAGGGTGGGTGTGTGTATGCCACTCTTCCAATCTATCTTCTTTTGTCTTTCTTCTCTTCCAACTGCCCCCTCCCTTCCTTTCTCTGTGAAAAATGATGCTGCATGCCTAAATTCTTAGATATAATTTTGGATATTGTCATAACTTTTTAAAAAAAAAAATTAGATCCTGCTTTGGCTTGCGATCACTGATACTTATAATGCAGTTATTAACTAAGTCTAGAGGAGTTCCAATTTCTGATACACTATGTGCTCCCTGTCATCATAATGAGGCACTACAGCTTACAAATGTTGAATTTCAATTGAATGAATGATGAATTGACATGTTACATACTGTACTGTTTGACTTGTGTAAACATTTATCACAGGTCAAGAGAATTTAGTTTCAACAGCTGATAGAACAATATGGTGAATTTACCTATACCTCAAAACAATCAAGTTTTACATTTATAATTATCAAGGTACAAATTCCACATTGACTTCATTGTTTTGAATATGCATTCTGTATAAACATTCTATGGATAATGCATTGCATAACAACATTTGCAGTCATTCCAACCCACTGATGGACATTGCACTAAAAATAATTACTGCAATTGTCAAGTTACATTTCACATGTTTAACACTTCTAAACTTACATTTTATAGTAACATTTCTATATTTACATTGAACGTATGATACACAGTGAGTTACAAATACACAGTTACAGAGATAGAATTGATCTCTTTGGCTTTCCATAAATATTATTATAGCGATTATTGTCTTTATCATTTGGAAGACTTCTTTAATTTTGCTGATACTGTATAAATATTAATGCAAGCAGTAAGAATGTACCAAAATTTTGAATTTTACAACTCGAGAGTTCTGACTCTAGGGCAGGGCCAAAATAGTCATATAGTGTTTAATATATTATGTAAAGCCTTTCATCGATATGGACATTTCAGGTGCATATGCATTTTAAGAACAGATTTTATTTTATACTGCTCAATATTAGAATTTAGTTTAGATGTGCAGAAATGGGAAATATTTTAATTTTGGCCTTAGGACTAGTGATACTTTTAACTTATACTCAGGTGACCAATAAATCCAGTTGGCCTCTTGTTGATATTTGGAAAAAAAATGGCTTGCAGACCTGCAAATCTTGGGACTTTGGCAGTCAAAAGTCAAAACAAGTGATGAACATTATGACTTTAGTATATAAAATGTCTTTCAGTGTTTATGTGTGTGTGTGTGTTTATATATATATATATATATATATATATATATAAAAAATCTTCTTTTTTTTTTCTTTATGGCAGATTCTGTTTTTCCCAGAAGGTACAGATTTGACTCTCAATACGAAAGCTCGAAGTAACAGATTTGCAGAAAAGAATAACATGGAACCTTATGAATACGTCCTCCATCCAAGGACTGCTGGGTTTTCATTTCTAGTGGAAAAAATGAGAGAAGGTGCACAAATTACAGCTAAACTAAATCATTTAGAGTGTTTCAATACTCCATCATATTGTATCAGTTATTGAGGTCATCATTCATGGTACACCAACACAATTATTCATCATCTTAAACAAACTTATTATATCCCCCCTCCCCCCACAATTTAAGTTTTAGGGGTGTAGTGGTATACTGAAATCACTTTGTCTTGCTGTCGGTCCATCGCCATAATTCAGACTTTGTCCGTATAGTGCAGATAAATTTTCCATTTTGAGAGGGGGGTATGTTGTCATTGTCCAAAATATCTTAAAAACTGTTTATTCTTCAGTGAGTACAAATTCACTGTTTTACACCATCCATCAGTAATAAAGATAAAATAATAATGTTCTTTATTTATACAGGATAGCATAGTTAATTTCAAAACTGGTTCTTATTGTGGTCCTGAAAATACATAGACAGAGTATTATACAGATACAGCATAGATTAGTATATGAAGTTATGTTACATACATATATGCTATCTACATACATAACACTAAAAAAAATAAAACCAAATCTATATGTTTTTAATGTCCAGGGTGAAAAACTTTCTAAGGTGAGCAGATTTAAAAGTTTCCAATTTGGGGTAACATTTTAAAAATTCTGGCATATAATTCCATAGCTGTGAACCATAAATTTTTAAAAGATCCTTTAGAATGGTGTCTTTCCCCTCTGGATATATAATGAATTACTTTAACTTAATCTGATAGATCTATTTCTAATTTCATAAACATACTGAAAAATAATCAGGAGTTAAACCATGTAAAACTTTGAAACAAGAATGTTAGTTCTACATACAAAATATTACAAAATATTCAGATAGACGTATCCACCTAAGTTGCTGCATCATTTCTGTTGTACGTGTATAAAAATTTCTACTTAAAATTACACCAGCAGCTTGCTTTTGAGGTTTACATAATTTGTCAAGGCCGTCCTTGTTTTTCATATTGCTCCAAAAAGTACAGCAGTAGTCAAAATGAGGAAAGAATCCAGTGTGCCTTATGGTGGACATTAGTCCCATTGAGACAATTCTAGTTCATTCAAATTTCACATTCTCATTTTTGGATTTCATGTGCATTTCAGGGCCATTTTATTGAGATAATATTATTATGATTCTCTGATCAAATTTTCTCTGTCATCTGTCTCTTTGTATGTGCTTTACCCTTTTTTAATTATTTTGACTTGCACATATTCTCCAGAATCACAGAACCATTTTGAACAGAATTTGTCACAACTCTTCAGAACAGCAAAATGAAACTTGTAAATTAAATTATCTTTTTACATTAAGATTAGTGTCCATCATGGTTCAAAAGCAAGGTCAGGACTACAAAAGTAGTTTTAATAAGGAATGCAAATGAAAAATATTTCCAAATCTACTTTGATGTGCAAGAATCAACATGTAGTGTACACATATATTTAGATTTTTTCAAATTTGGGTCAGATGATAATTCCTCAATTCAATGAGTCATGGTCCTTTATCCTCTTGTTATTTAAAAGAATAGTTTCTTATTATAAATTGTGGATATACTTTACATAAGTACAATTTTGTGATTATTTCTTGAAAAACAAATTATGCCAATTAAAAATAAACGTACAGTAATTTTGGTTTTTTTTTCTGTGTCAGTAATCACACTGGACTCCATTCTTGACGTAACTATAGGATACCCAGAGAACTTTCCTCAGAATGAGAAGGACATTTTAGCGGGCAAGTTCCCTGAACAAGTCCACTTCCACGTCCAGTCTCACAGTGAGGCCCAGCTGCCCCAGGACAGGGAGGGGGTGGAGAGGTGGTGCCAGGAGTGCTGGATGAAGAAGGAGAAACAACTGAAAGAGTTCTACACGGGGCCTAGGGTGTTCAATGGCAAACCAATACAAACTCGAATCAGGGATGAACAAGAAGTTCAGCATTTGTTCAAGTTCACTTGCCTGTTCTGGACTGTGTTCGAAATATGTGTTGTGGTGTTCATGATCTATGCTCCTGTTCTGAGATGGTACTCTTTGTTTTCTGTTATCACATATGTACTGATAAGTAAATATGGTGGTATTGATGTGTTATTGGACAGTGAGGCATCAGATTTGTGTAAATGATTGCTTTGAAATAAATGACAGTTTATTTGATTTAATCTTAGCTTTGATAAGCATATAAATTTTAATTGTTTAGATGTTTATTTGTTCTGATTTTCACTTTATTATAAATTTGTTACATGGATATATATTCATGAGAGGGTAATTTGTAAAACATATGCCTGTATTCAGAAACCTTTAATTTGTATTTGCATGTTCTTATATCTATTCAAGTGTATTATTACATGAATGTATATTTTTGATCACTGTTTACTTTTGTCTTAATGAATCAGCACCGTAGTGAGTTTACTATAGTAGTTTTAAAGTTGGATGATACTGGAAAAAATAACCGGCATAACACAAAGTAAACATGTGTAGAAATACCTCAATACTTGTATAACTTGAAATTTTCAGACACATTTTTTTAATCATTTAGAACTTTGCATGTATTTTCTAAATCTTTATGTATCAGATTACCATATAAGGACATTTGCTGTACAGAGAGATACACAAATGTTTTCAGTCAGTCTTTGGTGGGTATAAGTGGTTGGTATGTCTGTGAGTGAGTGTGTGTGTGTATGTGTGCACACTGTAGAAGCAGAAATATTCATGGAGGTTTAAATTCCATGTATTTTACTGGCGATATTTATCAACAAAATTAAATTCTTGACGAATTTTTCACCCAAATATTCAAGAATGTAGAGTTACAAACATGTTTACATCAGTAAACAGTATAGGGCTTTCACATTCTTTACATTACACATGTACAAACCTAAGGTAGCTGACACTAGGTATATTTAAGCACTGATTTTTTATACAAACCCAAATAATTATGATAAACCCACAATCAATAAATTAAGGACACTTTTTTAAAGTGATATTACAGATGCACAGGGTTGTTGAGTAACAGTTATAGAGAATGAAAAGATAATAGAGAAAACTTAGGGCTGTTATTTATACACTAGTTTTCTTTGGACACTACATCAAACACATGCTGCTAACAATTGGTATGGCTGGATTAAATCTTGCTGACAGGAAGATCATCTCTAATCTCTTTTAGATAGACTTAGATGAATACAAGCTGTAACTGATGGTTAAAAGAAATGAAGAAGTAAAACAACCAACGAAATAGCATTTTTTTAATTGTATTTCATCCCACTGAATTAGGATTAGTCTGAAGCAATTAACCTGTCAATTCATTTAAAAATACAGATTCCCTAAATTTCTGGCTTCTTACAAGTATTGTAATTCTGGTATACATTGACCCTGGAGGTCACTAGGTAGGAATGTAGTCAATGCACTTGTGTGAGTTTTGTAAATGTGTAGGAAAACGTGGACCTAAAGTTATGCTCACTGATTCTTAAGAAAAGACTCAGATTAGCAATAGCGAGCATTGGAATGTGGAATCGCAGTTTCATGTGTTCTGTTCCCAGAAGTAATTCAATACAATGCACAGAGTTGTCATTTGTTTTGTGAATCAATGGTAATGAGTGATAAAAAATCAGTCAAAAAAACTCTACTTTTGAAAATCTGGAAATGATGAAATTAAATCCCAACAAAATTTAATTTGATACAGGGGGGGAAAAAACAATGTAAAATTTAACCCCATGAAAATATATGCTTCTGCAATGTGTTGTACACACAGAGAGATACACAAAATTGCATGCTGTCAATATTTGATTGCATTTTTATTTCTTGATATATTCTAATAAAGTAAATAGTTCTATATTCAAAATTTGATATCTATTCTAAAAATGTAACAAAACAATTTTTCCTTTCAAACATATTCATTTTATGCTAATTGAAAATTTAGAAAAAAAATATTTCATTGCATCATATTTTGAGAAGTATGCTAAATGAAATTCACATTCGTCTGAGGTTCTTTATTTTAGTACAATGCAATTTGGTGTGCAAATGAAATTGTAAACTTAAAGAAATGAAATTCAATATTCCTTGGTGAAATTGATAAAATTGCAACAAAAAGTAATATGAGTCTACAAATGTTTAGAAAATTTGTTTGGTGTGAAATATAGAGGAAAAATACGTGTGACTGAATACTTTTTACATTGTTTTTGTATTGAGAACAAGTTGGCATTATTATTATGAGCTGTACATAGATTATATTTAGTTTGCACATTATTTGATTTTAAAATTTTAGATTAGTGCATATATTTGATTAAAGTAGATATCTAAGCTCCACTGCAAACATACAATGTGGTGAACAATTTGCAATATTATTGTCTCTTCACTGGATGGAAAGTTGCCTAATGTGAATCTGACAAAGTGACTTGGATTTCCATATGGAACGATCCTTCTTATGATTTCATTTACACTGATTATGCTTACTTATCCTGATGTTATTGTCAATTCTTTTATTTCCATGTGTATTTCATTCATCTACTGAGAATTGCACCATAGTAGCATTTAAAGTTTTAATAAATAGTTCAAGTGTATGATATACACATGTAGCAAAACACTTAGTAAGGTTTGTGTCTTATCATTATTTTAGTTCTTATTATATCAGATAGTTGACTGATTAAACCCCTTATTTACATGTATATGTCAATTAGTTTATTTTTACAGTAGTTGAATTTTTTTATATTTTTTTATTATTATTTTTGCTCAATTGAGCTAAAGATTCAGCAAGCTGGTGCTTGTGTGTTCCATGTCAGTTCATTTTTTACCAGTATCTTCAGAATCACATTTTTAGCCAAACTTGGCACAAATCATCCTAAAGTGAAGGACATTTAAGTTGCTTACATTCTATCCAACTGGAAGATAATTTTATTTGAAAGAAAAGTCCTAAAACTTCATGATAGCTTCCTAAGATTTCATTTTTATAAAACAAAGGATTCAGGAGTACACAGTTGTTCTTTATAAGAACACTAGGGTAACAAGCATCTTCATATGTATCTTGTAAGTTCAAGGTTCACAAAATCATGGTCTGTTTTGGACAGGGTGGGTAGTTGTAAAGATGCAGAGTTTCTTACCACCTACCAAAGAAACTTCTACCAATGTCATACATGTGTATTTCTTGGGGGGGGGGGTAAAAGTTAGTGCTGCTCTGTGTCAAAATCTGCTTTTCAGAATCAGCTGAAGCTCTGTGCAGATGTTAAGACAATCCTATCATTTTCCTCAAAATTTTGGATTTTTGTAACAGAAAGTAGGATTTTTTTTATATTAATTGGAAGATTTAGTCCAGATAATAATGAGTTTGATTGTAAAATTTTTATGCACTGAATTCAAGCATTTTAAGAGTTGGGGTTTTTTTTATCAGTTAAGAGAATTTTGGAATTGACAGCAAGATTCAAAAGCAGGGAATTTCTCGCACTTTTTCAGTTTCTCTACTTCAATACCATAGCCATCTTAGAAATGAAATTGCTATAGGTGGTTTCTTGTTTGTGAGTATATATGTTAAGTAATATTGATAATGTAGTTTGTGAAAGAAAACAAAGCTTCTTACTAAATTCTTAGTAATATATATAAATAATGCATGCACTAGTACATGAGGATCTTCATGAGGTTTACATTGAAATATGTTTCTGTTGATGACCCCAGAGGTCACGATAAGTTAGAAGTTATATATAGGAAGAATATCCTAACACACATAGTTATAGATAAATGTTAAATAATCTGTAGAAAGACTACAATTTGTTGAAACAATACAAATGTCTGCATGCTGTTTAGAGTCAACTTTAGGGGTGTTAAGAATTAGATACCTCACAGATGTGTTGCAATTGGTTTTGGAAATTACAAAATCTCCAGAACAAGGTTACCATTTGTTGATTATGTGCAATTATCTGTGTGTCAAATATATTTATGTAGGTGTATATTTGAATTTTTACCCCAGGGATATGATCAGTTAAGAACATGAACTGTTTAAGAACCAATTATCAGTGGATTTTCTTCAACAGCTGTTCAGTTATGGGCCTTGTTTTATGATTAAATAGTTGATTCTCTGTATGATTGAGGTGATTGGAGGGAACCTTGTACATACTGAGGTCCTATGTAATACAGTATGTATCTGTAAAATTATTCAATAAATACAATGTGAATTTGAGGCATTGGAGAACCTTGTTTTCAATGAGAACTTTTATACAATTTTGTACTACTGTTTTATTGATGTTGACAGGGTAAATATGCATTGGTACGAGTGTGGGGTTGGGATATTCTAGCGAGGGAACAAGATTTGCAGTCTAGGACAAGCCTTTGCCAAGTCCTAGACAGTGAATCTTGTTCCAGAGGTAGAATTTCCCTATCCCACATGAGTACATAATGGATTATTTTTCTCACATTTTATCAACAGTTTAGAAAATTAATTCAGGAGTTTTGAGAAGATCATCAAAATCTTCATTTGAATTTTAAGAACTAATTAGACAGTCAGAAAGAGCATACCTGAAACCCAAGGCTGCCCCTCAGAAAGCTATAAAAACTGAAATTTGAAGAATCCAATACCAAATATGTAATCTATAATCATTGATGTAACAGTGAAAGACAGAAAAACCTCACACTGGTGATAATGTGTATAGAGTCACTTGTTGGTGTAGGATAATAATATTTAGTTTCTGTTACTTTGTTTCTGTATGATAAGTATATCTGGTTATTATTATGATTGTTTATGATTTGAGTGAATGTTAATTTTATTATGAATGAACTAATCCTGAAAGTTATCAATCTGTCACATGTAAACTTTGCCTTTGACATTCGACAACCAATGTCAAATCAAATGATTTATTATCAAATAAAATGATTTATTATACCTCATGGTATATAATCCTCACACTATCTAAGCATTTTGTTTTGTGTGAAAGAAAAACTTGTGCCTTTGTGGTGTCATTCGGAATGCAAGAAGATTTACTTATAATGGTTTACATTGCCTTGTAAGAAAAAATATTAAAGTGGTGTCATGTGTTGGGGGGGGGGGGGGGGAATTTTGATTCTGGAATCATAGATATCTGATGTGTATATAAGGGTTGTTGAAAGTAAGGATTTTAATCAGTGATTATATTAATTGCATAAGGTCTTTTTATGAATCGTTATGAATTCTACGATAATATCTAATTCTGGTGCAGTGACTGGCGTCAAAATTATCCAGGAAACAGTTGTATGTACTAAGAACATGTTTTGCCGTACATGTTTCGATTTTGAAAATCTTTGCAAAATAGCAGAAATAGCATTTGAATTAATTAAATCCTGTTTAAATGATTGAGGGTTTTTATGTTTGTTGATTGTCATAATGACAAGAAAACAATTTGCCACTTGTGTTGATAGATGTATTATGCAAGCATGTAAAAACTGCATGTAACTGTTAAACTGTGTCAGCCTGAACAACATGCTGCATTCCCTCTGGCTATGGATCCTGAAATTTTGTGTGGGTTTTTACCTTTGATGAATTGCGCCTAGCATGGTGTACACTTTGTACGTAAAATTTATTACGTAGATCCTGGAAGAGAAGTGAAGCAAAGCCTTGTCATGTGTGAAAAAAATTTTTTTTATATTGTTCATGTCACATGTTTGTGAATGATCCAGTTCAATAGACAATTGTGGTTACGTACTACCATAGGTAAATACTAGCTTTGCACTGAATGGCAATACATACAAATTTGCCATGCTTGAGTGAGATACATGAGTGATGTTAACCAAAATGGATAAATTGAACAACTTGTCATGGTAAGCGGTTCTTATTAAATTCATTGTCATTTTATATATTGCACATCATTTTCTGTTTAATTTGAGCTGTTTAGTTATTTTATAAGATTTTGATCAGTCGTTGTTCAGTGTGTTTATATTACTGGGCTTTAAGCTGGTACTGGGTCAATATTTTGACAGTGCGTTCGTCTCTGAAATAAGTATTATTATATTCAGTCACAATGGCTTTAAGGACATTACATTTTGTTTACATTCTCTGATTCTCACCATGGTAAGTTATATTTTGCAAAGTTTTTTTTTTTTGTGTGTGTGATATTTTACCCTACAAATTCTATATCAACAAACTTGAAACAATGACTTTATACTAAAATGTTTTGGCAGTAGTATCTATTGTTGCAACTTTAATGTCTTCAGTTCACATGTGTTCATTGTACCGTGATTATTAAAGTAGCTAATCATACCCCTTAATGATTGATGAAATCTAGACAGTTCAGACAGCATCTGACAACTTTAAATCAGGATCAGTTTAATGTAAATTGGTCCTATTTTTATTTCTTGCAGAAACTGACATTTATAATCACAAATATCCTAGGCCACCAAATTCACCATAAAGCAACAATTTTGCTTTAACGCAGCTAGTTCATGCTTGTATAATTGTAGAAAGGTACATAACACTGTAATTGAGCTAATATCATTTATTCATTGAAAATAAATGATGAAGTCAAACATTGTATGAAATAACTAAGTTGAACAAAATGAATATAAACTAATGACAAAGAAACTTATATTGATGGGCAAGTCATTACCAAAGTATCTGTTTCATTTTTTTAATCAAAATGGTTAATATGATCATGTATTATTTAAAACCTTTCTTTAAAATGAAAGCTGATAGTGTCAAACAGTGTTGTTTTTTTTTAATCTGATGCAGGAGTTTGACCTGGTGATAGAGTGACTGGTTATTGAATCCGGAAAAAAAGTTCATTGCTTTCTGTGTAATAATCTTTCACAGTCGTGTATATATATAAGGGACTCTGCTGTGGGTTTTTTTTTTTTAATGTAAATGGACATAATTACACCAGGTTTTTTAAAGTAAGTCAGATTGTATCAATAACAAGCTAAGAATGAATGGTTTTTGTTCATTAAGAGTACCTGAATGGTTATAAAATCCTATAGTGTGCTGCTGGTGATATACCATATAAAGGTCTAGGTATAAACCTTTTTTATTTTACATGTGTATTGTCCATAAATGGGCTCTGTGTTTGATGATACTAGTTATAAATAAATTTTGTTTCCTTTCTTCTTCTCTCCGAAGTTACAAATAGCTGGTTTAAAACTTTTCTTTTTTTTTTGGGAGTATACAGATTCAGTTTGTAGATGCTCAGAGGATTTTAAATCTAGATTTAGAAGTTTCTTTTATAGGAAATGCTTAATTATGTAAATTTGAGATATGATTTATAACAAATGATTGCAATGGAACACCATCAATTTTCTGAAATTAAGTAATCTTACCCCTGAATGCACCTTGAAATGAAGCAGTTTTAAAGCTACAAAATATCATGCTTGAACATGTTATGATATGAAAATAAATTATTCAATTTTTAAATTATTGTAAGTGATAACAATATAGTTAATGTGAAGTATACTTGCTTGTACACAATTAAGTTTAATATGCCGACTATCAGAAATGCTTCAGTTGACACATATTTAATGGCGAAAATGTATCATTCAGTGACTAAATAGGAGATGGATGAAAATCATCGACAGAACACATACCAAAGCATACACCTTGGAAGGATACCTCTAAAAGACACCAAGCCCAGGGTCCCCGACAGTGCTAAGCCCAGGGTCCTCGACAGTACCAAGCCCTGCAGGGTCTCTGATAGTGCCATGTCCACAGTTCCAAAGAAGCAGGAGAGTTCAACAAAAGATATGGAGAAGCTGACGGTGGCATTACCAGAAAATTACCTCCAGCCAATGGAAGCTAAGTCTCTGGTTCAGCTGTCTAAGCAGCCTGGTTCTGTGCTGACAAAACATGTCAAAGGTAAGTATACATATTCTTAAGCCAAGTTTTGTGAAGAGGTCTCTACAAGGATTGTAATCATATGTGAGATTGCAAAGTACAGAGATACAAAACAGACATATACATTGTGAGTATTTGACTTACTGGAAACATGGAATCTTTTTGTTTTTTAATTATTTTAAATGACAGAAAAATGTAGTTGATTGCAGGTGAATTATTTTTGGTTTGCTGAATATTGTACAAAACAGTTAAAATTTGTGATTTGGTTTTTTTTACATCAAAATTTCAAATCAGCTGTTAACTAGGGAGAAAAAAGTCACTGTGCTGGAATATGTTTAGAACAAAACAAATATTTGTGTCCAAAGAAATGTAACCCTTTTATAGAATTTTGTGATCATGATGTGATTGAAAATTTGACATCGTAAATTGTTCAGACTGAATAAATTAACTCTCAGTGTGAAAATAATATAATTAAAATTTCTACATAGTGAATTATTTTCTTTTATACAGGAATGTTTTGATTAATTCTTCAATGTAGAAAATAGAAACTTTTTGTCAAAACTGCAACAAAAACAGTGGTTTTCATAAAGTAGAGTTATTTATGCCATTCTGATCTGTAATTGGCAAATATGACTGGTAACTACTGCCCCTTTAAAATCTGTAATTCCATACAGCTTTCATGAAAAGAATTGTTCTTAAACATATCCTCTTGAATTATTCAACATTGTGACACAGAGTCCTCTGTTTCTTGCACTTGACACCTCTTGTATGTCAATGAGGCTTTACCTCCCTTGATCATACATTCAATGACATATCATAATAATTTATTGTCATATTATTAAATTGATATTTATATTTATTTATCAGATTTGCAGATGAGTTTCAATTAAAACAAATTGTAACTGTCTGTAGGTTGGTCTATCTGTTAAGAAATTGCAGTCAATAAGAGAACATTCACTTTTTTTCTTTTTTCTTTTTTTTCAAAAGGTAGAACATAAATTAGTAATTATATTAGTAATCATTTGAGGATTGTTACAATGAATTTTGATTGTAGAAAAGAAACAAGTACAATCTGATTTTGTTTTTTGGTTTTTTTTTTTCTGAAATGTAATAAAGTGACATTTCATTCAAAAGTGTTTGACGAACCATGACAGTGATGCTCTATTTTTAATTATAATCAGACATTATGCTGATATTGTTCAAGGAGTCATTGAAGCGTCCTCTGGGGTTTTTTTAAATGCTCGATTTCACTTATTATCCTTAACCACATAAAACTCTACTGGTATTAGGAGTAGCAGTGTAGAGATTTGTACCCAGTTAAATGTCCAAGGTGTGTACCCTGTCAACAGGTCGGAAAACGTGGAGCCTGATAACACACAAAAAAAATCACTCCATAACCTGACTAGGTCTGTATTGTGAACCTTCCACAATCTGTATTGTTCTGTTTTGTTCTGCATAGAAAAGCCAGCTGTAGCGTAGTGCACTGTGTACTTCTGTTTTACTGGACATTACCCAAATCTCTACAGAATCACAGTCAAAGTGAGACTTGTGATGTAGCCTTCCACACGCTGGGAATCAATAATAAGATATCTTTGGTATTTTGTATTAGTATTTTGTAAACATGAATGGCTGAGAGTGGTTACGACTATTTGGAGATTCTTCCCGATGAAGAGGATGTTACGATGAATCGTACGTCTGTGGAGATACCTTTACTGGGTACAAGCTCGGGTAAATGTTTGACGGTTGTGTTTATAGTGCAGGGGTCAGATTAAATGACTGCCTGTGTCACAGGTTTGTCAGTTGTTAAATCTCACGATCGACTGATATTTCTTTCTGACAACTGTAAGTGTTCATTCATTTTCCTATGAGATGAGATAACATTGTATTTAATAATATTGAATTCTCTGGCAATTTTATTGTATGTAATTCAATTAGTGCATTATGTCATCATCATTTGGCATATAGCTTAGGAATGTGTAGGAGGGTTTCATCACAGACTTCATTGTTATATTCCTCTGGGGGGTCAGTTGAATTGTCCATGTGGGGGTTTTAACAACAGGTGAAGGAACAAGACAGGTTAATTGAGTAGTGACCTAGATATGATGTCAATAATAACAAAGGCTAAGTAGAGATTTAGTTGCTACTTTAGGAGAATGTGACTGCATGCTTCAACAGTGACCTCTCACTCTGTAAGCACCCACTGTCAATCAAGACTTGTTAATTTGCTGCAGTGCGTAGGTTTCACTAGATGTAGGAGAGTCCAGTGCAGCATGTGCTAGCTGGCATTGTATAGTGATGGAGTACTACAATGATTATAGATTTACTTGTAAGAACTCGGTGCCATACTCTAAATGCGGTATGTATTTGTTTGTTCAGTCTGTCACAGAAAATTATTGTAAAGTTGTCAAGGAATTTCATTTGTGATGAATTTGATATCTTTTTGAGAAAGTCTGATCAGTTTATGATAATACTGTACAGTGGCTCAATCAGAGAGATAAGCAATACATTTCTCTTAGTGCATACATTTCCACTCTGAAAATTTTGTCCTGTATTTATGAAACTGGGTCACTAATTTTCTTTTATCAAATGCAACAAACATACCTCTGGTAAATTGCAGACATCCTGGCATGATTTGTGTTTATAACTTCAAGTTGTAAGGAAGAAAATTTCCTATTTGTGTGTGTGCATGTACTATTGAAAAGCGAGATTGGGATATGTGAGGAGTACTGTGAATTAAATATAAAATGCTGAATATTGGAAGACAGTGAGTGCATTCAAAACAGAGAGTTTGGAAATATATTTTAGTTTACTAAGTGATCATTATATTTATGAAATATTGTTTATAGAGTATTTGTTTTCTTTTAAGAATGTTTTAATATGGTCATGTATTATAATTTGATTTTTAGAGCATGCCCCATTTTGGAATCCTCTTGCACGACAATGTGTGTATTATCCCATTTTATGATGCATCATTAAAATAAATTTGCCCTATTTCTGGATCTTAGATGTCAGTACAATGTTATATTCATTCCATATTGAAAATCCCACTGTAATTACCATGTTAAATTTGTTCCAAGTTGCATAATCCCTATGTCTTTACAGTGTTAGATTTGTCCCTTATCAAGGAATCCGTCATTACAAGGATTATTTAATTTCAGGATCCCTGGACATTGATCAGGTGAATCCAGAGTTCCCCATGCAATCCTCTGGTCAGTACCGGCCAGTCAGTGCAACAAAGACATATGACTATGTTGACTATCCACATCAGTATGAAGAACTCCCACATCCCCAGTGAGTACAATGGTGTTTTTATCACATATATAATTATGCATTGGTTTTATATCACACTTTCCTCCAGGTGAATGTAATATTGGATCCAACATCTGTTTGGGATGAATTCGTGGGAATATTTTGATATACTTGATCTTTTTTTTTTTTCTTTGGTTTTATTTATTTCTCTTCATGCATGCTCTGTGGTAAAGCAGTTATATCTGACTATTATATTTGCTGGAGAAAATGTGTTGATTTTGCAGATAACTAAGAATTACATTGTGTGCTTTGGAGAAAGTAGATATTCAAGATAATTTGGCAACAGTAAAACTGTTTTGAAACAGCAGACAAAGTTTGAAAGATTAATGGTCTATCATACAAAAAATTTTATCTGCATGTTTATACATTGTTTTGTTACACGAACTTGTTTTTTCTATGGTGGACTTTCAAAATGAAAGGAAATAATAAATTTTTACACAATCAATAACACAATCAGAATTTATATGAATTTTTATCATTTGACATTTCATGTGGGAATGAGTAAAACATAAATGCTAAAAAGGATGGAAAACAACACATTTCTCACTCTCAAAGACAGCTTCACAAAGTGAATAACCTTTCAGTTATGGCTCAGCATCTGACATATGGTAAAACAATAAAAAATGATTGGTACTATGAATCCATACAGATTTCCTCTGACAAATGGAAAACAGTAATAGATCAGGACCCTACAGTTCCCAGTTTCCTCGTTAAATTGTTTTTGGTAAATACTGCTTATGAATATTGACCATCTTCTGATAAATCAATCAGGAGTGACTGTTAAGACAAAAATGATGACATCACTTGTGACTTAGTCATATCGGTATTTATTGTGGGTATGTTGACATGGGACTGTGATACATCTAGTTTTAATCCACAGATAATGGTTCCAGGAAATCAGAGTGTTAAAAACTGGCTAATTACTCAACACATCCTGTTTGTTGTAACAGATAAGGGGAGTATAATGTAAAATTTTCTGTTTGGGGATACACCATCATTGTTGTTGTTTGCCTAAACCTGTTGTTGACTGGGAATAGATTTAAAATACCTGCTACTATAAAAATTAAATTATAACAATGCTTCATCTATAATAAACCTTGATGTTTCTTTGTTTATTATTTTATGTACTGTGATGCACAAGTGGCCTTTCAATGCAAAATAAAAATCTTTACTTCATGTTGAAAAAGAAACAAATTACAAAATACAGATGTAAGGCATAAATGTCAAGATTGTTGATATGCTAATGTATAAGAAAACAAGAGATGTATGGCATAATTTGTTACAATCAAATTATATATCTACTCCCTAATTAATTTTCTGTGTATACTTAGACCATTTAACATCTCTCTCTCTCTCTCTCTCTCTCTCTCTCTCTCTCTCTCTCTCTCTCTCTCTCTCTCTCTCTCTCTCTCTCTCTCAGAGCAATTTTCTATTACCTACCATCTAAAAGGCCAAAGTATTTAGTATGGGTCATGTCCATTCATCCTCTATATATAAATCTGCCCCATGATGCTAATAGTTCATTTGAGAATGAACTATTGAAGATATTATTATCAAACTATATCTACAGAAATAAGGATAAGTCTTTGTATCTGTCAACTACACAGAAAAATTTTGATCCTGACATTAAACTCGTACCATAAATCTGGATATTTTTTCATCAATTTATTTTTATTAATTTGAGTAAAAAGCCTATAGATTTATTTTTGTGTTTCTTATATTTGTGAATTTATGCTGGTGCTGAAAATAAACGCAATAATGATAATGCATAATAATATGCATCGAATAACTGTTAGCTTGTATGTAGTGCTGATAGAGACCCTTGCACTGTGTTGGTGCAGTGAAAAAACTAAATTATTGAAATCTAGACAAATAATGTCTGTGTTTTTCTAGCTTAAACAATGCTGAGTATGACAATAAACCAATCTAAATGATAGTCAATAAATGTGAGCCTGTATATTTTTTCTACTTTAAAAGCACAGGTAAAACACCATGTATAAAATACACATGAGAGTTTAAAGGACTGACCATCCATAAACTACATTTACTTACAACCCACCAGATAAGTTCTGCACGAGTGATATCAAATAAATCTCCAGTATTGATTACTATTTATACACTGGGAGTTTTTCATTGGTGGATCTAAGAATTCTTTATGGTAGATTTATTGTTATGAAAAGATTTTTTGCAAATCCAACTGACTCAAAAAACGCTAAAATTAATTGACAGCAAAAATAACCATATTTCTGGATATACGATATTTCTGGATTTATGTGTATCTTATTCTGATATTTCTTTATTAAACTTCATATGTAGAATATGCCCATTTTCATGCACCCAGAATGGAAGATTGGGGGGCATACAGTTTTTGGCCTGTCCATCTGTCTGTCTGTCTGTCTATGGCAAAAAACTTTAACCTTGGTCATATCTTTAACACCATAAGAGGTTGACTTTTCATATTTGATATGTGCATTCCTTGTGGCAACCATGCTTAATGTTTTAAGAATTGACCTTTGATGACCTTGACCTTACATTTCTGGTTTATGTGTAGATAACATGTACAGGATGACTTCATGAAACTACATATACAGATACATAATGGTGAAAGCATGACTTACATGCAAAAAAAAAAATACTTTAGACTTCTCTATAACTTGGATCTCGTATATCTGAAACAGAGAACACATATACCTTTTTGTATGAACCTTCTTTTTCCTTGACCTTCTGTATGACATTGTCCTCACATTTCTGGATTTTTTTGTATAGTTCTGTTGGGTATTTAAGTGTAATAGACTTATTTCTAGTACTGTTATGTTTTACAAATGCCCATATAATGTGGTAGATCATAAATACAGTGATGTGTTGCATAAATCCCAGAGTCATTTTTTCAGACTACAGCGCAATGGTATTTCTCCAGACTGTGTGGACACCCACTCCTCTAATGGCACTACAGTTACATCAGGGATTCACTCAGAGCATGACGAAGTAGATGGCGCTGCTCAGTCCGAAGAGGAGAGGTATGAATTAATTAGTAGTGATTTAAGTCCAGATTTCTCCAGTTTTATCTATTGTCTCCTGAAGCTCTCTAATAATTAAGATCAGTCTCAAAATGTGGCATAATCGCTCAACTAGATACAGATTAAAAACAGGGCTATTCTATGATACATATTTTTATATTGGCAGAAATTTGAGGGAAACTGTGAAAATCTGTTCTATAAAGTTAAGATATTTGAGACATTTTGGATCTACTGGTCATGGTAGCCTAGTTGTTAAGGTGTTCACCTCACCGACAGGAGGGTCAGGGTTCAGTTCTCAATCCAGACACTGTGTCAAACTAATGATGATTAACATAGGTAGTGAATTTTCCTTCACCAAAGACCCAGCATTTGAAGTGAAAGTGACTGGTCTTTCAGATATTACCTTAAAAAAAGAAAAGTCTTATAAGGCATTGGCATGATAAATAACCCTCAATGCTATAACCTTGAGCACCATGCATAGGTCAAAATTTGTGGCACTTCACTTACAACTGGTGATGTCTCTGTATGAGTGAAATTTCTCGAAGAGTACAAAATATGATAACAAACAATTGAACATTCTGGATCTTTTATTAATGCTAATTTCTAAGTAACAGTACTTACACACACATGAGTATACTTTAAATATATACTATGGTAACCAAAAAAGTCTAGTTGGTATTTTAGTCATGTATGTACAGACTTGTAAATGATATTCCTATTTCTTCAGGAAGCGGTTTAACCCACTGTATGATGCCATGATCAACACATCACCCACCATCTACAACAAGGTGAACAGCACAGTGAAGGCTAAGCAGGACTTGACTGTGATGTCACAGCTCAAACTGCTTAAGCTGGCTCTCCTCCTCCTCACACTCATCTCTACAGCCTCACTCGTCATCATCGTATATGTTGTAATAGCATTTGGTGAGGGTAAGTGTTAGAGCTGTAATTTGACATAGTAATTCTTTATATATCTTCTTGCATGCAACAGTGCTGCAATTTGTCAAAAGTCTCAGCACCCTTCTGTGAAGTAAAGTTGTTTAGTCATGGCCTTTGGCTTACTTGGAGGCCTCACTGTGGGGTCTAAGGTTTTTTGAGATTCACATCTGTTGGAGCACATGGATGCAGGTGAGCCAATGGGCTCTTGTTAACCGAAGAGTCACCAACTTCAGTTAGTCATCAGTCAAGACATGCTTGATCCAAGCCATACATTTTACTGGATTAAATGTGTTCTGAAACAGTAAAAGAATTCAGCTTTGGACAATCTGTGCAATTACAGAACAATTTACTCCCTGAATTTTAATTATTGTATCCATGAATTCAAAATTTATTCAGTGATTTCATGCAGGGTTTTCATGTTTTGGAGTTTGGAGCTGACCATTGATTTTTGTCTGCCAATTTGAGTCTTTGTCCACAAAAAGCATAGCATGATATATGTTGCAAAAACTATTTTATATAGCAATTTTTCATTTTTATGACTTTGTGAATGACAAGGTTTTATATATTAAGTTAAGGTTAGACAAAGGTCAAAGGTAAAATTGAATTTTTCATCACCAAGGCATTGTGTTTCCCTGCAAAGATGTCTGGATATGAAGTGTTTTATGAATGTTAGAAACTATGAAGAATATGTCATACATAATAATGTTGTACATGTACAACACAAAAGAAATTCAATTTGAGGTCATGGGGTACCCAAGATTTTGGACGCACCAAATGAAGTGAGATTTTTTGTGGGATTTTCTATTCTTTGATCAAGCAACAATTTAAATCGGTCATTAATATATGAAATACACCAATAAAAAGATGTTTTTGAAGGACTTTAGTTTTTTGGGTCATGTTTTTCCATCAGATTTATAAGTAAAGATATGTAAATAATGCAAAAATGAAGATTGTTTCATTGGAAAAGTTTGTGGTAATTATGGGTTTTTAGCAATATTAGAACATTTTCAAATTGTTTTACAAAATTCTATAAAAAAAAATTTGGGGTATCCTTTGACCTTAAACGCACTTTTAAAATGTCACAGAGAGCAATTATGTCCCAGTACCAATGATTTGTGTATGATGTCAATTTTGTCAGTGATAATTGATTCAAACTTCTGTGCCACAGACCACTATCTCAAAACAACTACAATGTGTCTGAACTTTATATTCAAATGAGAATGAGGCAGATACAGAAGTGGGTCACTGGGTCAATTTTGATTCATTGTATATTTTCTCTGTAGTTCAAGTATATATTTTAGACACTCATTTGTCCCATTTATGGCTGATTAAGTAGATTATAAGATACTAAGTTCAGTAACATCTGTTTGCAGGTCCTAATAAGGTAGCATCCTTACAGAGAGAGTTACAGAGTCTAAAGTCCAATCACACCAACCTGAAGACCAAGGTACGATGATCAATTCTTATTTACTTCAAATTTATATATTTACATGTACATTTACTACCATTGTTTAATGATATATTGTACAAGTTCTGAAGAACAAGAGTTTTGTTGTTACAATTCTCAGTTTTTCTAGATTTTATTTTTTTTTTTTTGAATAAAAAAATTTAAAAAAAATTTTTATTTATATGAAAAAATCTCCTGATTTCAAAAACTTGGAATTTTCTTTGTTTAAGTTTTATTTCATCAAAAGGCCTCAACTCAAGGAACATCAAGTTTCTTTTGCCATGTCAAGCATTTTTGGTACTTTCAATGATATTTCAATTGTTTTTCCAATGTAAATTATGAGTTAAGCATACTTAGCATATGTACTAGTATTGAATTTGATTCTGTAGAAAAATCTTCTCAACCAATTTCAAATTCTAACAGTAAATGGATAAAAAAGAATACTGATGGTAACCAGTAGGTGGAGCCGGGTCTGTTAATACATATACAGATTGACAGAGTCTGGAAGAGAAATAGGAGAGTGTACTGCTCTTATAGAATATTAATCTGAAAAGATGAATGTAATCACTTTTAATGATACGTAGATAGAGTGCATTTTATCTGGTTTGGTAGAGTCAGTATCACATGTGCAGGCATGACCATAAGTAGCATTTAAGCATGTTCAAAGTGGAATACTTGATGTACTTAGCAAATAGGAAATTTACACCTATCAACTCAACAAAGAGAAAAAACAACATAAACTAGTATTATATGATCTTTGTTGTTTTTGAAAAGAATTTTTGTTTGCAAATCTTGAAATGATAACATTGACTTTGTACAGATGATGCTCCTAGAATCTATTGTTGCTGGGAATAAGTCTTTTGAATACATCAATGACCTTGATGATAAGGTAATTATTTACTCAGAAATAAGTCAGTGTAGGCTTCTCTATGTTTATAACACATACTGTATATGTTCAAGGGCATACTAGAACTTTCACCCTCTGTTGTTTTCTGTTTAAATTTCCCTTTAAGATTAAGACCTCTAATGAATTTTGTAGAATTTTGTCAAATTCTGAATTTAACAAAAATGAAAAGAAATTAGTCATTAAGTCTCCCATCCATTTTCGGGGATTGCTTTCAGTCTGGTCTTTGGAGTTATATCAAGGTAAAATGGTTTACTCAGCATGCGAGATATGTGTATATAAACAGCTATTCAAAATACGATACTATGTATTCACACACACCCCTCCTTCTGCATGTGTATCCCTGAATATCCAGCTGCCAACATTCAAAATGATTCCACAATTGTAACCAGTCATTACTTTTGAGGTTTTCAACAGAAGACAAGCATATGGATTTACAACTATTATTATTTTCAAATTGTTTAAAAGAACACCTTTGATAAGGAAATTTATTCTATCAACAAATTCAGATAATTGTCAGACATCAATTGTTTTCACCTGTAATTCTTTATAATATTCTTCACACAGTTTAGCATCAATCTCAAAACAATTACTTCATTATGACATTTCATGAGCAGAATAGAAATCGAGTGATTTTGTGTAAAGAGTGAATTGGAGCCCTCTGATAAACCAAGGAACAGAATAAAATGAATGATAATTTTGAATAGTGATGATAATCATTGGCATTGATTTTATACTGAATTACATTTATATAGATATGTTAGTTTATTAAGATGTCTTTGTTCTCTTGCAGCT
The DNA here is from genome assembly GCA_024699665.1 of Ostrea denselamellosa. NCBI lineage: Eukaryota > Metazoa > Mollusca > Bivalvia > Ostreida > Ostreidae > Ostrea > Ostrea denselamellosa. The sequence goes on from JAMZEH010000014.1 coordinate 3,635,799, forward strand.
GATCCATTTTCAACAACAGACAAAGGAGAACATATCATCACTGAACACCAACTTACTGAATGCAGATGCAATGTTGAATCAGGTCCAGGATCAGATACACTACAGCTACTTCAATCTCACTTCCATCATCGCTTCCCAGAATGCCACAGTACAGGAACAACTTCTGAATATTAGCAAAATGGAGGGACCTCAGGTCAATTGAATTTTTGGAATTATATATATTTTTGCCATTAAAGCATATTGGTTATACTTACTTTAACCATTAGTGTGATGGACATTTCATTAATAGTGTTTGGGTTTCAGAAAATTAAAATACTGTGTAATTAAAGTATTTATCCCAAACCAGAAACCAAAATTGCTTGCAAAGTTCAAATATTGAAACATATAACACTGAGCCAGCACCATTATTTTTGAAACAGAAATTACAGTGGACAAATTGGAAAGAAAGTCATCTCTTAAATCTATATGGTATCTAAAACTTGTGAAATTCCATAGCTGAGATATGATAAATCCCATTAAAAAAATTCTGAAGTCCTGTAATTACAATTGTATTAGACATTTGTGTAACTATTTAAACAAATGTTTTATGCATGGAAAAGATTCTGTTGGTCTTTGAATTTGTATTATTAAGTCTTTGTATTATTTCTGTTTATAATTAAGTTTCCTGTTCTTTGTCATTTAACATAATGTTAACTGTACGCCAACATGGTGATGTCAATAAATGACTTGAATAAATGAAAGAGAGGCGTAAAAATGAAATAAAGGGGAATAACTCCTACAACAGGAACACTATTGAAATTAACTTTATAAATGTCATTCATGCAGAGTATTGGAAATGGCATGTAAAATAGATTTTAAAAATTACTGGGTGTGTGTGATATTTACAGGGTCCACAAGGGGTAGGTAACCTGAGTGCTTGTTTCATGAAGGATGATATTGCCAGTTCACCAATTGACACAACATCAACCACTACACTCAATCCATTCCCACTGGAGGAGGATCTCAAGGCATGGCTTTATTATAATACAGCTACGTAATATCTGTATGTCTGTCTGTATGTCTTTAGAATGTGTTTTATATATCAAAACTCTTTCATTTTTCAGAAGTATGTGGTGATGTTTGTGACATGTTCGATATCTGGAGGACTTTATCACACCTTAAAATTGACCACCACAGACAGTCACACAGTGCAATATCAGTGTATGTGTAGTGGACAGATAAGTGGAGAGACCATACGGACATGTCGACTTCATGTGTGGCTCTGCCCTCGAATCTCGTGAAGCACTGGATTAAACCAGGCATCAGCCAGTAAAACCAAAGAACTCTAGTCACAAACTAATATATGTTCTGATTTTTCATTCTCAGAGTGCAACCAGCTGGGATTGGGTTTATATAACATCATATATCCAGATGATTTTAAGCCGTTTTCGTTTACAAGTTCTGTGGCTGAAGATATGACGGTTTAGTACCTGTATTATTAACTTGAGCAATATTAATATTATTAACTTGGGCAATTAAAAATGAATGCTGTGTTCAATAATTTTTAAAATATGCCAGAAATGTTGTCATGACATTCAGATATATTTCTCAATGAAAAGCTGTGATAAGTCTCAATGCCACCTGTCTTTATGTGAGTGTTTGTTCTGTTTTATGCTAGTTCCACCTCTCTTTATGTGAGTGTTTGTTCTGTTTTATGCTAGTTCCACCTCTCTTTATGTGAGTGTTTGTTCTGTTTATGCTAGTTCCACCTCTCTTTATGTGAGTGTTTGTTCTGTTTATGCTAGTTCCACCTCTCTTTATGTGAGTGTTTGTTCTGTTTTATGCTAGTTCCACCTCTCTTTATGTGCGTGTTTGTTCTGTTTTATGCTAGTTTCACCTCTCTTTATGTGCATGTTTGTTCTGTTTATGCTAGTTCCACCTCTCTTTATGTGAGTGTTAGTTCTGTTTTATGCTAGTTCCACCTCTCTTTATGTGAGTGTTTGTTCTGTTTATGCTAGTTCCACCTCTCTTTATGTGAGTGTTTGTTCTGTTTATGCTAGTTCCACCTCTCTTTATGTGAGTGTTTGTTCTGTTTTATGCTAGTTCCACCTCTCTTTATGTGCGTGTTTGTTCTGTTTTATGCTAGTTTCACCTCTCTTTATGTGCATGTTTGTTCTGTTTATGCTAGTTCCACCTCTCTTTATGTGAGTGTTAGTTCTGTTTTATGCTAGTTCCACCTCTCTTTATGTGAGTGTTTGTTCTGTTTATGCTAGTTCCACCTCTCTTTATGTGAGTGTTTGTTCTGTTTATGCTAGTTCCACCTCTCTTTATGTGAGTGTTAGTTCTGTTGACAGTACATGTTTTACATTTCAAATATATGAAGCTATCAATATTTATGGCTAGAGGGTGAAATGAAGCTAAATAAGAGTGATAATTCAATTCAAGGTACTTGCTTACTGAAAGATTAATTTGTAGGTGGAATTTCGAGAAATGTGACATTATTTAATACATAAGTATATTGTACAAGGACACAATATTATTGGTTGAGATACCATGTTGTATTCTTTTTTAATTTTTTATCTTGTTTCTTATAAATGTTGATGAGGTGCTGTTGGTGTATGAGACATGTAGTTATGCTATATTCATGCAACAATGAATCAAAAATAAAATGTTGATGTAATATATTTGCGCTTTCATTCAATTCGTGTGATGGATAAATAAATCACCATTCTGCTTTGATAGACCAGGAATACACATGAAAGTTTGAGAGCTCATTTCCTATGGTGTTAAATGTAACAAAGTGTACTAATGGAGAAGTGAATTTTGTTGCTTTAACAAAATAATACTGATGTAAGAACAAGGTCATATTTTGTTTTCATGTGATATATGCTGTTGATTTCTGCATGAGTGACTTCCCCTTAATACTTTAAAATAACCCTTCACGAAATGGTATCTTGCATATCGCAGAAAACAGATGTCTGATGAAATCATCAGGTCTCTATACACTATTCCACCTCCACACCTCTGTATGACAATCACAGGTATTCCTGTACATAGTCAACAGCCCTTTATATACAGCTGATATGAGTTATCTGATCCCCTCCCAGCCCTGTACAGTATCTGATCACACACAGGGAGTGTTGACTGGTGCCCTCCAGACATCTGTATCTCTACTTAATTCATGATGACTCCACTTTTCATGGCAGTACAACACACAAATAGAGGTAAGAAAACACTGCTGACAATTTCTTGAAAATATTTTAATGAGGAAAAAATGTAAACATTGTTTAATTCAGTTTTGGTTGTAATCGACTTTGTACAAGTAAAGCAAGTAAGTGGAATGATCTATTCCCTTGTCCTGAATTTCATGAGGAGTAACAGTTTTTCATTAACATATATGATTTGAAGATTTGAGTTTTATGTTGGACAATATTTCAGTGTACATTTCAAACAGATTTTAAAACATTTCTTGGGATGATATAATACTTATCATCCTAGTAATCATTTCATAGTGTTGTCTGTTGAGTGATTTAAACCACACTACATTTTCAGATGAGATGGTTCTTGTGTGTGCTTCTTTGTATTGTACTGTCACAAGGTAGGTCAAGATCCTTTGAGTGCAGGCACCTGACTTCTGGACTGTCTACATCCCCCCTTCCACATTAATATAGGAAATTTCAAATGTTTCATTTATATATTCTACAATAGAAATACCCATATAGTAGGGTATATGTTTACTTTCCGATATACTTAATAATAATGTCAAATGACTACAGAATTTGAAATATTTTTTATTAGTTGAGAAACATCATATTCAATTTTATACATCACAAACATTAATTTTGTTGGGTAGAAGACCTTAGAAAGGAGATTATTACATGGTCTGGTTGTTGGATGCCTAGCTGTGACTGGAGTTGATTAATAGTATTTAAATTAATCTAGTCAATCTACATGTAACAAAAATTTTAAATCTTAAGGATAGGCTGGAGAGTGGCATGAAAAAAATTATTTGTTATGAATTTTTCTCATATTCATTGAAGTATAAAGGACTCTGATTCAAAATAAGTTAAAATCATGTTAGGCTTCAAAGGAAGGAGTTAAGGACATGGAAGAGTTACGTCCCTGAAAATCAGACTCGTACATTGACTATCATTACATCATTTTCAATAAACTCTTCTTGAACTTAATTTTTGTCTGAAATTCACATAACCTATAGGGAATGGATACCCTTTCATTATTTTTTCAGTGCTTTTTAAAATTTTGTGGTTTATATACAATTATACAGCTAGTAACACAAGAAAATTAAACCTTAAATCCCCGTTTTTGCTCATGTTCACTAATTTTATGAAAAAAATGTGTCACTTCTTTTTTTCAATACACAATGAATAAAATACTATTTATGTACTTAAGTTGCCATGGTAATATGAAGCACTGAAAGTGATGTCGATGTTGAATTAGATGATATTGAATCCATGTACTCTCAAATACAGCTGCCTACATGAATTATCATCATATTATATCTTTTCATAGTACCTGCAATGCTTATCAATATTCTAAAATTCAAAAGATCTATTCAAATCTCATTTATTCTGATTATTTCATCAGAGTTAAACGTGAAATGACAAAGAAATTCATTGGAAACTTTAAAAAAAAACAAAAAACCTTATGCCTCAGCAGTTTCTAGGGTCTGAGAACCTTACCATCATGACATCACATCAGATACTCAACTGTTATAAAGTATAGTAGGCTATGACATCATAGCTAAATACATACTAGTCCAGCCAGTGTCCTGCCTATCTTTATGGACATATGCGACATTCCTGACATTTTCTCTAAAATTATTTGTTGTTCTCCTTGATGTGAAGAGTTCTTGAATAATAGGTTTAGTTTTTGTTATGTAGTAATATTACCATATATTTCACAGCCTGATTAGATCACTTAATTTGTAATGTTAAGATCCTGTGTTTGATGCTCCATTGTTTCACAGATTTTTCTCTCCTTTACTATGATAATACCAATTTATACAGTAGATCTGACTTTACATTTTACATTTTTATCTGCAACAACCAGGAACTATCAAAATATGCTAGCTCTAAAACAGACATTGTAACATACCCCAATTTTTTTTGTAAAAACGAGATTGAATATACGTGAAATTTCACAAAAATTTATATATCAGTAAGAAACATCATATATGTCCATAAAGTAAATTTAAAGCAAAAATGTATTTTGGTAATTGTCTAAGGATGGATTGTTGTAATGATTAGAAGATGCATGTTACCACATGTGCAAGTATTTTCTTCCATTTTTAAATCATGCAAGTCATGAATCCACATCAGTATAGTTAGCTTTCTTGCGTACAATTGTAACGCTGAATGTTAAAATGGGGCTACGCATGTGGTGGATCATATAATCAGTCGCATTTTAAAATGGGCATGTATTCTTCAGCTGAAAACTTTAAAGGTAAGAGAATGAGTCCTTATATTGTTTTAAACCCAAATTGAGAATTTTTCACTTATGTAGAAATGTCACCAGCTTCAGGTGAAATGACGCAAATTTAGACTTGCGCATGGCATTCAACATTCTAGCTAGCAGCAAATATTTTCATTGTCTTGTGTTGCTTTATGGGACTTAAATTCTGCTTTTTAATATCATATCCAAAAGACCTAGGACTTTCACTTCAAATCTGGGTACTTTGTATAGACTGAATATTCATTACTTATGTTAGCCATCACAGGCCTGATGAAGAATTAAAGCTGGGACCTACCAGTTATGAAGCAAGCACTCTTACCAACCATAACCCTAGCTACTTCTAAGCTATCGTGACTAGTCTAAAGGCGAAAGTAACAGAATATAGAAAACTGGTTTGATTTTAAAGAAAAAAGTTGACCTACCCTATTCTTTTTTTAAGGAGAATATTTAGAAAATCATTTTCTCTTTCTTAAATTTCTTATATCTCTACTTGACATCATTAATGTATAACTTAATATTCCAGTGTAATTCTGTTGATACGTTAAAGGACTAGAAGTATTCAGTAATAACATTCGGTGTGCATTTAAAGAAAATTTGGTCTTTTGTATATTTGATTAAATTTGCCATTGTTTGTTGGTATACACGTTATAGAAAGACAGACATGTGTTCTCATATATATCCTTGCTGTAAAGTAGAATAAGATTTGTGATAAGCCAGTGCTAGATACCATTAATGTCTGCTCTAATGAAATTTCAAAATCATGAAATGATGCAACCCTAAAGTAACCATGACATAAATATTTTAAGCTCTTCTTGCCAAAATATCACAATAAATATGTGAAGAATCCCTCCGTGGACATATTATATGTTCATTTTGGAAAAAGTTTATCTCTTGAATTTTTTGTCAAGTATTAGTCAACATTCAGTATCTCAAAGTCAGTTGGACTGATGAAACACTTCCAAGATATTTAGGGGTTCAAGATAGTGTTTTCTGGATTGCCTTTTACACCAAATCTCGAGAGCTAACCCTTTATGATTCAGAATTCTAAATTACATTTCAACAGCTGCAGTTAAATTTCAGAGCATCCAAATTTCTCCCTAACTTGACTTCACCATTTGGATACACTTATAATTCTTTACTTCTTTAATTTGCACATCTTAAATTCAAAAAGTGTATATTATAGAAAAATTCTAGTTAGTAGTTTTGCTTCTTATTTTCAGACATATACATTAATTATGATTACAAGTAGTAGATGTATACCTAGATGCAAAACAATTCAGAAATCCATTTAATTTTTGTGTACTTGCATGATTGCTTGCTTTCAAGCTTTGAAATACAGTATACAAAAATTCAGTGTAGACTTGCAAAACATTTATATTAATATACTGTATGCATACACTGTTATTTGTTATATGTTGTAGAAGAACTGAAATTTAAAAAAAAAACAATTTTTTTTTTCAGCCCAGAGCTGTTCTAAATACATTGATCTTGTAATTGTTGTGGAATCTTCCAATGCCACTTTGTTCCTTTCTGAAGGGAAACAAACATGGCACCCTGCAATTCAGATGTTTCTGACAAGTCTTTTGGATGGAATCACTCTTGGCACCGAGTTCTTCCGGGTTGCAGTGGTGCTCTACAGTTCTGCTGTGGATGATGTAATGACTTTCACTGTTGACAGAGAATTTGCACAGCATGTGATCTCTTTCTTGCGCCCCAATTTTGAAGGAGCAAATTTGCATACTGGCCTAGAGGAGATGAATCGAATGTATCAGTACTACTCTAGACCAGGTGCCACCAGGCGCGCTCTGCTGGTCACCGGGTCAAATATTGACGACTCATCCAGTACATTCGGTGAAGTGTGGCAGGCCCGCATCATGAACGTGGACCTATTAGCAATTGGTTTTGGTGGGAATGAACTGGAACAAGAGTTGAAACAGATGGCTTCTGATTTTGTCGTGACCATTAGTGACATTGCGATGCTACATGCATTAGTTAGTAGAGCCTTACTGAGGATTTGTGAAGGCAAGTAAACATTTTGAAATATATGTATATATCAATACTGGTAATATTGTTGTACAATACCTCTTCAAAACTATTTACATCCATGTCAGGTAACTTTGTAATTTACATGCTATACCTATTATAGAGGGGTATTGACAAGGACATGTATCAGTGCACTCATGAATCATCTACCCTATGCTAAATAGCACTGAAATTATGTAGAAGTGGTGGTCAAATAAGGGTTTCTGACCCTCAATGGAGAATGAAACATGAGAGGGAGATAATCATTGAAAAAGAATGTTCATTAAATATGATACCAATAAGAAAGTATTTTTGGTCCCCCACTGGCTTCGATGAAGGGGACTATTAGTTTACCCTTGCTCTGTCCATCTGTCTGTCACTCTGCTTGAGGTTTTCCAGACTTTTATCTGTTCTGGATGAAGATATTCAGATGAAATTTTATACATGGCTTTGTCTTGGATAGTTACAGATCAAGTTTGAGTTTTGTTATGCTTGACCTATTTTTCACTGATTTATACTAATAATTGTAATATAATAATAATAATTATTATTATTATAAAAAATCTACTTTAGATTATTTGATATCAGAAATTCTGTCTTATATCTCTTCACTACACTCAACCTTCTCTGGATTAAAAATAAGTAGCTCAAAAACAAAACTTAGTGTTGGATAGGCCCTAGAAAATTCTCTAAACTATCACCATACAAGATGGAAAATAGAGTGGGGATGAACTACTTTCAACTTACTGGGAATATAAGTGAAATAAAAAGACAATAAATTTTCCATGCAAAAACTTGTATCTATCCCATTGTGACATAATACAAACTTGTGCGTTAGTAATAAAAACATGTTAAAACATGGTATTAACATGGCGTGAAAATTATTGGAGAGGTTTTAGATGAAGATGGAAATTTTTTATTCCAACAAAATTTTTCACAATAATTTAGACTAACAAACGTGTATGTATAATGCAAAACAACAGTATTTCCAGTACAAATATATATTTTTTAAGACTTTGTGTATAAAGAGATCAGTTAGATGTTAAAAAAATTGTAAGCCATTTATTCCTACTTGCTTTTTATCTATACTGTTGGAAAAATGTTGCCAAGTTTTATACAATATGATAAATAGTAACGATTTCATACCCAAAGCAATCCAAAAATGGAACACTTAATTATCTGGAAAGCAATTTTTCCAAAGAGTTACTCAATAAAATTTGTTTTAAAACAAGAACTAATACCAAAGTTCAGTTCATTTTATTATTGTTGAAACGCCTCTCGGTGTTTGTAATAAAGTTGTTAATTTCATAACAATATATTTTAAATTGTTGACCAGATCCAGTTGATGGCAGCTGGTCTGCCTGGATGACCTGGAGTACATGCACAGCCTCATGTAATGGCGGCTATCGCAAACGTGCACGTTCTTGTAACTCGCCCCAGCCTTCGATGGGTGGCCAGCTTTGTGATGGAATGCCAACTGAGACAGAAATCTGCAATACACATGGTTGCCAAGGTGAAATTATATGATTTTAAAGAAATACATGCTTCTTTAACGCATGACCTACCAGTGGTTAAGTTATAATGTCGACAGAAGTAATAGCATTCATTTAGATTGTGCAATACTCAAACTGTACACTGTATTTTCAGAGGAATGGGGATTTGGGAGTTGGTCACCGTGGAGCGATTGTTCCACTTCCTGTGGGTTGGGCAGAAAGGTGAGGACCCGCTGGTGCCAGGGTCAATGTGGGAACAAGGAAGTGGACACAGAGTTCCAGTCCTGCTTCAAAGGAGAGTGCCCTTCACCTGGTAGGTCTGCAAGTTCACTCTCACACGATAACAAATGGGAGTTTTGTTGTATATGACATACAGATCTACCACAACATAGTGCCATAAATGAGTATCATCTGCTTTTTTACACCCCTTCTTTGATAAAGATTTTCTAGTGTATTTGACTCATAACCAAGGAGATACAAGATGAACAAGCGACTGATTGAAAACTTCAGGATATCTAATGACCATGATCACAAGGATACAGAAATGATAATCTGGCATTACATCGAGCTGGTTCATGCAGCTCATTATATATACAAAGTATTTATGCTGAAAATGTACTTAAACTATTGTGCACTGGTCTCATTTTTGTATATTTAAATTATCATGATCTCAGGCAAAATATTATTTCACATAATTGTTACTACAAATAGAAAATTAGCATGTGTCCACAATTTAAACTTTTTGGACAGCCCTAGCATAAACCATGAAAGTTGACTCATTTATGGCACTACAATGTAGTTGACCTAAATCAGTTTTTGGAGATGCTGATCAGTCTGGGACCTTATTCATGAAGCTTCCATAATTTCCGCAATCACCGTGAGTTTGCGGAATGTTTGTGCCGACTTAACAGAATATTTACTGTGTATTCACAATGCTACCGTACACTATGCAAAGTTTACAGAAAGTTTCTGCATGTTTTGCACACTTTACAGGCATCTTATATATATCAACCAATTCAAAAGAAAATCATGATGCTGCTACACATCCCAATGTTTTATTGGTTATAATGTCTAGTTAGAAAATAAATCCAAGCAATGATTTTTACATAATGTTGTATGATTTTATATATATAATTAACAAATATTTTCATATATTTTTCTAGCGGAAACTAATTTTTGTTGACATTTTTAGTCATAGCAAAAATAAAATGCAACATGAAATCAGCATAAGACATGATATGTAACACATGGTGTACATATAATTACATGCATAGTTTACGGGTCCAGTAAGTTTACGAAGGCATTGTGAATAAGGTCCCTGGTCATTCTTTCAAATGACCAACAATATTTTAGTTGATGGTGCATGGACTGAATGGGGAGGATGGAGTTCTTGTGATTGCCACACAAGGACACGTCAAAGTCGACGCAAATGTTTAAACCCTCCACCTGCCAATGGCGGGAAGACCTGTTCTGGTTCTTCAGCAAAGATCAACACCTGCCTGCAGACAGAAACAATAAACTGCTCTGGTAGTAGAGTCTACTTCAAATTTATATGGGGTGAGCAGGGTCCAAATCCTGCCTCCCCCGACTGATCAAACAAATGCGTGTTCTTCTCCTTATTCTTCATCGTCACCCCCATTATAAGTTGAAAAACATTTCAAGGGTGGATATGTGAATGCAATTTCAATTATTATTCATAGCCTAGCATCATAAATATCTCATTATTATTTTTTCTCTTAAGAATTACAAATTACACTAGTCTCTCTTTTTCAGAGGATGGAGGTTGGTCTTCATGGTCAGAGTGGAGCAGTTGTTCCCAGTCATGCGGTGAAGGAATTTCATCTCGCAAGCGCCAATGCAATGAACCGTCACCTCGCAATGGCGGGGCGGATTGCATGGGGACAAAATATGACCAACAAAGATGCAATTTATATACTCTGTGTGAAGGTATCTAAACCTGAAATATATTACTAGTATCAGCAATGAAAATCAAAACTGTCATTGAATATACATTTTCATGATCATAGATTGTCCACATAAACCTTCCCAGCAGGGAAACAATTGGTACTTGATGAGTTTCTATGACTCCTGGGTACCTCAGCGCTGCTCTGATAATGAAGTCTTCTCTATAGAATCCTGCAAATGTATAGCGGACAAGAACATTGCTGATGGCCCAAGTAAGAGTTCTTGGACTTTCCTGACAAATTACTTCTGTTGATAATTCCTGCCCTCATTTACAGAAATTACCATTTTTTTTTACTCTTTAAGGATGTGATAAAGTTCTACACCTAGATTTTCTGTCAGACACTGAAAATTTTGGAGTTTCATCAGAAAAAAAGTCCACACACAACACTGTACAATATGATGGAAGAGGAAATGCCGTGTTTAGTAATGATACCAGCATCATGCTGTGGGAGTTCCACCAAATGGAGTTAAACTCTGGATTTCGCTTGTCTGTGAAAGTGAAGCCAAATATCGAACAACTGGAATTTATGACTTTATTAAGTGATGGGGACTGTTCTTTAAATAGGCATCCATCAACAATAATTGCATTTCAAATCCTGGAGGAAAAGTTTCTTAAAGTGATATTTGGACTGTCTCTAGAAAACAAGGAAAAAATGTCCTACATTAATGTAACAACTAAGGTTAGTTTTGATATATGTAGAAAACTTTCAATCCAATGACAACTACCTTCACATGATTCAAATGCTTGTATGCAAATTTTTAGGTAGAGGACTTCCTACATTTAACTCTCCATTTCACTGGAAACAGTTTTGGTGGCGAGGTCAATAACAAAGTCACATACATCTTCTTTCCAGAGACAGGTTAGATTTCATTATGACCCAACACATTCCAGACCCATATACCCCTGTGCAAATCCCATTCCTTATCTACATGATATCCCTTTCTTTTCTCATCTACAGTGTACATACAAAGAAGGAAAGGCCCTTTGGTAATTGGAAAAAATGTCTGTCAGGACTATTCTGCTTTCCATGGACTCTTTAACCAGGTAACATAGTATGATCCTAATCAATAAATTCACACACAAAGACCTAAAATTTGAGCATTACCCTTAAAAAGAAGAAATTTATTCCCCCAACGTTTGCCTGGTCTGCAATAACAATAATTTTTCAAATAAGTTTTATTCATATAATGACCAATTTTTGATATCAAGTGATTGGTTGTCAGTGAGTAAATATCAATTTTCATCTTACATAAATGTACACAAATTCTAAATATGTTTGTCTACCCATTTGCTTTCTTTCAGATACAGCTTTTCAGCTGTTAGCATCCTGTGCACTTTCCATCAATAACAAAATATCAAAAGGGCAAATCTGCAGACATTTTATTTTACTAGTTCCCAGAAGAATGTCGACATATTGTGAGCAACGAGCATTCAAATTCACAGCAATCTCAGCAAAATGATAATGGTTTAATGATATGTGATGAAAGTAAAAATTTACAAATAATGCCACTGTGATGTGTTTAATGCTTTATATTCATTAAAATGCTGTCAAGTTACCGGTATTTCAGTCATATACATTATTATCATAAGATAGATTAATAGCACAGCTGGTGACATCACTCTTTTAATACATTCATTCATTTCGATTTAAAGCCTAATGATTCATACTGTGAAGCTGCAAAATAACACGTGTATTCTAAACACAAAACATATGCAATCCACACTTCTAGTCCAGAATTTCAATTTACACATATTCTAAACACCTTGTATACATGTAATGTGTAATGGAATATAGTTCAATCTACCATTACCCTCAATTTTCAAATGAGACACAGAACAGATACATACTCAATACATTTAAACATGACATATATATATATACAGTATATATATAATGATACCTATATATTTTTTAATGGACAAACTGCAAAGAAACACATAGAAATATAAACATGTGTACATAATGAAAAATAAATTAAATGACTGCAAAGTTTAATAATCAAGTTTTACTTCTCAAATTTTCAAACTTTGTTGCCACTGTGAATGTTTGTGATAAAAAATACATAAATATACCTATAAGCTAACAAGGAAAAAAAGGGGGGGAGGGGGAATACTGAAACACCAACAAATTCTAAGATGTATGTCACCCACACACTGCAAACAGCGATCCTGTCAATTTAGTATGATCAAACACTAATGTCCAGGATGTATAGTATGTGAATATGGACACAACATGAATCTGCTGAATCCTTTATCTGTAATGATATTGTTACTTCATTTAACTTTCTATATAAATCCACCAAAAAGCTGCATGTGGCTACATCAATCCTGTTGACTGCGATTCAATTATTAGGAAGATGAGGTGACGGATTTTGCAATGGAGATGGTACTGGAGGGCCGAATCAGAGGTGGTGGTTGTTGTAAAATCGTTCTCTGGGGTGGATTCAATCTGTCAATGTATCGGAGAATATAGCCAATCTGGGTTTTATCAGTAAAATTGCTGAACAATACAATAATGATCACATATGTAGACAAATTATAGATATTTACAATGAATACTCCAAATGAATTGACAGTACACCTGTATTTGGTATAAAGCTCTTGTCAAATGATGTAATATTGTAAATCGGGTAACTAGTGATGGGCAATTAGTCCAAAATCATAACCAATTGTTGGTAATAATCATGATACAATTAATTGATAATAGTAAATCTGAATGTTAATTTTTTTCTTCAAATGAAATAATAAAACCAACAAAATGATATGAAGAATATTTATATCCTTTTGTTTTTCATTCAGAAATGCATGAGAACATATATCATAATAAGTGAGAAATATAAAATATAATGTAGTGATTTATCATTTCCTTTAGAATCGCAACTAAGATCAACTGTCTTGACACGATATAACTCAAATAATGAATAACTGATAGTCTGCATACTGCTTGAGCCATGTCTAAATTTTGTTTAGTTGAGGTGTGTGCGCATGTTACTTTTATAAAACCCCCAAAACTCTCAGACTTTAGAAATGGCCAATCTGGCTATGGGTAAATCTGTCGACCGCTGTCACTATAGTTGTTTTCGTCCATGACTGACTCCATGCCTTCAGCCATTTTGTTTGTTATTTTTATCAATGGATTTAACATACAAAATTAAACGCTCGGACAAAAATGAAGTATAATCCATATTTCTGTCGCGACATTATTCTGTAATTGATGACCAGCATCATACAACCCAGAACGAATGACAACCGATCATGGATGACAATTGTTCCATCACTAGTGTCAACTGTGTAAAGTGTGGTATCAAGATTTTATAAAATGTCTGTCAAAACCCCTAAACAATCTGATGTAACTCATGAAAAGTTAATAGACAAGATGAAAAAGATGCTCTAACCAATAGTTGAAACTCAAATTATATACAACTGCAGAAATAGAATTAGTACAAGCTTAATTACAAAGCATTTGTCAGGGTAAACAAAATGAACTAAATATATATAGATGCGTGAAATAATTTAAAAGTTGATGCTTGATGTCACTGAAGATTTGAATGCTGACATGACCGATGTATAATTATCCTACCTATTAGGCCATTAATGAAGGCCAGCATCAACTTTCCATTGGCTGTGGGCTGATATAAAAGAGAAAATAAATGAAAGCAAAACCAAGAGCACATCAAAAGAGGCAAAACAAAAATTGAACCAAAGCTATTAGTAGAGAGAGAAATAAGATAAGAAAATTCAAGGTACCTTGGTTGCTGTGTAATTTGAGGAACCTTAAGCCCTGGGGCCTGGGGCTGTTTCAGAAGTGGGGGCGGGGCTGAGGATGATGCAGATGAGTTGGTACTGGCTGCAACATCTTCTGTTCCATTGATATCTTCCTTCAACTCAACCTCCATCTACAAATTCAAACTAGTAAATACACAAAATTGAAAAAAAAAAAAGCAGTACCAAATAATGTGCACTACCACATAATACACCCATCAAATGTTTATTAATCATAATCAAATACTGATGAGTGTGTATGGGACAAAACCATTTTAGCCTTGGTACAACAGTTGACTTGTCAATATATATATCCTGAATACATTTCAAAACATATATCATTTTATTACATGTATTTAGATTTTTTTTCACATGATATAATCACTAACAATTTTGGGTTGTACAAAGAAATGTCCCATAACTAAAGGAGTGATAAATTATCCCCCCCTTCTTGCATTATACTTGTTATTTAATCTTTAACTGGACAGATGCACTGGCCTGTATCAAAATGATTTTTTGTATGTCTAGCTGAACGTTTTGAAATGCCATGGCTTAGATCATTACTCCAAGGGACAAATATAATCTTAATTAGACAGACAGACTTCGCCTCTAATCATGTCCAAATAAACTTGAAACACCATGACATAAATAATTATTCCTACATGACCATTCCACTATCTGCTGTGTGATGAGCATGTGGAAGTTTAGCAAATTTTGTAGTACAATATTTAAATCATTAACGTTAGAAACAAAATTGTAGTGGGTCAGTGGTCTTAATGTGAGTGAAAAATTTTCAATGGGACATAAACAATCAATTACTCAATCAGAAACAAAATAATTATTCATATTGTTATGTATCTACATTTTATGACAAAATGTGTATTTCTTGTAGTAATAATTATTAAATAGGGTTATTAAATTACTCTTTCATATTATGTAAGGGATTACATCCCTTAAAACAGTGGGTATTTTTTACATACTTAGGGCCAAAAATAAATTTTATTTGTTTGTCATTGGTGGCACACCCACTAAAATTGATGGAGTCCAAGGAAATTTTAATGATCTTTAATCTCAATATTTTTTTTCGATATATCAATCCAGAATTGCTGACCATTTCCATACTATTCAACATTAATTCAAAACCTTGCATTTTCATTCAGAGTGCTTCTGTGACATGTCGATCATGTGCATTACAAGCAGCAAACAACATGGCAGACATGTCAGATGTAAAGCAGAGTTTGATGGTATAACTCACAGATGAAATATGCTGTTCCATGGGAAAAATACTGTGTCAAGTGCAATATGTCAGTTTTCAGTTTGATACCGACCATATTAGTATGATTTTTTCGTAGACTCGATACACAATACATGCTATAAATATTCCTCAAATTAATAAAAAAAAAATCATTGAGTCAATAAATTTTGATGTTGAAAAATAAATCAACATATTCCATCCAGAGTGGAAATGAATATGTCTTTGATTTCAGTATTCATTAATTATGTGACTTTTAAAATTACATCCTTGAAGTTAAGTGCGGACTGCACCAACTTCATTACATCTTCACTAGCAAAAGGTTAAGCTCCACAGTGAAAAGAGAAACATCGTGGAGAGCCACCCTTAGATAGCAAAGACGACATCATCAACACACAATATGCATGTAGAGAAACCTTAGCTGAGACCATAATTATGTTTGGCATAGCCATCCTATATATAAATATCACAAAATAGGACAGATTTTCTGAGTTGTGTTTTAAATAAATGAAACCAAAGATGTTTAGTATTCAGACTTAAATTTTCATATTTAAATTAAAGAAGTTCAACTGAATGCCAAAACCTTGTCAAAAAAAATTTCAATCATTTACAGTTTCTTCTAGAATCTTTGTCAAAGTTTTCACTTCTCTGTTTTCAAAGTAAAATCAATTGCAACAAAAATAATGCAAAGAAAAATAAAACATTTTTTTTTAATCGAAGAGATTAGTTTGAAGTCATCTCCACCAAAAAAACAACAACAAAAGATTGGGTCAGCAACACCAAAACAACTATCATTTAATCGAGGCCTTACCATTTTAAAAGTTTTAATGACCTGATTTTTAGCTGCAATTTACAGATGCACAAATTGACAAAGTTTGTTAATTTTCAAATTCAAATGTACATGAGCCCAAAAAAGTTTTACCATATATAGCCATATCTTCTTAATCATAGATCACAGTGACCTTGACTTTGAGAGTGACACACCTTCTATCTAAGTTGCATTAACTGTTGATTCTAAACCAAATAATTGTCCAGTTACAAATCGGACAGTATTTAGCTATATTTAGCTGTATCATCTTAATCAAAGACCACAGTGACCTAACTTTAAGGTCCAACCTATCCTCGACCCGAGAGGTATCAGCAGTCGAAGTTTGATGACTCTAAGTCTCATATTATTTACATGCAAGTTATGAGCCAGACACAAAGCGGGACAGACAAGACAAACACAATCATCATACCATAAAATATCTCATCTTAGACGGGCATATCAAAACACTAATTCTTTAATTACCTGCAACTAAAGAAATATGAAACAATATCTCGATGGTGTTCAGACATTTTTATAAACATTTAAAGAAAGAAGTATTCTAACCTTTTCCTCCTCTTTTTCATCGATGTCCAGTTTATCTAATGAATCAATTTTTCCATGTTCTGCTTCATACTCAGCAAGAACTTCATCCAGATTGTAGCGTCTTCTAAAATTCACAAAGAAGCTGCGTACATGGGCCTCCGTCTTGTTTCCAATAACTTCTGATATTGCTTGAAAGTCCTTTCCATATTTACGTACACCTGTTTTGAAAACAAAATACAATGATTGTACCTTCGAATAAACAAGAAGACCACAAGCACAGTGCTCACCTGATTCACACTAGTTCCTTACTTCATAAATGAATTTAAGGTGTACTTGAATATATGAAAGAAATTGCAGAAATCTGACAGTGTAAGGAAGTCAATTTCAGGCAGAATTTCAATCCTTTGTAAGATGTTAATTAACTGTATGACTTCAGTAAAAATTTGTAAGTAACTACAACCCAGTACAAACATTTCATTTTGACCTTTCCATACTTGCTGGGAATCTCTCTTACAAATTTTGACTCAACTGTAAAATGTTTGCTGATCTTGGGGCTTGATCCCTTCAATCAGAAATGAGTCTACCTTGGACCATACCATGTCAACAGTTCTGTCTCAACACAGCTGACATTGTATGGGGCATTTCTGGGAAGGCTATTCCAATGTAACAGTACTGTCTCAACACAGCTGACATTGTATGGGGCATTTCTGGGAAGGTTATTCCATGTCAACAGTACTGTCTCAACACAGCTGACATTGAATGGGGCATTTCTGGGAAGGTTATTCCATGTCAACAGTACTGTCTCAACACAGCTGACATTGTATGGGGCATTTCTGGGAAGGCTATTCCATGTTAACAGTTCTGTCTCAACACAGCTGACATTGTATGGGGCATTTCTGGGAAGGTTATTCAATAAGCTGAGAAGATAATAATATCCTTCTGGACATGTTCAAAGGAACTGAGCTTTACAAGTAGCCACCACAACCCCAACAATTACAAATTCAACATATCCACAAGCAAATTATACCTTTAAGTAGGATGAAATTACTACCACACAGCAAAACTACTTGTACATGAAATCAAATCATATGACCATGACACAAGGAATAGTGAATTAATTGCCTTGAAATCCAGAGCTGGACAACATGAAGAATTTCATGTCAACACATGTACATGATAGCATTTATGGTAGATGATGAAAATTTGCCAAACAGCACCAAAATTTCCATACATATGAATCATAAATTGCATAAAATAAAAATCTGGCAAAAAATAAAGCATCAAAATTTCAAACTACATTTTGAAAGTACATCTGAAAAATACTTCACACCACAAAATTACCCAGTATATGGTCAATTCAAAGTACAGTGTACATGTGTTACTGAGTAGAATTAGGACATGATCATGTGCTATATACATGTATATACAGGTTTCACTTGGCATTTAAGGTAAAAAAAATTGCATTTTACTTAAGACAGATGAAATATGATTCAATTTTTGCACCTGTACAACACAATGAACAAATACAGACCTTGAACAGCAAGAAGAAGTTCTTCATTAGTCCACCTGGCATTGATTCTTGGGTTAGTCTGAAGAAAATTTTTTTTTTTTTACCCATTTAAATACTGAAAAACTGACAATGAGACAACATTTTTTATGCACATTCTATTCATACCTCTGGTGGCTTGACATCGTCAATACCAGCAGCCATTTTGTGTTTCTGGAGACTGAGCATCTGTTTATTATTCTGCACCTGTAATCAAGTGAATTAGAATCAATGTTATTTTAGATACAAATAGCACCAAGATCAGCTGTTGTCTTACAATGTAAACATGTCTTGAAATTATCCAACTGCATTTTGATGATACAGGTTAATTTGAGACTGCATGTATATATATCATGCAAACTTACATTTGACAACTGTGGTGCAGTTGTGAGTGTGCAACTTAAGATCAAGAAGAATTAATACAGCACAACATGATGGTGCTATTCCTAAATTCAACCATATTGTCCATATTGAAACTTTTCACACTGCTACATTTTGAAAGGACTCAAATAGTCATTGCTGGCACAATGCAGAATTTTATGAGAAATTCTTGGAATCAGACTTACTTGTCTTTTAAGAGACACCAGCTCCTGATCCAGAGATTTCAGCAGAGCCTCTGCTTGACCTTGAGGACCATTGACAATGACCTGTAAATCCTCATAGTTCAGGAACATTCCCCTAGGTGGTTTCCTCTTGTGCTTCATTGGATTATGTCGGTGTTGTCCATGGTCATGTCGTTTTGGACCTGCTGTCCGCATCACACCTGTTCTTCTGTAAACATGGGCAATCAGTGCTACCTTATGATAATCTTCTCAGAAACTCAGAAATGTATTTTTTAAGGCTGTTTGTATGAAATAGTTGCCATGAGGTTGAGAAATATTAACATAATGTGAAGTCTATCTTCTAAACATATTTTTGCAGTATATATACTTTTGTCCTAAACAAAAAATTTGCATTGATCAGTACCTCCAATACTGATAGCAGGAGTTACAGAGGGATCCTTTGGGAGTTATGTGGAGTTGAGTTGTACGAATACCACAGTTCCCACAGGTGTCTTTCTCCTCCTTCTAAAACACATTTTAACAGTGTTACTACAATCATATGCTAACATATATCAACATACTTAAAACATAATATAGTATAATTACATTTATGAACTGAAATCAACATTTCTGGATAAAATGACCAAAACATCAGTGATATCACCCTTTTTTTGGCAAAAAGTTACAGAATAAAATAACGTGTTAACTGTTAACTTACCCCATTTTCTTTAGGAGTGTCTTCTTCATCACCTGAGCGTTTGCCATTGGAATCAGATTCTTCATCACTAAATATTTCACAAAATCAGATTTGTTAAGTATAGTTCATGTTTAAATCTACAACTGAAGTTAATCAATTCTGCAAGAAAACTCAAACAGTATTCATCACTTTAAACAGTAAGTAAACTCTTATTTCCATATACCATAATTTCATTAATTTTCATTGCTAATTTGGAAATACTATAAACTGAAATCCTCTACAAACAAGAGAAAGTGAACTACAATTAAGAAAGACAACTCTTCCACCAAGAAACCAAGTCCCCAAGAGCATGCTTATATTTCTCAAACCACAAAAATTTGCCTCAAAAAATAATAATCAATAAACCTGGTGTGATTATAATTTCTTTCCACATTTCTAACACATTCCTTATTTCTTGTGATACTCTGTATTTATTGTGTTTCCCTAGTAAAACTGAAGTCAAACTGTAGCTCTCTGAGAAAATACCAAGATAAATCAAAGAGCTACTGAGTCAAATAATATAGACGTTTGAAGATGTCTTGACACAAGTGTAATTGGAAAATATATTAGAATTTTTTAAATAAATTTCCATGCATACAGAGATAGAAGACCTGAATCAGGTTTATTAATGGGTGGATCTGTAGCTCTCTGGTCTATCTAAATTTCTTCCCAGAGTCTCTCTCTCTCTCTCTCTCTCGTAAATTCTATAGTGTATCTATTCTCATCCCACCTACAAATAATCAACATTGACAAGTACTACATGTACTTGTACAAGTAAAATCTATCAGATATGGTATATTATTGATCTTATTTCATGCTTTAGTATATAAATTATGGAAATTTCCAGAAACATTCATGTCAGATATACATAATGTACATACACAGAGATGAACAGATAATGACTTTTATTAGAATACCCCACTTTCCTATCCTGCTCAAGTGATAGATAATTAACATACCTTTCTCCTGTCTTGTTCAGTTTCTTAGCTTGTTTATCCATTAAACTTGTGCGAGATCTGGTTTTCTTCCAAGAGTAGTAGTATTTGACTAGACTTGCTATGGATTTATCTGGTAACTGAATTGAAAATTATTCTCATACAGTCTTTATTACATGTTGTGTTCCTTGATTTAACACCAACAGCAAATGTAAAGAAGAATGAGCCAAATTTACCCCAAATTGAAGTCATATACTGTACATTTTTTTTAAATTAAACATCAAACTCACCATTTGCCTAATTCTATGAAAACTCTTTCCATGAAAACTGAATGCTTGCTCAAATAGCACTTTATCCTCAACAGTCCATTCATCAGGGAATGGGGTAAAATTAGGTAAATCTGCCAGAGCCTTTTCTATGTTGTGCTTATGCCAAAATAGCATTCCAAGTGCCTGTTTAAAAAAATCCAAACAAACAAGGCATTTATTTAAAGGGGCTTGGACACAATTTTGGAGAAAAAAATTACTTAGATATTATTATAGCAATTGATAAGTGTAAAACCTAGCAACAAATCTAAATTCTAAAATTTCCACAAAGATGAGATATTCAAAATTCTCATTTTCAAAACAAGGCATGAGCCCTGATTATGTTACATGTTATGTGACTTAGCTATCAATATGATGTCAAAATTGACAGTTTTGGCGAAAAGAGCTTTTACAATGAAAACTTTCAGTTTATATTTCTTTCTGCTTGCTTCCTAAATAATTCAGCAATTTTACTTTATGTCAAACTACCGAATGCTATTGACATACTTTATAGAAATCTTGGGTGTTTTCACCTCTGCATGTAGTTTTCAAATGTTTGTTTATAGTACTATGAAATGTTTGCACATTTGTCTAACTGTAGATGTAGATTAACATTGTGTCTATGATCACAATTTTGGGAGCCTGGTTTTTAGGTAAATAAAAAATGTATCTTGTGTAAAAATATTTTTACTTATTTACAAAAGATCTTCATTTCTACAACAGTTCACTGTCAATTTTAATAGATCAAAAACCATATCCATGCCCCATTAAAGAAATTAACTTGATATAATGTTGCACCTCAATTTTATTTAGAGTAGTGTTTAACTTGTGATATATCCAAACAGCATTGTGTTACCTGCTCAGTGTTGTACCCATGTTTTTCCTTGGCTATGTTGACATACTCGTCAACTGAAAGTACAGGTGAAAAAAAAAAAATTAATAATCTGACATTTACATTTATCTTTCTGTTTATTCTCTCAACAAACATTGGAAAGTTGATAAGTTTACAATTATAATAAAAGTTTTTTTACCTTTTCCATCAGAGAGATCAATGGCTGGGGCCCAAACAAGGATGGCATCATTTCTGGGATCTGGCTTCATCTCTGAATCAATACAAACATCAGCAATGATTACCTTTATCAGTTAATATCAATCATGAATGTATTTTCAAACAGTATACACCTTTTATTCATATCTTATTTAGGAGATCAAAAATACCTGGTTTATATTCTGGAACCTTTGCCTGATAGTCATTTCCTACCCTCATTCCACCTCCCTCTGAAAATAAAAAAATTACAACAACAAAAAATAAAAATAAAAAAAAGCATCAAAAATTAAATATTAAACAACTGTACATAAAACAAATTGTTTATTACAGCACCAGTCAATCTCCAACTGCTTTGATATTTACATTATACTAGAGAGTCAAAGAGATACTCTGAATAATCAAGGATGTTTTCTTAAAATAAACAGAATAGATATTCAGGTGACAAAATGATTGACAGGGAAAGTATTTACTTATTTTAAGTGAATAATTATTCACACTTGTCATGATTATTCACTTTCTTAGAATTTTGCATAGATAATCAGAATATTATATTTGCATATGGCATGGCTCAGGCTAATTTGGCATAAACTCCATCTGTCAGTCTATCATAGTGTTCAAGAATCGGAAGAAATTTGCAATCGATTATCAAATTGAATCTGAGGTATTTTTTTCTATTCATAATGGAACATAATTGAGAACATACAGAGAATTCAATTTCGTTATATTTCATTAATTCAAATAAATGAATTAAACACTGGTGTTACTGCAGTTATTTAGTAGTATTAAATAGCAAGCAACAAGACCAAAGCTAAAAATGTTTGTTTTCCCCTCTCCCCAGCCGGGTCAAAAAAATTTTGGCATCAAAATCGCCAAGTTTTTTTTTTATTTTTGAAAATTTTTTTGTCTGTTCTGGTCCATTAGGACATTTTGTTTTTGCCTTTTCGAAAGTCTCAGGCTTATTGGTCTCATGTATTGGTAGATACCGAGAGTATTGAAAATATTGTTTAAAGATGGTTGATGTCGCACAGATATATTTCTGCAAGGTGTCTTTATATTATTCAAATTTCTAGTATGTGTGTCACATACAGGTATGGACAAAAACACCAGGACAATAAAGCAACAGTTTTAGTTTCAATAGATTTAATTTCTAAATTAATAAATTTTTTTCTCAACTGAATTATTAGCATTCAGACTTTTGTTTTTGTCCACTTTATATATATTTCGTAGCCACGACGTTTGTTGAGATGGAATTGAGTTAGTCATATTTCCTATGCCAAAGGAAATATAAATTAAGTATATAAGAAAAATCACAATAAACTTCATATGCTCAATTATGAAATAAAAATTGTACTTGTATATTCAATCAAATTCATTCGAACTATACACTAACAAGCTTGATTAACCATACAAAAAAATTGCTTTGTGTCTGCAAAGAACCCATGAAAATGTCAATTTTCTGTTTAAGCCTGCCTTTAATTACATACATTTTTCTGCATAGTTTACATATCACTTTCCATATCCAAGTTATGTTTGCTAGCGGTCCTTCGATTTCAAAATACTTCCAGACAATAGAACGTGTTGCACCAGGATATGGCACAGGCAATTGTTCCATAAACTTCGCATGCTATACTATATATACACTGCATCGTTGGCCATTGTGTGCTATTTAAATTTAGAGTTATATTCCAGAAATTTAAAAAAAAAAACACACAAAAATTAAATGTTTACCAACTATTGATGTCAGATTTCAGCTATCAATTGTCGCCATTGGTAGCAATTTAGAGACAATTTTTCGATGGTCAGCGACTATCGCTGAATCACTAGTCTACCATGAAACTTTGTTAAGAAAAATCTCTTATATTGCTAGTATTGTAAATAGTATCAAGAGATACTGAAATCCAAAGGTCCAGGGAATATTTAAAACTTTCCTTTAAGTTTGTTTACATTTCCGAGTTCTCAAAACTGGTAAAAAAAATCTGTACGACAATTGCCTGGTAAATGCTCAAAATTTACCTGGACATTTGGGAAATTTTTCAGGCAACATCAAAATATTTCAAGGAAAATGAGATCTCAAAAAAAAAACAAAAACCAACAACAAAAAACAAAAACAAAGAGTTATTTCAAGTCAAATAATAATTATTCCAATTCAATTTCAATAACATCTTGTTGAATTGTCATCGTTGTTCTTGTTTAATTGTCAGATTCACTGTTGTTTCACAGTTATATGTCCTGTCATCCTGTCAAGATTCTCCAGATTCAAGTACAGTTTGGCTCCATTTCTTAGGACATTCTCCTGACTTTCGTCTGCCGTTTGTTTTCATTAAATTTAAGGTATTCTTAAAATCAGTGATTTCCGTTCATTACGATAGACCACATGTTGTGAAATGGAAAGTATATTTTAGTGTGTCAACAAAGGAAAAGTCATATGAATAAAAAATTCCTTCTCCAGTGGAAATTGGGAGAGCGTGGCTAAATCATGTGAATTATCACATATAATGTACCTGGTGTGACAGGTTCTCATCACGAGCCTCATCCACTACTTTGAGTAATATTGCTCCCTAAGGTTATGCTATTTCATGATTAATTCAATGAAACACCAGTTGCAGTAGTTCCATAAGCCAAAAATGATAGTAACATGCGTATTATGAAGAAAATAACAGATTATTTCACACAAAAAAACCAGGCTTGGTAAAATTCAATGGGATTTGAATCTTGTTTAAATTTACAATTACTTTTTTACATATTACATTTAACTTCTGAATTGTTATATTATTGAAAATAGAAAGTTAATACCAACATTTTTACATCATATGTAAATAAAAGTGAACCATAAGTCATGCGAATTATATAAACTAGTAACGGTGATATACTTTGCAACCTTTTTTGTCTAAATTTTGAACTGATCAATTATAACCTTTGTAAAGTATCCAAGCTATATATCAAGAGGAAGATATTGGCAACATGTAGTGGTCACCCATTAAGGTGCTGACCATGCTAGCTGTTGCTTAACTTGCGTGATCGAGAGAAACTCTACCACACCACTGAAAAAAGCTAGCTCATTAGCAAGGTAGTAAAAAATCCCTATATACTATAAAATCCATAGGAAAGTTGCATACCATATTTACTGTTTGTTACACTATGAAATTCTTAGGATAAGAAACTTCTTCCCCAGCTCTCTTCTTTTATTTCTTTGAAGTAATTTAACACATTTTTCTTACATTTCACAAATGATTTTAATGCTATTATATTTAAGCGTGTCGTAAAAACCTATAGTCTTCTAATTTTAATTTTTTTTTTTTAGGGGGGGGGGGGGGAGAGAGAGCGCCCCTGGACCCTAAAGTGACTCACGCCTTCGGCACTCACATATTTCTCCTCCTACTTCTTCTAACTTTACCTGCTACTTCTAAACTTATTAAGAATTCTGGTGTGGTGAACATGATGTGAGGGACTGAAAGTTCATCTGTAAATCATGGAACAAGCAATTTTAAAATGGGTGCAATAAAACAACATGAACAAAGTAAATGACATAAGTATTTTTCATTTAGATAGTGAATCAAGTTCTGAAAAGAATTCCAGCACAGAAATGCTTGAATCAGCTAGGAAAAGCTAACCATGATTGGAAATTATCAGATACAGAACAGCACATGCTATTGCCAATTATCATCCTGGCTTTAGAGATTACGAATTAATAAATGAGCTAAATAAAATAAGGGGACTGTGTGTAGGTTTCATCACATTATAATTACAAGTACCAGCAACTTTTGTACCTTACATCAATTGCAAAAGCTTGACAAGATGACATTAAAGAGATTGGGAAAGAAACTGTTCATGTTTCACATTCGATGGGTCAACTGACTTAACTTGAAATCACATCTGTAGAAATTTGCCTAGCTGGGATAAAACACCATTTTTGCAGTCTGCTCTAAAACAAAGATTATTGTTTTGTTTTCTTTGGACCAGTAAATTTATGTTTGGTCTAGTAAGAATCCCACCCCTAAAAGCCTGAATGACCAGCGCTTTAAAAAGTTTTTCGTGAAGAATCTAAAAAATATCTTTTGCGTTCATTGTAATCAATTATATTAATAACTTAGTTACACAAAAATTATTTTGATAGATTTTCTTTAATACTTTCAAACCATCTTTTCTAAAATGGTACCAAAAAATAAAAAAAAAATTTAAAAAAGGGGGGGGGGGGCACTTTGACAGATAGAATTCCTGTTCTTACCAGACTTGACAAAAATCTACAGGGAATGCCCAGTGGACCAGCATATTTCAGGAATTATTGACATTTTACGTAGAAAGCTTGAAAAGCCATATGATTATAATTAAGACTGAATCATTCACCACTAGACAGTCAACGCTACCCAACAAATTGATTAATATTAAAAAAAAGATAAGAATCTGACCATTGCTTACTTACATTACACTATTTCGACTTGCATGCATCAACCCCATTTTTAGAATTCA
Organism: Ostrea denselamellosa; assembly: GCA_024699665.1. Taxonomy (NCBI): domain Eukaryota; kingdom Metazoa; phylum Mollusca; class Bivalvia; order Ostreida; family Ostreidae; genus Ostrea; species Ostrea denselamellosa. The sequence goes on from JAMZEH010000014.1 coordinate 3,662,675, forward strand.
TGTTCTATTTATTGTCAGTAGACCATGGGCTAGTAAGTAACAAGCTTGGGCTAGTAACTTTTGTTATCACCACTAGCCCTTGGGCTAGTAGCATTCTATAAATCATCCCTAGCTAAAATGAATTTATGCATAATTCTTAAATAAAAATAATGTCTATGATTAAAAAAATGCCTCTCAATCTTTTTTTCATTTGCTATCATTTTCGATTACTACTAACCAAAATGTGCTATGTCAACAGTACAATTCCTGTAAAGTTCAAGACTTTTCCAGAGATGAAAGTGTAAACATAAAATGAGTTTTTTTTCTTTGCAGAATATGATTCATTCTAGTCACAAAGTAATTACTCTGTATAAAACATTTCAACTCAATGTCTTCTTTTGGTATAAAGACTCTAAATTGTTACTCCCCCTACCTTCATTTGCTCTAATCACAGTACGAAGTAAAATTACAATTATTTCACATTTCAAAAACAAATATTCAAACATGCGTCTATGTATGCTTATATGTTTGTGTGTGATCCCACCCAAATTAAATCTTTTAGTCTTAATTTCAACTTTTAACAGCATAGCATATAAAATATCATAAGAGTTGTCTTCCCTTCATATATATTTCAAGTTTATTTATAAAAAAGAATATTTTTGTTAATTTGCAAACAAGAACATTTTTACTCAAAGCAAGCATACGTCCTCATTTATACACATCTTTGACACGCGCTGATCCATGTGAAGTGATTCCCTTAAACATGGCATTAACAAACAATGACACAAGCTGACAAGGACGATAACTCACCATGATCGGAATCATCACTACTATCTTCCGATTCGTTTGGGGTAGAGCATCGAGATCGCCTCCCATTTCTAATATCCACAAGAGTTTTCTCGGCCATAACCATCATAAAAGAGAATTAGCTGACCACGAAAAGAAAGAGATCCGTCCCAACTTCGTCTCACAAAAAGTGTTGGTTCGTCTGAGCCACCTTACTAATTCTTCCGGCAAACACAAAGTAGGGCGATATCCGATAATCCAGAACTCACTTTCTTTCCAAGAAAGGTGGTTTAACATAAAAATATCTATATAAAATATAATTAATAATTTCGTGAGTTGTCTTTTTTGCCCTTCAATTCGAAATACTTCAATCTTTATTAATTTTTGTATTCATCCGCCTTAGCAGTGTGGAACTTATTTTGTTAAGGACGTATAATTTCGACATTATATTGCTGACTGAACCGTACATGCTTCCATATATATATATTTTTTTAGTTTTCGATTATTCAATGATACCGTGTCGAAATTTTGTTGGAAAAATCACTAAGGTAGAAGAATAAAGACATGTATTCGCTCTAATAGTTTCCAAATGATAAAATTGTCAAAAGGTGCCATGAGATATGAAACTATTAACAAATGCTGAAAAAAGGAAATAAATTCTTATATATTTTCATATAAGACTGTTTTGTGCTAACTTTTATAATATGAAATATACTCTATTTAGAAAACGACTCATGAAATAATTGTCCAGAGATGAGGTTTTCCATTGAAGGTTTTATTCCCCGTTGGGGCTTTCGTAGTAGTTTTATTGCAAGCAGGCCAAACCAATAAGGAAATTGCAATCATTAATTTCATGTGATTTTTTTCTTTATGGTTGTGACCTATAGTAAGACACCTCACGGTGACTGGTTTTTAAATGTCGTCAGTTTTGGTCACCATATTAGCATTAAACCATACCGAACGAAGCACGTTTGTACACGTGTTCACAATCGGTTCTAACGTCAACGGATGTTATAATCCTTCCTGTGCCACACATTACCAGACAAAACAACATATTTCGTTATATATTAAGTCAACGATTCCCGTCTGAAAATATGAGTTCTGCCAGCAATGATTTAATATTTTGTAATTATTACTTCAAATATTTTTTTTTCTACACAAATGACACGTATGCATATTTCTAACTGCTTATATATATATATGTGTGTGTGTGTGTGTGTGTGTGTGTGTGTGTGTGTGACGAAGCCCTGGTGGGATCCCTGGATTTTATAGAGCTTCAAATATGTCGACTATGTAATCATTATTACTATTTGTCATTTTTATTGAGATGAAATCAATTTAATAAAATAAACAAATTTTAAGTTTTTTCGGAATTCTTCCAATAAAAGTAACAATAAATGAAACAAAAGATTTTGTCATTATTTCTTCTCTCTCTCTCTCTCTCTCTCTCTCTCTCTCTCTCTCTCTCTCTCTCTCTCTCAACAAGAGACTGATTTACCTTTAATTTGAAAAATTAGGAGGAGGGGGGGGGGGGCTTTTAAATAAGCCATTGAAAAAAAAAATGTCCAAAAACACTAATATATATATATATATATATATGCACATGTATAGGTCTTGGCAGAACTCGGTATTTTCAGGGCCGGTCTAAGCCTACAAGGGCTTCAATCTGGACCCACTAGGAGTCTCAAAAAAAAACCAGACACCCAACCGTTTGACTTCCTTATAGGGCCCCGTTTTGAAATTTCTGGATCCGTCATTGATAGATTCCTTTATGTACTATGATGATGATTTACAGATCAATTATGGAGTCACAAGGGGCAATTCAATGCAAAGAACATTTATAATATAAGGGACATATTTCGTAAGACATATATAACAAAGTTTTGTTTATACATATAATTCTATTTTATACTGATTGTGGATGGAAACTCCCGAGAGAACAATAGAAATGAGACCAGAATATGGCTAGATGCAGTGCAAGGTATACCAACCATTGCGATGGCATATATAATAGAATTGATCAAACAGGAGAGTGACTTTTTAAATCGGGATAGGCTACTGACAAAGAGGTTGATGTTACAGGAGTTTGTACAATCTCGTCTGAAGTCAGCATTTCGCAAATTTTATGGTCGTTATAACGATCTAGTTTGCCAGAACAACTTTCCATTAGGTCAAATGGTGTCTGACGTGTTTCATACCAATTGTTAGGCCATTCTTGGCACGCTGATTCTGACTACGGATTACTCCGTTTACCTGATCGGGAGGTAGGGTTCACGGCGGGTGTGACCGGTCAACAAGGGATGCTTAATCCTCCTAGGCACCTGATCCCACCTCTGGTATGTCTAGGGGTCCGTGTTTGCCCATCTCTCTGATTTGTATTTGTTATAGGAATAATGAGATTTAATACTGCTAGTTATCTTCACCTTTACTAGAAAGTTATGAGTTATTAGATTGATTGTTAATTGTTTACCGCCACACTCAACAATTTTTCAGTGTATCTGGTGGCGTCCAGTTTTTATTGGTGGTGGAGAGAACCCATATACAATGTATCTGGGAAGAGACGACCGACCTTCCGAAAGTAAACTGGCAAACTTTCTCACATATATTGGCGCTAGCGAGAATCGAACTCTCGCCAACTAGAGGTGAGAGACCTTGTGATTTTGAGCGCAATGCTCTAACCACTCGTCCATGGAGGCCCCAGTAAGTTATTACAACTTGTTCCCAATCTTCATGACTTGATCAATAAAGTATGTTTCAAAACAGAAACAAAAAATGCATGCAAGGATACCAGGGGAAGTGCTTAAGGATTTCAAATAGGATTCTTCCTGTTTCTAGTGCAGGATTGTGTATATAGTGTAAATTAAATCTGGTAAAAAATATGTGCAAACCCCCCCCCCCCCCCACAAAAAAACCATAATGACGTTGCTTAATTTACTGAACGTCCAATATTGGACATCGTACATTAAACACATACATTAATAAATACCGGTTTTGTTCTATTACACGAAGAGCAAATATTAAGCCCTTGTTTTTCAAAGAGTGAAAGTGGAAAGGGTGATAGGAATATTCTCATTTTTATTGTGGAATAAAATATTTTTTTTTAAACGCACAGTCACTTCAGGTAGGATCTAGTAACGGGCAAAACACATAATGGATACACCATTGATATCAATGAAGATGATTCAGATTCGGCGTATTTCTCAGAATTAGTGATAAGGCCATGACATATCTGTAGACACCCCGCCATTGTTCTGTAATTGATGTGTTATACTTGACCCCCCCCCCCCCTTCCAATTGTTGGCTATAGTCAATGTTTTTGATTAATGGATCGCGATTAGAATCAGTACTTATTGCACTGAATCGTTACAATTTACATTATTTACAAACAAACAAACTTCTATTAATTTCATTATTTAATTTTTTTTTGAATTTATATATATATATATATATATATATATATATATATATATATATATATATATATATACATTTGACTACAGTTAATTTAAACTATATTGGAGTTGGAGTATACTAGGTGCTTTTTGTTAATATTGTAACACACACACACACACACACACACACACACACACATCTGTGTACTAGAACTCAATCCTATATAGTATTTTGTCATTTAAGTCATACATGGTCAATGTTATGCCCGTTTTGGACCCTAATTTGGGATAAACCATATCCTATGTATATGTAACTAGCGAAGCATATGACTCCTCCATATGTCAAAGAAGTGTACATGCAGTGGCCGATCCAGGGATTTCATAACGGAAGGGAGGGGGGGGGGGGGGGGGGGTGAAGGCAGGGGGTATGGGAGCTTCCTTGAGTCCTCATTGGGTCCAGGGGAAAACCCTGGTGGCGGTCCAGGGGATGAAGTCCCCGGAAGCTGACGAATTTTTACAAATAAGAGGTGGGGTTTTTTTGGTTTGTTTTGGTTTTCTTTTTTTTTTTTCTTTTTTTTTTTTCCACCAAAACCACCGCGAATTAAGATTTTGCAGAACGGACAAAACTCTCTCTTTCTCTCTCTCTTAATTTTATGGAAATATTACAAAATTCCAAATGATATATCATTATTTAATATTATATATCAATGCAGGAAAATGAGGTGACCTATTTCCTCAACTGCAACTGACCCGTATTCCGGATTGAAATTGTTCCTTCGATAAACTTTCTATTTTATGTTAAAATTTGTATTTCCTGAACGTTTTCAAAGGCCGCGAACTTGCATCAAGGGAAATAGTGATGATTTTTTTTATCAGAACGCTGAAATTTTGACAATTCAAAAAAACAAAAAAGAACTCTATAAAAAATCAAGATGTAGAAATTTTCACGATGGCAACCATTTTCAATTTTGTCTTCTTGTTTAGTTACAATATTACTACAATACTATCTTTGTCTCACTAATTCCCAATATTGACAAGAAACACAAGAAGATTGAAGAACTGACGAAATGGATGGATCGGGACAAAACTTTGCTTCCTACGGGAGCGGTCTTACTCCCCAGCATCAACAGGTAGGCATATGAAATGATATATTCGTCATTTTATCCAGGTAAAATAGGCTTATTTATCTTAAGAATGGATTAATGTCATTCAGACAAATTAGATGAGACACACTTGTCGATAGAATTATCGGAAACACTGAAAACACCAGGTAAATACCAAAAACACTCCCAAACTCAGAAAGTGCCAAAAAATACAATGTATCATCAAAAACATCCATAAAGTGTTAGTTCATGCATATATTCTCAAAGTTTCATTCCTATTGGTAGAAATTTAATGGTTTATGGCTGTTTTTCTTCATTACATTGATGTTCCACATGCTTTAATAGCAGCTTCATTGGATATAGCATATATGTTCAATTTCAGTCATAAGTATTTTGGTTTTAGGGTAATAGAATTTCTTATCTTAAATTTCTGGTTACAATGTGAATAATTTTTTTGAAACGATGACATTACTGCACGTTTGGCCAACATGGCCAGCACTGAGAATTACAATATGAAATACAAGATATAGAAATTAGCATAAATCAATTCAATTTTCTATCAAATTGATAGAAACTTTGGGAGTATATTTATATAAATATGAACTAACACCTGACTAGACTTTACAAGAAATCACAACAGTTTCTCTGAATGGCAATTCTGCAACTTGGTTATGCTAAAATATTCTGCAACTTGGTTATCCTAAAATGAACATATTATGATTTATACAAAGTGTGGCATAGTGGTATGCTTTCATACAAAAATAGAGAAAGCATAGGTATATTATCAGTATATGTAAGAAAACAATTCACAAAAGAGAATTGCAAGGATTACAAGTTCCTTCATCAACACCAAGACAGTGTCACTAGGGTTACAGACCCTTGTATCAACACCCATTTCTCATCCAAGACAGGGTTATGAGGTTAGAAACACTTGTTTCACACACACTGTTTTAAAATCAGAGATACTAGGGTTATGGACCCTCATTTTATCACCCACTTCTCAACGAAGACAGGGTTACAAGGGTTCCAAACCCTAATTTCACCACCCATTTCTCTTTCACTACAAGGTATTGAATTGAATTGGGAAAATTTGTTATTTTTCCCCATATTTCCAAAAGATTCAAACTTCAAGAGATGTGGGTACGTAATCTATTTCAAAACCAATCCATAGTCACCAAGTGTTTAAAGCTGCGTGCCAAACAAGGGTTTGAAACTAACTTGAAACATTTGGTAGTCATATGCACATCCAAATTTAGTCACCCACAAATTAGTACCCCTTTTTAAAAAAACCACAGTGTTAAAAAGGTTTATTCAGGCAAAAAAAGAAAAGCTACATACAGAAAAGAGTATCACGGTGATTACGATAAGATAAAAAGACAACAAAAGTTCTTGGAATTGTGGAAGACCAACCAATCATGGCTAGAAAAACACGGAAGTGTGCATGCAGTCTAGTTTATATGACGTACAAACGGGACCCTGTGGTAATTGATGACATTAACTTAGATTATGTACAAGTCATACCCACTACAACATTTTCTAGCCACAGTTGGTTGCTCTTCAACGATTCCAAGAACTTCCATTGTCTTTTTGTCTTTGGTAAACTCCATGATACTCTTTTCTGTCTGTAGCCTAGTTTTTTGTTTCTCGGATTCACTGACCTCATTTATAATATCGCCACATTGTTAGTAACTTAGAATCACTTCAATGCTTTGCAGAAAAGTGCTTCTAAAAGTTTATTATTAAATGCTTTGCAGATTATGAACTTTCTCAAAAAGAGAAAATGATACGATTGGACAAAATTGGAAAGCAAATGTTTGTTTTCATAAATTTTTTAATCGCCATATGGGCAACTTGATAATTTTAATTCATCCACTAGGAAATTTAGTCACAAATGGCGAGTGGGTGACTGTTAATTGCAAACTGTGCAAACATTTTACAGCTTATCAATCTAAAATTATCCTGATTTATTGAATAAGTGTGCTATAAAAAGGTAAATCGTTGACCAGATACCATACCAGTTCTCTTTGATATACCGACAAATGTGACAAAGATGGAGAGGAAAAAAAAGAGAGAATATCAGCAGCTTGACTTCAAGTCCAGGATGACATTGTACTGTAATTCAATATACCCTTTACGAATTTGTTTTCAAAAAACTACATGTTCACCACTCCAATATTCAGTATCCTTTGGTTAGAATTAAAATTCACTGAAGATGAATCTGAAGTACACCCCTGAAAAACCTGTATCCATTAAAAATTAATTGAAAGCTAAGATGCATGCAAGACACTTGTCCTTTCTGCCTAATATTAAGTTTAGTAAATGCCAAAGAAAACTGGATTGAATAAATGATCAAATAAGATGAAAAAAGGATGAAGCATTGAAATTTAAAAAACAACAAAGTAAGCAGAAGTTTTTGTGAAGAAAAAAAAAAATGACAGCGGGACAATCTTATTTAAATTGGATGTTGCAGACTCATTACGCCAATATTTGTCTGTTTAGATATGCAAGTGGATCTAACAACTTTTTAAAAATATAATTTTAATTATAATCCTCATCCACTTGTTTGAGAAAATAATAATAATGTCAGTGGTTGTATGGTCTGCACTTTGTTTTGATTCTAATCTTGAAAGTGGGTTCTTAATGACATCTCAAGTCTATGAAATCAAAAAAGATAACCATGAAGCAAGGAGGTAATGGGTTGCTAGGATGTGTAAATTGCAATGAAGGAAAGAATTCCCACATTGTCTTACTTGCTATAATTTGATATACAACTGTACCAGAATCAAAATATGTTAAAATGTTATAACATATATACATTAAAAAGGTGTTAAAATATGGATAATTTATTATCAAGTTTTGAAATTCCTATAGTAAAAGCTATTTTAATCAATGAACTAACACTGTAAGGTGCAAATTTCATCCTTGTTGATTCTCATTAAATCAGGTGAAATTTCCATATAATTGTCATTGCAATGTATGCTGCTCTGCTAGACAACCACACTAGTTTGCAATGTAGTAATTTTCTATTTTCTGAAATGTGTTGATATACTCTATTACTATTATAAATCTGAGTAATTTTGAAGAGGGGGGTCAGAAATAATTGATCCTACCTTGTTCTTTACTTAAAATTTGCAGTTGGGATACACATATATTTTTCTGTTGATATATGATTTTTAAATTTATTTCTTGTGATACATACTTTTGTCATAAAATTTTATGTCTCCCCTTTTTTTGGGGGGGGGGGGGGGGGATATTGATTTTGTACTGTCTGTCGGTCACAAAATCTTGTGAATGCTTCTTCTCCTGTATGGCTTATCAGATTGACTTGAAACATTGTACAATGCTTCATTGTCATTTGCAGATTTGCATATTGTTGGGACGTGAGGAACCAAATATTTTCCTAAAAGTTATAGTGGATCTAAGAGTGTTGGAGGATGTAAAATAGCTTGTGAACACTTCTCCTATAAGGCTTATCCAATAAACTTGAAACTTTGCACAATGCTTCACTGCCATTTGCAGATATACATGTTGTCTGGACAAGAGGATCCAGTTGTTGTAACGTTATAGTGGATCTAAGAGGCATATTGAGTAGCCTTGAAATTTTGTACAATTTTTCATTATCATTTAGTGATGTTCTGACCCACAGATCTAATATTTTCCTCCAATTTACAATCATTATGGATCAGATAGGAGTGTTTTACAGCTTGTTTTTCATGATCAATGGTATATTCATTTATTTTTGCTGGTACCTCATCATAACAGTCATTATTTTTGTATCATATACAACAATAACATCAATGTTGAATCTTTTCTCCATCTTTTTCCTCAATGCACAGTGCAGTTCATAATGTCTGTATGTTCCTGCTCATGCTTTCTCCTCCATACCATGTAATATATTTTAAGGGTGTGTGTGTGTGTAATTTCAATTTGTGTAGACATTTGTTTTTTACAAATACAAATTATGATTTAGGCATGATATATGTATCCCATTCTAAATTTTGTGAAGCAAAATTTACTCCCTACTCCATAGGTTTGTAGATCAAATATGCAACCGGAGACCATCAGAGTGATTTAATACAGAGCATTTCACAGATTAATACCATATGATTCTCTGGATTTCATCTTAGTCTGTTTTGCTGTATTTGTAATTCCTATTTTGTAGAGTCCAATGATGTCGCCTGCAGCTCTAAGCAGTTTCTCTCTGGGGGCTACTCCAAATCCAGTCATGCCACCATCTAATGCAAGTTTATACCCACCTCAAACCCCAGCAGGTCCCATGACCCCAGGTGTACCTGTCACCCCTGGAGGACCCCCAATAACCCCTGGAGGACCAATGACACCAGCAACCCCTGCCTCAGAGGGTGGAGCTGGAATGGTTCCTCTTAGGCCACAGTTACAGTATGTCTTTAATTCTAGATCCCAGATGGGATTTCTGTTCAAAAGATATAAGAATATGTGATAGTGTCCAATAAACCATTTTAGATATCCCTAGAATATAAAAATATCATTTAATCACTTGAAGTACAGCAGATCCAAGATGTTTAAATTTATCATTGCCACACATGTGGTTTTTCAACTCTCTTAGAAACAATGCATATTTAACATCTTTAATTTTTTTTCCTTTCAGAAATATAGTATGTACTGTAAATCTTGGCTGTAAATTGGATCTCAAGAAGATTGCTCTTCATGCAAGAAATGCAGAATACAATCCAAAGCGATTTGCTGCTGTCATTATGAGGATCCGTGATCCTAGGACAACAGCTCTTATTTTCAGTTCAGGGAAAATGGTCTGTACTGGGGCAAAAAGGTAATATTTTTCATCTTTCAAATTTCTGTCATAATGGTTGTTATGCAATATATACTGGAGTGAGATTCTTAGAAATTTTTATATGTAAATACTCATTTTACAGCTTTGTTTATTGTGAGAATTATTTCATATCTGTTAATTTTTGCCTTAAACAGTGAAGACCAGGCTAAGTTGGCGGCAAGAAAATATGCAAGGATTGTTCAAAAATTAGGATTTGCTGTAAGTGTCTGTGTGTTCAACTGTTTTAATGGTTCATATACATGTATCACATATTTATTTTTGCATACCTCTACGTAGTCAGACAAGATAATAGCAAACCAATGGTATATCACTGTTATACTAATATCTTTACAGATCTTAATTAAAACAAGGCAATTTGAATGTTATTTTCATTATTTAGAGTTTTAGCTTGCCTTTTACAGAATGACTGTGTACCATCATGTTTAGTATAAATGTTAATTTAATTGAGTGAAACAAGAAAAGAGGGAGAAAAATCTTTGGATCAATCAAAGATTGAACCTGAGACCCTTGCATTTCTATTTAGTGATATAACCACTGATAAACAAAGTATAGTAATGCACTATGCAATATAAAATTTTAACCCATTTTGGAAACCATACAAGAACTTTTTATATCAGAAATGAAAAAATAGTTTTAGAAAAAAATGTTAGAGACATCACATATGACCTTGACAGAAAAACAAAATTAATAAGTTTGATTCCTTGATAAACGTTAATATTCAATTCAAGACTATCAAATCAGTGAGCTTGGTGTTTATTATATGCCCATCCATAGACATGACATATTATGGTGTGGCGATCCTGTTTGTCCATACATTGTGCTTTGTTTTTGGCTCCTAACTTGAATACTATGTGACCTAGAATCATTAAACTTTTTCAGCTGATACGTCTTTGGGTATAGGGTGGGTCACACTTTAAAGTTAGGTTACTGTGACCTTTGATTAAGATATGGCCAAATATGGCAAAATTCTGTCTGGCTCATAACTGGACAATTATTTGGTCAAGAATCATTAAACTTCGTCAGTTAATGCATCTTATGAAGAAGGTGTATCATGCCCTAAATCAAGATCACTGTGAGCTACAATTAAGATGATATAGCCATATGGCATAACTTTTTTAGGCTTATGTAGATATGAGTCCTAGAAGCAACAAACTTTGTAAGTTTGTGCATCTGCTTAGAAATGTAAATGGCAGCTTAAAATCAGGTCATTAAAACTTAAATCCATACATGTTAGTGAGTTATGCAGTAACCCTATTCATTACATCAATACACATTTTTTTCATAAAATGAAGCTACATAATAATTAATATGAATACTTATTTTTGTTTCTAACATTGATGATATAAATATATGCAGTATTGTTTTACAAAATTTGCAAAGACTTCACAAGCACATCACAGAACAGAGGAATTGTCTCTTGGTAATGGTAATGTAAGATGATGGTGTTCCTAGCAGTTTAATCTGTTTGTTCAGTTAAGCTTCCATTAGCCCCTTGGGAGTAAAGCATGGTGTTTCAGAGTCAGCTGGAGATTCAAAGATCATTCTGTTAAGAGTTAAATACATCTGTACAGTTAATCTTGAATTTACCTCAGACCTAAAAGCAAAAATATTGGTGCAATCATTGCACCAATTAAGATTAACATGCTTTTGTGTCATGCACTTTTTATCTCATCTGAGCTGAAAGCTCAAGTGAGCTTTTCTGATCACCAATTGTTCGTCGTATATCTGTTTGTAAACTTTTCACGTTTTTAACTTCTTCTCCAGAGCCACTGGGCCAGTTTCAACCAAACTTGGCACAAATCACCCTTTGGTTAAGGGAATTGTTTGTTCAAATGAAGAATTGTCATTCTCCAAGGTACTTTATGTTACCTGTTACATTTGATTGCTGTGGACAATTGGCAAGGCTCTTCTGTATTTAAGTAGCAAAATGTGCTTAGCAAAATGCCAGAACCAAAAGCATTTTTGTAAATTGATTTAAAACATATACATAGTATCCCTTTACTGCTGGTGAATGACAAGCCACTGACATATTACAACAAAGTATGAACATATTTCAAACATGTTATTTGCAATATTAAAATTTAGACTTGTAAATTCTCCTCCATGATACACTCCAATTATGGAACGATTCATAGAAACCAGAATTCACAAATCTTAAGTGTAAACCCAGCTCTACATTACACTTCATGTATTGCATAATTTGATTGAGAGCACTTACATTTACAGTTAAAATTATTGAATATAAGCTTTTCGTTTTATATTCTAATATGAAGCAAAATATGAATTTAATATTAAGAATTGAAAATTATAGTATACCTGAATCGTTGCAGCCTTAATCCCTATTCACCATACATGTACTTGGAACAAATGTTCCAGTAAGTGTTGTAAACTTTCTGAAGCAATGAAAATTTGAATATGGCAGCTATGGCTCTTGATTGGCAAAGGCAAAATTAATTTGTTTTCCAGGAGTTACCATATTTGGTACAAGTCTTTCTCTTTGGAGTGATTGGAATTGCTTTAATATGGCCACTATTTCTCTTTTTCATTGGCTAAGGATTTTTAATCTAGAAGGATTCAGCCACTTTATAACCTCTTTAATTAACTTATTTTTAGGCAAAGTTTTTGGATTTCAAAATACAGAACATGGTTGGAAGCTGTGATGTAAAATTTCCTATCAGATTAGAGGGTTTGGTATTGACCCATGGTCAGTTTTCAAGGTATGGTCATTAAATGGCATGTTTACTTGTATTAAAAGCTGTTAGATAATGCATTGCTTCTGATTTCAGAATGAGGGCATTCTGATTTATTTTGTTTGTATCCTAACAGCTATGAGCCAGAGTTATTCCCAGGACTAATATACAGAATGGTGAAACCTCGAATTGTGTTGCTTATTTTTGTCTCAGGAAAAGTTGTACTTACAGGTCAGTTTCGTTTTATATAATTTAGCATTGGATTCATACTATATTGATGTTCAGGGACGATATTACCAGATAAAAAACTTTAATTCATTTTATGATAAACTACTCTTTAGCTCACCGTAAAGCTCAAGTGAACTTTTTTGATCACCCTTTGTCTGTCCGTGTCTGTAAACTTTCACATATTTGACTTCTTCTATAGAACCACTTCTACACAACCAAACTTTGCACAAAGCATCCCTGGTAGAAAGGATTTAAGTTTGTTCAAATATAGGGCAATGCCCCTCTCCAAGGGAGATAATAGAAATAGCAAAAATACACTGACAAAATTAAAAATCTTCTCCAAATTCAGCCAGCCAATTTCAGTCAAACTTAGTAAAAATCATCTTTTGGTGAAGGGAATTGAATTTCGTTGAAATGAAGGGCCATGCCCTCTTCAAAGGGGAGATTTAAACAATTTTGAATAATAATGAAGTAAAATTGCCCTTAACACTTGACTATAAGTGTGTTTTACTGTATTTAGAAGAAGCAAATACCCTTTTACCAAAATTGGAAATTTCATGAATCCGGGGAGAGGGGTTTCAATACCAGAGTGGGGCCAAAATGGTCATAGTGATAAATTTCATTATTATTTGAAATTCTTCTTTGGTTTTGCTATCACTGTATAAAAACTAAATGCAGTTAGCAGAAAGGGATGTACCAAGATTGTGATTTTGGCTAACCTCAGATGTAGAGGTTTGAAGTCAAAGGATGGGTTGTTATGGTCATACTATTAATGTCCATTACATTTGATGAACTTCCTCTATAATTTTAGTTATACTAGATAAAATTAAAAGGACTCTACCAAAATTGTAATTTCAAGATCCCTGGGGTAAGGGTTCCAACTCCAAGGTGGTCATATAACTTGTTAATATGACATATTATATATTGTGTAGTCTTCATCAGTGTGGCCACTGTCAGAGGCATTTTTATTGAAAGAACACATCTTGTTTTCAACATTACTTCTGCTGAATATTAGAATGTAGAACAGAAAAATTACTAAACATTTTGTAGTTCTTAGGGTAAGTGATACTCAGGTGACCGATTACACTTGTGGTCTTCCATGTGTTTTACATTGTTCATTAATCTGACCTTGCTTACATCTACTTTTCAGGAGCCAAAGTCCGAGAAGAAATTTATGAAGCTTTTGACAATATTTACCCCATTCTTAAAGGATTCAAGAAGCAGTAGAAGTGTTGTTTTGTGCCTGTGTGCCACAAGTGAAATGGGAGTACTTGAACTGAGTAGCTGAGTGACAGTTGTGTTTGTGGATTGTGAATAATATTATACATTGACCATTTTCTCTCAGAAGTGGAAAGAAAGTGGATTAAATGATTCATAATGTTAAAAACTAAGGTTTATTGTTCAGAAGTTGATGTCATTATGTAAATACATGTGCATTTTGTACTTTTCAGAGATACTTAATATTATGTCGATTCATTACTTTTGCATCAATAAATATTCCATAAAATTTCATGCTGTTGATTAATATCGTCATAGGACAAAGGTGTACTGTACAATTACTTTATGTACCTGCCGAAGCTACATCAAATGTAATTCCTCTACCATTATTTTCTATTCAATTATGATGTGTCCACACACTTTTTTTCTAGGATAGTTGTATTAAAACAATTCTGGTCTATGAATAGAGGAAATGTCCCTACTGTTGGTAAAATCTCTATCAGTATACCACAAGATTACATCAACTGCTTAATTTTATTCTAGGGCATTGTCATCTGTGCACATGATCTTGTCCTTTGTAGTCCAACAAAAGATTTGATGGCAATGGAATGACCTGCAGCTGTGGATCAAGATCCCCATATATTTTCAAGGTTCCCATCTATTTTCAAGGTCCTGATCTAATTTCTCCCATGCCAGGTGCCAAATCCAAATTGGAGACTTGGATTAAAATCAGCTCTTTGATCTGCTCCTTTTTTTTACACAAGGATCTGAAACAACTCACTTGGTGGTCATGTGTAGCAACAATATATTGAAAAACGGAGTGTATCAAGGAGACTGAGATTAAATATCTTATCCTTACTTTTCTGTAACTGTAACAGATTTGTTGGTGGCATACAGTAAGTTGTGACTTATAATTTTGCATATGGGTTTCAAACTTCTATGGCCCTATGGGTGGAAGGGAATGGAATGAAGGTTCCAAAAATTTGCTCCTTTAACAGATTTAAATGATTTGGTAAAATATGACATGTGTTTAGTAAACTAGAAGTGATAAAACAATAAGATAGGTTACATGAGGAACATATTTTGGTTCCAGCTGTCAAACCTTGTTACAACACTGCATTTGTATGTAAATTATTACAACTATTTTCAATTGGCATTAATTCCACACTTAGTAATCATACTTATACTCCATCTGCCCTGTCAAAAGATGAAATTCTTCAAAACCATGCTTCAGTTTTATACACGTTTAATAATCCAGTCAATGGGACAGATGAATATGAGTTACCATACCTATACTGGATTCTTAAACTTCACAAAAACCCTTACAAAGAAAGATATATTGCTGGATCCAGTAAATCCTATTTTTGCACTGCGCAAAAGTATTAACAGACGTGAAGGAGAAACTTCATTGTATTGTGCCATAATATATGCCAGAAGTGGTTTAAATCAAATGTGATTATAAAAAATTGAAAGATAGTGGCTTGGTAGAACAGTCATTCAAAAAACTATGTTGTTAAACACCACTCTGATTCTACACACAAGTACTTTGAAACTGATATTAAAAAGATGCTAAAGTTCCTCATTGACAATACCTCTGAAGTCTTTGGTGATCAGATCTCAAAGTCTGTTGGAATTCCCATAGGCACAAATCATGTTCCTTTGTTAGATAACCTGTTTTTATATTCTTATGAGGCAGAATTTATTCAAAAAGAAAAATCCCATGCTGTGGCCTTCAACTCAACATTTATATATATTGATGACATTTTATCTATTAACAACAGTCATTTTATTCATGTGTCAATTTGATATATCCCTTTGAACTTGAAACAAAAGACACCACAGTCTTCCACAGCTGCTTCATACTTAGATATTCTATTGAATATAGATGTTAATCTCAACTTAATGACAAACAGGATGATTTCAGCTTCTCCATCACCAACTTTCCATATCTATGTAACAATATTCCATCTCCTGTATGTGATGTTTATGTCGCTCAACTGATTTAATACACAAGAGCTTGTTCTGCATATGATCAGGCTACTGACAAACAAGTCTCAATTCAAGTCAGCATTTCACAAATTCTATGGTCTTTATAACAATCTAGTTTGCCAATACAACCTGTCATTGGGTCAAAACAATTAAATAACATCTTTAATGCTATTGATACTAAATAAATATTCAAAAGGAGTGGATGGATTGTCCTTTACCAAAATTGTAAATTCAAAATCCCAGTTTGGTTCTAGGGTGGGGCCAAATTTATTATAGTGATGAATGTCTTTACATTTGAAAGGCTTCTTTAAGTTTGCTGATATAGTGGAAAAATTAAATCCACATTTAGGAAAACCAGGAAAGAAAAAGAAAATTATGAGTTGGTTTTGACTTTAGACCACGTCTTAATTAGTCATATTGTGTTATTGTTGCATATATCATCAGTATAGGCACTTAAGATTTCAGAACACATCTTGTTGTATAGTGTTCCTGAATATTAGAATTTCACTTAGATTTGCAAAACAGGAAATTTTTGCTAAATTTCATAGCGCTTGGCACTAGGATACTTTTGACTAATACTCAGGTGAATGATAAGGCCTGTGGGCCTCTTGTTCAAAGCCGAATCTATGTCATACTTTTTTAATTTTTTCCCTTTGATATCTAATGTTTATTGTGTTCTGCTGATGCATTAAATCTGGGTTTGAGTTACAAAGTCTAATGCTGTTGATTGAGAGAGATGGTCAGTCTACAACCATGATAAAAATGTCTATCAAACATTAAATTATGCCTGCAAAATGAGTACTAATTAAGTGATACACACAACTCAAAACAACTATGATAAATACCAGTAGGCCTGAGTATTGCAGGGCTTAGCCTTATCATGTGATATGCAACATGACATCAACATTCAATATGACTTTACAACAATACAGCTGTTGATAACTTGCAAATAATTAATGTCGTAGTTTTCTGTTGTTTATTTTGTAGTGGTAATACATTTTAATAGTATCATTTTCAAGATGAAAACCACAAGACTTATTGTATTGACATTCAGTTCAGAGTATTGAGGAAATTCCAGATTATTGACAAATAATTTGAAACTATATCATGTTATCATTTTAGCAATACATGCATACTAGCAATCAATAAAATCAATATATTGATACATTCATTACACTTCTAAGTATGTGTACCTGTATTTTATTGTAATTTTATTGTAATATTATAAACTTTCACCATAATTATTTATAAAAATTTAATTTGAAATAGGTTATAATTGTAATGTATAAAGGTTAGTAGGTTACTGTAACATATGAAAATTTTTTAGAGAATTGTGGGTATTTCAAATTAATGACAAGTAATTTGAAATTGTATCATGCTATCACTTTAACAATGAGTGTATCATACATACTAGCAATCAATAAAATTGATATATCGCCACATTTATTATACATCTAAGTACCAGTATTTAATTGTAATATTATAAACTTTAACCATGATTATTTGCAAAAATTTAATGTGAAAGAGGTTATAATGACCCATGCTGACAGTCCTTAAAAAAAAATTCTACACCTCACATACTGGCACATAATGGATAAACATTAAATTTTGAGTCACATAATAATTCACAGTATCATAACTGACAGTGTTACTATTAACAAAATTACATTATTTTATCTAGAAAAATTGAATATACAGTTTAAGTTTACTTTTAACTCAAACAGAGGCAAACAAAAAACAAACAAAAAAAACAAACAAACAAACAAAACATAACAAAAAAACCCCCACTGACACACACAAAGACTGTTGCCCAAATTCAAACATTCTTGTTTTACCAGTTCATATCAGAATGTCAAACAGTATTTTCAAAATTGTTAAGGCAATGGTCCACAATGTAGAATCCCCATCAGGACTATCTTTGGGCATCTGGTCATCATGAGATACCTGCGAGTCGTGTTTTTCCTCTGATGTCTCGTCCGTGCTACTATTGTATAAGGCATCTAATGTTTCATAGTCCACTTCCTCTATCTTAGGGAGTTCAAATACTGACAAGCTGTACTTCGATACACTATAAAAAGGATGCCCAAACACACTGACCGAGACAGGTCGTTTCATGATGGAAGACAATTCAACGGAATCAACACCACATGTAAAGGATTTCATGTCATAGTTTTCCTCCGAAGGATGTGGATCACTCTCCGAGACGTAAATGTCTGCATCTCCAATATGTGACACAAGTTCCAGTCGAAGACGCCCTCGGCTTCTGATTTGGTAGTATGTAAAATTACCACCAAAAACTTCATCTGTCACTGTCTGTAGCAACTCCTCACCGAAGCAAACAACTGACAATAATAGGAAATATAAAAAGATACGGAAGAAGCGCACGGCAGATAACATCCTATGGAAAACCAGGCAGCCTTGGCAATGATCGATGCAATTCAAATGCTTCTTCAATACAGTCTAGCATGGAATATCTTTACATCATACATGGACACAAATAAGTGATCTTCCCAAAAGTGAAACTACTTGTTTAATATGGTCGTCCAATGTATATTCGTATACCGGTGTTTTGACCTATCTAATGTAAATAAACTTAATGTATAATACTGTTAAAAGTAAAATTTTGTGTTTTTTAATTAGGTATTCAAAAGTAAAATGTGTAATATTGTATAAGAAAATTATATCATTTAGAAAATCGAAATAGTTCTGGTACGAATTAGCATTAACTGACCGTTGATGACGTCATCCAGATCAACAAAAATATGAAAGTGAAAGCGACAGGGACAGGGATAATGTATGTCCCAGATCATCATTGTTGAATAGTGAATATGTCAGTAAAATGGAAGTAGAATTTCCAACGGTACCAATGCAAGAGATTGTTGTAAGTACCTGATGTAGTGATGAGGTGATCAGTAAAACAATGGCGATTTTTAATCCTTTCGCTTTTAGGAGAAAATTCGGAACACACACGTTTCATTTGTTTACAAAATAGTGGTTGCGTGTGTTTTTGTTGCGCTATTTTAGAGAATTTAACAATATGGCAATGCATGCTTTCTAATGCATTTGCATGTGATATATATTTTATTTTGGACCACAAGGCCTTTCTCTCTACCTGTTAAACAGCTCCCTTTCTAATTACAATAACTTAGATCTTCATCCGGTAAGGAGTTTACTCAGGATTGAGTGTTTAGTACTCCAGCGTGAACGAACAGCTATAAGATCTATTTACAACATTAAAATTTTAAAAAGTTAAAACACTGTGTGGCCTAATATTTTGGAAGTAGTCCAGAAACATTGGTGGTGCACATGGTGTTACAGAATCTATCCAATGAGGTGAATGCCCTCACAGCAGGTGGGTTGTTGCCAAAACAATACTTTCAGGTCAATGGATCCTCACTAGTGATTCCCAATTAATATCCATCCCCAATTATGTTAAAACTGCCAAGAAAACACAGTACAGAGTGCCCCAACCCAAAAATTGTGAATGTCTTTTAAAATTCTTTTTAAAGTACATGTAACTTTATTGTATGCTGCTGTTCATTTTGAAAATTATTCCAATCTGAATGAAGTGCAAACTGAACATAATTCAAGGAAAAAAATTTGCATAACAATGAACAAGACAAAATTTTAGAAGATCTACTATTCAACTATTACTAATTATTATTTATTTTATAGTTGAGTAATTTACAAGGGCTCTGCATTGAAAAATGTGAAAAACCTATATATAGAAATCACATTGTCATCTATACATCTGTCCATCATCACTTTTGGCTTGGTATCTTAAATATTTTCAATATAAAGCTTTTATGCAAGGCATTTGATCATTAAAGAATATAAAGTCATGACATCAAATGTAAAAGTCACAATGGACCTTTAATAATCTAACTACACTGTTCTATTATTATGATAAAACAAGTTGCAAATACCATTATATTTCACTCAAGAGTAGTTGATGATTAAAGATCGACACTTATTGATTTTGTTCTATCCATTCATCTATCTGTCCATCATTATTTTTGTTGTGACACATTATAGTTTTCAATATAAAGCTTTTGTATTTCATGGAAAAAAGTTAACCATAAAAGGAAAACACATATACAGGTGACTCGAGATAACTCGAAGTTCAGGGGACCTTGATAAATCTTCGAGAGATCGAGAGTTTGAGTGATCGAAAGTTGACGGAAATCCAGAAATTAAACGTCTGACATTATGATTCAGATTTTATAGCAACCAGAGTGCATATTTACAACATCCTGGTATTATTTTGACACATTGTTCTTTATACCATTTTTTAGATAAATGGAACTGATAAAATGATTTTTAAAGTTTATGCATTTGTTCTTTTCTTTTCTCTTTACATGACAAATGTTTCATTCATAACAAAATTTCGCAGTCACTAACTACAAGAAGCACAATCCACTGCATAATTGTTACAATTTTCAGTCACTTTACGCAAAGCACGGATTCTAGCAAATAACGATGATCCTTTGCATGTCTCTAAATTATACTCTCAAAAATTACCATCTCATTTTTAATTCCAAATCAGTCTTTCAAGTTGGACATAGTTGAATGGTAATGAAAACAGTGCACACTGGAGAGGGGGGGGGATGGTTAAATTGACCAGTTAAAAATGAACTATTCTTTTTGTTCCCTTTATAAACACCTATATAACACAGCTGTGCTAACCCCAGGCATGAACTATTATCCAGATAAGGTCCAAGTGGAAATAATTGTAGGCTTGAGTGATAATTGGCATACGCTACCACTACTTCGAGAGATCGAGAGTGAAAAACAATGAAATGTGTGTTATGGTACCCAAATTTCACTTCAAGAGATTGAATGTTTGAGAGATCAAGATTAAATTTGCTTAATTATATAGAGAAAAAAGTCGGGACCATGATATCACTTCGAGTGATTGAGAACTTCGAGCGATCGAAGTTCAAGCCATTGAGAGTCACCTGTAGATGTTTTTGTCATGAGGTTGAAGGTCAAAGTTACAGCAGACATACTTGCTATCTGTAACCCATTGATATTAGTTCATGTGTAACCCACTGGTATAAGTTCATGTGTAACCCACTGATATAAGTTCATGTGTAACCCACTGGTATAAGTTCATGTGTAACCCACTGATATAAGTTCATGTGTAACCCACTGGTATAAGTTCATGTGTAACCCACTGATATAAGTTCATGTGTAACCCACTGATATAAGTTCATGTGTAACCCACTGGTATAAGTTCATGTGTAACCCACTGATATAAGTTCATGTGTAACCCAAGGATATAAGTTCATGTGTAACCCACTGGTATAAGTTCATGTGTAACCCACTGAACAATTTCTAAATTCAATAGTTGCAGGGATAGCCAAACAAAAAAATAAATAAATAAAATGAAATAAAAAAAGTCAGCAAAACTGTTAAATAACTGAAATTTGTTAAGTTCAAGGTCAGTAACTTTTTCAAAATATGTCAAAAAAGCTAAAACTCAAACCTGATTTGTAACCCATTGCTATAAGTTTGTGTATGAATTAATTCAATAACTGCAGGGATAGCCAAATAGTTACAGATAGAGTTTGAGTTTTGGCTTTCACGACCTATTTTTGAAAGAAGTTATTGACCTTGAACTTAACAAATTTCAAGTGTTTTTTGGGTTTTTTTTTACTATCCCTGCAAGTATTGAATGTAAAATTTGTTCATTAACTTATATCATTGGGTTACAGATTGCTTTCTTGACCTATTTTTGAAAGAGTTATAAACCTTGAACTTAGCAAATAATGCCACAAAGCATGATCCTTTTGTGATGCCTGTGATCACAATATTTACTTGGTAATGCACTAATTATCAGGTCACAGTTTAGATAGTTTTCTCTTTGATCTGTGACCAACCTTGTATTAAAATGCTGCTTGGCCTGGGGTAATATCATATCATATAGTTTCAACTCTTCAAGTAAAATATTCTTGATGATGGATAATTATGTATTATGATAGACCTGAAAGATGTATTGATGTAGTGGCCAAGTGGGTCTGCAGAAACCCCTAGAGTACATGTTGGATTCCCACTAGTCCTTGTTGCTACATGTTGGCTTAAAAGCTCTCACAAGTATCAATTCAAAAACATATCTGTCTTAATCATGTTAATGAAAATGCCGTTTTAAATACCTTGTATATTTGTTTCAAAGGACTGGGAGTATGCCATGAGAAGAGAAATGCAGGAAATTGTACCTAACCTTTACCTTGGTCCATATGCTTCAGCTAATAAAAACAAGGTACTTAAAATACAATTATTATCATCAGAAGCAAACAAATAGGAAATTACTATAATGTATTGCAGCTGAATAAATGGTTTGTCGTACAAGTCATTAATTTCAAATGAGTTGGAAGGTAAATCATTCTTTTGAATATATTTTCATTGATTTGCTATATAATTTTTTGAAAGGAGTATTTTGAAAAGCAGAGTGATAGTTTTATTGCAGTCAATTCATGTACAGATACATACAGTGTATACAGAGTTATTTTTGATTTGTGCTTGTTTTAATTTTACCCTTCTACACTTGCAAATGTTTTTGCCCCATTTTAAATTTGGGGCACAGACACTGTTGTGTTGAGATAATACTGTACTTAGACTTAAAATATATAAGTGATTTTAAATTGGATGCTATGGGGGAAAGTCGGCCTGCACACACACAAGTTGTCACTTGAGCTAATTGAAACATTGCTCATCCTTTTCTGTCAAGTCGAGAAAAGTTGAGGTTTTTTTTCTTCTTGACTAGATAGAAAAGACTGAGTGATGATCTGATTGCTCCAGAAGTTGACGATTTATCTATAGATTGGAACAAAACATGTTAGCACACATACAGTGAGGGGGGAGGGTTCATGCACAGTACATTTTCAAAAGAATTAGAAAAAATATTACATGTGGTTTTTGAAAAATGAGATTTTAGTGCTCGTAATAAAAATGATTAATGGTATGGATTCTAATTTATTCATTTATGCAAAGATTCTAATTTATTCATTTATGCAAAGTTTTACAACAAACTAGTATTCACATCAACAACACTCATCAAATGAAGTAATGTTTTGTTGTTCATGTCTTGAAATACACAGTACATTTATATTTTGCTAGTCTTTAATTTGCCCAGTGACAAGGGCAGAATGGGCAACAATAAAACTGGAGCAAATATTTCTCTGTATACAGTATTTCATTTGTGCTAAATGTTGGTATCAGAGTATTATGATGTGATTTTTTTCTAGTTCAGCTATTTAGAATCCATGGGAATAACTGACATTGTGTGTATCAGACATGCTGCAGAGGCTAACTTTATTAAACCAAACTTTCCAGAGAAGATGAGGTATTAAAAATTATCTCCATGTATATCTAAGCCATTGTTTGAATGCAGCACAATTATTTCTCACTGTTGTCTCTATGACTCTGTGTAATTCCAATCTAGGCAAATCGACACAAATTTTATTTTATACAATGTATATAAATAACTTTAGTTTGTAACACATGCAGAATCAAAATAATCTGACGACATGATTTTGATTGGAAGATGTTCATGATGTAGTAGCACAGCAGACATTATACTTGACATATAATATGTGAGTTCTGTATATATGTAATAATGAATAAGGAGATGCTATTGAAATTGAAATAACATCATTTAATAGAATATCAATGATTGTTGTGATGTGTTGGTTACAGGTACCTTGTCTTAAATGTCGCAGATGTATATACAGAAAATATTATTCAATATTTTTCAAAGGTGAGACTCATGCTTTTTATAATGTATGAATTAAAATGAGACTGAAATATTCAGTTGAACTTGTTTGATACAGTTGAACTTGTTTGATACAGTTGAACTTGTTTGATACAGTTGAATTTGTTTGATACAGTTGAACTTGCCTGATACAATTGAACTTGTCTGATACAGTTGAACTTGTCTGATACAGTTGAACTTGTTTGATACAGTTGAACTTGTCTAATACAGTTGAACTTGTTTGATACAGTTAAACTTGTCTGATACAGTTGAACTTATTTGATTCAGTTGAACTTGTTTGATACAGTTGATCTTGTTTCATATAATTGAAGTTATTTCATACAGTTGAACTTGTCTGATACAGTTGAACTTGTCTGATGCAGTTGAACTTATTTGATTCAGTTGAACTTGTTTGATACAGTTGAGCTTGTATATATGTAACAGAGACTGGTTTGTGCCTCTGATGAGAATCAAACCCGGGACCTCTAGCACGACAGTCCAGTGCTCTACCGATCGAGCTAAAGGGTTAACCCACTAGCCCGAGCTAGTAGGAAGGCCATGTATCTAACACTACCACATTGTCCCCCTCCAGAGAGAGAGGCGTCCTGACTCTCCCAGAGTGCCAGCGCCTGTGGGGCGAAGTTCCGGGGGCAATCACTTTCACCCGCCAGAGATTACCCGGGCCCCACGGTGGGTGCCAAATGTAACAGAGACTGGTTTGTGCCCCTGATGAGAATCGAACCCGGGACCTCTAGCACGACAGTCCAGTGCTCTACCGATCGAGCTAAAGGGTTAACCCACTAGCCCGAGCTAGTAGGAAGGCCATGTATCTAACACTACCACATTGTCCCCCTCCAGAGAGAGAGGCGTCCTGACTCTCCCAGAGTGCCAGCGCCTGTGGGGCGAAGTTCCGGGGGCAATCACTTTCACCCGCCAGAGATTACCCGGGCCCCACGGTGGGTGCCAAATGTAACAGAGACTGGTTTGTGCCCCTGATGAGAATCGAACCCGGGACCTCTAGCACGACAGTCCAGTGCTCTACCGATCGAGCTAAAGGGTTAACCCACTAGCCCGAGCTAGTAGGAAGGCCATGTATCTAACACTACCACATATAAACTACACTGACAGGTTCATCTATGAACTTCACACTGTTGTTTTCTTTCAATAATCTTTTACAAACTACATGTATCAAATGTACATCACACCAAGAGAAAATTGCTATGA
The DNA here is from genome assembly GCA_024699665.1 of Ostrea denselamellosa. Classification (NCBI taxonomy): domain Eukaryota; kingdom Metazoa; phylum Mollusca; class Bivalvia; order Ostreida; family Ostreidae; genus Ostrea; species Ostrea denselamellosa. Next base: position 3,687,865 of record JAMZEH010000014.1, read on the forward strand.
ATTGAAAGTGGAGGATATGTACAATAATATTTTGAAATCTTTACTTTATTTGGTGAAAAAAATTGGTTTTAATAGAAAGTGATAGGGTGAAAAAAATTAAAGGGGCATGAACACGATTTGAGCTGAAAATTTTCAAATTTTATTTTTTCATTTTTAATGTTTGTAATGCTTAATTAAGGTATTTCTAATGATTAACCAAAATTTGAATATCAGTTGTTGAGTTACAAGTGAGATACAGCACTCATAACTCTTTGTTATGTAAACAAGGCTTGTGCCATGTTTTTGTTTATGTATAGATTGCTTAACAGAAAGTATCATGTTTAAAACAAAATGAAATGTGACAAAGACTAGAGACTGTGTAACTGTGTTCATAATGAACATGTAAATTAAAAAATCTGCTTCAAAAATTTCACTTGTATATTTAACCCTATGTAAACAAAAACATAGCACAAACCTTGTTTAAATAACAAAGAATTGTGAGCTCTACATCTATCATGTAACTCAACAAATGACATTAAAATTTTAGCTGACTATTAGAAATACCTTAGTTCAGCTCTCTAGACATTAAAAATGGAAAAATGAAATTTGAAAATTTTCATCTTGCATTGTGTCCATGGCCTCTTTAAAACCCCTGCACAATTTGAACTCAAGATTTACAAGTTAATCCACTAAGCCAACCAGCTATGCACTGGAGATTACAAGGACAAGAAACATTTTACTGATTTTTATTTTTCTATTCATTGTTCAAAAGGAAGTCAGCCATTATGACAATGTGTTAAGGGATGTTTAGGTTGTTTTTATGGCAGTAGTGTTTGTTTCATCAGTAAATTAAGTCAAGTATACAGAGACATAGCTAAATGAACATGATGAGTGAAAAATTCTCAAATGGATGTGATACAAACAATTATGCAGATATTACTCCATGTTATCATTTTTAGCTTACCCAAGCCAAAGGTTCAAGTGAGCTTTTCTGATTGAAATTTTTCTGGCATCTGTTGTCATCTTCATTGTTATTTTCATCTTCTCCAGAACTGCTAGGCCAATTTCAATCAAACTTGGCACAACTCATCTTTGTGTAAAGGGGATGCAAGATTGTTCAAATGAAGGCCCATGCCCCCTTTATAAGGGAGATAATTAAGAAAAAGCAAAAATAAAGTGGGGTCATTTAAAAATCTTCTTAAGAACCACTGGGCCAGAAAAGTTGAAAATTTTCATGGTCATTGCCTGACATAGTGTATATGTAGATTTGTTCAAATTGTGGTTCTCTGGGGTATGGTGAGGCAATTGGAAGCAGGTCAGTGGAAGCTCGTCTAAAGTAAATTTAACAGATTGTGAAATAACAGTTATAATTTTGTGGAGCTGATAATGATAAAATCGATGACTGTTACTGAGACAGCAGTAGCAGTAGTATTTCAGTATGTAAATGATTGTAGTGCTTTGCATTTTTCAATGAAAACATTGTTTGTTTAACAATGCAGGGACTCATAATTGGCTGAAGGTCAGGAGTGAAAGTACCAAGTCTTTTATGTCCATATATCTGAGAAATCTAAAATGTCTACCAAAGAAAGTGGTAACATATTTCTGTGCCCCTGTCTTTAAGATAAAGGAAAATGTATATAGCATATGGCTAGCCTGCGTATCAGTGCACTATTGCATACCATGATGTCACCTATTTCTGTGTTCTGAATTTCACCTTCCATGTGTTAATTGCTTGGACAGAAAAAGCTTAAAAACTTTTGAGAAAAGTAACAACAACGTGGTGTTTATTTCAGTGTCTGTAAAACAAATCAAGCCCATTACCAATTCTGCACCCATGCCTAAAGTCTGAGATGCAGCCTTTATATCTTTTCTTTTTACAGATAAAGGCATTTATAGATGACAGTTTTGCAAGGAATGGAAAAGTGCTAGTCCATGGGAATGCTGGAATGTCTCGCAGGTAAATTATATACTTATACAGGTATCATATGTCACTTTAAAACAGTCACTGTTGTTCACTGAATAGAACCTTGGAACTTTCATTCTCACATACCATGGTCTATATTTACCATTGGACAAACCTCTTGATCAGTCTTCTCAGTTCTTAATATTTACATGTACATGAGATGGAAACCAAAAAGCCTGTCAAATTATGTGTGTTTTAATAATCCACTAAATTCATAGCCACATTGTGTGCATTGGTAGCCATCAGGCAAACTGAAATTGAAAACTAGGAAAAGGTGTGCTTGGTTTGTATATCTCAATAATCTCACCACTAGAAAAAATGTCCATGACTGAAATAATGTCTACTTGAAATGTTGCTCCATTTTTTAGCCGTTTTAGGTGAATTTTTGAAACAGTTTCAGTTTCATCACATATCTTTGTACACTATCATTGTACACATCATTGTACACTATCATTGTACACTGTCATTGTACACTATCATTGTACACTATCTTTGTACACTATCATTGTACACTATCATTGTACACATCATTATACACTGTCATTGTACACTATCATTGTACACTATCATTGTACACATCATTGTACACTATCTTTGTACTGTATGTCACAGATATATAGTTGTTTATTGCTACATGTAGTCTGACATATATGTACAATAATTCTTTTTAGGTTAAAAGATTGAACAATAAATATTACAACCTGGCTAATTATATAAAACAATTTTCATTAAAATCCTTAGATTTTGTAAGGGCTGATCTGGAGGGTTGGCAAGAGTAAATGTAGACAAGTCTGTTATATGAGTATTTGAGAATGGGAACTGTCAGCTGATAGAGACTAAAATATGTAAGTATTTGAGATTGGGAAACTGTCAGCTGATAGAGACTCAGATATGTAAGTATTTGAGAATGGAAAACTGTCAGCTGATAGAGACTCAGATACGTAAGTATATGAGAATGGGAACTGTCAGCTGATAGAGACTCAGATATGTAAGTATTTGAGAATGGGAAACTGTCAGCTGATAGAGACTCAGATACGTAAGTATATGAGAATGGGAACTGTCAGCTGATAGAGACTCAGATATGTAAGTATTTGAGAATGGGAACTGTCAGCTGATAGAGACTCAGATATGTAAGTATTTGAGAATGGGAACTGTCAGCTGATAGAGACTCAGATATGTAAGTATTTGAGAATGGGAACTGTCAGCTGATAGAGACTCAGATATGTAAGTTTTTGAGAATGGGAACTGTCAGCTGATAGAGACTCAGATATATCAGTATTTGAGAATGGGTCACATCTTGAAGTTGCCAAGATCGTATAATGCTCAAATATTATAAATCAATTGTTTATGAAATGAAGGGGAGGAGTCTGGTCTCAGAAGTCTAGCACACACTTTGAACCTTTGATTTTTTTATAAGCTGAATTGCCCTTGGCAATCCAAATTTTTGGATTGCTTTGTATTTTTTATTTATTTTTTTTAATGGTGCACCTAATATTTATTTGTGGATTTTTTTTTAGGTTAAATGAGTATCATGGGTGTATAATGTTTTTTATTTATAAATTTCAGTGCATCATTTGTGATCGCCTACATCATGGAGAAGTATGGCTTATCATATCGGTAGGTAATTAATTTCAGGGTTCTTAAAACAAACTGCTCCACTTGGAGTTCACAGTCAATTTTTATCAAGTCCAGTAAGCTTTCTAGGACCTGCTACACAAATTATAGAACTATAAGATCTGATACACAAATTATAGGACCAGATACATAAATTATAGGACATGATACACAAAGTAAAGAACCCAATACATAAACTATAGGATCTGATACACAAAGTAAAGGACCCAATACATAAACTATAGGATCTGATACACAAAGTAAAGGACCCGATACATAAACTATAGGATCTGATACACATAGTAAAGGACCCAATACATAAACTATAGGATCTGATACACAAAGTAAAGGACCCGATACATAAACTATAGGATCTGATACACAAAGTAAAGGACCCGATACATAAACTATAGGATCTGATACACATAGTAAAGGACTCAATACATAAACTATAGGATCTGATACATATAGTAAAGGACCCGATACATAACCTATAGGATCTGATACACATAGTAAAGGACCCAATACATAAACTATAGGATCTGATACATATAGTAAAGGACCCAATACATAAACTATAGGATCTGATACATATAGTAAAGGATCCGATACATAACCTATAGGATCTGATACACATAGTAAAGGACTCAATACATAAACTATAGGATCTGATACATATAGTAAAGGACTCAATACATAAACTATAGGATCTGATACATATAGTAAAGGACCCAATACATAAATTTTAGGATATATTTATATATTCTTAGGATCGAGAACTTGTGTATAGATAAGTTTATTCAAGTTTTGGTCCCAGAGGGCATAACAGTAAAGACATTTTATAAAGAAAGAAACTTCAGAGAAAATTACAACATGTAACAATAAACTACATGTAGATGTAGCATATGGGGAAATAAGTACATAATTATGGTTTGCAAATCGGTGTATACAAAAGTAAATGGGCAATAATCAGTGTTATACTAAACAACATATGAATAATAAACTATATACATTTTCACAGTTTTATGACATCACCTCTTTTTGTGAAAGTTTAACTAGATTTTCACTCAATTCGACAATTACTGGTTTGTCTTCATCAATAATCAACCAAATAAATTTATCCTTATTTGTTAAATGTATAAATTTTTCTTGAGCTTGAATATACATGTCTCATGAAAAAACATTTTCTCTTCAACATACAATGGCCATTCAATAAGGATATGTAATTAATCTTCTATACAGTTTAGGTTGCATGATTAACATCTCTTTTTTTTTTGTTTCTTTCTAAAGGAATTTTCTGACCGATATCGTTTTTTAACAAATTCATGTCTTCTTTTTTCAATTCTGAAGTCATCTGGCCTTATTTGTAATCCACACAAATTCAATTCTAGATATTTGATGAACATGTACTTTTTCATGTAAAATTTTCACTATAACAAAAAATATGTTGGTAAGTTTTCCTGATTTAAGACTTTTCACATCTTTTTGAATGTAAACACTATTTTCTTACAGGATTCTTTCTTTGTTTTTTGAAAAATGAGAATTTGAGATTTTTACAGTTAGATGCTGTATATATTCTTAGGTAATAATTATAATGCTTTTGTGGCTCCAAGGTTTGATTTACACTACATCATGTCAGAGGATGCTTGCATTTTGTTACGAAAATTTTTAGCATTGAAAAGATTTTTATCCCCTCATTTTTAAAAGAGGAAGAATCCTATGGATTTTGGACTTCAAAGGTCAAGGTTACTACGAGACTTTGTAGAAAAAAACTTGTAAACACTCTTTTTTTTCTTAATATGAAGTTGGTTTTCCAAGTTTATATATATGTATATAAAAAAAAGCTGATCGAGTTTATACTACTTGACTAGTTTTTTAGAGTATACTCCTGAAGAATTTAAGAAACTAGTCGAGTATATACTCAATCAGCTTTGTGATATTTTTATTATACTACTTCTTGTGTTGATTTTCCATACTTATTTCTGGAATATTTATATATTTCTGTTATCCCTTAGTATGTCCCCATCTTAATCCTAGGGGTATTGTTACAAGGATTATGCCCACTAAATAGCAAGTCTTCTCACCCTCAGTGAAATAGATATCAGAAGATATCAGTCCGATTAAAATTACATTCTTTGATCCACTTACTTGTCATGCTACACAAAGATCCATGTATGCAGAAATATTATATGTGTAGATAAAATTATTTTTTTTAGGATTTCTTTTAACAAAAACAATTATATCTATGATTTTCGTCATTTAACAGAGATGCATTTGTCTACGTCCAACAGAAGAGGTTTTGTATTAACCCCAATGAAGGATTTGTACAGCAGTTACATGTAAGTCATTTAAATCTAAATGCCACACAATTTAAAGTACAGCTAAACTGATGTTATGTACTGATGTTGTGTTCTAATTCTTCTAGGAATATGAGCCTATGTATAGAGCTAGAGTCAGTTTTCAACACAGTTATACCCCTTTAGAGAGTGGTACGTTGTTGATTTTGAATTGTAGCTTTTCTCTGCATTTAAAGACAAAACATTTGAATTTGCACACAGAAACAATGGAAATTTGCACACAGTTTGGTTTTACAATGATACTTTTTTTTAGGAATGTTAAAGCGAAAATACACTGAGGATCCTGAAACAACAGAGGAAGATGGTGTATTAATGCGACCCAAGTGACAGGTTCTGTATCAAGAACTTTATTTCCAGGTGGATCTCTGTCAATGGACAAAAAAACTATTTCTCAAAATGATCTTCATTTATCAGATTATTAGGTGACCAGAATCACTCAGGTTACTTATTGCAATCTATTTATGCCCATCGTTCATAAACTTTTCAACATTATTAACTTTTCTAAAGCTGTTTTGAACCAATTATCACCAGTGTTGGCATAAAACATCTCTCAGTAAAGCCACACAAAATTATTCATACTGTAGTCTGTCACTGGGCTTTAAGGGTGAGGCTCACGCATCTAAATTGGTGCAATAGCAAAATAAAAACAAATTCTGAACATCTAGCTGAGAAACTGGGTGCATAGTTATATTCAGCATCTAGGTTTCTACCAAAATCATGAATTCATGGCCTCTGGGTCAGAGATTAGGCCATATTGGAGGGATGGAGAATCTTCTTCTGCACTTCTCAATATCTCTCAGGCAAACCGGATGCATAGTTATAATGACCATGAAGGCCTTCGCTAAATAGGTCAAGGCTATAAGGTGGGACCCTAATGGATAATATAGTGAAAATACCTCGATTGTTTTATAATCATCTTTCCTTCTTCTGAAAATCTAGCAAACAAATTGATGTGTAGCTATATTAAGCATCAAGACATCTTCCAAAATAGGGAAGCCCATCACTCACCTGAGACACAGGTTCAGGATGGTGCTATATAGATCATACAGTAAAATTAACAAAAAGATGATGATGTTTAGTTCTTGGAGTTTAAACAGTGTGCAACATTTCTAAATAAAGCTTTCCTTGTGTGGTACTCAGATGACTGTTAAGCTCCGTTGACCTTTTGTTATTGATGTTCTCGATTATATTCCTCATTATTCATGTGTTTGTTTTCATGTCATACTTCAGCATGTATATATTGTTATACTATATTATTGAATAAATGTTTAAAATTCAACATTATATGACTGAGAATACTTGTCTCTCTCATTGATTGGTGTTCAAGTTTTCAAGTCTTCATGTCAAAAGGTTCTAGAGTGATGGCTGGGTCATATTTTCCTCAACCTTGAATGAAGAAATGGGACAAGTTCCAAAATTTTGGTACAGGACATATCTTAATGTCCTCTTTTAATGTTTCAAGATTGAGGTCCTAATTTCAAAGGGTTCTGGCCTAGACCAAATTCTGATTTAAAAGATTGACCTTGCCTTTATTAATGGATCAAGATCAAAAAGTTTGGTGCCATGCACCCCTCCTTAACACTACCTCTTCATTTTCCAAATCTGAAGTCTTAATGTTCTTAAGTTATGACCTGGACAAAATTTGATTTGAAGAATAAGAAAATCAAAGGCCTGAAGGGCCATAATGACTTCCAGGTTTGGTATGGATAAAAGGTGAGAGTAAAGACATTGCTGTATATCAAACACCATTTTTGATGTTTTAGAATTGATTATTCACCATCATGACTTGAAATTCATTCAACAAAATCATGATTTATTACTAAAATGACAAATGAATATACAACAACCAATAAACTGATAATTTAGCAGGGGTTCCTTAACCTCAACAAGTCACAAGTGTAACATTTGCAGTGTACATCTCTCAATTCATATCAGATTAATATTACATGCTGACGTTTGAAAAAACTATTTTTGTTATTTGTTCCCTTCATAATCGGAAGTTCAAGCCTCATTCAAGACATGGCCGCATCAAACTTAAGATGCAAAAACAGGTAGTGATTGCTCCTTCACCAAACACTTGGCATTTAGAAGTGAGAATCACAGGTCTTTCGGGTGTGACCTTAAAAACGTAGATCCTGTGTTACGGTAGGCGTTGGCACATTAAAGAACCCTCAATGCTATGGCCCTGAGCGCTAAGCATAGGTCTAAATTTGTGGTACTTTACCTACAGCTGGTGACGTCTCAACATGAGTGAAAAATTCTTGACGGGACGTAAAACAAATAATCAATAATTTGCAATTAATTTTTAACCCTAGAATTTTTTCAATAAAGTTATGTACAGTACTTGCATGTACAAATGTAGTTTATAATTACAAAAGTTCTTTTTAAAACCTTGAATTGTATATGGCTGTAAAATAGTTTATACTAAGATGTCTGAATGTGAAAACATGGTATTTCCTTCCTTCTTATTTTATGTCCATCACAAAATATTCAAAATCAACTTTAACCAAAATTCATAGCAACTATCTACTAACTGATGGCAATATAAATCTTTTGAAAACAAACTGTAGAAAAATCAAAAGTTTTTTTTATTATTTTACATAATTATTTATCTCTTTCTCTCTCTATATACATATATTCATTTGTGTTAATTGTACATTGCACTGTAACTATGTATCAGGTTGAATACTTTTTTATTTAACTATATTCTACCAAACATACCTGTTCACTTGTAACATTTTGTTTTCCCTGTAACATGCTCATCCTCAACTGGAAATAAGCCTGCATACACACACTGTGTTCATGTTTGTTTAAAAAAGGGGTCAACAGTATATCCATACTTGGTCTTTAAATTGCTCTTGCATTGTCTTGTCATTAACTTTACCTACCTTGCATAAGCCAATAAAATATCTGACACTACAAAGCAGTGCATACACGGGGCAGCTGCTTATGATTATACTTGTGCAATTCAAAATACCCCCAATCTATAGGGGTTTCAAATATGATCATAACTTTTTCTACTTTGAAGTGTTGACAAAAAACAATCAATGCTTATAAAATTACCTTCCTATTGATATCTGATATGTCATTCTTCATCCATCAACAACGTATAGGCTAGAAAGCCTGAGAAAAGTCATTTATCAGCATTGTCTTCCAACAATTTTTTGTTACTTATGGATAGGGAGTTTAAGGCATTAAAATATTAATTAATATGTCAATGCATGATATATATCCTTTTATTTTTGGATAAAATTAATAATGTACCTTGCTGGTGCTGATTGTTTAATTGTCACCATGTTGGCATGCATGTTTCACAAGGTACAGTGTGAAAGCAAAATCCTGAGAATTGTGAAATACGGGCGATTCAGAATACACTAAATGACCATCTTATTTTTAAATTAACCAACCACATTGGCATTACCACACTCTAAAACAGTGTGCAATCTCAATATTTAATTTACTTTGTATTTCTAGTGCTATGAACTAGAGGGTAAATGTCTTCCCCTTGGAGTACTCTGCCCTTTATTTGGACTTGACTAAACATTCCACCACTGTTTATAAAAAAAAAATACTCTTTTGCATCTTCTTGATTTTAACTAAAATGTTTTTGATTCATTTGACTTGTGTAGATTTTTGGTAATTATTTTAAATAAAATGTTGTTAAATACATGACGATCTAGTAAATGCATGTAAATTTTACACCCTAGTTGGTGTAGAATGGAAGAGAACTACATGTATATTGTCTTGTGTATTTGCACTAAAGGAATTAGTAAACTCTGCCGTAAATATTTTCCGAGTACTAAATGGCCCATACGCCATAAAATCAAACAAAAACAATTCAAAAAGTGTGGAAAAATGAGGTGAATTAAGGATGGAGAGAGATGGAAAGAAAAACTATAACACCCTCCCACATCAATATCAACTCATACTGAATACTTTTATACATTTATTCATTTTTTATTGTAATGTACATAAAAAATAAATACATGTTGTGAGCTTGTTCTAACATACAAGGTATATATCAACTTTCACAACTTGTATCCATTCACACTGGCTTGTAATCGAGCTTTGTTTCCAGTTTTTTGTTATCAGCTACTTTTCTAACAGCTTTCATGAAGTCTTCTTCTATCACATAATCTCTCTCTGCTCTAATAGCAAACATACCTGAAATTTTTGTAAGATATTTCATGGTACAATAAAACATATAAATTAGAAAATTAATGTTCATGTACAGTTTTATCAACAGTAGTTTTATTTTTGATTAAGATTGGGGAGAATGCAATGATATCTCTTACCAGCTTCTGTACAAACATTTCTTAGATCTGCGCCATTAAAATCATCAGACAATTTAACAACTGCCTCCCAGTCTACAAATATTAAACATACCAGAATTTCTTCAATGAATTAACAAGTCAACTCACAACTCAAACTGACAATAAATGTATTTCCATATACCAACATTTTCTACATTTACAATTCAGGTATTAAAGCTGATTTCAGAATAGCTGTTCATTATTATAGGATCTTACCTATTTCTCCATGTTTGGCTATAGGCTGTGCATGGATTTTCAATATTTCAAGTCTTGACTGTTCATTGGGTAAACAGATTTCTATTTGAAAGAAACATAAAAATATATAGTTGATTATTTAAAATAACAAATGATAAAATACCAAATACAGTGCCCCCTCAATATATTGTCCCCTGTCATAATGCTACCCCCACTTATTGCCTGTAAATTGTGTAGAACAGTTTTCTCTTCATGTTAAAACCTGTTAAAATGCCAAACCTGCATAATACCATATGCCACTGATTTTCACCAAACAAAATGGTCAAATTTTAAAGGGTTACCCTTGATAATAATGCCAATTACCCAACACACATTGGTAATCACACCTGTACTTGGAGAGCAGTGCTGTGATTTTTGACAGGCTGGATAAGGTATTCAGGTGGCCAGTTTAATAATAAATAATTGTTGAATAAAACTCAAAATTATCTATGTTTATATAGAATGTAGCCAAAATGAATTATGTAACTGAATTTCTTCTGACTTCTCAGTGAATTGTCACTAATGGTGAAGTTATATTGCCACCCACCCCCATGGGTCAATACAGTCTTTTCTGACGTTTACGCTGGAGAGAATTCACACCAAATTATTAAATCTTCATTGGTTTATTTGTGATTCCAGTATTTACTTTTATAGCTGTCATTTTACTCAAATAAACCGTAAGTTTCCAAAGATATTTGATTTAAAAATTTTTTAAACACAATATGCCAAACACAATTAGAAAGGAGGAGAGACTTTATATAGATGAGAACTCCTTTACCTATTTTTCTGTCTAAACGTCCTGGTCTAAGCAAGGCAGGATCTAACGTATCAGGTCGGTTTGTAGCCATGATCATTTTAACCTGACCCAGGGCATCAAAACCATCCATCTGATTCAGCAACTGAAAACAATCATAGTATTTATTAGTCCACCATTGACAGAGAGCTGGGGTGGTGACTATAAACCTGAATGTCAGTGTTTTTAAAAAAGTAAAATCTGTTCTGTAGTAAACAGTATGAACCCTACACACACTAAACTTGCTTTGTAAGTGATTGATATGCACTACTTATCTTGCCTCAGATTTTGAGTGTCTTTGAGTAATCGCTTTGATGTAGAATTTTAAAAACAAAGCATGTGTACATTGTATTATATTGAGAGTACCTCCATCAATGTTCTTTGAATTTCTCTGTCAGCTGATGTCCCCTCTGAAAATCTTCTTCCACCTGTAACAAAAGTTGTCTACTATTATTTAAGTTCAACTGAGACAGAGACCCAAGTGCATGCTGATGAGGAATTTGGGTCAATATTTGTCTTTTTATAGCAAACAAAATATTTCACTCAAGAATTTTTTTTAACTGCTTTCTTAGGAATGACTGGCTAGTATGTCAATAATCTTGGTTTAAGTATTGATCACATAGTTCTTACTTCTGTTAATCAACAATGTGGTTAAATTCTTGCACAATGAATGCTAAGACAAATTTGTGTTAAAACAAATAACACACAACATAATCTGATGTATGTGATATCATCTATTAAATTTTGATAGAGAAGTACAATGAGTAGTTTATTTTAAGCTTTTAGGAAGAAACATATCCTTTACCATGTTTATAATTCAATGATACAAACCTATAGCATCAATCTCATCCATAAATATTATACATGGCTCATGGTCTCTGGCAAATGCAAACATTTCTCGAATCAGCCTGGCACTTTCTCCAATATATTTATCGACAATTGCACTTGACACAACCTGCACAAAAGAAATGTATTTTTTTTTAATTTACAAAATTAATCATTTGTTGTCTATTAAAAAATAATAACCCTTTTCGGGTCTCCTTAAATCTGCTTGAATTGGCGCACACCTCAGTACATCCAAGATCTTTATGAAAGAGAGTAAACAACTCAATCCAATTTAAACTTAACAGATTGCAAATACAAAGTGCATGCATTTACATTTACTGCCAGAAAGTTTAGACCAACAATGGACAAGTTAGGATAAGGCCTTTACTTGAAACCCTTTTCAAACTTGTTCATATTTATACCTAGTTATTGCAGAAAATGGGTTTATAATTTGGTTGCCTAGCAATGGCTATCATTTAACCTGTACACAAACCATCTTGTACACACAGAGTCAACTAATACTTATTTCTGCATGCAAGTTCAATGGAATCTTGTAATCGTGACTGGTCAAATTGCACAAATGAATAATATCAGTTATTTGAACTTTGGTTTACCCAGGACAGCATATTTTATTTCTTTGCTTGTGAAACTCATCACTTCTCACTATCTGTGTATAATAATTTTACGAAACCAATCTTCAATATCATTAATCTTGTAAAATATTTTTGTGAGTAAACATGAGTTGATGAGCTCTCTCATAAGTATGTAATTTTTGTATATGAGATGGTCAAAATGTACACAAATATTTATTTACAAATTGACATCCTGAGCACAAGTTGATCTATGCAAATTAAAAATACACACTAGCAACATATCAAATACAGCAACAAAGAAACTATTGAAAATTGCGTTCATTAAAATCAGTTAAATGTATTTTGATGTCCATAGTCGGCAAATATAGATGTGTTTCACTGCAATGCCAAATATTCTAATTTCTGAATTCAACTTAGTAACAGATAGGTTCATTAGCAGCAGCTAAGCATTGATATCAGTCATGAAACAAATACAACATATTACTCCAATAGGTAATCAGAAAACAAGTACGGCATATTAAAAGAATCACACACACACTTATCATGCATACAGATGTATCATGCATAGTCTGGTAAGGCCTTTATTCACCTTAAGGAAGTTGGCATCAAGCTGACTAGCAACAGCTCGAGCTAACAGCGTCTTTCCTGTCCCAGGGGGTCCATACAACAGACAGCCTTTAGGAGGTGTTATTCCAACTCTCTGAAACAACTCTGGATTCATCAGAGGAAGTTCTATCACCTGAATAGTAAAAGAAATGTACACTGTGAAAAATAACAACAAACACAATGCTAGTTATGTAATAAAGTACTGTAGATTTTCTATAAATAAGTATTTAATATTAGTGTTAATTTGCAGAGAAACCTCTCTTGATTTTACTTATTTATTACTAATTCATATGGATTTAGAGGTCATTCAAGGTACAGCATTAGTAGAGGTGGGATCATATACCAATACCTACTGATACTTCTTATCATTAAGATATGCTTTATAATACAGGCATTGTAATATCTGTATGAAATGATACACAAACTACCTATCAGTAATTTGGAATTGGAAAGTGGAAGCATGTACAATACAAGACACATTTTAAAAATTGGTGGATTGATAATAATCCAATCAGACTTTTTGTCTTTAGTTGTCACTAGTGCATGCATAGAAAATGGCTACCACTGCAGAAAATGATCAACACATGCCTGATATTGAGATTGTGAATGCATCATGTACAAATAAATAAGGAATTTGGGAACTTTATCAATTTCAAAGGAAATATGATTTGATTTTTTTAATCATATTTTGTTGATTGCCAAAACTTATTTTGTTACATTTTAATGATTTATGATAATATTGAGATACATATTTCATATCATATACTGATGTACTGAGATAAAGATCTGTATGTAGTAAGGTCTTCATATCATTCTACTTTTAAGCATTAGTGATCATTTTACAAATCAAGTCATTGCATAATGTGAAAACTCTACAGTATAAATTATTCAAACAATATTATGCTTTCTTTGTTGTTTTATTGGGTGAAGGTATATAACACTGTAGAAAAAATTCATAACCCACATTAGTGGTTATGCAAATTTTTCTGCAAGTCTAGTTTGCAACAAACATGTATTCATTGTCTATGATGAAAGCAATGTCAGCTTCAATAGAAATTCAGTGAATGTAAATATCTGCATATGAAAGACTGTAAATGAAATCATAAGTAAAGCTCCCAATGATATTTTTGGTTTTTTTTCCACATTTAACCTACCTCTCTAAGTTCTCTGATCTGCTCTCCCAGTCCACCAATCTGATTATAGCTGACTTCACCTGGGTCCTCCACTGACATGTTATAAACTAATGGATCCACCTCCCGAGGTAAGTATCGCATCACTGTCAGTGTAGTCATGTCCAGAGCCACTCGAGTCCCTGGCTTGAGCTTACTTTTGTCCAACTGTCTTCTACAGCCTACCACATACCTTGGTCCATTTGTTGCTTTGACAATGAATTTCTCCTCTGTTAATTGCTTGAGGACCTCACCAACAATCTGGCCTACACTTTGCAGAGCCTTCAAATCATTTTCTGACTTGTCATACTGTTTGTTTAATTCTTTGGCATTTTCTCTCACTACAATAAAAAGTACAGTGCAGAAGAAATTTCCATTGGAAAATAAGAATTGATGATCGATTTATCACCACATACAGTAGATAAAGGTACATTATAGTATTCATGTAACCTGAAGTTAAATTTTGTAATAAATGAGTCCCAAGAAGAGAGCAACTGTTATATAACTGGGAAAAGTTTTGCCCCAGTCCTAGTCAGAAATACCTTACACATGATATTGGACTCACCAAAAGGCTGTGCATGCCTTTTAAGACCCATTTATAATCTATATGTAATTTCACGATTTCTTTTTTACTGAAATCCATGACAAACATAAATAACCTGTTTTATTTTGGTGAATAATTCTATGAAAGTTGTGTCACAAATGATCATTTACAAAGTGTCAATGAAATAGAATTAATTTTTAATGCATATATTTATCAAATACAGGGAAATCTGCTTTGTAAATGTTGAGGTTACACCAAAATGTATGGTCAAGCCATCATAACTGAAACCAGGGGTCCATGTGCCACATATCACACCTGTACAATTTTATTTTCCACAGTAAAGTATCTCCATTTTCCCTTGAAAGTTTCTTCTTTCTTAAAGCCGATTTCTAACAATATTTTTTCTCTCCATAATTATGAACTTTGTTCATAAACTCATTAAAAAGCTTTTTTAAAATTGATAATATTAACTTTAAAATATTAAAGTGCAAAGGTACCCAGAATAGAAAATCGTTACCTGATTACCCAAATTTATGACATCATAAGAAACCACAATTGGAATATGAATCAAAGCAAATGGAAGCCCATAGACGATTCATATCACACCTGGAGGAGTTTCTGGATGAGGAACCTGAGTTTGTTGTACAATGATATCACTTTGAACCCATAATTAATGCAAATGCCAGTCTCATTAACAATTTCTGATCGTTGGACAAACAAGAATCCTATTCATTTTCCAAAGTGATTTCAAGTAATACTGACTGGTTAATGATAAGAAAAATAGATATGATTTTTTTTGTTAAATGTGGAAAATGTAAAGGGGGGGGGGGGGGGGGGGGGGGGGGGGGGGGGGGGGGGGCAAGGCCAAGTGCTCCTTGGGTTCAGTATATATCTTTCAAGATTACATTCTTCTCATTCATTACTACCAGACAATTATATCACTTAGCTTCGAATCTACTATTAAAGAGTACAATTTGAACCCAAGCAATATAATTGCTTGTGACTACTACCAACAAAAATAGCAAAGGAGACAATCACCCAATGTATCTTCATTTGCAAAATTACAAAATCTGACAATGAGATTTTTGTTGTTTTTGTTGTGATTGTAAATTCTATCCTCAATTAGGAAACTGATGTGCAAATTTTCACTTCATGAGAAAAAAAAATAACCCTCCCCCAACTCTTTACATGACTGCATTGCAAAATCTTGTTTTATTGCACTTAATTTATAAACCTGTGATTTTAATATCACTCAACCATATTTCATTTCCTTTTGGTTTTTCATTCTTTTTCAAACAGAAGAGGAAATGGGGAAGGGGGTGTTCTGATCATACAACTTTCAACATATAACATTAAATTTATTTATCTTCAATATATTTACTTACACAAAAAAAGTTTTAATCAGAAGAGCTTCATGTAACAATGTTAATCATGTAAATACTAAATTATAAACATTTGTACCTACCATCATCAATCATTTGAATAAAGAAGTCAATGTTTTGGAGGATTTTCCTACCTTCACAATAGGTCCATAATTGAAAATAGTTGAAATAGTGTCTGGTCAAAGACTTGATTTTTTATACCCACTATTTCTGCCTAATTAGGGTGTATACGAGACTGATATCCATCATCCACCGTAAAATGATTGTCAGCAACTTTAAAATCTGTGTGACTTTAAAATGACTTTACATTGAAACGCCCATTTAACTTTTTACATTACATTTGAATGCAAGCACATTGAACCATTTTAATGATTGCAACTCACAATTGTTTGTATAAACAAGTACACTTTTGCCCAATTCAACTTTTCGCCTTGGACATCCTATAAACTCCCGGTTACAATAAAAGTTGCATTTCTTGCTTTTATAGAGTGCAAATCCCACAGTAAATAAAGTTGGTTATTTCTTAACCCATAGCAAATAGCCACCATTTAATTAGTCTGGATCATCCTGATGTTTGTGCATATGCTGCTGGTGTTTATACAAAATGTGAGAATGATCCTGACTAGCCAAATCGTTGCCTAAAATATAACCAATTTAATTTACTGTGGGATTTACAGTAAGTGAAGACAAGAAATGCAAGTTTCATAGTAACAGGGTGTTAATAGGATGTCTAAGGTGAAAATCTGAAATTCAGTTTAACCCATTTCTATCACAACAAGTGGCTAAAGTTCAGGAAAGATTTTCTGAATCACTTTGTGTGACACTGGTCTGAGATTCAGCAGACACGTCACGTGTCAGTCCAAATATCCAGCCTAGCACGAATTTCAATGAGATTATAACTACATGTGATACTACAATGTCTATGACCTCAGGAGCTGGCAATTTTCTCAATAAATCGATAAAAATGTAATATCATCAAAATTCCAGCAATGAACTCCGCCATTCGGAGGTAGGATCAGCTTAAAAGCATGTTAAATATTAATATGATCTATGATTATGTCGAATGATGCCGGTTTCACACTGGATTCAAGAGCCAGAGTAAAACTTCACAATTTGCACTCATTTCGCTAAGCTTGCGAAGTTCAGTGCTTGGAGTCTGACTGTATTACATTTATATTTTTTATTTATTTATTACTATTATTATTATTTTTGAGGAATTTATTGACAGAACTGTGAACTCCTGTTCTATGACAAAGCATAATTTGGATTTAAAAAAACAAACTTCCTTATCGATGAAAATTGTTTTAAATGATTTAAAGTGATAAATACTCAAACTGCATACTTTCTTTCAATCTTGCTTCTAATTCTTTATGCTCCAAGAGCTTCTTTCTGTAGTCTGCCAACGCTTTCTCACGAACGGAATCCGTCACAGGCGCAGCCATTTTTTCTTTTTAAAACAAGTTAATTCGTCCTTAGAATCCTAGTTAACTCGGCCCTTGGTACATTCGACACCTGGTGAACTCTGCACCAAGGAGTTAATTCCACACTTTGTAAACTCGGCACTTGGTTAATTCGGCATTCGTTTTTATGAATTGATGAATAATATGTGTAATGAACAATATTTTTAGATTTTCTTCACATTTTAGTGTAATCTACAACGTTTATTTAAGGAATCATTTTTGTTTTCTAGCAGGGTTGCCATAGTCACCCAGCGAAATTAAACTTCGGCAGCTGGAATGTCCTCTAATGTCATGCACAACATGATTGTCGGTCACATTATAACAATATTTTAAGTTCTGTCCTAATAAAGAAAATTGTTGTTTATTCAGTTACTAACATAACGTGCTATTCTGGGTCATATGCATGTTTTATATAATTCTACCGTAAACAATTAGCGTTTCGCTTTATCAGTGCATGGTTCGTGCATGTAGTCTTGCTACTGACTCGACAAAATTTTAAAGAGAATATCCATGGAAATTCAGAAGAAATACATAATTCTTTTGGATGCGTTACATTGTTAGTTCGGTTAGAATCATATGGCCATATACACGTAATTTTAGGAATTTATTTTTGCGTCATTTTATATATAATTTGACATCAGAAATAAAACGATGCATACTATGCATTTTATGTAATGATCTGTGATTGTTGCACTAAAATTTCTCACTTTTTAGAGATGTTTTTCTTTAAACTATTAGAGAATGCTTTGTAAATCATATTATTCAATCGCTCTACGATGATTATGAATCATCAGGAAATTGAAGTCCCCAAAGTGTGCATTTTTCCCCCTTCAATTTACATTCTTATTATTACCAGCAGTTTTGCTCCATCCTCTTACATATTACACAGCAGCCAAATCATTTTTGGGAGGATGATTAGTGGTGTCCTGCAGATGTGCAATACTAGGTTTTGGGATTTTCATTTTAACCCGAGGGCCACTTTGGGGTTGAAAAACGTTTTTCTACAAAACCTGGTTTCCGCGTAACTCCTTTACGCAGTAGCCATCTCTGCGGTGTCCTGTAGATGTGCTGTAACTTTTTGGACGAACAAAATGTGTGCTCAGTGCATTACGTCATGTGCAAGAAGAACATATTTTTGATTTAAGGGTTGAAATATCAACTATTTTGAAGATATTAGAAGGATAAAAAAATGATAGGGAGGGGGGGGGGGGGGTTAACCTGGGCACTTGCCTATGAATCAGAATACCGAATATAGTCAACTTGGCACCAGTCTATGTCATTACGATGACCCGTTTCTATGTACAAATTGTGTGTAGATAGATGAAACATAGCGAAATATTTTTATAGACATGATTTAGCTGTTTTCTTACTTAAAAATAGTACATAAATATTATCAGTAAGATGTTTATATAAAGTACATACTCGAGTTCGATAACTGCAAATATATTTTGGTTTTCTTCATCACACATTATTCTTTCAAATCATGTACGAGAATTTAAAAAATCCAAATTTACTTCATTCCACCTGATAATTCTTGCTTAATATTGATAGTCCAGCAACTGTGTGGTCATGATAAGATTGTAAAATACAATTATTCGACTGGCTAACTTTTTAAATCCTTAATTTTCTTTAAATACACAAAGGAAAGTGTTGCATACAGACTTGTTAAAACCTAGGGTTTTTTTTTTTTCTTCTTTCAGAATTGAAGTATTTTTTTTTCTTCTTCCCTGATCAGCAACACACTTCTGGGTTTTCCGAAATGTTCCATATAAACCAAGTAAAACACATTTAGAAATGATTAAATTCACTGAGTAAATCAATATCTTGCCTATTTATTAAGTCCATTTCCTGTGGTACGTAATTTTCCTCCGTTTCTATAATATATCATGCAAGCTTTTTAGGACATTCACTTCAATTGCGTAATGTAATGTAAAATACGGTTATTTCACTGGCTAAATTCCTTATCAATAAATCCCTAAATTTCTTGTAATGCACGAGGGAAATCTTCCAAGATACTATTGCATACAGATTGTAAAATTCAAGTTTTTTTCTTTGTTCTTTTTGGTTTTGTCTTCTTTTTTTTTCTTTCTTTTTTTTTTTTTTTTGTTTGTTTGTTGGTTTTTTTTTTATTTGTTTTTGTTTTTGTAATTATTTGTTTGTTGTTGTTTTTTTATCCAGAATTGAAGAAGTGTTTTTTCTCCTATGATCAGTAACACATCTCTGGATTTTCCAAAATGTTTCATATGAACTAATTAAAACACTTAAAGAGGCACTGCAGCTCATTTTCCACATTTTAATCGAGTGTTTTTTAAACACACTTATCAATAAAATAATAAAAATCATAACGATACTGGCAATTTTGAATATTAGGAATGCATTATTTTGCTCTCAACTGCGCTTTAAAGATCATCCGGAATTCAATGGTTTCTCCATTCTGATTCGGACATTTTATATCACGTGATTGATTATGACAACACACGTGTTGCGTAAAATCTTATTCATATACCCTTAAAGGGATCCACACTCGCTTCTTGCGTATGGGATTATTTCCTGCGTCTTATAATTAAGTAATTGTATATAATTATTATAACAGAAAACCTTTTTGTTTGTTTGTTTGGGTTTTTTTTGGGGGGGGGGGGGGTATCTATTATTTATTTATTTTTGATGTTAAACTTTAAAATATAATTCATTTAATGTTGTCATCCACAATTTTGACCTTTTGAATGCAAGGAAAACTTGAAGCAATATTGCAGCCTCAAATCAATACAAGTTATAGCTAATGGTATTTTTCAACTATCCAACTATGCACCCAAGATCTGAAGAAAAATTCAGTAAAAATAAACAAAGGAATATTGTTCGAGAGCATACTTACAATGAGCTGCGTTTCGTACATGTATTTAACCGCCATGACATTGTATACACGGACATAGGAATGATGATTGCCAAACATAATCGGGTTGCACCGGGACCGAGGTCATAGAAGGATGGAGACTGGTGTGAATAACTACACGTTTCGTTTGTTTTAAGATACTACATCGTGTCATGAATGACTTTAAGTATTGTAAGTGTACGAAAGTAATTAAATTGCACAAATCTTATTAATGAAATCTTATTAATGAAGTTGCTATAAATTTAGCATATTAAATTGTTTACAATTCTGATACATGCGCAAGTGCCTCTCTTTCGCATCTTTTCCGAATTGGTGATCTCGGAGGTCAATTTAGATTACAGGCTGGAATTACTAAAGGGGTGACAGTGATTCGTGAATCTACATTTTCTGTTGATTGGACGGGTTTGTTGTTTCAGATCCACTATCATTCAATGAAATTATGTTTCCGATCATAAATTTATTGTTTTATTTAAAGCATCTTAATTTAGCAGAATCACAACTTTAACATTTAGATGATATATCTGCTTCATACGTAGATATTTTATTGAAAACATATGCTGGCGATAAACCTCGTAACAACTCAATTTTATGACAAACGAGATTCTTTCAATTTCTCAGTCGTCGACTTCCCTTATCTATGCATAGATGTCATTATCACTTGCGTATGGTGTTCATATCTCCCAAATGATTCGATACGCAAGAGCTTGTTCTGCATAGGATCAGATTTTAAATCGAGGTAGATTACTGACAAAAAAGTTGATGATACAGGGGTTTGTAGTCTCATCGAAAATCAGCATTTCGCAAATTTTATGGTCGTTAATGATTATTGCTAATAGCTGCAGAACTGCATCTCGATCTCTCAGAGAAAATAAATAAATATTGGGACAAAATGCTGCAATACAAGGCCTCAGCCGTGTGCATTTCTTTCTGTGCTGTAAGTCGAGTGTTTCTATAAGGGGTGGATCTGTAGCTCTCTGATCTGTCCCAATAATTTTTCAGAGAGCTACAGCTATAATTATTGATAAATAAAATGTCGCTTGGATTCGAATATACTATTAACGAGTAAATTGGAACCCAAGCGATATAATTGCCTGTGCCTTAAGTATACATTTTGTCGGTATGCTCCAGATCGTAATTAAAAGTCTACTATTTTAATTTTTCTTTCATATCTTCTAAGTCTAAAAGATCATTTTCAGATACACAGGACATAAAAGAGAAATGACCCATCTCCCATACGAAAGTTACCCGGCCGTTTGTACACAAGAAATTACCGTCTTTTTACTATTATCGGTATTCTCATACCTTTCTGAAATATCAATGCATTTAATCCAAGAATAATCAGTAGATTTAGGATGACCATTCCTTTCAGTTGGTCGATGCATTTTGGTGTTCTTTCGATAGCAGAGAGCAGATTTTTTCGAAATGTCGCTGTCTGAATTGAACACTTTGTTCATCTATTATGATCGGTGTTATGGCATTTTTAAAAACGGGTTCTATATGTGATATCCGTGTATTCCATTTAAATAAACACACACACACACACACACACACACACACATACACACACACACACACACTCCCCCCCCCCCCCCTCTCTCTCTCTCTCCAAAAACACCCCCCCCCAAAAAAAAGCAAAACAAAAATGCAAAAAAACAACAACAAAAAACCAACCAAAAAACAAAAACAAACAAACAAACAAAACAACCCCCCACCCCCCCCCTAAAAAAACAACAACCAAAAAACCCCCCAAAACCCAAAATAAAACAAAACAACCCCCCCCCCCAAACAAAAAACAACCAAACAAAAAAAAATAAATAAAAAATAACCACCACCCCCACCCCCCAAAAAATACCCACACACATACTGAAGTAAAATGTTTTATCAAAGAGAAATCCGACATACCAAAGGAATTGAACATTCAAAAATACAAGGAGGGGGTGGGGACCAGAATTCCTGTCCACAAAGACATGTGCTTTTACCTGGTCAAGATATGGGGCCTACGGTGGGTGTGACCGGTCGACAGGGGACGCCTAATCCCCCTAGGCGCCTGACTGGTCACTGCAGCTCAGAGGTAGAGTGTTATCTTCGTAACCGAAAGCCCTGCTCGTGACATGACCGCGGCAAACAAGGTCGTTAATGTAGGCAGTGATTGCTCCTTTGCCAAATACTTGGTATTCGAAGTGAGAATCACGGGTCTTTTGGATATAACCTTAAAAATGGAGGTCCCGTGTCGCAGCAGGCATTGGCACGTTAAAGAACTCTCACTGCTACTGCCCTGGGCGCTAAGCATAGGTCTAAATTTTGGGTACTTCATCTATAGCTGGTGATGTCTCGATATAATTTCTCAACCTGATATAAAACAAACAATCAATCAATCTTAGGCTCCTGATCCAACCGCTGGTAAGTACAAAGCTACGTGTTTTCACAACTCTTGATTTTGTATTCCTTATAGGAGTCAGGTGATTTGATCACTGTTAACTTCACGTTTCACATGTGCAAAATTAAGATCCAAATGAAGGGCAATGCTAAGAGTATGATATGTCGGAATAGTAAAATACAATCCAGACAAGGTGTTAACTTAAGAGCGTCTACATGTATGTAGACATAATTAACTGTGTTTTAATTGTTATAGAGACACAACATACGTCTATTCATGACTTATGAGGGTGCTTTTATTTTTGATTTATGGAATAGCATATTTCTGAGTTACTCAGTATCCCTTACTTGTCGTGCGAGGTAACTAAATGAGGCGGTCCTTCGGATGAGACCGTAAAAACTGAGGCCCCGTGTCACAGTAGGTGTGGCACGATAAAGATCTCTCTCTGCTCAAAGGCCCTAACCGACGAGCATAGGCCTAAATTTTGCAGCCCTTCACCGGCAATGGTGATGTCTCCATATGATTGAGGGATTCTCAAGCGGGACGTAACAGTGACGTCTCTATATGAGTGAAAGATTCTCGAGCAGGACGTTAAACAATATATAATCAATCAATCAATATACAATCAACTCCCATTAGGACTTTCAGTACTTTGATTTTTTCCCACCCCTTTTTCACTTGCACCGAATACAAACGTTTGTACGACTAAAGGTCGCAGAGTGATCGCCGTCATCTTGATGTTAGCAATGGCGGAATAAAAAAGAAGTTTATCAAAATATTTTGATACTTTTGTTTTGTGCTTTGGTTTGAAAATGTACATACAAGGATTTTGGAACTTTAAAATTGGTTGAATGACATAAAAGGAAAACCACGATGTCGAAGTGCAAAAAGTAAGTGATTTTTATAAATATTTAGCACCTGTCAAATTTAGGTGAAAATAATATCAGTCATGATATGACCTATTTAAATTGAAGCCTTGTTTTATAATGATGTTTTGTCTTTCACGTCCATGCCGCTGACATTGTTTATTGCAAAAAGTTTATTACCCAGCATAAATATACCTAGACTGGCAATTGGACTACCGTGTTGTTAATTGGTATTCATTCGTGCGTGACAGGTTTCCCCTTCAAACTATTAAGCAATAATTATTATTCCATGCTCATCACTGTTCGTATCTTCAAGTTAGAATAAGCACTATCGTTCTCCGTAGTGTTTAGTGAATGGTTTTGATACAAATCCTAAGATTACGACTGATATTTTCAACATGAAATTTAAAAGGTAAATATAGTGTAATCGAAGAGGCTGATTGTACAGTGCCAGGATGATGAATATTTACTGTATTTTTTATATTAATTGAAGTGTGTTTTTATGCCCATGTGAATGTTCTGATATAATTTAATGCAATTTATACTGCTGGGGGGGGGGGATCAAACCATTCAATTCTAAGTACCAGAATAATAGTTTCTCAATGTAAAATTTGAAAATATTTATATGATGAAATAACCCTTTACTTAACCATTGAAGAGATATAATTATTTGAAAACAACATTTAATATTTTTGAAACTTACTAAGTGGTGACAGGTAATTATTAGTCTTAAGCAATCATGATAATACTTAACAAGGTGAAATTTGAGGGACTGTGGTTAATTGACCTTTAATGGTACAGGGTCCAGTATCATTTCAATTTGGAGTTTTACATCAAAAACTGCTATTTTAGAGAAAGTATTTAGACAAAAGATAATGCATTGTAGGTAGAAAAACAAAATGCAGAGTCAATTGTATGTCATGAGTAAAGGTACATATGGCATATGATAATGCTCCATTTTTATGTTGGATGTTAATGAAGATATAAGTACCACAGGCAACTGAAGTATGGATATTACTACCCCCCTTCCTTTTCTGATTATTTTGGCGATAATTGTGCCGAAATGTGTGGATTCCCGGTCAATCTCATCCCAATTTCGATCTGTGTAGTCGTTTAATGCTTTTTGTAAGCTTTAGACAATGGCCTTCTGCCAGTATGATAAAGTACACAAGGTAAGAAACAAAAATTTGTAAACAAACAGGGGGTCCAGGCTGTGGAGTACATGTGAAGCAGGTCGGGAAGATGTCATACTACAGGTCTCTTCAACTCAAAACCCATCTCATATCTTTTATTTTTCACAATCTTGTATGCACTGATTGGACAGGGCTTCTTTTCTTCTACTGCCAAACATGAGGTCACGGCATAGGTCACAGCATGTGAATTTGTTACGCATTTTGTGATTGGTTCGCACTGACACTTATACTTAACAAGACTTACTGTAAATTTCTAAATATATGTATGGAATTTATTATTGCGTATTTTCGTGAGAAGCATCGCTCTTGAAATAGAATTACTCACTTTTATTTTTATGTTGTTAGAAGTCTTGATCAACAGAGCACTTGCGAATTTATATTTTTGCAGTTTGATGTATTTGAGTCATTTTGAGATAATAAGTACTTGCGTAAAATAAGAAATCTACAGTAATTAGTGTCAGTGCAGTGTTTTAAGAATTGTGATATTTGTCAGAAGTGAGTGTATTTTATTGTAGAATGAAATATTCT
This sequence comes from Ostrea denselamellosa, assembly GCA_024699665.1. NCBI lineage: Eukaryota > Metazoa > Mollusca > Bivalvia > Ostreida > Ostreidae > Ostrea > Ostrea denselamellosa. The sequence goes on from JAMZEH010000014.1 coordinate 3,713,551, forward strand.
TTATTAGAAAGCATAACGCTGAGGTTTAAGTTTGTGACATACGTCATAAAAGAATGACACAAAATATAACATCCAGCATAAACATTTCATTACATATTTTAACATAAAACAAAAAAGTAAACATCAAGTGAAATGCAAAATTGCATTAGAATTGGAATATCTATCTTCTCAATTGTTATTTTTCTAATAAATGTGTGACATTGAATATGATAAAATAATAGTGCGAATAGTTGAGATAACATTGATTTCATCCCTCGAAAACCATAGAAAATTTATTTGAATTGTTTTTCAAGATAAAGTTCTAATGATTTTGTTGGTATTTTAAATAATAAATATGGCACAAATCCATTGATAAATATTTGATATTTTTTTTAGGTCAACTGAGTAAACTCAGGTTACTTATTGCAATTGGTCTGTGTCTGTCATCATGCATTGTCATCATCTATTGTGCATTATCAATTGATCTGTTTTAATTTCTTCTTGATAACTCTCTTCAAATTTGGTGTGAAATATCTTTAGGACAAGGCTGACATAAATTGTAAATTTCAGGACTCCTGTACCCCTTAGGGCCTTAGGGGTGGGAAAAAACTGCCAAAAAATTGATCAAATATTAAAAATCTTCTCTACAACTGCACATGTGTAAGATAAACTAAATGCATACTGACGTCTAGAGCAGGAAGATCTCAACCAAAATTATAAATTTCATGATCCCTGGGGTAGTAGTTTTGACTCCAGGACAGGGCCAAACTTGGTATATATAGTGTATATTTGTAAAACATTTAAATAAGATCTTCTTTAATGCTATTAATACTAAATTGAACTAAATTGATATTTAGGAATAAGTAGTCCTTTACCAAAAGTGTAAATTTCTTGATTCTAGGGGTAAGGTTTGGTTTCAGGGAGACATCTCAAATTATCAGGCCTTAGTAACTAAGGTTATCACACTTGGGTGTAGGTTCCTTCGGGTGATAACCTTACAAAAATCTGATAATTTATGATGTCTCTTTGCTAAACAGTCCACAATTTAACTGTATTAAATGTATATCAGATTTACATAGAAATTGATCTTACAGTATCTCAAAAGCGTGATGAATTTTTATCCATGCATTTCTTTGTTTTGATATCTTTTACAGGATAAAGATGTTTTCTGTGCAGGACAACAATCAGCTAATTGAGAATGTGGAGAACTTAGAGAGGATGGAAACAGGAGAAAAAGGAAGAAAATTAACTAGGTGCGTAAAAACAAATCTTGTATAAAGGATTGTCTGTTTTAACAAAGTCACTATGAAATGAATTAATCTGTAACAAAGGGGATTTTAAAACTTTCTTTGTATACTACATGAATAAGTATCACTGTGAATAGGTAGATACTAAATCATGAATAAATCTATGTTAATATTGGGAATTTTTTGCTATATGTACATGTATTTATGGTTTAAAAATTGTTTAACAAAAATAAACTTTTACTGAATGATTCAACTATAGAATGATAATTATAATGATTTAAAATTTCTGGACTGAAATTCAAATTATATTGAGATATTGGCTATGAATTCTTAATTGAAATAGGTTGAAGGCTCTATCAAACAATTAGCATTATGTGTTATAATTACAGGCTGTTGTGTTCAACTAAAATAAGCTGTAATTTTAGAAATTTATGAAGAGTTTATGAAAAGTATGCTAAGGTATAGGTTTTTTTTGGTTTCATTTTCGCAGAGCTGAAAAGTCCAAAATCGCTGCCCAGAGTAGGCGAGACAAAGAAGCGGTTGAAATGGCAAAGCTGATAGAATTACTTCCCTTTGAACATTCCATAGTTCATAAACTAGATAAGAATGCCCTGCTGGAACTAATTCTGAACTATTTACAGATGAAACGGTACTTAGAGAAGGGTAAGTAGATTTCAGTTGCTTTTGGAACAGATATATTCCTGTGCTTTAGCTTGACTCTGCTAGCCATTACAGACTGGGCTCTGAGACTATAAACCATGATGAGCTCTACTTTAAATTCATTCAACAAATTATCTATATTTTAATTTTAAAATGTAATACATGTACTGAGGCCTAAGTTCAGCATATATCAGGTGTTTTGTGGCATCGTTGGCCTAGTGGTTAGACTCTCAACTGAAAGGTTGTGGGTTCAAGTCCTGGATGTGACAGGACAGATGTTGTGTCCTTGGGAAAGCCACTTTACACTAATTTCCTCACTCCACCCAAGTGTAAAAGGGGTGCCTGGTATAGACAGTGAAAGATATTGTTAGAAAGTTAGTGCTCTAGCATCTTGATGGTAGCTTGCACTGAGAAAGCTCTGGAATGTTATATGGTCTGCTGGGGTAATAATGTATTGTGAAGCACTTTGAGCAGCATATACTGGAAAAACACTATATAAAAACCAATCATTATTATTATTGGCCCAGAAGTTAGGACTGTAAATGAAAATATGATTGATCACTTAAGATATTCTCTCTATTTTTGTTTTTAAAAATTCCACTTTCTTTTATTGTTAAAGTACTGTTATATTTTTAAAGAAAAAGCATTATAACTAGTATCAGACTTACTGATACAGTAGAAAAGGAACTCATCAAGGCTTGGTGAAATATGCCGCTGTAATTACAACCATATGATTATCTTCTTTACTGGGATTACTTTAGAAGATACTTCAGAACAGTTTACCAAGAATTATGTATAATATGCTTCTTATAGTTACCTACTAGTTACATGTCTCACATGTGAATTATTCATTTAGTTTTATGCCCTCATTTTACTGATATTGGAAATTCAATAATTGTCCATCAATTTGTCTGTAAAGCATAACTCTCTACACACCATGGTGATCATCACTTTTTATGGATCTAAGGAAAATTGGGAATTAAAGCATTAGTTTATCCATGTTGATCAGCATTTTGTATGAAGGATTTGAGGGGAGTGGGCAATTGTAGCATTGCATGAGCATCACTGAGGTTTTCATGTTTCTGAAAATGACTGAGAGTGAAAGGGATCAGTCAAGAGGGAAAACAAAATTGATTGATTGCTTGGCAATGCAGAAATCATATCAAGAAATTATTACTGTCCCACCCTACTATCTGTCTGCAGTCCCTGACCCTCCAGCTCTTCTTCCCGTGGGGATCCGGGTTGTTAGAATAGATCCTTCGGATGAGACCGCAAAAACCGAGCTCCCATGTCATGGCAGGTGTGGCATGATAAAGGTCCCTCCCTGCTCAAAGGCCATAAGCGCCAAGCTAAGTCCTAAATTTGCAGCCCTTCACTGGCAATGGTGACATCTCCATATGATTGAGGGATTCTCGAGCGGGACGTTAAAAAATATCTAATCAATCTTATATTTGTGAGTGCAGTTTCTCCTACCCTTTAAATCAGATTGAATTAAAACATGACGAAATGTTCAGTTGTATGTGTAGTTTTCAAGATGTATTGCTTTTGTTAAAGTAAAATTTTAAGATATTCAGAAATATATGGGGATTTTTTGTAACTGCAGTCGTAGTTACAGAAATGGTCAGACTTAATTCTTTCAGGATGTTCCACCACAGTTGAAAGTCAACCTTCAGTCCTAAGTGTAGTTGTGTAAAGTTATATCTTAATTAAATTTTAAAGTGGGGAGAATAATTACCTGTACTTTTTTATTTTTCTAAATAATTTTTATACAGATACAGCAGTTTTCATTGTAGTAAAAATACAAAAACTCTTTAAACTTTTAGTTTAATATATTTATGATATTCATTCCATTGACACATTTTTCTATTGATATAAAAGTACAAAGGTTAAGGGTTAAATCTAGTGTTCTATGTCCAGTGACTATAACATCCTGTTGCATGTTGTGGTTTGTAGCTTTGTGATGTAAATCAAGCCCTTCCTCGTCTCTTGTGTACGTGACTACTGTCACTGTGTGAAGCTCAGAACTTCCCAGTACCAAGCTGCCATAGAACAAGGATGATATAGTGTAATAATTCCAGTAAAAATCTATTGAATAGCTGTATGCTGGTTAATGTATTCTATGACTTATTGAACTTGTAATTACAGGGGATAATTCAATAAAATAAACATGTATTTCAGGATGATTGGGTTTTTTTATTTTTTGGTGATGTGCTTTGTAAGCATGACATTGCATTATTTCAGATAGATAAAGCAATTGAGACATGCTGTCCTGTCACTTTAATGAGATTATTTTTGTTTCAACTTGTGGTGACTCAAATTATGTAAATGAAATTTCAGAAAATGTCCATGAGACATTTTTTTTAATTTTAAATTAGAATAACAGAAATATGCAAACTAGTCATCATGATATTAGATTAATGGTGAAACAAAATGCACATCTTGAATTTATAGGTTGATGGCATGAAATTGTTTTCCATGAATTTGAATAATAATGTGCTTTAAAAAGAAATAAAAATAGATAAACTAGTGTTAGAATTTTCAGTCCAGTTCTTGTCTTGGAGGACACTGCGTGGCTAGTAATCTGTAACATATAAGGATCAGTTCCTTTGCTGTCAGTAACCCATCTTTACATGAAATCATTTTGTTTCTATTAAGATAAACCTTTTTTTTTTGCAAGGCTGTTTTCTTTTTACCCTCTAGGTTGACATTTCTTTTTTCATTTGAGAAAAACAAAAACATAGAGATCATGTGAAATGCTCCTGAATGACGTTCGGGTTTTCTGATGGATAGTTTTACTGTTAATTTCTTTAGTGCTCCATCAGACCTTGAAATTTTAGTTATGGTTTAGGTGTCTCAAACAGAAAAGGAATATTTAGAAAGGAGACCATGGGTTATCATGTTAATAATTTTACATGCAATATATACAATTGCCTGAAACCAGGATAGGACAGAATTCAATTAAATTTAACAGAAGTACTGAAATTATTGCTAATACTCTTTGGTATAAGCATTGACATCAGCTTTTTTGGCTTGAGTAGGCAAACACTGTTTCACAGGGAATTCTGAAAGTGTAGTGTCAGAAAAGATTGAAGTCTGGAGAACTCTGCAAGTAAAACATGGTTACTTCTCTGTACTCTGGAGGGCTCTACCAGTAAAATATGGTTACTTCTCTGTATTGTGGAGAGCTCTATCAGTAAAACATGGTCACTTCTATGTACTCTGGAGGGCTCTACCAGTAAAATATGGTTACTTCTCTGTATTGTGGAGAGCTCTACTAGTAAAATATGGTTACTTCTCTGTATTGTGGAGAGCTCTATCAGTAAAACATGGTCACTTCTCTGTACTCTGGAGGGCTCTACCAGTAAAACATGGTCACTTCTCTGTACTCTGGAGGGCTCTACCAGTAAAATATGGTTACTTCTCTGTATTGTGGAGAGCTCTATCAGTAAAACATGGTCACTTCTCTGTACTCTGGAGGACTCTACCAGTAAAACATGGTCACTTCTCTGTACTCTGGAGGGCTCTACCAGTAAAATATGGTTACTTCTCTGTATTGTGGAGAGCTCTACTAGTAAAATATGGTTACTTCTCTGTATTGTGGAGAGCTCTATCAGTAAAACATGGTCACTTCTCTGTACTCTGGAGGGCTCTACCAGTAAAACATGGTCACTTCTCTGTACTCTGGAGGGCTCTACCAGTAAAATATGGTTACTTCTCTGTATTGTGGAGAGCTCTATCAGTAAAACATGGTCACTTCTCTGTACTCTGGAGGACTCTACCAGTAAAACATGGTCACTTCTCTGTACTCTGGAGGGCTCTACCAGTAAAATATGGTTACTTCTCTGTATTGTGGAGAGCTCTATCAGTAAAACATGGTCACTTCTCTGTACTCTGGAGGGCTCTACCAGTAAAATATGGTTACTTCTCTGTATTGTGGAAAGCTCTACTAGTAAAATGTGGTTACTTCTCTGTACTCTGGAGAGCTCTACCAGTAAAACGTAGTTATGAGAAGAAAATCATTTCTCTTTTACTGAAACAATGCTATACAAAAACATAAAATCCAAGTCTGCTGAATCGTTTTTTGAAATTAAAATTCTAAACCACCCTCTCCATCAGTGCACATAAGGAGAAGGAGGTGGGTGGTGGTGGTTTTAATCAGTATTAGAATTTATATTTGAATGTCTTTTCAGCCAGAGAAATTGACAACAGAGTGGGCTTAAATTAAAATATATGCTTATTTGGAATATTGGTGTTAAGAGTTATGGATCTTTACACAGGAAGATCTGCTTTGCTAGCTGAGTTTATCAACCATCTGTTAGTTTTCATTGTGATACTGTCGTAAGAATAAGATTTCAAGAGTGCTTTACAAGCTATCATTGTATATATAGGTATATGGTAGGTGTATGAGTTTGTACTGAAATAAAATTGGAAATGCCGTATTCATCCTATTGAGTGCTTGTGGTACTTAGAAAATTGGAAAAAGTGGGGAGGTTATTTAGTACTTTTTGTTGAAATACTGTAAGTGAAATTTTAACTTTAAGACATGTTGAAATAAATATTAAACTTTAAATGGATTAATGCTGTACAGTGGCTCCATGTTATTATGTTTTCGATTTCTCATATTAAAATGATGTAATACCAGTGGCAATATAATAAAAATTGCCAGTGAAATCCAATAAAAACACTGCTTAGGAATTGTATTTTCTGTAATAAGATGGGAATAATTTTTTAAGTCTATTTTCTTTGAGACTTGAATTTATTTACAGCTTATCTTAAATATCCGTATTTCTTTATGTTCTTATTCTCTCTTTTCTTTATTACTAGTGTAAGATGCATCTACAGTATACATCACACCATTTTCTTAACTTTCGCTTTTTTACATAATGTATGCATGTAAATTTCACCCAAGAACTCGTTCATATTCAATATTTGTACAACAAATCACAAAGCATTGGAGTTTTTTTAATGATTTTATTTAGTTATATTTTTTAAATAAAACAAATGTTCTGTTAATCTCACATGCTTTATTATAGATCCATGTGATGTATGTCAACTCAGTGGCTACATTACACAAGTGTGAGATGCTATGTAAATACTGAGTGTTTCATGCTGTTTCTTGTAGATCTTTTTACCAGAGTCACCAATGGTGACAGCAAGTCTAGTAACCTCTGCACTCCATCCATCCATTTGTCTGTTTATTCATTCATCTGTCCATCACACTCATGGGTGCTTATTTTTTGTTATCAGTAACTCAAAAAGTATCCATATTGTATACATATTGTAGGTATGCACCTCCTATTATAAGCAAATTTGACAAATTTCTATTGCAGTTGTGACCATGTTGGACTTAGCCTTCTTTTTGTAATTCAAGCAATTGACAGTGCATGCTTAGTGTAATCTGTAACTCAAGAAGTATCCAAGCAATATCATTCAACTCAAGAAGTATCCAAGCAATATCATTCAAACTTTGCACAGTGTTTATATGCATATTCACAATATTTGTATACATATTGAAGATGTACTACTACTGCTATGAGCAAATTTTTAGTGCAATTTTTACTACATTCGACATAGCCTTCTTCTTTTTTTTTCAATTTATGCTATTGGTAGTGCATACTTTGTGTAATCTGTAACTCAAAAAGTATCAAACCAATATTATTCAAACTTTGCACAGTGTTTATATGCATATTAAAAATTTGCACCTCGTAGTATGGTGAAAGTTGACAAATTTTTACTGTGATTTTAAGCATGTTCAACTTAGGCAATTTTTTTTTTGTAATATATGTTATTAAAATGTTTCCTTGGCATATTCAGCTTTTTAGAAGTGTGGAATCTAGATTTGATATACTTAATTTTATATTTGATATATTTAATTGATATATTTAATTGTATGCTTTTATCGGAGATGTCCACAGTGACACAGGTCCAGACATACAATAGGTCTTGTTTTGATTTGTTATCAGTGTGCCTGGTCTTATTTAACTGCATGAATCCCCTTTTTCCAGAAATATGATGCAAAAATGCTTTCTGGTATCACAGAAGAGTTAATCCAAGCTACGTAATATTTGGTACCCAATCTGTCAATTGAAGTAAATTTTATAGAGTACAATGTATAAATAAACACAATTGTTCATCAATGGATTTCATACTGAGTATTCACCTGTACTGGCTCTATTAGTTCAGTCTAAGTAAAGGGTCACTAATCTTCATCACAGACACCCACAACCCAGGGCAAGTGTGAATACCAGAAACAGTAATTAATAGAAGGGGCCTATACCATACCACCCCCAAATAAAAAAAAAAACTAGTGCCTGTGGTGTGCACTGCTAATGATAGGGTGTGTCTTGACTTGATTAACATTGTACTTTCTGTTCTGATGTTATCCACTCAGGTCTTGTCTGTTGATGTATTATTTCAAATCTAAAGTACCTAATACTGGTATAGGGATAGGGTAAGTTGTACTGTATTGAGGGGAGGCTCTTAATTTTTAGATAGGACTAGGGATGCTTAGTAGGATGAATATCGTACTGCTACATCTAGCACAACTTACAATAAAAATCAGTGTAAAATTTTATGGATGCCATCATCAATTATTCTTGTATTTGTCACTCAGCATTTACAAATATTATCACACTCAGGACTGGGTTGTCAAATAACTGACACAAAAATCTCAACTTTATCTGTTTACTTGAATCCACAGCATTGATGTCTATTCCAAACAATCAGATGACACAGCTAGATTGCGAAAACTAAAGATTACCAGTTGATCATAGTTAATATTGATTCGTTTAGATTGACTAGGATATTTTCGAAATTATTGCATGCTTTTGATTAAATAGGAATGATATTTTTTTTTTTATTGTTTAGTGTACTATGTTTTATCCATAAATATTAAATGAAATGATTTGCTTCAGTTATAAAGATGCATTTAACAGAAATATGGAGTGCACATCCATCAGTTTAAATTTCTGGACAAGAGTGGTATCCATTCTTTATTTATATTTTTCATTAAAATTGATATAATTAAAATGTCAGCTTAATGTCTGTTGAAAATTCTGAACAACTTTGATATCATTTTAAAGTGTAACTTTCTTCTGATTTTAAGAATCACAGAAATTGTACTGTTTGTCTTTTGCTAATTATCGTATAATGGGTATTTTCTGTGGTTGACCATTTTTTGCGGATATGTAAAATCCGCAAAAACTACAATCGCAAAAGATGTAAATCTATACATATAGGTATAGGTCAGTATATTGCAACTGAAGAAATTGAAAACACAGAATATATTCAATACCTTTTATGGAATGGACTGCAAAAGTTTCCACCCACAGAAAATACCCATTATACAGTAATTAAAATAATATTTGCATAATTTTGAGTCAGAGTGTTTAAAGAATAAATTTGTGTCTACGATTTAATTTTTTTTCTTTAATTTAATTATCCCCAGTAATTACAAGGTTAATAGTTTAATCCTTTCATCTCTCTTATTGTAAAAAAAAAGAAGAAAATGAAGCTTAGCATACAAAGTATTCTTTAAATCATAACGACTTCCATATATTTTAGTCTTTCACAACACCTTACGTTTTTACATACAACAAAGAAATCTAAATATTTCTGAACAAGTTAAATTTGTGCTGGAGCAATTTTTAATTATTGGTTGACAAAAAAGGTTTCTGTGATATAGCTGCAGAACTGTAGCTCTCTGGGGGAAAATTAGGACAAACTAGAGAGTCACAGGTCCACCAGCTATGTAAACAGGTGAATTTTATTGTAGCTTTTAGTTTGAATGAGGCTTTGATAAGTGTTTGTGTAAAAATAGAAATGTAAAATCTGAACTATGTGATGAAAAAGTTGTGCTGTATGTCTAAGGTTTTTATAATATATGGATCTATAGCTATTTGGTCTATCCTAGTTCTTTTTTTCCAGAGAGCTACTGTTCTGCAACTAGCTCTGTTTTGACCCTGGATTTGATGTTGTTAGGTCCTCAAGTAAAGCAAAATGTGAATTAAATTAAACTTTTTTTTACATTTTGTATATTTGATATCTATTGATTTGATGTATGAAATCTATTCATACCTGCCTGGGCAGCCAAACAGATGACATTTCATTTGTACACACAATGACATCCAAATAAGTAATGTGATTTGATTCATGTACACTACATCATACAAACAGATGACATAATTTAACCTGTATACATTACAATGAATAAATGGATGACATGATTTGATTTTACACATCATACATATGAAATACAAAAAGATGACATGATTTGATCCATATACAGTACAGCATAAAAATGGATGACATGTAATTTGTATACACTTCAGCATCCAAACAGGTGACACAATTTTATCCGTACATACGGTTGCATACAGTTTGATCTGAATGCACTGAAACATCCAAAGAAATGACATGATTTGATTTGTGTACACTACGGAGTTGGTCATGCTGGCAGTACCAATTTAAAATGCTCATGGCAGGTTAAAATGCTGTCAATGTCAGTTTAAATGACCAGCATATAAGCCATATCTTCAAATTGTAAGAGGTACTGCTTTTATATTTTGCATGTGCATTTCTTGTGATAATACCTTTCCAATGGTTTCAGATTTGTTGACCTTATGAACTCTGACCTAGTTTTGGAAATTTTCAAAAGACTTTCGCCTTGGTCATATCTTTTACACCATAGGAGGTAGACCTGTCATATTTAGTATGTGCATTCCTTGTGGCAAGATTTTTCCATTGTCACCAAAATCTTTGACCAGGTGACCCTTGATCTTTGACCTACATTTAGAAAATTGAATATAAGTCAAATCTTTCAAATCATAAGAGGTACTGCTTTTATATTTAGCATATGCATTTCTTGTGAGAAACTTTTCCAATGATACCAGATTTATTGACCTTTTGACACTGACCATTGACCAAGTTTTTGGAATTTTTCAAAAATTGTGCAGTGTATATCAGATCCACTTTGTTGTAATCCAGGTGTATCAGTGTATCACAAACACATCTTGTTTCTGTTAGTACTGGTGTGGTTTTCTTCAAAATAAAAATGCAATTGCTCAATGCTTTTTAACTGAAACCAGATGGAAGCTGTTTTAAACTAAAAACAGCATATCCAAAGGAGACAACTGGGGCAAAACTTGAAAGTTCCTGAGATGGCAAGGTAAAGTATGAAAAATCAGAAGAAGGAATCTAAAGAGAATTGTAAAAGAGGGGTGGGAATGATTCAAGTTTGACAGTGATGAATTAACATGATATACAGCATTTGCAATGAAAACACTAGTAACTAAATACAAAAAAATGCAAACAAAATATCACTCTTGAGTTAAAATAAACTTTAGTTGTTCAACTATTACAAACCATGAAAAATCTATTCAACACCATAGAGAGTGAAAATTTCAACAGGTAAAAGTGATGCCGAGGAAAACAGGTAATCCATTCATTATCAATAAAATAAAAACATTAATGAGGTTGAATCTATTTGTTGGGAAGATGATGGAGCAGAAATTTTGAAACTTACATGCCTTAATTAAATGAATTGTCTTATATCAGATTTTACTTGGATGAATTCTTCAGATGATCACCAAGGAATTGCAACATTGGGCAACATACAACAGTTTTCATCAAGTACATTTCAAACATAGTGAGCTTTGGTGGCTCACTAGACTGTGAAATAATTTCTCAATTGGGACAAAATGATTTATTATATAAAAGATAACAATAATATGTGATTAGTACATAAATGAAAAAGTTAGAATTATGCAATTTTAGATTAAAAAAAACCCATGATTTTTAAAAATTCTTTTCAATAAATATAGACAAATATCTCGTGTAGATTTGAATTCGGAATGTTTGGGTTACTAACCTGATACTTTTACCAATGAGCTATGATAATAGACCAACAAAGTCATAGATACAAAATATTTCACAAATATTCAAATTGCCATCTTGTGACGTAGTGTCATAAAATGTATGTCAAGATGTAATGAGCAACCTTAAGGAAGAAACAGTATTGCAGATTTATGGTTTCAAGTTTTCCCTATAACTATGCATTGACAGTGGTACTGTTGAGCATGAAACAATTTTCACAAGATGCTGCTCTGCTGGAAAAATTAGTTAGCATTTTCTCAGCATGGAGATCTTAGATCAACAACTTCACCTGACTTATTATAGTTCATGAAAAAAAACAACCCTGCAGGAAAATAAACTTTCTGATCAAATGCACAAACTAATATCTGATGAGGACGGTGAGCAAAATGTCTCAGAGAATGAAAAATTAATGATTCAAGAGATGAAAAATGGAATAGTTATTAGGTAATTAATAAAACATATTTGTATTTTATGACATCAACTTTAAATTGGCTTAACTTCCTTTGAACTGGCTTTCTTGGTCTCTTTGACAGTCCAAATGTCTTGCTCTTGTTTTCCACAACTCTGCACTGTGGCATCCAATCATAATTTGATATGTATACACTAAGGCATCCAAACAGATAGCATGATTTGATCTGTCCACATTTTGGCATTCATACAGATCATCCAAACAGATGACATGATTTGAATCACATACACTAGCAGCATCCAAACATCTGTATACAATATGGCCTTTGATTTGATGATTTAACACATGCACAATATGACATCCAAACACATGATTTGATCTGTACACACTATGACATCCAAACACATGATTTGTTTTGCATATATTAAAACATCCAAACACATGATTTGATCTGTACACACTACAACGTCCAAACACATGATTTGATCTGTACACACTACAACGTCTAAACACATGATTTGATCTGTACACACTACAACGTCTAAACACATGATTTGATCTGTACACACTACAACAATCAAACACATGATTTGATCTGTACACACTATGACATCCAAACACATGATTTGATCTGTACACACTACAACATCCAAACATGTGACATTTGTTCCATATACACATACATTACAGTAAGTACATTCAGCATAATTTGTATTGGAAATGAAAAAAGAGTGTGGATTGTACAGTTATCATATAGTAAAATCCGATTGTATAGTCACCCAATAAGCCACTTGAGAATTTAGTTGCAAATATTTAGTTGCCTTGGGTAATATTTTGGCTTCTAAATATAGATTTTCTGTCTTACTCTTAGGGCTTATGAAGGTCTGAAAACACACAATTAGGAGTATGTTTGCTCTATATCAGTAGGTAACTGGGTTAATCCATGTCACTTAGATTTCTTTTGCTATCTTTTGTTTCTGAAGATTTTTATCATGGACAGTATGGCTATTCTTTTTTGGTCACAGATCTGCAACCCTTGCAGAGATAAAGTTGATTGTATCCTGTCACATACACACACATGCACACCTATCATCTCAGGTGCATGTTGGCTCCCCAAACAATAAATCTCCTCACCAGTCGTATCTCATGGCCAATGTGTGTTAGTGTATTGCTGGCTACACAGCAATATAGAAGCCAGTGATCAATACCTTATTATAACCAGACTACACAGACTTCCCCCTTCATCAACGCTATATAGATGTCCGAGGAAGTAAAACTTGACACGGCACAGTGTGTCCTGGCTTAGCACAACAAACATGGCTGTGTGCACCCCTCGCTCTGCTTTTATGTTTAGAAATGTCAGGATTTTTAAAATTCGACTGCCAACTCTTATGCATAGGAAAAAATTCAGAGGTATGTTTTATTGGAATTAAGCATTCTCAAATGATATGTAGATTTGAAACATTTGGGAGGGGGATCTGTTTAATTGCAGGTATATAGAGAATCTGTTTAATATGAGAAAAGTGCACATAAATGATATCCTCTGAGAACTTTAATTAATTAAAATGTGTAGAATATGTCATGATAACATTGCTGTTTAATTGAAACAAAGAGAAGATCCAACAGGTAATTTTCATGAATTTCTTGCAAATTCCAGATCCAGCATGGAATTTACTTGGCAAAAAGTAATGGGGCATGTGTTCATGCATTTTAATTTTTCTTTATGGAATTCTTGATAGAGGCAACATGATGCCATAATGAGGTTTATTTTAAGTAAGAAAAGCAGAGTTAAATGTAGTAATCTTTATACATGTACATAATACGTAATCAAGTTAGTAATGAAGTGTCCCATAGAAATTATTTGCTCTTTATGTATTTCATTCCCAACATTTTCCAGTTGTGTTTTACTTCAACTATCCCTGTAGACACAGCTCAAGTAATAGATCACTTGGTTACCCAAATATTGACATCCCAGTGATTGGAATGCAGGCTCAAATCGCTGAAAAAGCAAAACAATTTGTTTTTGGTATTTAGAAGCTATTTTCAAGACACTCATCCATGAAGCTTTGGGTGATGGGATGAGACAGATTTCCCTTGCACATGACAAATCCTTTTCTATTTTTTTCAGTTTCAATTGAATATTCACAGTGAAATGATATTTGAAACTGACAGTAGTAGAAGGGCTCTGTATCAGCATTATTCTGTTGGTCCAGCTAATTTTAATGTGGAAAATCACTTTTCTGATATAGGAGTTAAAACTTGAATAATACATGTACATTGTCATGATTGATTAATTATAAAGAGGATTTTTATGAGCAAGTTTCTTGGCTTCATTGTCTTGGTAGACATTGTCCATCTGCTGTCATTCCTAGATATCAGACAGGCTTAACCAGTCAATCATTTCTCCTGTCTCCAAACCAGACAGCACAATTTGTTTATATACTTTTTACCGTGGTCACAAATATTTTTCTCCTTTTCTTCACAGTAGTCATGCAAGTTTTATATTAAATGTTGAATATACTATTGGACAGGTGAAATATTTTGGGGGTCTTTTCTGGTGGACTTAATGTTGACTCTAAACTAGATCTCTTTCATAATTAGAATTCATGTGAATTTTTAATAATTTTTGTATCTGAGATTGAAAATAAGAGACATGTTTTAGCTGACTATTTGCCAGTTTGCAACTCTATTCTTGGTGTATGAACTTTGGAGTAGTTACAGTACATATTTTATGAACTATAGGGTCAAGGTTGTAGTTACATGCCAAGGTTGAAGGTCAATTTGTCTTAAAGGAATAAATTATCCTTCCAAGGTCTTGTTTTGAACATTAATGCAACACTCTGATACAGAAATTTAAGGCATATGAGCTTTAGAAATTTGATGGGTTTTTTTAAAAAAAAAAATACTGATTTGGGATTACAAGTAATCCTCTGTATGATTATTGCTCTTTATGCTCTGCCCCAAGTGCTCAGTATCGTCAAATGGTCTTCAACCTTCCTCAGATTTTTTAACCCTGGACCATGACATCCTTTAGTTGGCGGGTCAGCAGTGATGACCAGCTACTCAATGGATTCAGGCTTCCAACACAGATCGTCTTGACAGTGCCATAGCCAGCATGATGTTCTCTCTCTCTTGTTTTTTTTACCAATCTAACTTGATATTCCATATATCCTTAGTAGTTGGAGCACCTTCCATACTGATTGTGCAGGGAACCCTCTACACCTGACCTTAGCAGGAAACAGCTAAATACTCCATTCTTAATCTTTACAATCTGCCAGTAGGTCTGCATACTTGAGGCTCTTTCTCTTATGTGCTCCTTCACAATGCTCTTGCCATATCATGGTCAGTTCTAGAGATCAGTGTCTTTGACTGCTAAGAAACTAACACTGCATCTGGCAGTGTTGTTTCCATTATTTTAGGGAAAGCCAACTTCCTAAGTGAACGTTAATTCCCAGTCTCACCTTCTATCCAGCAATGGTGTTTGTCCTATTCATCAGCTATTGTTTCATGTTGTCTCTCAAACTGAATCTATCTCTGTTTCACTTTTATGGACCATATCCTTTCCACCTCCAGGACATCGGCCAACTCTTGCAGAACCTGTCATGTCACCATCTAGATCTTCTCAGACATCCTGATAGGATATGTGCCATTAAATCTCTCTTACCAAAATAGCAGCTTGGGTCTTCACTTAATTTCCACTTTTGAAAGTTTACAGGAGAAGGGAGCATGTTATACACTGACCACAATAAGAAACTGAATTGTTTTTTCTCCACATGAATTTGCCCATGTCATCTTGTGCTCAGGAAAGTCCCCAGTTTTCCAAACTGTCTTCTGTGCTTTACCTTGGCTTAACTATACTGCAGCTCATTGACCATCGCTGGAATTGTGTCATACCACACCTTGTCTTCCAATATATGTGTCTTGTAATATCTCATAAATGGAGCATGGTCTTTCCTTGGTCAATTAATGATGTTACAGACCACTTCATTTGCATTCATGTCTGGATCTCTGAGCTTTGGCAACTAAGTCATCTGCGGAGTTCCTCAAGGCTAATAGGCGGCACTTGCATATAACTACCTTGAATTCCTCCATCACATATGACAAAGCACACATGATTGGGATGACTTGTTAGCTCTCCTCAGGTAACACTCACTGCTTGTTCCACAGCTTCCTTCAATTGTCATGGTCATGATATTATATATAAGGAGCAACCACGTTTATCTGAGTGGAATCCCCTGCTGGTAGATCTAGGATTTGTACCTCCTGGGTAATCCACAACCATCAACATTTTTTTAACCACATCTGTACTTTCATCCAGGTGTTCTATATGCTACCTTTTCCTGTGATGGCTTCATTAACCATTTCCCAAAGCATTTAATTGGATTTTTGTCAGTGGATGGCATCTCTTTATCTTGGATGTGCATCTTAATTTGACTGTTAATACGCCCCTTCCTAGGAATGAAGACTATATGGACTTTCGTGGCTGAAACTTCATACAAGCCCAGGAAACACCATCCTCCATATGACAGACAATAAAACATGTCTAATGGGACATAATCCAAGGCATTTGTGTCAGATTGAAGATAATTTAATGTGAAAATTAAAGTAAGAGTTCATAGTAGAATGAATTATACTGATGTTTAATTGACAGGTTTAACTATATGGGTGTACGGTAGTGTAGTGGTTAAGTAGTGGTTTCTTCTTGCTTCTCACTACTGTAACCTGAGTTTGATCCTCAGATTCAATCATGGTTGTATGTGAGATGATATTGTGGTCACCCACTCACTCAGTTTCCTCTGGGTACTTCGATTTCCTCCCACATCAGTGACCCATTCATGCCAATATTTGAGCCATCAAGAAGCATTAATATAAGTTATAGAACTTGTTTGTCAATCCTTGTAAACTAAAGTTCAAACTTTCAAACACATCAGTTACAAGATACAATGTATAGTAAACATGCTGTGCTCTTCCATTGACCCAGTGCCTCTTTAATCATATTAACATTCTGTAGATTGATGTTGACATGTGCTGACTTAGCTTCTCCATATGTGAGGATGATGTTGCATATCATGTTCTAGGGATGAAGTAATTCCCAAGTTTGCTTGATTCTAGGATTTAGTGTCAAGTCTGATATACTTAGTGAACTTCAATGCTAAATCAAGTTTCTGGTACAGAGAAGGAGACACTTGTGAAAAATATTTTCCACTGCATTCTGTGGTCATTCATAAGTATTCAGCAACCATTATTTTGAACTCTATCACAAGTAGACAGCATCCAGATTAACAAAGTAAATGAGCTACTATATTTTCTTTGACTGCCAAGAAATTTGTGATACTCCCATATTGTATATTGTGACACAATATACTGTAGACATTGATACATTTAATATCATATATTACTGTATTGGTGTCTTTCATCTTGAACAGGAGCAGATGATGTCAAATTTCTATATGTTGACTATCAGTATAATTGCCCAGCAGCTGATTAAATGAAGATTTTCATGTTGTTGAATAAATTGCTCCAGAAGATTTAGAAAATCAAATAAGTTCAGAGAAGTTTATAGGATTATAACCTGGTTTGGATAAGTTTATGTTGTTTTATATAAACCCCTCTGGAGAAATATTTATCACAAATAAGAAACAATGCATTCTTGAATAGATACTAAACCAGTGTACATTCTCAAAGCGAAGTATTGGTCACAAGTGAGGCACATTTAAGACTTAAATAAGCTGTAGTCAAGGGTTTCTAGTATTTTCTTGCTATGAAGGAAAAAAATTAGTGTGCAGTAGCCAGCTGTAAAACATCAAACATTGACAGCCTTATAGAGTTTGCAGATTAATTTTGTAATGGTGGGCTATCGACTCTGTGTGTATGTTGTGTGGAAGACAAGAAATGATTGAAATGATTATCATGACATGGGTGGATTCATTGATTATCGGAGGAATTCTAAAGACAATATAATCACAGATTCCTAGTAAATGTTATCATTTAAAACATTACCCCAATGATGAAGTGTTGATCACATTTATCAGGAAATTTGAAGGTAGAATTGTTTTTTTTTTCAGCATAAATTTGACTATTATTGGCTGTTTATAATTCTTTTAAGTTACAAATAGATTAAGCTGACATTGTATGAGAACATATCAAGAATGACATATTATTTTGGCAAGCATTCAATACTGTTATATTCCATTACTGTGCCACTTCTAGACTCCATGTACATACTATGTAAAAAAATGTCTGTAGCCAGCATTTCCTGATTAATGATGGTATTAATTGGAATCTATGGTAGAATGCACTGACATGATAGCATTAAATGCACTTTGCTGATTGTGACTGAACCCCTGCAGCATTTATTTATCCAAGAATTCTGCTTTGGTTTGCCATATTTTAAGAGGTGTGAATTCCATGGTGATAAATTCTTCGAATTCCATGTCCATTTCGTGATATAAAGTATGGTCCTTTACCAACAGCATTGTGTTTGTCAGAAGTAATTCTTCAGTTAACACAAAACATAATGAATGATTGCACCTCTGGTTGTCTGATGGGACTGAAGTCATTTAAAATAGACATGGCTGAACAACACTATTTGCTTCTACTGGTTTAGTGATACATAGACATTCACTGCAAAAATGACAGGCCTTGTTGGCTATAATACAATTTCACATTTAGAAAATAAGTATAGAGCTAATTTTTCCCCTTCACTGGAGTGATTGATCACATTAATCCAATTACTTTTATAATTTTATTTTTAGATTCAGTAGACAACAATGGTTAATGTCTATTTGCCAGTGATTTTGATTTAGTTTTCAGTGTATGATAGTCTTAATTACTAGACTAGATTTCTGAATTTGTCTCATCATTGTCAGTGTTGATATAGTTTTCACTCTTCTGGTCCAGTTGTCATGGTGTTTGCTGGTCTTCTTATCATGGTGTGTGCTGGTCTAGTTGTCATGGTGTTTGGTAGTCTAGATGTTACAGTGTGTGCTGATCTAGTCACTGTGTGTGCTGGTCTAGTTGTCATGGTGTTTGCTGATCTAGTCACAGTGTGTGCTGGTGTAGTTGTCTTGGTGTTTGCTGGTCTTCTTATCATGGTGTGTGCTGGTCTAGTTGTCATGGTGTTTGGTTGTCTAGATGTTACAGTGTTTGCTGATCTAGTCACTGTGTGTGCTGGTCTAGTTGTCATGGTGTTTGCTGGTCTAGTCACGGTGTGTGCTGGTCTAGTTGTCATGGTGTGTGCTGGTCTAGTTGTCATGGTGTTTGGTAGTCTAGATATCACAGTGTTTGCTGGTGTAGTTGTCTTTGTGTTTGCTGGTCTAGTCACAGTGTTTGCTGGTCTAGTTGTCATGGTGTTTGCTGGTCTAGTCACAGTGTGTGCTGGTCTAGTTGTCATGGTGTTTGGTAGTCTAGATGTCACAGTGTTTGCTGGTCTAGTCACGGTTTGTGCTGGTCTAGTTGTCATGGTGTTTGGTAGTCTAGATGTCACAGTGTTTGCTGATCTAGTCACTGTGTGTGCTGGTCTAGTTGTCATGGTGTTTGCTGATCTAGTCACTGTGTGTGCTGGTGTAGTTGTCTTGGTGTTTGCTGGTCTTCTTATCATGGTGTGTGCTGGTCTAGTTGTCATGGTGTTTGGTAGTCTAGATGTTACAGTGTTTGCTGATCTAGTCACTGTGTGAGCTGGTCTAGTTGTCATGGTGTTTGCTGATCTAGTCACTGTGTGTGCTGGTGTAGCTGTCTTGGTGTTTGGTTGTCTAGATGTTACAGTGTGTGCTGATCTAGTCACTGTGTGTGCTGGTCTAGTTGTCGTGGTGTTTGCTGATCTAGTCACTGTGTGTGCTGGTCTAGTTGTCATGGTGTTTGGTAGTCTAGATGTCACAGTGTTTGCTGGTGTAGTTGGCTTTGTGTTTGCTGGTCTTCTTATCATGGTGTGTGCTGGTCTAGTTGTCATGGTGTTTGGTAGTCTAGATGTTACAGTGTTTGCTGATCTAGTCACTGTGTGTGCTGGTCTAGTTGTCGTGGTGTTTGCTGATCTAGTCACTGTGTGTGCTGGTCTAGTTGTCATGGTGTTTGGTAATCTAGATGTCACAGTGTTTGCTGGTCTAGTCACAGTGTGTGCTGGTCTAGTTGTTGTGGTGTTTGGTAGTCTAGATGTTACAGTGTTTGCTGGTCTAGTCACAGGGTTTGCTGGTCTAGTTGTCATGGTGTTTGCTGGTCTAGTCACGGTGTGTGCTGGTCTAGTTGTCATGGTGTTTGCTGGTCTAGTCACAGTATGAGCTGGTCTAGTTGTCATGGTGTGTGCTGGTCTAGTCACTGTGTGTGCTGGTCTAGTTGTCATGGTGTTTGGTAATCTAGATGTCACAGTGTTTGCTGGTGTAGTTGGCTTTGTGTTTGCTGGTCTTCTTATCATGGTGTGTGCTGGTCTAGTTGTCATGGTGTTTGGTAGTCTAAATGTTACAGTGTTTGCTGATCTAGTCACGGTGTGTGCTGGTCTAGTTGTCATGGTGTTTGGTAGTCTAGATGTCACAGTGTTTGCTGGTCTAGTCACAGTGTGTGCTGGTCTAGTTGTTGTGGTGTTTGGTTGTCTAGATGTTACAGTGTTTCCTGGTCTAGTCACAGTGTTTGCTGGTCTAGTTATCATGGTGTGTGCTGGTCTAGTTGTCATGGTGTTTGGTAGTCTAGATGTTACAGTGTTTGCTGATCTAGTCACTGTGTGTGCTGGTCTAGTTGTCGTGGTGTTTGCTGATCTAGTCACTGTGTTTGCTGGTCTATTTGTCATGGTGTTTGCTGGTCTAGTTGTCATGGTGTTTGGTAGTCTAGATGTTACAGTGTTTGCTGATCTAGTCACTGTGTGTGCATTATTAATTTGCAGTCTATCCATCTGTCTGCCTGTCCTGTCCATATGTCACAACTGAGATTTTCAGACTTTTGTAGCTCACCTGAGCTGAAGGCTCATGTGAGCTTTTCTGATCAAAACTTTCTGTTGTCCATTCTCAGTGTTGTCGTCGGTGTAAACTTTTCACATATTCATCTTCTCCAGAACCACTGGGCCAATTCAATCAAACTTGGCAAAAAGCATCCTTGACTGAAGGGGATTCAACTCTGTTTAAATGAAGGGCAACACCCTTCTCCAAGGGGAGATAATAGTGAAATAGTAAAAAACACTGACAAATTTTGAAAATCTTCTCCAGAACCACAGGGCCAGTTTCAAACTTGGTACAAATCATCCTTGGATTCAAGTTTGTTCAAATGAAGGGCCATGCCCCCTTTGAAGGAAGATAATCACAAAAATGCAAAATAGGTTGGGATCACTTAAAAACCTTCTCAATAACCACTTGGCCAGAAAAGTTCTTATTTACATTGAAGCTTCCTGACATGGTGTAAATTCAACTTTTTTTTCAAAATCGTGGCCTGCAGGGGTAGGATGGGGCCACAATAGGGGATCAAAGTTTTATATTTGAAAATATAGGTAAAAATCTTTAAAAATCTTATTTTCAAGAACCACTGGGCCAGAGAGTTGAAATTTACATGACAGCTTTCTGACATAGTGCAAATTCGATTTTGTTAAAATCATGGTCTCTGGTAGTAGGGTGGGGCCACAATAGGGAATCAAAGTTTTACATTAAAATATATAGGAAGAAATCTTTAAAATTTGTATTCTGAAGAACTGCTGAGCCAGAAAAGTTCAAATTTACGTTGCAGCTTCATTCAAGTTTGTTAAATTCATGGCCCCTAGGGGTAGGATGGAGCCACATAGGGAATCAAAGTTTTACATGCGAGTATACAAGACAAACTTTAATATGGGCTAAGGTGATACAGGTGAGCTATGTGGCCCATAGTCTTTTTTTTTTATATTATTATTTATTCATTTATTTGACTGTTCATAAACAGTTGACATAAGATTATTGACTTGAAATATAGAAACAACTTGACTTGGGGCTTGTATACAATACTTACAAAAATTACTCAAGTTTTACGCATCATCCTTTTGACATTGACATTACAATTACACATTGATATAAACATGTTAATAAATTTTGACTTAGATTTCTTTAAAATAATTATGAGTTGATCTTGTGAAAAACTTGCAAATAACATGGATAAAAATGAGCCTCTTTCAAAGTACAAATGAAAAATGATTTTTGTAGAAATGGCTAAGTTGTCTCTTGAGGACCCTGTACCTGCAAGTGAGGAAGACTCTGCACTGCCTGTTGTTAAGAAGACAGGTATGTATCATATTGTTGTCAATGGTAAGTTACTGTGATATATACACACATGCACAGTAATAAATCAGTTAATGAAAACAAAAATTACCTCATCAGAACTTTCTTTCAAGGTGCCCTGGCTCTGGGCTCTTGATTTTAACTGAACTGAAACAAAAATCCTCTTCACCATATGGTGTATTTTTAGGCTTAACAGCAAATTCTACAGGGAGTATGAACAAAATGTTGACTTCTTTGAGATCTTTATATCAGTTTCACTGACTGTAATGTGTAAGCTCACCTTATGATGAGAGGTCTAATAATTTGCCTAAAACCTATGAACACTCCTGTGATAGTACATTTTCTTTCTGAGTTACCATTAACATGAAGCATGTGTTGCTAAATGTTTTATGTGATGTATTGACTCCTGTAACATCTGTATGATTATTGATATGTGAACCAAACCTCATTTTACCACCCATCCAACCACCCAGTTTTTAGTGAATACAAATTACTATTACTATACCATCTGTCTGTATGTCAGGGCCATTACTTTGAAATGGAAGGCACTGGAGGCCTATGATCAGATAATGACATTGGGGTAGTTTGTTTGCACATTCAAATCAAGTGCATCTGGACCTGGTCAAGGTCACATATATCTGCAGTATTTTAAAACTGTAAGTTTGCAGTGCTTGATTTGTAGTTCTTATATTGTAATGACACAATGTTGTTCATGATCAAAGAGTGTGATATTTCTGAAGTGAAGCCATTTGGTTAAGGTCAAGGTCATAGTGATTGGAATAGAGATTCTATGCTTTTGTTAGTCAGTGTTATTTTGTAGACTTAGAACAATAATTTGGTTGAATTAGAAAGCATTGTGGTGCAATATTGTTGAGATCAATGTTATGCAGATTTTGTATTCTACTGGTAGATTACAGATCACCCTTTCAGCAGTAAATCACATGCCATTGAACATACCCTTTGTGTGTGTGTGTGTGTGCATAGCACACACCATTTAATAAGACCACCTGAATGTTGATGGTACATGTGTGTACATTATTTGTACACATATAATGATGTCTGTGGTCCTTTGAAGGAGATGCTTCACACTAATTATGAATGAGTGTAATTAGACCTCATGTTCCTTTTTGAAACCCCTACCCTTCAAGCTTGCGGATCTCTTTATTCAAGGCACTGTCACTGTCCTACAACTGTTAGAGATGAGATCAAAAGATCGATGTCGGATAAAAATCTAAATTCAAATATTAGGGGGAGGAAGGTAAAAATTCCCGTAAGTTTCCGTTATTCGACATTGATATATAATGCGACTAAGAAAACACAAGCAGGAGCAACAGCACTTTGTTGTTGGCAAGAGAAAAAACACAAGTGACTGAACTTTTATTAATATAAACTTTGCAATTTTTAAATGATACATCTAAAGGACAGTTGTTAATAGTTTAATGAGTGAATAAACTGTAAAGTAAGCAGAGTGTTATTTTTATGCATACATTTTTATTTCTTAATCAGTTGTTTTCAGCATTCATTATATTTAGTTTTAGTGATGGGGAGGGTCTTGGTAAAAAGTATATAAATTTAGTTTTTTGTCAGATATTGAACTTTTGATCTTGCACCTTAACAAGTGGCTTGTTTATATAAGATGTCATCATTTAATTGATACAATTATATATAGATCGATTTTATTGTGGAGCAATTGCATCGGAATTTCCTCTGCCATAGGTCCTGTTAAATTATCAGTCTTTTCCATGTACTTTTATAAACAAAAACAGAGTATTTAAAAATCTGTATAGTGTGTCAATGAAATATTTAGTGATATTATTTCAGTTGAGATTTGGTTCGGTTGGATATTTGGACTGGAGCCTTAATTTACTAGTCCAAATAGCCAACCGAGCTGATTACATAACACTTCTGTCAACGTCAACGTGACCCTCACTATAACATTTCATTATGGCCACAGAATCGTCCATCTCATTAATCATGTCATTGACAGAGAAAGCGACTCACTTTTATGATGACTTTAAAGTTTTACCATTATGGTCAACAGAAACTATCTGGAATAACCAAATGTCTCATGTCCAAAGCTAAGACTGACATCTTGGCGCAGTGCTTGGGTTTCATTTTCAAGCTAAATATCATCATATGTTTCGATGTCCCTGATTGGATGATGTCTGTGGAATCAGTCAATGGCATGTCTCCTTTTATAAATATGCTCATTAATCTGGTTTCCATCCCTGCACTCATTGATCACTCCAAAGGAGTGCTTAGGAGTGGTGGGGACAGGAACTAGGCTGACGTTTTATTTTTTTCTCACTGAAAATAGAACGGTCGGCAGATGAAATTTAAAAAAAATAACAGCAAACGGGTACTTTTATTTTTATTTCAATTTTGTCAAAATTTGGGTCGGTGCTCCCGTAAAACAGATAATAAAAAAATGTTGGCCTTAGATTTTATCTACTGCAGTTTTGATTGTTATCACATATTCAGTGTCTTCTATAACACCACCTGGCCAATTTAAAACAAATTTGGCACAAGGTATCCTTGGATATAAAAGAAAATTTAAGTTTGTCAAATAAGGAGTTGTACATCTTCAAAGGGAAAACTTACAATAATGAAAATATAATGGGATATTTATATAAGTCTATTGATGTAAACCACTGAACTGGAAAATCTGAAATTTGCTAGAAAGCTTCCATATGATAGTGAAGAAACCCTGATTTTGGGGACCAAGGCAGGGCCACAACAGGGGTTTAAAGTTTTGTAAGGGAATATATAATAAAAGTCTTGATACAGTTTGTTAAAGAGACACTACAGCTCATTTTGCTCCAAAATCGTAAAATGACAATTTTCTAAGAGCTTTCTCTAATTTTGTTGCACAGTTGAAAATATAAACTTTGCAAAAATAACACATTTGTAAAGTTGAAAATTTTCATTTAAATGCAACAATAGTTTTTGAAGGCCCTTTTTTAACAACATTGAGACTTCCTCTTTCGGTCTTCGGACCCCGGCACGCAGAGGGTAAACAATCCAGTGAGAGTTAGCGTACAATGGCTAAACCCAGAATTTAGACAGTTTGTGCGAGAAAAGGGTTAAAATAGAATGAGATACAACACATACGCACCCCCTGAATTTACATGGGGATATCACTATGACCCTTTAGCTATGAGATACACACACAGTGCTTTAAAAGTAAGTGCTGTTTTTATCAAACATGTGACGTGCTTAAAAAAAACCATTATTTGGTGATAGGGACATGAAAGGTTTTCTGTTATAGTAATGATTTATAATTATTAATTATTAGAAGCAGGAAAAAATTTCTTAATCAAGAAGCGAGTGTGGACCCTATTAAGGGGTATTTAAATAATGTTTAAAATTGTCAGTATTGTTATGATTTTTATTATTTTATTGATACGTATTTTAAAAAGCACTCGATTAAAATGTGCAAATTGAGCTGTAATGCCTCTTTAAATGAGACTAGCTTAAAGTTTTTTTTCAAACTATGATCAGTGAGGGTGGGGCAGAACAAGGTCAAAATAGGGAAATAAAAATCTTGTTATTACCGCAGGCAATTATATTGCATGGGTTCGAATTTACTAATAAAGAGTACTCTTTAATAGTAAATTTGAACTCAAGCGATATAATTTCCTATAATTATAACCACAAAGACACAGTATGTCATATATGAAAGAATTCTTATAGCTATGTATGATAATGTGATTCATTTATAATCAAACTATGGCTATATAGGGAAAATTTAAAGTCATATACTTCAAAACCACAATGGTAAAATTTGTCAAGTAAATATATGCATATGTGATCATGTAAAGAAACATAGGTTCAATATTTTCTTCATTCCATGACATGAAAAGGGTCACAATTGGGGTTTTAAGTTTTATTTTGTTTGGTGTCCCAAGCTTATGAATCTTTATCCCTCCATATGAGTAATGTGACTCAGATGAACATCATGGCCTATGGTTTTGTTTTTTGTTTTGGTCTGAGGTAGATTTAGATGATGATGATATATCTATAGCATGAGATAGAAGAGATTTGGTTGGTTAGTTGTTAGTTTGTTTAACATCCCGTCAAAAAATTGTCACTCATATTGAGATGTCACCAACTGTAAGTGAAGTACCACAAATTTAGACCTATGCTTAGTGCACAGGGCCGTAAAAGTGAGGATTCTTTAATGTGCCAAAGCTTGCTATGACACAGGACCTCCATTTTTAAGGTCATACCCAAAAGACCCGTGATTCTCACTTCTAATGCCAAGTGTTTGGTGAAGGAGCAATTACTACCTATTTGTATGTCTTTGGTTTGAGAGGGGCTCAAACTCATGACCTCCCGGCTTTGAAGCAAATGATCTAACCACTGAGCTACTGTTACTAGTTAGATAAGATGTGAATGATAATTTTGATAGTGTTTGAAGTAGATATGATGTGATATGGATGATGATGTTAATTTTGGTATCTGAAGTGTTAAAATATTGAATACAAATTTAGTTTTAGGTGTGGAGCAGTGTAAGGTGGAGGAAAGCCAGTTGATGCTGGAAGCCATGAATGGGTTTCTGTTGTTACTGGATCGTAAGAAGAAAATCCTCTATGTTTCTGATGGAGTGGCCACACATTTAGGCATTGATCAGGTAAGATGGGCTATTTTGCAAGTTAAGGCCCTACATGAAAAGCAGGAGCTCTATAGTATTCACATTGTCTGCCTGTGAACATTTTTGTTGTGATGCGATAACTCAAAGAGTTTCCACCATACAGTTTTCAGATGTGCACAGAAATACTCTACAACAAGAGAAATTCTGGGTTCATTTCACCATGTTTGTCTATATGTATATCAACATCTTTGTTGTGATTTTGTATGTATTGAGCATTGTCAAAGGGAGATAATTCAATTTGAAGTATTTTAAAACTGTAATAATAATGTTGTAGATAGTTTAAAGTTTAATGAATAATTATTACCCAATAACATTGAATTTTTATGTATGTATCTCTCTCTCTCTCTCTCTCTCTCTCTCTCTCTCTCTCTCTCTCTCTCTCTCTCTCTCTCTCTCTCTCTCTCTCTCTCTCTCTCTCACACACACACACACACACACACACACACACACACACACACACACACACACACACACACACACACACACACACACACACACACACACACACACACACACACACACACACACACACACACACACACACACACACACACACACACACACACACACACACACACACACACACACACATGTATTGAATTCATTCAATAAAAAACAATGCACATCATTCCTAGTCAACAAACTTGAGATTGAGTTCAGTATATTAGGTTAATTTCAGACACCCAGTTGCAAATTGGAGGTATACATTGAATTATGTATTACTTGCACAGTACACCTTAGTAAACTGTTAAATATGATAAACAACATAGCAAAATAGATTTCAAATAAGTGTGTCCGATTCGTAAGTGTTACTGAACTTTTCAAGGTAAAAATTCTAAAGTGGTGTGCTTGTTGATGGAAAAGCCCCCCTAGTTTTACATAAGTAATTATGAAATTTTGCAATGCATATTTGGTATGTTTCTGTTAGGAATAAGGAAAACTGTCCGATCTATGTATGTAAAGACGCATGTTGTAGATTTATGTATTTTGAAAAATTGTTGAGCATTTTTACTGAATGTTTTTGAAAATTGTTTTTACACCTAAACATTACGGTATCAAACACAGATGTCACGTTCCTTTGATAGCCATCAGTGGGGCCCTTGCTTGCCTTATCAGTTTTATAGTTCTTCAAAGGGTTTGGGTCATAGTGAGATTGACTTTGTTCTGGTCTAGCAATGGCTCAAGAAACATTCAATCAAGACAGAAGTTGGTGTACTTCCTAGTTCACTTCCATGCTTGAACTTTTCTAGCACTATGCTGAAAACATTGCTTTATGTTAATTTTTCATCTGGATTGAAGCAACGATGAAAGTGTAGATACATATTAACTAAAGATGTACTATGAAAACAATTTTATTATGGGGAAGCAACAACAAAAAGTGGTTCTTGATAGTAAATCATGCAGGTAATGTACGTGTTGAATGTCACAAAGTACTATTTCAGCTAAGTCAAAAGTAAGTAACTCAAACTGGAGAATATTAAGGAAAACTATTTTGGACATTGTGAGTTTTAATTATTTTCCAGGTGTACCTGCTTGGTAAGAAAGTGACAGATCTGATCCACCACAGTGATATACCTGAGCTCAAGAAACAGTTCAACCTCAAACCATGTGAAATGCAGTGTTCTTGCCCAACCAACAAGGAGAATAATGGTAAGTTAAAAAAAAAATTGTAATTATGTTTTGGAGGAAATCAAGATTGACAGAATCCTTCAAGCTATGGTTTTTTTTCCTACCTGGGTGAAGTGTGTGCATAAGAGTTGTCTCTCTTCACAAGTGTTAACTGTCTGCATTGATACTTTCAGACAAGCATGTCCCACATCTTGATGATAATCGAGTATTCTACCTCAGAATGAAATGTGTCCTGAAGAAAAATGGCATTAAAACAAAGCAGTCAGGGTTTGTGGTAAGTTTACTTAACAGCAGTGATCACCAATGTGTTGTCAGGGTACTGCACATGAGGTAAACATGGTTTACATGTCTTCATTGCATTAAAGAATTGAAACAATTCTCATTGGTAATCAAGTATCGTTAAATTATCTAACCAATATTGACTACCTCTAAATGTTGGTCCTTATCTGGTAATGCATTACCGATAAACTGTCTTGCAGTCAGGGTCAATGTTCCATCATTCTGGAGAAGAAAGGATGGATTGTTGGAAATGTGGTGATTTGAGATTGAAGAATCAGAAATCAATGAATATTTTATTCACTGTGAATAATGAAATGAGTAGCAGGCTTACAGCCTATTGAACTTAAATTCACTCTTACACAAGTTGTTATGAAATCTGCTTGATATACCCACAATAGTCATCAAGGGAAGAAAGGTGCCAAGCAAAAACACAAAATCATGAAAAGTCCTGCAACCCAAGGTCAAGATGCAAGTGAATGTAAAGGAGTGTGGAATGTTTATCAAGAGACAGTTCCTCGTCTCTTGTTATAGTCAGATCCTCAGTATCCTGTAAAATGCTTTAAATTGTCATTCTCTTTGGAACATGTAAAAACTGTCCATAATAAGACAATGTATGTGTTCCATATTGACCGATAGTCCTGTTTTATGCAAATGAGCCAAGTGTTGTTGAATATTGTAGCCAGGCCAGTAAATAATAT
This sequence comes from Ostrea denselamellosa, assembly GCA_024699665.1. Classification (NCBI taxonomy): domain Eukaryota; kingdom Metazoa; phylum Mollusca; class Bivalvia; order Ostreida; family Ostreidae; genus Ostrea; species Ostrea denselamellosa. The sequence continues at coordinate 3,743,199 of JAMZEH010000014.1, forward strand.
TTAAATGCTACAAACTACCCAAACTGAAAAATTTTGATATATCTATTAGAAATTTATAAATGAACAATTTAGCAATATTCTTGATAAATGACTTTTTTGATCATTAATTAATTAGTATCTTAAAGTGTTTTTCAGTTAATTTAAATGAACTGAAAGAATGTGAAAAATTTTATTACCATAGTGAGGAAAGATGGTTTTGTGAGTATTTACTGTTTCAACAATAGCAACACACTGTACTTGAAAAGTGTTAATGTTAAGGAAACAGTGTAATAAATTTAGTATGCTGAAAATACAAAGATGGAAATCTTTGTCATGTCCATCACAGGCAGGTATGAACGTACAGGCATTTAAGAATTTTTTTTTATATAAAAAAAAAACCATGGGATTTAAAATGGATTCTATTTTTAAGATAAATATACTAGTATCAATGGATAATGAAAATACAGCTGATGGTATCATTACAGTATTCTGTTAATTAAATCTGAAATAGAAAAACTGTATATTTAATTCTACTAGAATTTCTAGATTTGTATTTAAATTGCCTTTAATGAATTTAAAGTTACTAAATTGTGTGAGATGTATCAGCACAATGGATTTTTTTTCAAGCAAACTTGATCTATTATTGTCAAAAGATGAACTTTCCGAGAGACAGGAATAGTCCTTGGTAATCGAATTTCTCATTTTGTATTCTGAATGTCATCCTAAACTAGCCATTATACAATGAAAGCTACATCGGAGGATGGAATCTTACCATATACAATAAAATCCGTTTCTGGTTTTTAGGAAGAAATGGATTGAAAATGATACTTGGATTAGAAGTTGATATTGGACACTTCTATTCAGAATGTCTTGTGTGGCCAGGCATGGCTGAAATGACCCAGTATAAAGGCTGGCAGTTTTTGACTGCCCACTTTATTGTGTCAGTAGGTTAATGAGGAATCAGATTCCCAAATTCGTGAGATATTTGACATGGAAATGAGAAACATTGCTTGGCTATAGGTTTGAAATATCATACATGCCAATATCTATATGGAACATCTTCTGTCCACATTATGTAATGGTCTTCTTTTTTGTCATGCATTTAATGGGGACTTAAATGAATTTTGAGAATAATGAATTTTTCCTTGAGATGAGAGTGACAGATACTGACAAGATTTATTGCTTCTTAACCCCAATCAGAGAGATCATATGATGCACCCCCTCAACTCTCAGAGTAAAATGATGCAGCATTCTGATAAAGTCAGACTTCTACATTTATATTTAAATGTTATGGAGTGTAGGTCTTATTACATATACAAGAATGCATATGCAAGTCAGTCATATATACTACACACCTAATAACTGTTGTATCTTGGTGCTCTGCTTTTTTTCTTTGGATTTAAGAATTGAATTTGAAGTTGTTGTTGTTTTTTTTTGTTTTAAACAGTATATTTAAATATTTAAAGTTTTCATATTTACCTGGAAGATATTTTTTTTATTTACCATATGATAACGTTATTTTCCTTTCTAAGAATTCTCCTTTTCAAGAAATAAGAAAATGAAAAAACTTGGCTATTTTGCACATAAGCATCTACATACCATGCATGTAATATTATTTAGAATTTCAATTTAATTTTTGATTATATAGTTCATTTACTGGGAATTAATTTTTTTTTTAAGTGTAATCTTTTAAATGAAGATGGATTGTGGAAACAGCTTAATGATAAAGTTGTATTGTGTGTGTCAAGGAGCTATTATACTAACTCCAATATCTGTACAATAATTACCATATAGGTAGACTGTATGACGTAGAAAGTAGTCCTTGACCCTTAAATCTTTTGTCACTACCATAATCAGAATTGGACATGCTTGACCAATCTTTAATTGGTTGGTATTAAATTTTCATCAGACCTGTAAATTACCTGTAATTTTATGTTTCACCAGCCAATTATTTAACAGTATTTGATATATGTGATATGGCCCGACCATGTTTTTGATGAGTGGTTATTTATCATGTAACTTTGGTTGTATGGCTGATGCAGACTGCTGACAATACAGGTTGCTGTTGTGAGATACCTGGCAGGCATTGTTAGATGTCCTGGGGTGTAAAGTGACAGATATACATGCTAAGGGCTAGATGAGCGCCAGATAAGCTTGGTGAAGTGTCTCCCTAATGTACTCAGGCTATCTCCAGCATACCCACTGGGTTTAAGATGGTTTTGTGTTACATCGAGAGTCATGTCAGGGGTCATAGAAAAGGACACGTTTATACTGAAAATTTAATTTTGTAATCTGCCTATCATAGATAGAGGAATGGAGACAGGGTACATGTAGATCCCAAGATGCATGGATAATATGTAACAGCAGAGGAATGAAATGGTGTCTGAATCAGCATGGAGAAGAAAATATTTGCAGAGACATGACATACCAGACACTGCAGTCTAGGCATCATGGCAAGATGACAGATGGGGACAGAGAACTGAAATTTTTAAAATTTTGTATGTACAGGTGCCTTTAAATGAAGTACTCAAAGTTCCCAGAACCAGTGTAAAATATAACCTCTCAGAATTAAAATATTTAGAATCCATTAGGGTGGTCATTAATTATAGAAACATTGTATATATTGATAAAATATAGGTGAATTAAGTTCAGACCAAACAGTGGTGCTTTTACTTATCAATATAATACATGCATCCATGCAAGGGTAACATTTTTGGTATTCGATTTAGTAGAACTCATAATCTGGTGCCCATGGCTCATTCTCAGTTTGAATAAACTACAATATGATACAACTATATTGGCATAATTTAACAATTCAATGTAGGGCAGGAACAACATGCATGTAAGGGAAAAAAAATATGAATCATGCTAAAATGAGCACAGGTAGAGATCTATTGTTATACAGGGATTCTTGATAAAGGAAAGGCATAACAATATATTTTAATGCACTTTCATATCTATGAAATTTTGACATTAAGTATTGTTAGGATCAGAAATATTCGTACATGTATATAAGCCTCGTGTAAATAAATATTTATGTGTATATCTTATTCAGACATGTAATTACCCAGCACATGATTTCCTTTTATTTTTATTATAGAAGTAATTTTCAAATCATACAAAAGTTACAGTTATGTGTCTTGTTATACTGAATGATAAGTTCAGAAATACCAAAGAGTTTTATTGATCATGAATATAATATTTCAAAACACAGAAGAACACTGGGAAAAACTGCAGATATGCAAAATTAAAAGCTGTTTTAAAGTTTTAAAATTAACATGCATTATGTGCATGCACTATGATTTCAGAGAGTCAAGGCTGTTGACTTAAGAGCTCAGTTGTCATAAATTCTTTTTCTATTCGAATACTTAATACTGGCATATCTTTATGTCAAGGTCAAACAGTATATACATTGTTACCATGATAGGTTTCCAAGGACACGGTGCAGTCTTTTTTGATCAGGTTTGGAAGTGTGGTATTGGTATATGTTTACTGCAATAAATCACTGTCTAATTGTGCATATTTCTGCTCATGTTCGTTTTATCAGACCACCACAATAGACAAGAGTATATCAGATTCTTCACTTGACAATGAGATATTAAAAGTATGGTTTCAAAGTTTTTTAAATTTTCAGTCGGATGATTTCATGTTTGAAGATACATATGACTTTGTCCTGTTTCAAATGCATTTTTTGAGTTATATACATTATGGTAATATGCTTTTTTATGAAACATACTTTGTGATATGCATGATCATATTACAAATATTTTTGGAAGGCTTGGTATTAAGTAATTCATTCTAAATAATGCTTCATCACCTGTCATAAGACCTTCTGAAATTAGATTTTGCAACAAAAGCTGCAAAAACTAAAAATATGAGAACTATCACACCTATTTTTGTAGATTAGAGAAACCAGAGATGGTCAAATGGTATTAAATTTGATCTTGTTGGCAACTATTGTTATTCATTTAAATATGTTCATCCAATTCCATCAGCCTTGATACAAGGGGAGAAAAAAAGTACATCTTTTTTATCTCCGAATTAAAAGACCAAGATGCATTGGTGCAGAATTACGACCCCAAAGTTGGAATGCGCCACTGCTCCTTTGGCCCAGTGACCCACTGATGTAGACATTACCCAGATTACTTACCTGGTCTAATGTAGTTATGTGGTGTGTGAAGGCCAATGGACCAGCAGGTGGCATACCCAATTACAAATTAATTGTCCAGTTTTAGGACAATTCCTGGACCTCTGCTGTGCTTTATCTACATTAAGAACTGTAATTATCCTGAGATATTAATCCCAGAATTAGCTTGCCTGAGCTGAAATCCCTTAAGTATATTCAGTATTTGTTTGAGTTGTGGCCGTCGGTTAAATTTTTACTTTTTTTTTTTTTTTTTAAATTTTTACCCCAGTTTCATCAGACTAATTTTAATTAAGCTAGACACAGAACATTATTCAAGTTTGTTCAAGTGAAGGGCCAATTCCGTTCCCAAGTGGAGATAATGATAGTTTTAGATATGTACACACTCTGATTGACTTTGGGATACATGATTGTATTTGAAGTTTTAGTCTGTTAGAATTATAGAGAAATAAATGCAATGGAACCATGGAGTACTTTGCATAATTGGCAAATATATTTGTATATTGTAATTTAACTTGTTTGCTATACAGAAATATTGAATTGTATGTTCTGAATACTTTAATCTAAAGCAAAGCTTTGCAAAAGAGACCAGGAAAGTTTGTGATCTAACACAAAGGCTGCTGATTTATTGATGCATGCATGCTTACACTGCAATACTCATGTAATATATTGCAGAAAGGGCTCGTGAAAGTGACACACAAGTAACATTTAACTAGACTGGTTTGACTTAATGCCTTTAGAATTCTGTTTTAATGAAAAGCGCATTTATTGTAGCAGTATAATCTGAAACTTCAAGCAATATTATGTTCTCACAGTACTCTTGCATTCATAGGTGTTTATCAAAAAGTGAATTACTGAATATTGAAAACAAGTCTTTATCATGTCTTTCTACCTGGAGGAAGTGCTTATACTTATCATATTTTTCTTTTCTAGAGTAAGAAAGTGTCTTCTGGCCATCATTTGCATATATATATATAAAATTGTAAAAGTCTACAAAATTTTAATTCTTTTGCTTGCACTGTATAACACCACCGTTGGAGCCACTATGATACAGCTATTATAATTGGAGAACATAGATAAGAACCGTGTTATCTGTATATCAAGAATTTCTGTCAGGTGACACTGATACTGCGATGAAGCAATTCACATTTCACACTTATTCACTTTTTCAATGATCATATGATGGAATTTTTATTAATGGTAGCATGTATTATTAATTATGAATGGTTAGAAAATCAAATTCTTCATATTTTTAATACCACTATATTTTCAATTGAACAAAATTGTGTGTCATACAAAGTAAGTTTGAAGTTTCTGTAAATCTTGGTTCCATTACTTCCCAGGAAGAGAAATTTATCTTGCTTTCATCACTGAGTTAAGTACATGTGTCTGTGCTCAAGTTATTGATTCCTATCAGTATTATATTAATCATTCATAAGGTACTTGTGACTTACAGGCTAATTTGAGTGGTTGGGTGTTGATTACAGCAGTGATATCTAATTGTCAGATACACCATCTTCCTCAAGAAAAGGCCATTAAGTACTGCAAAGAATATAACTTATCAAAATACAAATTATGTGTACATCTCTGTATAGAGCCAATTCAAGAGATCAAATACAATTTTTGGACAACTTTAGAAATGGAGAATCCAGAGATTAGCAGTGTTACACTACTGATCAGTCAGTAGCAGTACTGATTAGTCATTTACAATACTGAAGTCATTTACAGTACAGAACAATCAATTACAGTACTGAACAGTCAATTACAGCATTGAAAATTAATACAGTATGGAACAGTGAATAACATTACAATCAGTTACAGTATTGAACAGTTAATTACAGTACTGAACAATTACTGCACAGAACAGTCAATAACAGCAGTTACATTCAATTGTTGTATAAAGAAGTCAGTTACATTGACTGATTGCTTGTGATTTTCCACCACACTCAACATTTTTTCATTTCTTTGGTGGAAGAGAGAACCCAGATACAATGTACCTGGAAAGAGACCACTGACGTACCGAAAGTAAACTGGCAAACTTTTTCCTATTTATCAGTGTGAGCAAGAATCGAACTGGTGCTGACTAGAGGTGAGAGGCTTATCTAACCACTCGGCCATGGAGGCCCTAAGAAGTCAATTACAGTAGTGAACAATCAGTAACAGTACTGAACAGTCAATTACAGCACTGATCAGTTAATACAGTACAAAACAGTCAATTACAGTACTGAACAGTCAATTACAGTGCTGATCAGTTAATACAGTACAAAACAGTGAATTACAGTAGTCAACAGTCAATTACAGCACTGAACAGGCAATTATAGTACTGAGCTGTTGATTACAGCACCAAAGAGTGAATTACAGTGCTTAACAATCAGTTACAAAATTACAATGCTGAACTGTACAAATAATTACAGCACTGAAAAATCAGTACAATACTTTACAATCAAGTACTTGTAATACTTTATACAGATTTAAATTCGCTCCTGGTTTTTTTCATGGTTTTTTTTTTTATGTCCCGCCATGAAATGGCTTGGGGCATGTAGTGTTAATCCTTTCTGTCTGTCAGTTTTGTCTTCATTAGTATTTCAAACTTGTTTTATTTTGCATGTATATAATGACCTAATTTTTAGTATATCTCTTTATATTTATTATAACAAAGTTTGAGTTTAATGTGGATTATCGAGTTTTTACAAAAGTTATTGCCCTTGGGTTTTGATGTGCTGAATATAGGTATGTGTCTTTATATTTATGATTTACAGATCCGAGTTTCATGTTGATCAACCTATTTTTGTATGAAAATTATTGATCTTAGACTTTGAAAAATTCCAGTTATTTACAGTTTTGTGGATTTATTTTGGCTGTTACAGTAGGTAATGGACTGATTTTTGTTATGTCTCTATATGATGATGACTGAAAGATCAAGTCAGTCAACCTATTTTTACAAATATTATTGCCCTTGGACTTTGAAAATTATTTGCATGTTTACTGATCTACTTCTATTAGAGTTATTGCCATTGGAGTTAAAAAGTATCCAAGTCATTAAATATTATTTCATTGAACTTTACATGTATACATTAATAAAATGAACAATGATGAACAAAGGGTATTGAGTTTCATTTACTTTTTTTTTTATTTTATCAGTTTATTACAAAGTGTGTGATTGCAAATGAATGGTGTTGCAAAAATTGTCATTTAAATTTAATTCATACAAAATGCCATGTTCTCCCAACTTTATTTTTATTTTAAATAAAAACTCAATAAAATATTAAGTCAATTTTTTCCTTTCTGCAGTCAGAGTGTGTCATAGTAATTGAGGTCTATACCATTGGAAACAAATGTACTTTAATGTCTTCACATTTCATTTTTATTTGTATGTCAGCGAGGGCAATGATGAACAAAGGGTATTGAGTTTCATATACTTTTTTTTATTTTATCAGTTTATTACAAAGTGTGTGATTGCAAATGAATGGTGTTGCAAAAATTGTCATTTAAATTAATTCATACAAAATGCAATGTTCTTTCAACTTTATTTTTTTAAAATAAAAACTCAATAAAATATTATGTCAATTTTTTCCTTTCTGCAGTCAAAGTGTGTCGTAGTAATTGAGGTCTATACCATTGGAAACAAATGTACTTTAATGTCTTCACATTTCATTTTTATTTGTATGTCAGCGAGGGCATTTCTATCACACTGACACACCTACTCTTTTTTTAAATGAAATTTTATGCAGTTTTAAATTGACAGTTTTTTATGTCCATTCTATATGATAAATGTAGTATGGGTATGTTACATTCACTTCAGGTTTAATTTCACCGTTGTGGCCAACTAGAAGTAAAACTAAACTGTAAAATACGGGTGAATACTGAATCCTGCTGAAGTGATTGTGTATTTTGGTGTAAATATCATAGATTCAACCCGATTTATTACAACTTTGAAAAACAAATTGTAAGAAAATATGGAATATAAGCACAAATGACTTTGCTCTAACAATTAAAGATCATTTAGGTTATTCAAGTTTTTAAAATTTTAGGAAGATAAGCATGGCTAGTTTAAAAGTGGACTGTCAGAAATACTGTGAAAATTTTGCACTCTAAATTTTCAATGGTAGTAAATTAAATAAATCATTTAGAATTAAGTTTGCCAATGTTTTGTCATTAAGATAAAACTGTGCAGTTTCAATGTATTTTATTCTCAATAAATACATTGACCTTTCAACTTGATGTAAAATCTATATATTTATGATGACCACAGATAAATTACAAGGTAGAAGTGTAAGGGTGAACTTTGTATTGTGTATACAACGTTGATTACATGTATACAAATTACCCCATGCTTTCATTGTTTTTTATATGCTATAATAAGAATGTATACATTTATTCCTTAATTGGAGTTTGCTAGAATTTTGCAGAGTTTCTCATTTCCAAAGAAAAAAGTTTTCATTTTGGAAAATAATTCTATGTATTTCATTTCTGAAACTAAAACCACTTTCATTAGCCAGGTAATGCCCCTGATAAAATACCTGTTCCATTGACAAACATCATCCACATCATTGCAAAGGACATTAGCTTGTGTTTTTTGGTGAAGATGATGCCCAAATTTTCATGTTTGTTGGTCGCCAAGGCAATCCTATTGTTTAAGTTTAATTACCCTATTCTCTGGATTTTGGCAATAGTGGACAATATTCTTTGGTTTTTGTCCTATCTGTCTGTCTGTTTTTCCAAAACTTGCACATAACTATTGAATGGTGAGTGATAGGGCTGTCTTATTTCATTTGTGCATTCTTTGTAATGAGACTTTTTTATGGCACCAAAGTTTTTAATCTTGTTACCTTGACTTTGGAGTTTGACCTACTTTTAAGAGAACCCTAACCTATTTAACATCTTCTGAATTATTTAGGGTAGAGCATTCATATTATTATGGTAGTGGCAAGACCTTTCATTTCATTTTATGACCTTGACCTCCTCCAGAACAGCATGGTCATGTGAGTCATATTGGTATTGAGGCATCCCCATGTTATGTGAATTCAAATTTAGTTATGTCATGACCCTTTTGGGTTAAGTTGGGACCAGAATATGGGGTTAAAAATTTTTCCATGGGAGTAAAGATTGAAAAAAAATCTTTTCAAAGATCACAATAGCTAAACAACAACAGGACCATAGTGACTCCATTGAGAGAAGTGGCCCATGGGCCTTCTGTTAATATTAGTGGATTGTCAGCTTTGTTTGCATGTATATTTTTTTCATGATTTCATTTTAGCAATGCCTTCTGCTTGTGTTTTTTTTAGATAAAAGATGACGTAAATTTTGGTTAAAAAAAAATTATTTGAAAATGAATAATGCAATCTATTTAAAATTTTGGGAAATGAAATGCTTCCAAATTTAGAATGTAGATTTTAACATTTTACCTTCACTAAGAATGTTTTAAGTCACTGCAGATAAAAGGTCAAAATCACTTGTATACTTCAAGGGTCTTTTTATGAATGTACGAGCAATTTTAAACTTTATGAATTAATAAGTATATTAAATTTTGGTGTCAAGGAGTCAGAGGCTTAGTGTCACTTTTAATTAACTTACTGATTTGTTTTATTATGAAGCTTAAAACACTGCATATCTGCATTGATGATGAAACAAAAAGTCTAAAATCTTGAAGGGTAACTTTGAATGTCAATATTCAAATGGAATCTAATTTCATCAAACATTACTGTGTGATATAATGTTAAAACAATTAAAAGCATTAAACCTTTGATAGCATATGGAGTATGGTTTGCTGATTGACATGATCATTGGTTGAGGGAAACTATATGTAATCTTTGATTATACATTCAATGTATTTTCGTTACAGTTGATGCAGTGTTCGGGACGATTAAAGATGCGAGCTGCGACTAGTAGGTCCAACAGTTATACAATAGATGGCCTGATCTGTATTTGTCGTCCAATGCAAACCAATTCCATTATGGAGATCAAGTTAGATGGCAGCATGTTTATCAGTCGACATGACCTTGGCATGAAATTCACTTTCTGTGACCCAAGGCAAGTTTTGCATGTGTTATATGCTTACGTACATTTGTATAGACATACACATATGTAATGTTAGATTTTTTCCATGTAAGACTTAAGCTTAATGAAGGACATGTACATGTATGTAATGACCAGTTCATTGTTTATCCACCCATCTACAGTAAAAGTATTTCAATCAAATAAACCATGGGTAAGATTTCTGGGATTAACATTTAGCATTGTGGTAGGGCCTTTGGAAATAAAACCAGTCCCCTCTGGAACAAATAAAACATATTTCTTTGCATAAATTTCTTCACAATCACAAGTAATAATAGATTTTGTAGGATAGTGAAGGTTTTGTTTTTGAAGATTTATGGGTCAGAGAAAGACAAAAAGAGATGAGACCCATCTAAAATACTAGTATATTGTGTGCTGGATATTTTGGTGATTAATTGTCTTTTGAACTAGCTCTTCTGAAAATTATGTGATAAAAGTTTTAGCTCAAAGAATATATGTTCAGAGTGCATTCTTAAAATATAATTGAAAAATAAAATACTATAAAAATGTGGGCATATTTAATAACATTTGTGGAAGAATACACAAACTATTGTCATTATACTAACATATTATCTTGTATTCCATCTCATGAAGGTCCCAACAACTGTTCCATATACCATGTACCCAAAGTATGATGACTGTAATGTGACGATATAAGCTATTTCAGCTGACAGTAATCTGATATAAATCTAGTCTCATCTTATTTTATTACTGTCTTGGCACCTTTAGGGTATACTAATGAGTGCAAAAGACAGACAGACTAGCACCCTTTAAAAAGCCTAGTCTAAGTCATTATTTATCTCTGACATCACTTTAGGTAACAACTACAGAGTCACAGAAGATTAAGGAATTGTCATATCCATTTTCAGCTTTTTTCTGATGCTGACTCTAAAGGGCAATGCGTTTATGAATTTAACGTACATGTACTTCATTTTTGTTTTGAGACTTGTTTACCACTTGTTCGGATATTTGTGATTTTCATAAACAAAGTTGTTTTTGTTTTTGATATCTTTCGGACCAGCCTTGAGTGTTGGTATCTGGTTTCTGAATGTGAATTTCAACTCTCTGGACCTCAGTGAATCTGGTCTTTTGTTGTTTCTCAGAAAGCATCGCTGTATTGTGCATAAGCGATAGTCCTTATATATACAAGTATACCTAGTGTACTTTTAATTATGTGATGTTAAATGTCAACTTAGTACGACAGTGTTATTTTCTCAAAATGTATGAAACACTTGATCTGGGTGTCATAGAATTGTTGCCTCACAGTCGTTTACATACATCATTATGGTAATAGTTGCTAAATGAGTGTTATTTAATGGCTATTTTATCTTTAGACGTGTTGTATTTTATTGTGTGTGTATCTGCAATTTGAATAGATCATCTTCTGATATAATGCATAATAGGATACGTAAGGAATATATGCAACAAACTAAGTATCACTGCCCCTTCACATCAGGTTCACTGTTCGGGAGGGATATTAATATTCAGGAACTCCATTCAAACTGATATAGCTGTTTAGATTCTTTGAATGACTCCCCCTGCTTATCGTTTCCCCATCTGAACTGGGCTATTTTCCTTTCAGTTTGTTAACCCTAAGATCAGGGAGTCTCACATAAGTGTGAGGAGAAAACTAGTATGTTGAAGGGCTTAGTGAAGTAACACAGACTGTTACTGTATTCCTACAGTACAGCTACAGTTGTCCATATTTAATTGTGATACAATTTGATTAATCATATGTATACGAAAGAATCAAGTAATTGGTTTTCATGGAACGGAGGTTTTTGGGTTTATTGAAGGGTAACCAGGTGTATAAATAGAACGAATTGTACTGAATTTTTATTGTCAGTTACCAATTCCAACACTGTAAATATTAATTAATAGTGAAGTTAATTGGGAACTATTAAATTAATGAATGTTTCTTCTGATACGATTCTGAAAGGGGAGGGGAAGGACACTTATGTGTGTGTCCCCTTTTCTATTTCATACATAAAAAGCAGACATTGTAAAGAAAGTCATTCCTAAAAATTTACTTGAATGCAGAATTCTTCTCCAATTGTGCAATTTCGTTCACTATCAAAACATCACTACAGAAGCAATGTACATTGCTCAAAAAGTTAAAGAACAAAAGGGTTGCATTAGGTAATCTGTTTGTAATCATGTTAGTTTCTGGAGAGCACAGGGATTCCCAGTTTCCTTATACCATTCCTTACACACGTCCCACTACAGTATACTCTCCTTATGCATCATCATTGCAAGTCACAGGTTACATGGGTATTTTTCTTCTTTTTTCTCGCATAAAATGGACAGATAAGTCATGGCTCAATGACAAAGCTAGTGACTAATTTAAACCTAAGTAGAATTAAATCAAGCACTCAAAACTCAGTATTATTACAATCTCTGGATTCTTCTACCCTTTTCTCTTCAGACAGAATGTATTATAGCATTACAACGTTTACATTTCGAATGTTTTGGTCGTTTATATCTTTAAAAATTGTAAAGATAGCCATTTTCTCATGAATGCATTGCAGTTGTGAACATTGCACATATGAATCTTGATAATTATAGTACATTTATATTTGAAATGAATATAGAAAGTGAATATTTAAAATAAATTTCAGTTTTGAAAATACAAGAGGGTATGAACTGCAACATTTCACGCCAGTATGAAGGATACATAATTTGTCCATCTAACCCTTCATAGTTTTCAAGTTAAAGTGTTTGTAAACAACTTGAAGGTTTGTGTATGACAAGAAATTTAATTCCCAACAATTTTCTAATTTTCATTGATGTTTGAAAAAAATTACATGTTGTTGAACTTTGTAAATTTTTGGGAAATATTTTACACAGAGAGCTCTCATTTTGTCTATATCTCTCTCCTATGTATTCATACATTGCAAAAGAAAGTATGTCACAACTTGATGATGCCTGATACTACTTTAAGTAAAATTCTACAACATTTTTGCCATGTTTGCTAATCAATGTCATAGAAAACAAACTACTAATAAAAATGTCCTCGATAAGCCTGTGACAGACATATTATTAGAGTACCATGTCTGGTACTTTCGTTTTAGCTCACCCATGTTGAGAGCTCACATGTGCTTTGTTAAAAGAAGTCGGTATGCATTCTGTTGTCTATAACCTTTTCACATTTTCAACTTCAGATTTTTTCAAGTAACACACAGGGCAAGTTCAATCAAACTATTCTCATGTAAAGGGTATTCAAATTGGATCATACCTCCTTTCAAGGGGCAGATTAATTAAGATGTGAAAATAGGGAGGGAAGTGACCTTCTCTATCACGACAGAACCAGAAAAGCCAAAACTTGAATAAAAGTGTCCAGATGTGATGAAAATTCAAGTTTGTTTAAACTCTGAACTCTGTGAGTTTTTATATATAGTAATAAATAACAGTTGAAATTTTAAGACAGACAATCCCACCTATATTGTACACACAGTAGCTGTCTTGTTATTGTGCAAGCCCTCCATCTCCATTCTGAAAATAACTAGTACTTCACTGTATTTTGATCAAAAGTAAATAATTAAAAGTTGATAAAGCAAAGTTTTTCATTCAGCGTGTAGATCATATATTGTGAGCATGCAGTTTAGATAACCTTAAAGTCTTTAGGATCAGATGCTAGCTCACTGTACCAGGTTCAGAACTTCTTAAAATCTGAGATAGGGTAATGATAGTTTAATTAATTCCAGAAAAATTGATAAATGACAGAGTAACCTTAGTGACATTTTGATATTTAATGACTGTAATTATATTTTAATGGAAATTAAATTGCAATGTTTGAAATATGTTGGTATTCCTTGTTTTAACAAGTAACACTGGTTTTTACACTTTTTAAAAATTTGTGGAGGGGACAGAACATCTTAATTAAAATCAGATGTTTTCTACTGGCCTTGATGGGAGCTAGTGATTGAATAGACAGAAAGTAGTCACCAGCTTATTTAGTTTTACAAGTACAATGTTAAAGTATTTGATTCTATTGTGAAATATACAAATTCTATGGATAAGTGGACCACATTTAATTGGGAAGCAGAATCAGAAATTTGTGTCACAGATTCTGTTCATAAGTATCTTCTGGTTGTAATTTGAGTGAAGGACTTTATGTAAAAACAACCGTATAGACTTCTGTAAAAACACCCACCAAACTTAAAGAGGTTGTGTTCTATACTGATGTTCACATAAATTGTCTCTAATGATGTCAGTAGTCTTTTAGGTTACATAATATCAAGTGTTTTAATTTCTTGCTATAACTCAAAATTTATTGAATTTAAAATGTGTATTTTGTGAGCATTTTTCTCTCAGAAACATTGAATGCGGCATACGAAAAATTTCTTTCACCCAAGTGTACTGGAAAGATAAATCTGTTTAATGGCATAATGTCAAACTCTTGGTTCAAAATTTTTTATAACAAAAACAGCAAAAAAGCAATTTTATACTAGGTTACTTAAATTAGCAGGAAAATATTATCTTTTTGATGTCACAATTTTTAATTAAAGTCAAATTGAGAATAACTGGAAATTTTTGCACAAACCACTTTCAAAATTTGAGTCAGAAGCACAAATTATCATATATAGTTCTTTGGATATTAAGCTACAAAACAAGTGATTTGGTCATGAATAATGATTGTTATTAATGAAGCTGATTAATAAAAGATAAAGTTTCCTATTTACATAACTACCATGTAGGGATTATGGAATAATGTGTCTAACCTTCACTTCTCGTTTGCATTGTTGATACAGAAGCTCAGTGACCTTTTTCTAGTGCTGTAAAGTTTTTTCTTGACCGATTCACCATAGGTGAAAATAAATAAAACTTCATGCCAGATAAATTGTATTATTTGGTAGTCATTACAATTCCATTTCAAGTAAGGGAACTTTAAGGAGAAAAAGAAAAAGAAAGTACTGATAACCTTCTTGGACTAGTCTGATGACAATTAAAGGTCTGAAATAAAGGGTTTTATTCAGATTTCAGGGTACAAGCAATGGATATCATAAATTGATATTTTTCTTTTGGAAATGTTGAAAAACTGTTGCAGATTATTTTCATTAAAATGTGCAAAAAAGGAGAATTTCTGGAGCAGACTTGCTTATAGTGTATCACAAAACTAGATTGAATTACCTGTCTTTTATAGATGTGATGGAATGGGCTTTACAAAAAAAAAAGTGAAATTCAAAGGAAAATGTGCATATAAATGTGTTACAATATAATGTGTGTTTATGACTTTTTGAAGGTCTTGGTGTCAAGTTATATATAAAATGTTTGAGTGCAATTCAACTGGGCATTAAATATTGTTCTGAAAACTGAGCAGAACAAGAGTTAATTAATCAGATGATCTTTATTGCAACAGCATATCATGTTTTAAGGACTTGGAATTTTTTTTTTAAAAGTGGCTTCTCAAAGATCACTCTCTAACTTGTCTTTGAATTAGTAGTGAAACAAGAATAGCCTTAGGACACTGGATACCTATCTGTTTGAAATTCTAAATAGTGCTGACAGTTCATGAATTGTAAGCATAATGTAAGTAGATGATACCCTACAAGACACCGAGCTAATGGTCCTCACATTTCAGCCATCAAGTTTTTAAATTTAGAGATTTATCATGGGGCTTGATAAAATCAATTGTATATCAAATAACTAATACATTTTAATCTGGCAACTTTAATGACTGTCTATGACAGTTATCCGACAAACTGTTGGCTGTGCTCTGATGTGTTACAGAGTCCACCCTCCTATTGTGTTAGATGAGGTGGTAAGTGTGTAGGACTAGAGGGCGCTAGCTATCATCTCAGCATCTTAAGTACACTATCACCTCAACCTCCTGTGTCACTTAATTTAGACTTAGTCCGACACCAGCTCACGTCTCTCTGTGGACTTTTACAGGATTGCTACATTGATTGGATATGATCCAGAAGAAGTGATAGGGAAGACTGCTTATCAATTCCATAATCCATTGGATGCTAAACTAGTAGGGGATTGTCACCAGAAATGTAAGTTTTCTAGGAATAAAATAAAGTATTCATGTAAATGTTTTTGTTACCAAAAGTATTCAATATAATTTGAAATTTAATGTAGAATATATGAGACATTAAAATGAAAACTTGAAAATTTTATCAAAGTTAATTTGAAAATAACATAAATTTGATTTCCTGGGAATTTATCACCTTTATGAAAGTAACTTAAATTTTGATTTCTAAGGAATTTATCACCCTTTTAATATGCTAGTAAATTGTATTCAAATAATAAAATCAGTTTATTAAAACTTAAAGTAGCAAGTACATTTTACTTTTCAAATTAACAGTGCTGTAGAAATAGCATTTGTTAAATGTGAATTTATCTGAAGTCTGATTGGTTGGAATTTTCTAAAGGTATTCTTGGTAAAAGGAAAATACTGCAAGCTGATTGGTTGCTCCTGAAGTGAACTGCAAATAATTATTATTATAACCAGTTATATTATATGCTTTATGTATGTGACCTTGCATTTGTAAATTTCCATGCATCTCTAAGGTAGAATTTTGACAATTTTGCCCATCATATTAATTTTTATAATAATTTATAGAGTGATCAGAATTTTTAAGGGTAGTTACATGCAGTAATTTATTGATGAAACAAATTTTTCTTTTCAGTAATTGTAAAAGGAACATCAGTGAGCAAGTACTATCGTTTCATTGGGAAGAACTGTGAATGGGTTTGGATGCAAACAAGAGCAACCATTATCTACAACACGAGTAATGTGCCTCAGTACATTGTCTGCATGAATTATATAATTAGGTTGGTAGTCATTTTAAAAGAAGAGGAAAATTTGGCATGATATTTGGACACTTATTTTAATTTTAAGATGAATTGCTGTCTGAATCTGAGTCTATAAATTAAGGAAATTTATAATGAGAATTGACCACAGTTAGATAATTATCCTGTTTCTTAGGGTATGATTAATGACAGCTAAATTAGATGATAAATTTTGTGTTAAAGCATAAACTTCTTGTGAGATAAACAGTAATTCTTAATAGAATTGAATTGAGGGATCTATCTATTGTAGTGAAGAAGAAGGGGAGCAATTCCTCAGAATGCAACAGGGCAACACTCTTCAGTGCTTGGACGGAATTCAGTCTATTGAGCCAGCCAAAACATGTAAGGTGGATGATCAGCATAGTGACCTGGGCTACTGGAGCAGCAACAGTCCTTACTCCAGCCATCATCCAAGTCCTGGCTCCACTGATGGACAAACGATAGAATCCACAGAAAACACCTCACTTAGTAATGAGTTCCCAACCGGTGTTTTCCAGCAGGTTGTGAATACTATTGACTCAGAATGCAGTCGTCCTTATGAAGTGATGAAAATTCTGGAAGAGATTGAGGAAGAGGGACAGAAACATACAGCTGGGCAAGGGTCTTCTTCATATCAGAAATCATACAAAAATCCAAGCCCTGTGGATACAGTGTCATCAGCTAATCAGACTGCACAATATCCAGACAGTAATTCTCAATCTGTGAGGAGTGACACCTTCAGTGTCCTTCCGACAACTTCAGGATCTGGAGGATTTTGTGATAGCAGCATCATTGTCCCGACCCAGAGTGTAATGAATATCCAAATTGCTTCTCTGAATTCAACAGACTTTATTCCGAATGATGTGTCAGAAGCATTGCCTCAAGAAATATCTGATTTCTGTATGCAGTACTGTAATTCTTTAGTAGATCAACAAGCCCAACAGGTTCTATCAGATCTTGGACAAAACAATTTTGTGTCAGACCAGTTTGGTAATGAAAGTGAAGTGAATGGTCTCAACCATTGTGACATGAGTTTAAATGCTGTTAATCCAATAAATGAACAGATATGTGTGTCAAACACTGGCACCATATTGAGCATGTCACAAACTGTGACATCTGCTGAGTCCATGGCACCTCCCCAGTACCCACTGCAGGTGGGGGCCCCAATGGCATTGCCTAGTACATCTGCCTCCTATCAGTACCCTTTGTCACCAGAATCCTGGATGTCCTCCTCACACTCGTATGTCTCGCACCAATCACCAATGTCTGCTTGTTCACCGTTGTCGTCTGCATGTTCACCAATGTCTGCAGCATCACCATATCCTTGTAGTCCCCATATGCCAGAAGTGGCTGGCTATATAAACCCAGAGGTTACCACTGCACCTTCCAACATTCCATTTACAAACTCCAACTTAATGTCACCATGTACTTCAGCTAATGAGATGATATCCCCAAACTCTTACCCCAGTCATCCGTTGCCCTCTCCTGTCATGACCAGTAATCATGGTACCCCTCCAAGTCAGAGACACATAAGAAACTCAAATATGACCGAACTAGAAAAAGTGCTCCGTGGTTGTTCCACAAACACTAGTATATTTACTTCTAAAAACAATTGTAAAGAATCTCAGAGTTCCACACTTTTGCAGATGTTGACAGGTCAATTGAGTGGGGAATCTTACCATGCAATGGAAAGGAAGAGAAAGAAATCACAAAACTATCATTCCTAGAATATAAATCTTAGTTTGTCAATTTGATGATCTGGATATGGGTTCACAGAACTGTCAGTTCTAAAATATAAATCTTAGTTTGTCACTTTGGATGTAGGTTTATTTATGTGTTCAGTGGAACTTCATCATCCTTAGGATATAGTTACCAAATAGCAATTGTAAGGTTCTGTTTTGTACTTTGAAAAGATTATAAATGCTACTGCACAGCACTGTGGTATGGTAATGTTTTAAAGGGGGACAGACCTTTATTGAACTTGAGGAGGTGTTCCATATATTGTTTTTAAAAAATCAGGTATTGATGAATTTTACTGATTTTATTCTGTATGCCTGTAATTCTTTTTTTTGGGGGGTTTTGTTGAATTTCGCAGTGACTAAAGTTCTCTTGTATGAGATTTCTGTGACCAATGAGCTAACTTGCCAGGTAATGTCCATAAGGTTATTTGGATTCTGCCAGTATTGAGGGTTTTAGACTGATGCTACAATTGTACATACTGACCCTCCTGGTCATTCCCTCCTATATGTAGGATTCTTTCTGTTCTACTCAATGGTTAGAGGTTTTTGCCTGCACATCATACATGTTGATGATCTCATTTCCAAAGGGATGAGTGTTACCTTGCTGCTCAGTCCTGTCCTATTTGTGCATATCTCATTCAGAATAATTTCAGACTGTTTTCTCATCAGAATTAAGAAATGCTTTTAACACTGTGTTTGCAAAGATTTGGATGAGTGTGTATATAATACTGCATTTGTTATGTCATGTCATTATGTAATGGGCCTGTGATTTTATTTGTTCCATAGTTGTTATGGCACAAACTAGATTGTTATTTTTGTTACCGTAGAAAATAATATAATTATAAAGCTTATTTCATCAGATATAAATACATATATATATTCTACATCTATTATTTATCATATGACAAACTACTTCCATTTGTACATAGTCATTCACGACATCATACAGATTCGTGTAACAAGAACTGACATATAACTTTTCACATGTTTGAAAATTTTTATTCCATATAGAATGATGAAATGGCAATACAGAGGAGATATTTTGTCACTCAGATTTTTTTTATATGAGAAAAGCAGTTAAAATGTCACCTTTAAAATAAGATGATATATTGATCTATATCATACTATGTTGATTGTTGTGGGACTTTTGATTTTGTTTATTGTATAAATTACATAGAACTTGAGGTTGTAAAAGAGTTTTTGGGTTAAAATAATAAACCTTCAGAACTGGAGTATTCACTACATACCAGGAGTATTTCCATTTGGTTGTAATATAATATTATCCTGGTATTATTAATGTAATAAAACCCTCACACGGCAATTGTTATTGTTTAATTAAGAAACTGCATTGAGATTACAATGCAGTCAAAATGTTTTTTGATGATATATTTTTGCTATGCATGTAATTTTTGTTTTACCCACACATTTCCCAGTTTTGTGTCAACACAACCTCTTAACTGCTGATAGTTACACTGTACATACACATCACCATACCGATGCAATAATTCATTTACATATTCCATATTTATCACTGTATATTATCATATATAATTTGGTATAATGCATATTCATGTTTGACAATTCCTTACTAAATACTTTGTTTTCAGACTGACAGTTAAATTGTTTTTGTAACTCATTCAGGTATGTTTTGTGTCACAAAATGATTACACACCAGTATATTATTAAAATATAAGCTTTGAAAAGTCAATTTTCTCTATTAAAGGGTTAAACTCAGAAGACAAATCTTGATGTTTAGTATAAACCAGAGTTTGTGACAATAACTACAAGGTATACATATCAAAAGATTGGAAAATAGGCCTTGCAATGGCTTGTGTCAATCTGTTTCTTTAAAAAAAAAAAACACCAAAAAAACCCAACCACTCCATTAATTTAGTCACCATCGTAGTAAAAGCTGTAAAAAGAGATGCTTCATTTATCCAATTAAAAAAACTAATCTCCACCCCAGTAATAAAAAGTATTTCTAATAATAATTAATTCAACCAAATTTTAACTTTTGATATTTATATTCATTATGCAAGTAGGGAATTTCTTGAATTTTCTAATATACTGCTATTTGAAAGGGGAAAAAAGCGGGGGGAAAAACCTTACAGAAATTGTTTTACATTGAGTATAAGAGTCTAGGACAGTTTTCAAGATTTTAAAATGAATATAAGCTACTGAATCTAATCAGTTTCAGTATAGAAATTAATATGTTGGATTTTTGGAGATGAACCATATAGAAGGAAAATTATGTTCAAGAAATATGATGAATCTACCATAATATTTATGCAGTTTTATGTAATTTCATTTGCTGTGGAAAATACCGGCCCCGTGTTTCAATCTTGCAAATTTTAATGCTGAATGATAGGGATTTTTTTTTTGTGATGGTGTTATATGCCTATATTTTGGATCAGATTGGGTATCTTAAGGGTAGTGTTTTTAATTAAAAATTATACATGGTGGTTTGGTTGCTCAAGCTAGTGTATTTTGAGTTATTTATGACAATCAGTTTGCAAATCTTGCTTTGAACTGGCTTTATTTTAATACCATCATTCACATCCTGATATATTGTCCTGACTTGTTTTATGGTCATTCATCTAGATACATTGTGATTATTTTTGTGATTAAAATTATGAAAGAAAATATTGTGTATTACATTTCATTTTCAAGGAAGTGAGAACATTGTCTCTGGACACAGATGAAATTTTATTTTATTTAATTTGCATTCATTAAAAATATAAATAATTCTGAACAATGTCAAAATACAAAGGAGGTAATACCAGCTGTTAGAGCTTTAAATAATTAGTAATATAAAGGGTGATTGTGTGAGCTTGATACATCAAATGAAAGAAGGGAATAATGCTTTTCTCCCAAGTTTGTAAAATGTGGCATTGAAGCAGAAACTTTATGCTGGTCAACAATTGGAGACACCAGCTGTAAATGATGTTGAAATAGAACTAAATGAGATGTGGCCTTGAATTACGGGAAAGTATTTCGCTTAAATTCATGTATTTAATGACCAGGAAGGTGTATTGATAAACTACCTGGGTCACACCATGAATTCAGGTCGTTTAAAACTGATGAGTCAGGTATGAACATTATCTGCCATATATATCCTCTACACACAGCATGTAATGAGGACAGAAGGTTACTGCTTGATGCTCTAGTACCCTACACCCACAGTTCATAATTATTGAAATTGCATTTCAAGGTTATAAACCTTCTAAATTTTTGAAACTGAAGTTGTGTATGAAGCTGATTGATTACTTATGCAATTATGATTATTCTCGAATTATTACTGATTTAATCAAATCCTCGTAGGAATTTCTACAAGTACTAAATAGGTCATTTAAATGATCTCTTTCCACCTGAAATAAAACCTGCACTTGTGGAATTTTACTTCTTTCATGGTATATACATTATATAGAATGCCGATGTTCTTTTTATAAATATTGCATACAGTAAAACTCTTATAACGAACCTCTGGGGTTAATGGAGAGGAGTTAGTTAGAAGCGAACTTAGTAATATCCAATAAATTTTTTGTTCTTTTCCTCTCATAGGGGAGTAAATATCATTTTTGCAACAAGTGTGAATTTTTCATTATTAGTGTTTGTTATAAGTATTGTTAGTGTTTGTTATTAGCATGTTTGATTGTATCTGCATACACAGAAGGTGGACCTATTCAGTTAAATGAATATTTCTTGTGGTGTAAGAATCTTAACTAAGTACATGTATAGGTCTGAAGATTTTATTTGAAATAAAGACAAGAGGTCCACAGGCTTCAACAGTCTCCTGAGTATTAGCTAAAAGTATCACTAGCCACAGTGGCTATGAATTGTATAATAATTTTTTTTTCTGTTTTGCATATTAGAAATTAAATTCTAATATTTAGCAGTGGTATAAATGTGTGTGTGTTTTAACAAAAACAAAACAGAAATGCCTTTGAAAGTACCCACATTGATGAAGACTTCATATTTTATGTTGTATTAACACCATATGACTATTTTGGACCCACCCTAGAGTCGGAACCTTGGGGTTACAAAATTTGCAATTTTGGTACATCCCTTTCTGCTTTTCCTAAATATGCATGTAGTTTTTATATAATATTGACAATTTTAAAGAAATCCTTCAAGTGATAAAGACATGTAATCACTATATACCATTTTGGCCTCACCCTGGTATCAAAACCCCTACCCATGAGATCATGAAATTTACAATTTTAGTAAAGGGTTACCTGCTCCGTCTATATGGAGCACCAAATTAACATACACTCAAATAGTTGAAGATATCTTTAATTATTTGAAGATATCATCGATTCATTTGATGTGCACAACAATTCAATTTAAGGGCTCATCAAATAATTGTTGTTGTGCGGAATTGATGTGTGCTGTAATTGAACTGTTGCTTTCTTCAAGAACAATAATTCAATTACGGTGCGCATCAATTGAACTGATGCGCGCTACGATTCAATTGGAGGGAGCAATGATTCAGTGTTTGCGCGCATTAACTGAATTGGTGCGCGCTTTAATTGAATGACTGCTCTCTTCAAATGAATTGTATACCGCACGTCTATTCAGTTGTTGATATCATCAATTTCACTTGAAGAGACAAACAATTCAATTATAGAGTGCATCAATTCAGCAGAATAATTAATGCTATCACCATCTCAAACGGTCCTCAGTAGCTCTTGCTTGTCGCAAGAGGCGCCAAATGGGCAGCATTTCGGATGAGACCGCCAATACCTAAGCCCCGTGTCACAGCAGGTGTGGCACGATAGAGATCCTTCCCTGCTCAAAGGCCGTACGCGCCGAGCTTAGACCTAAATTTGCGGCCCTTCGTCGGCAATGGTGACGTCTTCATATGAGTGAAAAATTCTCAAGCGGGACTTTAAACAGTATACAACCAACCAATTCAATTAATGCGCGCAGTAATCCAAGACTGAGCATATCAGGACGTTTCATATTTAAAACAAAAAAAAAAAAAAAAGCATTTTGACGTTAAATACTAAAAACTCTTTTAAAGTTGACAACAAGTTCTGGACCTTCTTAATGTAAGAATAAAGCAATATTTTGGATTTAACTTTGTGTCATGTATCTTTTCTTTCTTTTTTATTCCTTTCTTTTTTCTTTCTTTCTCAAACTAACTAGTGAAATGTTATTGTTTTCGAACTAAGTAGTGCAGTGTTATTTGTAGCATCCTAATATTGCCAAGACACTGATTTAACCTTTAAAGGGCACATTTTACCTAGCGAATACTCGAAATGTGATATATGTCATAAATTCAGATCGATAACCGTACATTTTTACAACTCTGTAAACAATATCATCCTTCAATATTTGTTCACACATCAAGTGATAAACTCTCCACAATGAGTTATGTCAACGTGTAACCAATAATTTATGAGTGAAACATTTAAAGGGGCATGGACACGATTTGAGCTGAAAATTTTAAAATTGTTGTTTGTTTCATTTTCAATGTTTACAATGTTAAAACAGGGTATTTCTAATGATCAACCAAAATTGAAATGTTATAGCTGAGTGACAGGTGAGATACAGCACTCACAATTCTCCATTATGTAAACAAAGCTCGTGACATGTGTTGTCTACATATAAATTACTTAATATAAAATATCATGTTTAGAACAAAATGAGACTGCTTAGCTACGTTCAGAATAAACTTGTAAATTAAAATTGCCCTTGTTATAATCATTATGGATTATAATACTGTGACATATTTAATGTAGAATGTTGTATGAAAGACAATCCTTTAAAAGCTAGTATGAATCCATCAAATGTAAAAACAGCAAGAAGACTTTGTAAATTTCTTAAGTACAGTTATGAATTTAGAAAAGAAAATATGAAAACCGTTTAACTTGTACATAATATGTGCATTTACTTTAACAAAACTATGTATTTAATTGACTGTTTCAAACCCATATTGTGTTGTCCATTCTTTGTTTCATGTAACTAGCGATTTCTTGTATTTATGACTATATGCCGAAGTGTAATGGTCAATAAATTTATTCATTATAAAATAATCTGTTTTAAACGAAACTTTGACTAGTATATTTAACCGTTGTAAACAAAAACATGGCACGAGCCTTGTCTACGTAACAAAGAATTGTGACCTCTGCATCTCTCTTGTAACTCAACAACTGACATTCAAATTTTTGCTGACCATTAGAAATACCCTTAGTTTAACATTCTAGGATTTGAAAATCGTGTTTATACCCCTTTAAACACATTAGACTATATTTTGATCATTAAAGGTGAATTGTGGGTATAATCAATTACTGGAAGAGATCTTTAATCGAATAGTTGCGCGCATCAAACGAATTGATGATCTCTTGAAATAATTAAAGATACTAGTACCTTCAGATATTTGAACTTATTCTAACTTGGCGCTCCATACGTCTAAATAACTATTCAGTTGCAATTCAGTATTTAGACGTTCGAAGGTTTAACACATAAATACTAGAGGCCAAGTTTATCCCTGTCCTGGAGTCAGCACTTCTACCCTGGAAGCCCTCTAAATGCCTAGCTAAATGGGTTATCCCTTTTTTTTTATCTTTCATTTTCCGTCTGAACTATCTGGCTACTGGCGATTTAAGCTCCAGGCTGAGGGCCACCACAATGTTCAAATTTCTAATGGATTATACTGATATGTATTGAGTATACGTTGTTTTATGTTGCATATTTATATGATTGTTTTAACATTTTTTTTTTTGGTGGGGTGGGGATTTAAATTCTTTGTTGTGAATAGCTGCATCAGATACGTAAATCATGAAGTATAGCTTTTCTACAATCGGGTTCAGTACAATTACGTACAATCGTTGAATGACCCGGGATCGGTGTACGTGAAATCGATATTCTATTTTCCATTTCGGTGCACCTGTTGCGAGAAAAAAATTCAGAAGAGGAAATATCGATTATTTTTAGGTTTAAACGACCAAACCGTTAAAAGATACAAGAAGATAGAATAGAAAGGGGAAAATGTCGGAGAATGGAGAAAAGAAACTAGATAATGATAAGGATACGAAAGAGATGAGTTTTCAGGATAAAATTGATTACTTTGATAGAGAAATTCGTCTGCTTCACCAGTTTTGTGTTAATTCCGGGTACAGCAAACATCAAATTCGAAAGTCTGCAGAACCTTTCCTCAGTGCCACAGACGTTTTAGCATGGGAGAAGACGAAAAGAAAATTTTTGCAGATTGGTGCAGTGGTAGCCCTCCTTGCTGTTCTCTACTATTGTGACCCAGCATACAGATTTATCGCCGCTGTCAGCAGAATCACTGCCATAAAGGTATTTTATTTCATGCTTTATTAAACTCATACTATGTTGCCAGTAAATAAATTATTGTATTTTAGTGATGTAAGTGTTTTTTTTGTGTTTTTTTTTTGTTTTTGTTTGTTTGACAGTTTTGTTTTTGTTTTTCATTTCTGATTTAGTATATATTGACAGGGTTGTACTTGCATCATTGCATACCCTGTATCTCATAGTCTTAACATAACAGAAACAGTTGTACATTTGTTGACCGAATTGTGAACTATTTAGTGTTTTGTAAGTCATGTTGATATGAAATCAAGATATTTATTCACTAATTGCAAATATTTCAAAAGTTGCCCCAACTCTGACATAACATGCTTACTAATGTGTATAGTTATTCAATATTTCAGTTTACAGCTGCTGATATACTGATCAGTGTCAGTTTCACAATGCTATCTGATAATGTTTCAGTTAATAAAAAAAATCAACAGAAATTGATCAAAAAGTTTGATCGTTTAAACTGTAGAAGCTTGTGATGTGTGTAGTGTGTAGATTATTTGTGAGATTATAGCCCTGGCAACATATTGCAAGTGGTTACATATATAAGGCCAAAAATATAATTGTTGTGTTTCTGCCAACATTCAAGTAAAAATTAGGGTATGTCGGTAGGAAATAAATTATATTTTGTCTCAAAATTTTTTTAGAGTACACAGAAACATTCTGATCACAATCTCCCTTTAACATGTTTAGGTTGCAATTATATTAACATACTGAATATGAGGTGCTTAATTTTTTTTTTTTAATTTTTTTTTACTATCAATGCAATCTTTGAATATTCTTTGATTTAAATTGCAAGTGTTAACAAAAAAAATGTTTTTCAAAGATTCTCTTGACAAAGTTAAGGAAAATTTCTAGGGTAGCGGGGTGCAATTTAAAGTTGGTCAGGTTGATAGAAACATTTTAAAAATTACGCCTAATGGCATTGTACATTACAATTTTAGAGCACCAATTTTGAATCCTACTTGAGACTATACTAATTTTTTTTTGTGTTACATAGATTTGCATGTTGCATATGATGATGGAATTTTTAAGCTATTGGTAGGATTACTAGACTTGTTTGGTCATAAAATTGTTTACCACAGTATCTAAAAAGATATTATATGAATAAGAAGATTATAATAATTGATCACAAAATTGATTGATGTACTGTGAAACACATTGAATCAAAGTATAGATATTAAAACACTTCTTACTATGATTACTAAAGTAATTTAAGAGCCCCTAAGGAATAAAGACAATGAACACTGTCTCAGATGTTAGGAAAATTTATCATAAATTCAGTGTAGGAATTTTAGATCATAAAAGATGATTTTATTCACCAGGAACAAATTATACTGGGTACAACTTATCATGATTAGTGACAAATTGATTTTGTAATAGAAATCAACCAGAACCAGAACATTATTTTAGAGGGTTGTCCTTCTAGATCTATAGATGAATTTAAACATGCAAGTAATGAACGCAATGTACACTTTAATATCATTGACTTTTTTCACTAATGTGTGGGCAATTTCTCCACAGGAATAATGCAAGCATTATTCTTTTAATATCAATAATCTGATTGTTTTTTGTTTTTATGTTTGTTTTTTTTTTAATGATCATGATGACTTAAAATGTAATCACCTAAATGATTTTAATGCATATAACAGACATGAAACATGATCTTTCTAGATATCAATATTTGTATGAATTTTATTTTACTCCATGTACTTTCTCTTGGTAATCAAGCTTTTCAGTGAACAGTCCCATCACTTGTTAATTAACCTATACAGTGAACAGTCCCACCACTTGTTAATTAACCTATACAGTGAACAGTCCCACCACTTGTTAATTAATCTATACTGTGAACAGTCCCACCACTTGTTAATTAACCTATACAGTGAACAGTCCCACCACTTGTTAATTAACCTATACAGTGAACAGTCCCACCACTTGTTAATGAAGAATTTAGCTCCGAGTCTTAGAGGCACCTGGATTGACAAATATCAAAAATGAGAATGAAATGTATTCTTATTGTTAGATGTTATTTAAATGTAAGTCGGTAGTTTATTTTTGCCCCTTTCTTTTTATCTTATTTTTTTGAGGAGGAGGGATATAGTCCTTTACTCATATAAAGTGCATTGTGGTACATGATTTTATGTCCATGTTTGTTTTTGTTTTTTGTTTTTTTTTGGTTTTTTTTGTTTGTTTGTTTTTTTTTTTTTTGGTTTTTGTTGTTTGTTTTTTCTTGACACATATTCTTTGAGACACATTTTTAAACTAAAAATGAATAAAAAAAACCATGTAACCGAAATATTAATTATAAAAACCACACAATTGTGGTTTATGTATGGATACACCTATATAATTATATCATGATAGCATTATATAGGTTTCATATCTGAAATTAAAGACAAGCATTGGGTGTAATTATATGAAGTTGTGTAGGTATACTGGAATCACTTTGTCTGTCTGTCTGTCTGTCTGTCTGTAGACATCATTTGTCCAGGGGATATCTTTAACACTGATGAACAGATTTTGATTAAAACTTTATGCATATCTCATATGAATAATGAAGTTGTGCACTTGCCACTTTGATTGAGATTTTTTTTAACATTTACGGAAGTTATAAATATGGGGGTATTAGTACTGTTAGGACAGGTCTAGTTTTGAAAAAAATGATTTCTGCAGTAAATTGATAATTTTTCATATTTTTTTTCATTAAAGCTGATTCCAGTATGGGATTGGACCAAGGTTCACCAGTGGGAGTGTATGGTGGACAATCCTCTCTATGCTGGGGTCCAGCTGACAGAGGAGGACTGTGATGTAGGTCATTTAGTGCAAGAAGATCCAAGCATGCACTTGTTCACTGCAGTAGAAATTCATACCCAGTGGTAAAATAATTATCCCCTCCTGTTGGAGGGATAAGTGTAAGTGTGTGTGTGTGTGTGTGTGTGTGTGTGTGTGTGTGTGTGTGTGTGTGTGTGTGTGTGTGTGTGTGTGTGTGTGTGTGTGTGTGTGTGTGTGTGTGTGAATGCATGCATGCATAACATTGATATAAAATGTACTAAGGTCAGTGGTCAGATGATTATGAATAATACCTGTTACAAGGGTATTCTTTGCATTCAAATGTGCCTTTTCTGTTGACTTCTAGTGTGCCAGATCTAAAAAGCAGACTCTTGTCCTAGCATATTAAGCCTATGGCATCATTTTTGTTTTTACAAGGGTTCCCTTGAAACACATGACCCTATTAATAAATCAGTCAATGCATGTTTTTATGCACCATGAGATCAAAAATGAAGAACATATTTTTTTGGTTTTTGTGTGCAAGTTACTATAGTTCTATGACTTCTTATTTGAGTAATTGAAAAGTCAAAGCTATGTAGGTAATCCATCAAGGTACAATTTGTCACTATCAAACATGGACACACTTTGGGAACATCATACTTTATAAGCACACCTTGTGTATAGCTTTCACCCAGTCAAATACCTATTTCACATGGTCCTCAGATAGATATGTACACTTTTAGTTTCTGACAATATGTGTTTCATTAATGTGTCTAGAGGGCTTCTGCATTTAAAATCGAGTACATATTTATGCTAATTAGACCCTAATTCAACATTTTTCTGTTGGACTTAGTGGTCCAAAGTTTTAGTGTTCCAGTAAACATTGTTCAATGCAAGATTGTAAATATCATTAACATCCTAGGCAGCAGTTCATTATTGAATTTTCATTTGAGTGGTATAATTTAATTACTTTCTTACACTTATAGTATTTAAATTATTCATGACACAATGTAATATTTAAAAAAAAAAGAAAAATGAAATGTATAGTTACTCATGCCAGTTACAATCTTTGTTTGAACTTGGTCTCAGCAACCCAATTATGTTTGGTAAACTTTGTCCGTGTATATGATGCTCTGGCAGTTTATATGAAACTCTCATTGTAGGTATGCTCTCAAGCAATATTCCTTTGTTTATTTTGCTTAATTTTTCTTCAGATCTTAGGGATTATATTAGTTATAGGAATAGGTGTTCATTGGTACATACTTGGATACTTGAAAAATACAGTCAATTACAGCTTGTATTGCTTTTTAAAAGTAATCCACCGAAAAGGAGCTAATCAAATATACTAGTAATCAATAATATAATTCTGTAGTTTCAAGCTTGCTTTGATGCAATTTCCATTGAATTTCAGAAAATGATAATTTTGTACATTGTAGATTTGTAAGAATCTGTTGAATGTAGAAAGAAGAACTGATTTAAAAGGAAAAGACTTCACAGAACTGTATTTAAAAGCAGAACTTCCTGTAGTCGTAGAAGATGGGACAAAGGACTGGCCAAAAGAAATGTTGGAGATCGATATCCACACTCTCTACAAGGTTTACTTCCTGATGCCCACAGTCTGTACAGTATTTACACACTGACACCCACAGTCTGTACAGTATTTACACACTGACACCCACAGTCTGTACAGTATTCACACACTGACACCCACAGTCTGTACAAGATTTACACACTGATGCCCACAGTCTGTACAGTATTTACACACTGGCACCCACAGTTTGTACAAGATTTACACACTGACACCCACAGTCTGTACAGTATTTACACACTGACACCCACAGTCTGTACAGTATTTTCACACTGACACCCAGTCTGTGCAAGATTTACACACTGACACCCACAGTCTGTACAGTATTTACACACTGACACCCACAGTCTGTACAATATTTACACACTGACACCCACAGTCTGTACAGTATTTACACACTGACACCCAGTCTGTACAAGATTTACACACTGACACTCACAGTCTGTACAAGATTTGTATTTTGACATCCACACTCTCTACAAAGTTTACATACACACATCCACACTCTCTACAAAGTTTACATACACACATCCACTCTCTCTACAAGGTGTGTATACTGACATCTACACTCTTTACAGAGTTTACATACAGACATCTACACTCTCTACAAAGTTTTACATTCTCTACAAAGTTTGTATACTGACATTTACATTCTCTACAAGGTTTACATAGTAATTACCAATACATCTGGAAAATATTTTAACATTGTCATCCACATTGTTTACAAGGTTAATGCACTAACATCATTCTCTGTACAGGACATACTGACTAACATTCACACTGGCAACAATGATTTTTTATGGTCACCTACACTTTCATAAACAGGCTTTATAAGTTTACACAATGACATCCACACTCTATACAAGATTTGTCACTCAGTATAAAAATGTAATGAATAGGAATGTTGAACAGATGTCTGATTTCCATAGTTTTTAATCCATAAAGGATATTTGTATTTTGATTAGGGCCCAGCATTGAAAAATGTGCGAGTCCTATAGCAATCACATTGTCTGTTCTCTGTTTGTCAACACTTTTGTTGTGATGCAATAACTCAAACAGTTTTCACCATAGTGTTTTCAAATTTTGTACAGAAAAACTTTACAATGAGAGAAGAAACACCTATACAGTTTAGAGTCCTATTACTTTGTATGTATGTATCCACCAACACTTTGTTGTGACAAGATAATTCAAGCAGTTTCACTGTAACATTATTAAATTTTGTACAGAAATACTTGATAATGAGAGAAAGACACCTATAAGTGTTGGGGTTGTATCTCTTTATATATATATATATATATATATATATATATATATATATATATATAGATAGATAGATAGATAGATAGATAGATAGATAGATATATATATACACAATTAACTAAACAGTCTTCATTATAACAATTTCAAATTTTATACAAAGGGAGTTGACCATAAAAGAAAAACACCTACTGATTAGGACTGCACATTGGAAATGTGGAAGTCTCATGTACAGGAATCACATTGTCTGTTCATCTGTCTGTTTGTCATCACTTCTGTTATGACATTATATCTTGAATAGCTTTCTTATATTATGCTAAGGTAGTTGTCAAACCATTAAAGAAAGATATTGATAGATGTTTGGTTATGAGGTTATAGGTCAAGGTTATAACAGACTTTCTCACTAAGTTTACCAAACTTAGAGCTTTTATATTTTATTTATATTATTATTATTATACTGATCCTGCAGTTGAAAATGGAAATACAGATCTAGGAAAAGAACATAATCATTCTAAACATTAATGAATTCTACATGAATTAGGTTCATGGTGGAGATCTTTTTGATTGAGTCAATTTTGTAAACATCATGAGGAAATCTTAAGACTATACAAGTCTTTATGCTTTCTAAATTTATGATTCCAGAGATGAAATAGTCCTAACATTTTACTGATTTTTTTGTGTGGATATGATGATGATATACAAATACATATGTACCATAATACTAGGTGTTACATTTATAGAACTGTTGACTTCATTACATTGAAAATCATTTATTAAATATGATTGAAAGGACTATACAAGATAAGGGCTCTGTTTATCCACCAAAATCAACATTCATGCCTTTGTTTCAAACTCAAAGTGTGTTTTGTGAATCCTGATACAATCCAACTGTTATTGTCAGCTTGATAAAACTGATGCAATGATGTCATTTTTGATATTTTGACATGAAATTGCTATTTCTATCTTGTAGTTTTTTGTCTAGAAAACATTGAGTGCAGGCTTGGACAAAATTCATATTCATACCATAGATTTATCCTTTCAGTGCACATTTGTTTATCTGAAACAGCACTCATGTTTCCTGAAAGAAAACAGTATTTTAACTGAATATGTGTCAGATGAGACATTTCGTCACCTTTGATGCTATTTACTCCAAATGACTGTAAATATTGGAAACAATTTATGGGAAATTGTAGTGGACATGATCTCATTTATGAGATAAAAGAAGATTGAGTATTTCTTCAAAATTTCAAAATAGAGTTTTATGGTGGTTGAAACCATACACAGTGCTTCATTAACATTCACTGTATACCACTATCAATTCTAAATATTTTTAGATCAGGTAATAAATAAAACTAGAAATACGTTTTGAATTTTCAGGCCTACAGAGAAATTGATGCCCTTTATAAGAATCCAGTTTGTGGATTCCATACAGATTCCAAGTATAACAACCACCAGGTGTTCCTGCATCAGGTAGTCAACTCCAACATGGAGTCCTTTACTGCAGACTGGTAAGGATTTACAACTTAAGCAGCTCCTATTAAGCATTAAAGTGTCTTCTACTCCATTTACTCCAATTAGTTGAAAGGTCATAGTTATGTAGTTGTGTTTAATAGAGATAGAGATAAGACCTTTTCACTAGCATTGTTCAGTGTATTAACCCTTCTGTTCAATTGGTAGAGATTTGGTTTGTCATGTCAGAGGTTCTGGGTTCAATCCTTGGTGGAGTTGAATTTGAATGGTTACCCCAATGGTGGCCCCAGGAGATGATAGTGATTGATTGTATATTGTTTATGTCCCTCTCAAGAGACTTTCATTCATGTAGAGATGTCACCATTGCCGGTGAAGGGCTACAAAATTTAGGCCTGTGCTCAGTGTTTATGGCCTTTGAGCAGGGAGGGATCTTTATCCTGCCACACCTGCTGTGACACAGGACCTCAGTTTTTGCAGTCTTATCCGAAGGACTGCCCCATTTAGTCACCTCTTACAACAAGCAAGGAGTACTGAAGATCTGTTCTAACCCGGATCCCAAGGGGGTGAGATGATAGTGTGAACATACATGAACCTACATACAGTGAAACATACTTCTAGCAAACAAGCTCATAGCAAATTAACACTTATTGCAAAGTAATACCTATTCTTCCATCAGAGGAAAATGATAAAAAAAATATATTATAACATTATAACTGTGTATATATGAATTTACTTAATTTACTTACACATTGATTGGGCATATTGTATCCATAATGGTTCATGAAAAGATTTTGAAAGATTCTTATATAATTTCTATGTAAAACTTTAAACCTTTCTTGTAGCTTTGTTTGGACACCAAAGGTCAAGGTGTGATTCTACACTATATAAGGATGTTTGCATGTTAATTTAACATGCTAAGCCATGTGCATGGTTCTTGACAGGATTTTATAAAAAAAGGTTAAATATATATTACTTCAAATATCTTTGATTCCGTATTGTGACCGACAGCACTGTTCATATCATGACCCCAGAGGTCAGGGAGGGACCACATTTACATGGAATTAAATTCTTTACAAATCCTTAGTGTGTAATATATCAAAATCAGACACAAATCATCCTCATGTGCTGTAGAATCAAAATATTATACCATACTCCTTGGGTATGAAAGTTTCATGAGGTTCACAAAAACTTCATCATCACAAATATTTCTTGCTGTGAACTAGTCCTTTTAATGTCTTTTGTAT
Organism: Ostrea denselamellosa; assembly: GCA_024699665.1. Classification (NCBI taxonomy): domain Eukaryota; kingdom Metazoa; phylum Mollusca; class Bivalvia; order Ostreida; family Ostreidae; genus Ostrea; species Ostrea denselamellosa. The sequence goes on from JAMZEH010000014.1 coordinate 3,777,546, forward strand.
GTTTAAGATTATGTTGGTTGAGAAAATTCATGTTGTATGAAATGTTGTTCTTGTCATAATCCATATGAACAGAATGGAACCACAATAAGGTTTCTACGTTTACATACTAGGATTATGTGGGAAAATTATTCTAATAAAGAAGCACAAGGATACAGTTTGTCAATTCAAACATGATCCTTTCTTTCAGTGTACATTCATGTAAATCTAGTTTGTTCAAAGTACGACACCTAAGGCCAGAATGAGGCCACAACAGGAGTAAAATTATTAGATATGAATGTATATTCATACTGGTAAGTCATTTGTTATCGATAATTTAACATATATGTGTGAACTGCAAATGATGAAATATCTTAACATGTGAATATTAACGAGATCCATTTATCAGGGAGAACTGTGTGAAGAGTGCTGCCAAAGCTTTCCGGAGCTTCTATCGCAGACCTTATTTCATGCCACAAACTGTAGAAATTTCCGACACCAACTGGGTTTTTATCTCAAAAGGATCAGTGGAACACCATTATGATGCAAGTATCTTTTTAAAAATTATCAAAGCAACAACAATCATTTATAAATATCTGGTATATTTAAGAAATAAATTTCTGTTTTATAAATACATGAGGGCATGAACTGTGACACTTCATGCCAGCATCCTTCCTGAAGCATGTTAGTGCTTCTTGAAAAGTATGTTGGCTTGAGGTAGTGCAGTTCATGCCTTTGTGTGTTTTTAAAAATGACATTTATATTTGCATCTTATCTCAATTTCTATCGGAATTCCCAGCCTTCAAAACTGACATACTAAATTTATCAAGATTTTTATGTGCATTGCTCACAATTGGATCACATCAATGAGGAAATGGCTATTATTACAAAAGATTTTACACACACACACACACAAAGAGATATATATATATATATATATCTCAAGGATGTAACAAACACTCAATTATCGCTTGGTTGTACTGATCATTGACTGAAATTTTTAATAGTCAAGTACTTGTTAAAAATATCTTGATTTTTAGCAATGTTCATAAATTCTAAATGCTTCAGTGTTTTTGTGAGTAAAAATCATGTAAGGGTAAGGTCAAACCAGTTTTAATTCATTCATATTAAAATAAATCATTTGAGTTTGGATGTCAGTCTGTAAACATGCCTGAGAAATCCACTGTTTGGACATACTTTAAAAGATCTTTGATATAATGAGCCCTCATGTATAATGCACACCCTCAGAGCTGGGTTAATTTCCAAAGAAAAAAATGCATGGCGCACCCCCAAAGTTTTCTCAGAAAAAAGCATACCCCGTGTTTATTTCACATAAAAAAGATAATGGAATGAAATAAAAAGTTCATAAAATTAATGATAAATTAAAGTGAATTCCTGTCTTACATTGCAAATTGATGTACTTTTCATGCTAGCATACTTGAAGAATATAAATAAACCCAAGCCTGTCTGTTGTAATATTGTATCACACTGTTATAACTATTTGCAATTAATACAATGTATTTAATGCAAATGAACAAATATAGAGTTGTTATCGGCAGCCTTTCATCCTGTGAACTTGGCCATCTGTATGTGGTGATATGTGACTGATGACTTGGGCATACCCTGTCAGTCTGTCCCCCCCCCCCCCCCCCCCCAAAGTACTTGACTATCGCTCCACTACAGCGTCTGAGTGTTCCACAAGGCTATCCGAGTAAAATTGACATCCTTAACAGTAACAGTGTGTATGCGTTTATATTTTGTGTTCTAACATTGTAACCATCCGGGCAGTGCTATGTAAACTTCCTTTAATACAAGGGCAAGTGTAAAATTTGGGCCCTGTAGTATACTGAATAATAATTTCAACTATACAATGTACTTTCGTATTTTTTTGTTCTGTAGCTACTGATTTGAACATACTTCATTGTAAAATAATGCAAATGGTTTGGATACAAGTTTCAACAACTTTCAAGGTCTTCACTGTACATGTAGCTGTTGTTAGTCTGTAACTGCAGTACAGTCATCCATATACAAATCTTGAAGGTTACCAGTCAAGTAATTATAATGGACAATACCTGCTTGCCATTTTGTACCATCAACAGGGTTATAGTAATAATAGTATACACACAAAATGAAATCAAAACTGCAGCAGTTGTTACCTCAAGAAAATAATAAATTAAGGATCTTTCAAATAAAAACCCAATAGGTTCTTTAGCTAATAGTTATCTTATCTTTTGTAGATTCCCCTTCTTAATCCTCTGCTGATGCTAATAGTCTTGAAGGGTCAGTTTGAAATAGCACTTTCTCCCAAGGAGCCTTGTACTAAAGCATGTGTAGATATACCAGTCGAGTTACACCAAGGAGAAATAAGTAAGTTTCATTTAAAATTGTACACGTCTTATGCTGTGGCTGTTGAGGTTCCAGCACTACAGTAATACATAGTGGCAATGCTTTTATTTTTGTTTCAGTGATAGTTACGATGGCGGATTTAATGTGGTTCAAATCTTACCGACCTACACAATCAGGGGAAAATATTCTGATAGGAGTTGGGGGAGCATATGAATGATGTACAATGGAAGAGCCTGTCACTGAGATCCGTCAACAGATTATTTCTAAATCACTACAAATCTTGTACATGTACCTGGTATGTTCATGTATCATGAAATCAAATAAAACAGATTGTATGATGTGACCTGATCAATTACTCACCAGAGCCAAGAGCTTTCAAGCACTATCATGTGTATCTGAAGTGTATAAACTTTTCATTACAACTTTCTAGGTCACCTGAATCACTCGGGTGACTTTCATTGCAATCAGCTACTCTTTGTCCAACGTTATCTGCTGTGCATTAATAATTGCTCATAACTTCTGGTTAACTACTTTAATAACATTTTTTTCAGATTAGGTTTAAAACCTCTTTGGGATAAAAGGAACCTAAATTATGAATTTCATGATTTCTGCACTTTTTGGGCCATGGAGGCTGGGCAAAAATTGTATTTTCATGTTCTGAACATCTGAAAGGAAAACTGAATGCATAGTTATATATCGCAGGAAGCGCTCTATGAAAATTGTAAAGTTCATGATCCCCAGAACTAGACCTGGCCAAAATGTTCATAATGTTTAAAACTCCCTCTTTGATACCATATAAAACCTGACTGCATATTCTCTGTCATATAATAATGTTTTAAAATCTTTTTCTTTACTTCTGTTAACAGGAAACTGAATGTATATTTAGAGAGAGCATACAGCTATCTGCCAAAATTAAAGATTTCATGACCCTTGGGCTTAGGTCAGGACCAAAATGTTAAGTTATTTATTGGTAATGTCTATTATTATTTTGATGAAATCTTTCAAGAATGTCAAATTAAAATTGAATTCAGTTAGACAGAGGACAAATGTCGTCGGCAAAAATCCTTAATCACAATTTCCTTAGCACAGGTCAGGGTCATAATTTGATGGTTTAAATTATTTTCTGTTGCTGAATGTAAACTAAATGCATATACAGAGGAAGTAAATGTTGACTAGTTTTATATTTCACAGCCCTAGGGGCAAGAAGTCGGGGGGTCAAAGAGGGGAGCAACAGTTGAAATTTGTTTTGTTTTGCTCTTCTGAATCAGATTTAAACTAAATGCATATATAGAGAAAGTACAGATTTCATATCCTGAGGAAGTTCTCACGAGGAGGCAAACTTATTTTATTGCTTTACTGTTTTTATGTAACCTGAGTGAAATATAATTAATATATTTGGCAAAATTTTCTGCATTGTAGTCACATTTGAGGGTGGTGGGTACATTGGGCTAATCAGAGTAGACAAAATAATTTGACGAAATCACTCAAGCAGTTGCATTCTTATGAACAAACCATATATTCATTTTAAGGCTGTTTGCATATATATTGACTAATTGTTCTCTAAATGTGGTTCATAAGAATTTTTATATTTTAAAACTCTATAGCTCTTTAGCTACCCGTCCTAGGGTCTAGAGGTTAAATAAAATTGAATCTACAATGCTAAATCAGGCAAAATTTTGGGTTAAAACCATCACCTTAATCTACAAAGTGAACATAATGAACAGTAATCTATCTCATATTTCCTATAGAATACAAAATTGGTAGAACAAACATGGACCCCTGGAAACACCACAGGTGGGATCAGGTGCCAAGGAGTAAGCATCCCCTGTTGACCAGTCAACCTGCCTCGAGTCCTGTATTTTGATCAGATAATCCAGTCAAAATCAACATGTCAAGAATGGCCTATCAATCTAAATGAAACGTCTCATAAAACATTCGACCTAATGACAGGTTGTAATATTATAATGACCACAGAATTTACAAAAGGCGACTTTAAATGAGGCTTGAAACCCATGTAACATCAACTTAATTGTGAGTAGCTTGCCCCAATTTAAATATTCATCATATGCAGAACATATTCTCATGTATCGTATCAGTTAAGAAACATAATACATCTTATACAGGCGATGATGGAATATTTAAATACATTTGAAGTTATCCCATTTGTCATAAAGCTGAGCTGTTAGTTTGTTATTAATGTCTTATGTTCAGTGAAACCGGGTCTTATTTAAAGTTCATTGGGATATATATATTGTAGTGATGTATGTGTTAGGTTGTGATCTGAACAAAACTCATGACATTACACTTTCATTTTCCTAAAAGTAATGCGAATCTTTTGAGTACAAGTATTGATGTTTAATTATGAAAAAAAGTGGAAAGATGCAAACACACTATGTAATGTCAGCTGCAACATTTTTTTTTTCATATCACATTGATGGATCCACAAATGAATGTCATGCTGATTATCAAAAATAAGAAAATCAGTTTTACATTAGGGTGGGCAATTTAGAATCTTTGGATCCATTTCTACAAGCCAAGGGTTTCTGTTGCACATCTCTCCTTGCAAATCTTGGGCTAGTGAAGGTTTTCAGGGAGGATAGTGCATCAGAACCGTTTGACTATGGAAGATAGGGACTTCATTTTATCTCATTTAAACTTTTACATCATTTCATCCCCAAGAATTTTGCATACATTGCACATGTAATGCCAATACACAGTTAACTAGTAATATGTCCATTGTACATAAATGTCCCACCCAATGTGACATTTGCAATATGAAAAAATAAGGATTTATCGGTACCTTCTCATGGTCCTGTTCACAATGGAAAATAGGTTGAATTTTTCCATTTTGTGGAAAAACTTGAAATACTGAACTTTATTTACAAAATTATACAGCTTATGGGTGACTTTGGGGGGGGGGGGGGGGGAAATAATCTCCATGTAAAAAAATTTTTTATATAGGTTTTCAATGGCGATATAGAATAGCTGCACACTTTTTCACTTATTAATGAATAAGGTGAAAAATACAGTGCTCAAAATTCACTATTATATTAGTACCAGGATTTAAACCCAAAATGAACTTTGTCTGGTATGGTGCTAGCTTTTTGTACAGTGAATCTGAGTCGTGTTCAATGTACGATAAATGTATACAAAATAGGGAAAACCTTGAAACTACTCTTCTCTATTGTTATTTATTCTAAAAGCTCTGATTGATGCAGTTAAATTGAAGTTCTTTACAAGTTCTATCACATAAATGATGATAAAAATTAAACTTTCAAACACTCTCCAATTCTCTCCAAGTTATTATTTCTATGGCAAAGTGAAGCATTCTAATTTAGATGTTACCTTTTTTTCAAAATGCTTTTTTATCTTTAAACCTTTTGACTCGAGTATCATCATTCATTTCACAATATTCATATTTACCAAAATTCTTATGCAAATTGTTATAAAAATAAACTATTGATGCAGTTGAATAGATTTCACCAACATGTATCAGCAAACAAGGTTTGATAAAAATATCACTTGAATACTTTGTTTGAAACTGAGCTAAACATAAAGTATAACAGAAGAAGACAGACACAACAAACTGTATGCCTCGGCCATGTTCACAGCAGGGCATAAAAATTGATCAATCTTCTATGTACAAAGCTTTTATGCACGTGTGGACTTTTCTGGTACAGTGGTTCTCCTGATTTTAATTCACCAGAGACAAGAGTTTTAGTGCACTTAAAAAACATTTTATTCAGCATTAATTAACCCTATAGCTCCTGAAGTCTTGCTGGGAACGCAGGAGGGGTTAAAGTTTTAATAAAATACATGGAAAATCTTCCAGTTATTCATGTGAAAAGCATCGTATTAAATATAGTTTCCTTGATGGGTTATGCTTAACGTGGCAAACTAGTTGTGTTGGAGCAACATAAATGCCCCTGCCCAAGGGCTGTAACTTCAACAAGACATCTAAAAGTATCTGACCTGCATATTCTCATTATGTATCTGTAATAAGAGGTATATCCTAAAAGTTCTATTAAAATGTCCACATATCACTGAGGCCCCCCATCACAGCATGTATGGCATAACAAAGATCCCTCCCTACTCAATGGCACATGATGAAGATCCCTTACTCAAAAGCTGCAAACACCAAGGATTGGTCTTAATTTTGCAGCCTTCACTGGCAATGGTAATGTCTTCATGAGTGAAAAATTCTTTAGTGGGACATTCAACAATATACAACCACCTTGTATTTATATTCCACCAAATGTCCATATAGTGGAAACTGATTTGCTTGAAATTTTCAGTCCAAGGGACACAACTTTGTAAACTCATTCTTGATCTCACCAAATACAGACTTGCTGTGCATTCTTGTATATCTGAAGTTTCAATTCAAAATGTCCATGCAAGATATGAACAGAAACTTCATCAGGTATCATTGCAATGGCAAGATCACAAAGGCCCTGCTTTGTGGAATTATTTGCCAAGGTCCAACTCTTTCAAATATAGGTCGAGAAGTCCAACCCATTACTATTTATAAATTTTAAATCCAATAGCTGCAGGGATAGCCAAAAAGTCCATAAAATTGTCAATTAACACACAAACTGATCACTATGAGGCTTCTGCTAATAGGTGGGAACCTAATTATAACAGAAATGGTCAATACTATATGCACCTGCCACTTCATGGCAAGGGGTATCAAAAATTACGAGAAATATTTGATAATGCAAGATTTCACTTTTAAAATGCAATATTTTATTTTTAAATCTCTCAATACACAATTTTCGGTGTGTAACAATCACAATGATTGTGATCTGAAAGTTCATCACAACAAAAATACACAGATCAAATTTTCTAATTGGTGGAAATTTGGCAATAATACCAAGTCCACTGACACAACAATGTGGGCTTAATCCAAGTCAATTTCTAGAATGATATAACTAATGGTCATGACCGTAACCTCAATCACAAAATGATGAGAATCTGATGAGCAAAAGAAGGTGACGATGCACGATAGCTGCCTCATGATGGGTAGTAGTGTTGTCCGTAACCCCATTGCTGGGGTGGGTAAGAATAACCACTATTCTGGAAAAAAAAATATAAAAAATAAAAATCAAACATGTACAGTATTTCATTTATTTCAAATACATTTTAGGATTTCGTCTCTTATTTATACTCAAATCACAGAGCCTTAATCGTTGAATTGTTCAGTACACTTCCGATCTCTTTGTTTGAATATTTAATTTGAACATTTTTATTCTCAAAACCCAACAAAGAATAACACTTTTCAATAACCAACACAATATTTTCCCCTCAACTCACTGCATATGATCCCCAGTGTCCATAATAAGGGTCCATCCCTGTCATCTGACTTTGATCACCGGATCCATTTTGTGTTCCTTCCACCTTTGGTCTTTTCTCAACAGGTTCATCACTAAAAGCAGAACAGTGCTGTGATTTGATTGATGATTATTGCGATGATTATCTTTGTACACATTAAATCCATCAAAGTCTTCATCCATTTAAATATTTATATGCACTCGTTCACTTTGTGCTAGAGTAAATCTAGACATTGTACAGTAGCTTACAGTTTAAACTTTGTACAGTAGCTTACAATTTAAGCTTTTAACAGTGTAGTTTAGTAAATACTTACTTCGTCACAGAATCATGAGGTCTCTTCTTTCTCTCATTGTGAAGTTCCTTCATCAACCGCTGATGTTCATCATAGGATTCTTTCAATCTACAAAGAAATACGGAAGAAATGTTTATATATCCCCCAGCTTCAGGAACATTGGTGGGAGCTAAATTGGGTATGTCTGTCTGTATGCAACACATTGGTTTCCAGATGAAATGAAGTCTCCATGACTAATGATTTAGAGATCCAACGTCGAGGTAATCAAAATACAATAGATCATTGTCAGCATTCTAGACTTGGTGAATATGGGATTCCTCAGGTAGCTAAAGCATCAAGAAAATGGTTACCATATAGCAGGTTTTTTTTTAATATGGGGTGATAGTTTTGACTTATTTTAGCGATTTGGTATCATGCACCATACTGTTAATGACTACAGCTGTTTATGATAACAGAAAATGTTTTGCATATGAATTATTGACACAAAATTGCTTATCAATATTTGTTTGAAATGTCATGTCCACCAAATATATTCTGCTCAAATTATTTGTTTATCTACAACTAGAATATTGTCAAATTTCACACCTGCAGAAAAAGATCCACTACATTGCTGTATATAATTGAATAATTTAAAGCATTGGATAAGGCCGCATTGAGTCTGTGAACTCTTTGCCTTTTACACTCAGACAGTGTACTTCACTGTCAACTTTTCAAGTTAATCTCAAAAATGTATCTTTTTAGATTAGCTTTTAATTTGTGACTGTTTTACTCAAATGAATTAATTTACTAAAGAAAAAAATGGAAAAAAAAAAACCCTGTAGTTTAGTATTATGATTATATACTTATATGTATTTAATTATTCCTAAGGGTTGTTTTAAATTGTTTTATATGTTATTATGCATGGTAATCATTTCATTACATAAGGCGCTAAATTTTATTCTATTCACATATATAATGTGTGTTCACATATATTTTATTATATCGTCTGTTAAGCACTTTAGAAGATGCAGTTCAATAGAGTGCTATATAAATCTACTTAATTACAATTACATTGAAACAGGTTACAGGAGCCTATGCTTACAGTTAGAGTGCAAGACCTAATTGAAAGTGCTTAGAAACAAAAGTTTCTATTGGCCAACCAAAAAATAACCAATCTCATCAATTTAGGAATTCCCATTTTGTTTTTGGTCTGATGCTGCATAAATAAAATGTTATAGTTACCCAAAAGGCACATGAAAATTAACATGTTCTACTAGAGTTTGATGAATCTCATTCACTCAGAGAGTTTGGAGTTATTCAAACATACTTAATAAATTGTACAATGCTTTCCAGATGACATCTTATCTACTGTTTGAACTTCAGCAATAAGATGACTTCTATTGTTTTATTCCAAATGTAAAGGTCAATGTATTGCTAAGGGTAAAATATGGTTTCTGGTTGATATCTTTAAAAATTATTTGAGCTTTAGCAATGAAAGTTCACCAATTTGTCCTTTACATCTGGGTGCTAATTTTAATTCCATGATTATACCAATTCATTAAAATATTGAAAACATGGTTTTTGCACTCAAATTTGTAAAAATAAAAATACAGCACTAAAAACTTCCTGCAACAACTTAATTCTATGTTAAAATTCAAAATCAGAACCACAATACAGTAGATTACACACAGAACATTCAGTTTTACATATACAGTGCATGTACCTCCACATACAAATGCATACATTCAACAAACCTAGCAAACTCAATGCATGTATGTTACATACGTAGTAATACTAGCACAGAAATCCTCTAGAAATTCCAGCTTGCGTTGAGACATCTTGGCTTTGGTTTCCAAAGGGAAGTTCTCGCAGTCCAGGATGGAGGCGAATATTTTGATGACTCTTTCTTCACTAATTGGTCGGCACTGGTACTCCAAGTCTAGTAGCTGCAGGTAGAGCTTAATATTCCCCTGAAAAACACAAAAATCCACCCCTAAAAAAGACCTTGCAATACAACACGTTTGTCATCACCATCAAGCGGTCCTCTGTATGACGACAAGATTACAAGACTTTGTTTCACATTAGCATTACCTCAGGGCGGCCAAACTCATAAGCTTTAAAGGTTCCAACTGAAAATAATGATCAATATGATAAGAATGGCAAGTAACCTGACCGTTGAAGCTGTGTGTAATATTTGGTTCACACTTGGTGACTGACAGTTTACATGCATTTTAGTCTTACCCTGTCTTTTTCTATAGCGGACTGTAGAGTGGTGCGTGCCCGTTCAGTATCTCCAATAATCTGCAAAACAAGAGACAGCATTCAAACATTGACAAAGTAACATTGCAACATACAACACAAGAACACAGTTGCACATATAGATCTAATCAGTTAGTGCGAGGTTCAACAGTACCATTGTAAACATTCAAGTTTTCTTCATAAGAGCTGCCATAATACATGATTTTGGTATCTGTAAAGGAAATCACAGAGGCATACAAGGTCATCCATTAAGGGTGTTAGAATAAAGCATACACACAACAGTGTCCGAGTTTCTGTGCCCTGTAATGGTCAGTTCAGTAATTTCTCTTACCTTTAGGAGATACCGGGCAAACTTGATGGAGAAGAAGGAGGAAATTTCTGGCTGGGGGGCATTGTTGATGTACTCCTGGAACAGCGCTTCTGCCATGGCTGTATTTCCCTTCCGTCGCTCCAGACTGATCTTCCTCATGTTCACCATCACCAATCCAGGAACATTGTTATCCAGCTCTGACAGGATCTGGGATGCTAGATCATAACTCCCTGGAAAAAGAAGAACGATCTTTTTCAATACATGTACGTGAATTTTTAAAGGATGTTTATGAAAAAAAAAAAAAAGTCAATCATTTCCCTTTGCACCTCAGTTTGGGCAATTTGTTATAATGGTCACTTGTGACAAAATCAAATAATTGTTGGTTTGGCATTGCTGACCCACACCTGAAACTGTTTAATATCTAGGAATTTTCTCTTGAAGATAGAGGAATTGTATAAATAAACCTAACCATAAACAAACCTCTGGGGTAAAGATTTAATAAATGTGTTTGTATTTGCATTGTTCATTGGTTGTTATTTGTATTCATATAACAAAAACAGTAAAACAAAACACTGCTGAAGAAAAAGGATTCTTTCAAAATAGTATGTCATAAAATCTCTTCAAATGCCAGAGATGACAAAGTGTGCTGGTAGTTCTCTCTCTCTCTCTCTCTCTCACACACACATACTTTAAGTTAAAATTATGTTGGACATTTTATTCAGTAAATTATTAAGTATCAAACTTAAAATAAGCCACTGATATTTTTTAAAATGCGATTTCACTCAACGACATAAAAAAGGAACATAAAAATATGAAATAAAATTGATAATGAAATACATGTTCATGCATGTGTCAATGACTGAAATTTCGGTTTTAAATTTCACTTATTGTACATGTGGTGTTTATAATGAATGCATGGCCAATAAGTTGGACAAAATGCCAAAGCCTGAAATGTAACATTAGTGAAATGAAATAGAAAAGGTTAGTGTCATTAGATAATTCCACCAACAATGGACAAAAGAGAGAACATGGCTGGAGCAAGGTGAAAAGGGGGCAATGTTTTGTGTTCTAATTAAATAACAGACAATTGCTCATCATAATGTGCATGCTTGTCAGGTCATATAATGTGTTGTATAAAAGACACTCATCACAAGCTTTTGTAGGTCCTAGCTTAAAAACTATCAAAATCCTCATTTGATTTTAAGTGCACCAACAGTGCTGGAAATGATACATAATACACCTGCCACAAATCTATGTCTTATGTAGGGTGCTCTTCTTATTTAAGGACTTTGTTTTTTTTATGACACAGATTAGCAAACATTGCAATTATGTTAAAGTTGCATAACTTTACTGACTGTAGTATGAGCCATCTTCAAGCTATACCATGCTTTCTCTTACAATGTATAAATAAAACATCCTAGCTTAAGAACTGTGACAGGAGGTAGGTAGATGAACCAAGAGCTCTGTGTTTAAAATACTTCTCCAAAATTTGACTTAACAATGTGTAATTTTTTTTTTCAAAACCAAAGAAACTTGAATTTACCATATTGAATTATATTTTTTAGCCTTGAAGATAACTATTGATAAGTGATCTTACTGTGTCTCTCCTCGAATGCTGCCCAGGCTAGACTTATGTATGGTTTCTTTGGCAGATGGATTCTGCAGGCTCTCATGTATACCAGACGGACGGCTTCAATACTATGGTTCTCCATGTACTTGGCATACTGTAAATCAGTTTTAAACAAAATTCAGTTTGTTTACAAATACAAACATTGTGGCACTTCTTGAAATAACCCATGATTTGTTGAGATTCTTAGCAACATTATTTTTACATTAATAAAACTTATATATTGATATAGTATTGTCTTGCCTTGTCTTCTGAGACAATATAACCACTTTTACAATTCAACAAGTCAACAGACCTTCTACTAAATACAACCAAGTCTTTATAGCTGTTATATACACATTACTTGTTGTGTGTAGCAAACTTTAATGGTCAGGTCTACTTTACATGTACATACTATACACAATACCAATACTTTCTGCGGGTGGAAATTTTTGTGATCTGATCCCTAAAAGATAGCAAATTATATTCTGCATTTCCAATTTCTGCAGTTGCATTATACCTATTTATACATATCATTTATCAATATACTTTTTGCGATTTTAATTTTTGTGGCTTTTTCATATCCATAAAAAAAAAAGGACAATGTAGAAGATACCCTTTATACAGTACTATCAGATCTATTTTTTTTTTTTTTATTTTTTTTTTTACTTTTTTTTTTTTTTTACATCAATTGAAAGAAACGGCATTTTAAGGTAGTTCACCTTTGTACATTCAAATTAATCCAAATGTAAATTTTTACAAAATCTATCAATCTCAACACTTCATGGGTTCTATATCATTTATGAATTTAGTGCATGAAATTGTAATGTTTTTCTACTGACTGCTCTCATATACAACATGTCCGCAAACTTGAAGCTTACATATGCAAGTACCCATACATGTTTCTTTGCAAAACCTCTCTAACTCTTTATAATACAAGCAAGTAATGATACAACCCAAATCTGTAATTATCTGTCAATTTCATCGTCCTTTTAACATTATAAATGAAGAAAAATGTGAGCAAGCTCACTATCCACACACCCACAATGAATCACATATAAAATGGTGAAGCTATGCATGAAATACAACATATTTCATATACATCAGGTTTGCTTGAATGACAGCAGTTTGAGAATATGAAACTGGCATTACTACTACTACCACCACACACAAACACACACTTTGAAAACAAGTATTTTCTGCGGGTGAAAATTTTTGTGATCTGATCCATCCAAGGTATAAAGGAAGCAAATAATATTCTGCATTTCTAATTTCTGCAGTTGCATTATACCTTTCTATACATATATGTATTGATATATTTTTTGTAACTGTAAATTTTGCAGATTTTTCATATCTGCATAAAATAGACAACCATAGAAAATAACCTTTACACAGTATGAGCTAGACTGCTATGTTCAAAAGGGGCATAACTCCAAGGAGATACAGCAAAACAGAATTTTCTGTGAATATGCACATCTATACAGTATGTCCATGTCAAATATAAAGTTACATGAAATTCTGTTGAGCATTTTTATGAGTTGTGCTGAGAAGAGCATGAATGACAGGTCAAAAACACTATACTCTCTACAACTTATTATGTGGAGTATAATTACCAAATGAAGTCTTTGTGTATTTCTCATTGAATAAAATTCCTTGCACTAAAACAATCTTTCAAGTAGAGGAATTAAAAGTTTGTATATAGATCATTTAGGGAATTGAGAAGTATCAGAAAGGTAGCACAGCTCATGTGAGAGATAGCTCAAATCTTGTCAGTCCAAATGGAGAACTCATTATAATATCTGGACTCTAGATAAGTTTGGCCAGCACAAATACAGAAAATACAATAGACTCAATGAACCCTGTAAATCCATGCTCACAGTAAGACTAGCATATCAAACAGGAAATTATATACTCAACAATGTACTTCACCCTGGCGAGAAGCTGGAAACAAAAGCCTAGCAAAGGAAGGTGTTAATTCATATCAAACTTAAGGTCAAAATAGCCAGCCAAAAAACTGGCCATCAAAGATCACATGTCTTGTGAAACCATTTCTAACTTCCAGTAGGGTGGTCTTACTCAACATGTATGAACTACACATAAAATCAAGTAACAGGAAACTAACAGAAGTGATACAGCACTCTGAAGAAATACCTTAAGCCAGAAATCTTCGTACAGGGCTGTGGCTATCATACACCTCTCAAACAAAATCACCACCCTCTCATGGTCACCAGCCTCTATCTCAAAGTCCAGATACTCCTTCCAGTTTTTCAGTTGGGATTTCTCCAGTGGTTTTACATGGAAATATGGCCTCTTGATCTGCAAATAAGTAAATATACTAAATTCCACATATTAACTTCGAAAGGAACATACTTTTGACAGCTTGTCAGAAACATATTTTAGCATGCCACAAATTGGGCATGAGTTCTGTAACGAAGGACATGCTCTCTTTGGAATAAACAGAGAAGTGAACCCATTCATCTTTTTAATGAAAATAATTCCAATTCATCAGAAAAATAAGCATACAGTTGAATGATAAAATAAATATCAGAATGAACATACAGCTTCCTCGTAATTCCATCGCTTGCTAACTTCATCTTCAGTTTTCTTGAATATCTCTTCACGCACGCTGATGATTCTGTCTCTAAGCTTTCCAGCCTCCTCATCATCAGTCTAAAAACATGAAAGCAAATTCAACATACATCTGCAAAGCATCCAAACATTTAAAAGAAACAACTAATTTCCCTTCTTATTTCCATGTAATAGCCTCCATGTTTTCCAAATGTATTTTTAAAAATCCATAACAGATAGTAAAACAAGATGTGCTTGTGAAACACTGATGCCCCTGTATAGCAGCAAAGTAATTCTGGTACAAGAAGTAGGAGTGAAACAGTTCACCACAGTATGAAACTCCAGTACATTTTATTCATCAAGATCAAAAATCAAGTACAAAATGCATCAGTACAGAATTAGGGTCAGAAACACACATAAAACAGCTGACACAAACAATAATGAGTATGTACAGTTGAAAGACCAAATACTTCCCAAGATGACAAAATGTTGTCTGGGGTATCCTAGCTACATCTGTTGCATCTCAGCACATGTGAAATACGAAAGTCCTAGCACTAACCATTCAAAAATTATGGCCAAGGTTAATTTTTGTAAGTAGGTTGAACTTGAAGGTGACTATCATGAGGACATTTTGATACCGAAAGAAGACTTGTCACAAAGAAAACACATGCAAAATATGAAAGCCCTAGCACTAAGTGTTCAAAAGTTAGGCCAAGGTTAAAGTTTTTGTGGACAAACCAAAACTGTATGCCCCTGAACCTCCGATTATGGGGGCATAAAAATTTCTCACATTAAGATTTCTTCTTTATAGTAACCCCCTTCACAGCAGCAAAGCATCCAAATCATACCAATTTTAATCATATTTTGTACAAAAAGACAAATGACAAAAGCACTTAGAATACTGTATATACTGACCTTTTCCCCCTCTACTTCCATGCCAGGAGGGGCATCCTCCCCAGGTGGTCCTATAACCCCTGGGGGCCCATCGTCCCCTGCTGATTCTTCCTCTGGATTTAACTCGGATGTCCCCACAACAACCTCCTTCCTGAGCAGGAGAAAGTTGTCCAAGGTAAGGATTTCTTTGGGATGATGAGATAGGACATGATGTTTGAAACTACAAATTGAAAAGCTTAGATGTTACAGATCATGTGATATAATGTTCTAAACAGGGCTGCACGGTACAGAAAATTTTTGATTTGACTCTTGTTCAGAACACAAAACGTTTTTTTTTTGGTTTTGTTTAGTTCAGTTTTATTTTGTGTGATAAAATAACTTCAGAAATTCAAGAAAAGAATAATGAAGACCTGTGCATAATTAATTTCTAATGCATTTTATTCAACAAAATAACAATAATGACCCTGTTGCTTACTTAAACTCACACTTGCATATTTTGCATACTGTAATTGCTTTGTTAACAACTTCTGACTCGTCCTCTTTGAGAAAACTAATGTATTCACATTTGCGATTGGATTTCCTTCAACTTGTTGCCATGTTTTGATTACTATTGCTGATGTTACATGGAATATCATTAGTCAAAACCTCATTGATAAAATTTTAGAACCATCAAAGCTCATGTAATGTCAACAAAACCAAAACAAAATCAAGAAAATACAAACTGAATCGAACCCCAAGTGTTATAACCATGGATAACCAACTTTTCTGTTATCACAATTCACCTGTGAAGTAGAACACTTTGCCCAATACAGTATTATGTTAAGTGACAACACGTTTGATTTACACAATTGAACAAAGAGCTTTCATTGGCTGGTTCCAACCTGCCCACTGTCTCCCTTCTCCCTTTTGAGATGGATAGATAATTAGAAACATCGGAATATTAGGAAAAGTTTGCAAATTTTAGCCATCAAGAATAACACTACGTTGAAATATTTATTGTTGTATACTGTTGTTAACTGAGAATACTTCCTGAGGTGCACTTGGGCCGTTTGTGAAAAACATGTGAATACGAGAGATTTGTTTGCATATATAAAAAAAGAGAATGCAGTGTACAGTGTTGTTTCTTAGTTGTCGGCAATATTAAAATTAAAAATCAACTGTTTTCAATCAGCTAACGCCTCTCAAAGATTCACTGCTGCCGCATATTGGTTAGGTTACATCATAGCAACATTGAAGACACGGGTGAAAAAAAAAGTACAAGTTTTATAATGCTTCTGTCATCGATGATTGTCAATGCAGACTGTTGATTTAAAAAAAAAAAAATAAAAAAAAAAATACACATTTATTCAATAATTACTTTCATCCATAAATGCTGTCCCGCCCTCCCTCCTCCCATGATCTTGAGGACATTTACTTTACTGATTTAGCTGTAACAAAGGGCAATCCACGACACACATTTCTGCATATATATGTCTGGGTGATGGAAATGCTATGAATGTGGCTGCATTAAAAGTATGTCTGGATACTTACTGTCTGATCTATAGATTCCATAGCAAAATGTTTAATCATCCCTCGTACAAAAATACCTCTGTATGCTGTATTATAGGTCAATACATACTGCGTTTACTTTACAAAACAATGGCGGATGTCTGATATTTGTCCAAGGTTCATGGTGGTGGGCGGAGCTTACTTTCTTGCACATTTCACTGGTCAAAATATAAGGCCATGAACTTCTGTGGATCAGTGTATTGCATTATCAAATACACAACTACTGCCATAAATGGGAATTTGGGCGGACTTATACATTTTGACCAATAGGAGTTTTTTTTCGCAATTGCAAACAGACTCAATCGTTTTGTCACACAATGCATTATTGTATCGACCACAACGTTCTAATTCAAGGGTGAATTGTGGCAACAGTGATGGACTATTCCTCAAGTATCAAAATATTGTACACTGCAAAGACCAAAAATCAATGTCTGCAAATTTATTTCTTCAACCACTGTTGGTTTCAAATATTTTTTAAAATACATTTCTCCCCCCATGAAAGTATTATTTACCACAACCTATGCAATACAGAATTACAAATGGAAGGTATTCAAATTTAGCAGTGTATTTGAGTTTTCCTTTATAAAAAATATAATCAATGGACTTACTTTTCAAAATGATGACTATACAGCTGTGTTGGGATCTGTAGTATTCTATCATACAGGGTTGTCTTATTGATCAAGTTTTCTTCCCAGGAAATGTATGTGTCCCACAGTTTGTCTGATCTGAAATCTTTACCACAAGCTGTAACAGCTTTCTCGAAGATTCTGAAATTACATGTATTGAAAAACTGAGATCTATCATATAATGTATATATTTCATATCAAAAATATTGGAGTCAACAAAGTTTATTTGTATCAAGCAACAAACCCTCTAATTCCTTCCTGTCCATTTTCTAATTTTCCATATTCCTCAGTGTAAAAGTTTATGTAATGTAACCATAGTTCTACACTCAGGGAAATCGCCTGTGTGCCCCTCTGAAACACCTGCAAATAGAACACATATATAATCTTTACTTTATATTTAATGAAAGCAAGTTTATAAAATTTTTGCCAAACATTGTACACGTATCTCGTGCTAAATATTTCAAGTTTGAGGACAATTCCTTTTCATATATATTGATTAGGGTTGCTAGAATAATAACACAGAAAGGACTTCATTTAAACAATATATTATTCAGAAATAAGTGATTATTCATGTTTACAAACTACGCATTATCAAAGACTAATGTCTTGATGTAAGACATGCTACTATCTCCTATGATGTAGAATTGAGATAAAAATAAAATTCAGTCAAGTATAATTACACAATAGAACAATCACCATACACACTTATAGAGTTTTTGAAATGAAAAAAAAATAAAAAAATTCACTGGTCAAGTAATATTTACTGGTCAGCATTTTAGTTACTTGAATGAAGGAAAAAAGAAAACCAAGCAAATAAAACTGAACAAATTAATATTAACTGTAAAGCACACAATATTCACAGCCTTGTGACCGAAGTAAGAGTAGATTAGGACCGTTTGAATGCCTAACATGTGGCTTCAAATGCCTCATTGAGTCAGCGTTCTCCATGGGCTGCAAAGGCACACATTGTGCGAACAGCAATGGAGCCCCAACCTGGAATGGCTGACACACCAATTTCAAATAGACTCAAATCTCCTTAATGCATCTGTCCACAGGATGAAATATCATTTAATTTTGCACATGAAATGTCTGGTTGGTGCTGGATCCAAAATCATAAAAACACTAGAATTTATTAAATTAAATATGCATAAGTCAAATGTTTATTTGATTTCACAACAACATTTAAAAACCATACACGTAAAGATATTACAGTTCTGAACTGATCATTTACATAGTACTGTTCCTTCACACCGATGACATACAAAAAAAATTATCGGACTTTAGACATATTCACCAGTTTTGCCGGTGGGAACGGCAGATTTCAAAAACTCTGCACACTAGTTTGTAGGGATTAAAATTAATACTAAATCAAGTAACCAAATGGGCCACCAAAAATATATATATTTAGTTCTAACTAACAATTATTGTAAGATTAGACTACATGTAAGTGAAAAGTAATCAAAATGTTATTGGAATTATGTGATTTTGCTTAATTATGGTATTTTGAAATTGAAAAAAATATTCAACCACATATGAATTTCAATGTAGTCAAAATGGTCATGCACATATCTGCATCACCATAAATCTAAATAATTTCATTCATATATCAATTTTCAGTACAAACATTTTGATGAGAAATTGTGTGTATTATTGACATTGTAACTAGAGAAACAAAGGAAACTTTGGTTTCCAAATCAGACAGTTGTCTACCAGTAGTCTGTTGCCTGTAAAAGTATTTGGCACCTTCAGCAAGCACACAACTATTAATTTTAACCCCTGGCAAGTTTCCCTGTGCATTGATTTGTAAAACTACGAACATTACCTCCATTGCTTTCTCTGGCCCTGACTGCTTTCTCTCCATGTCTGCATACTTTTTCCAGTAGCCATAACAGTAAGGGTAATGTTCAAAGAAGGCATCATAAGCTTTCCTTGCTTGATCAAGCTTTTTCTGCAATAAACATTGTAAAATATGAACATAATTCATAAATCAATGAATAAAACGAATTTTTCCTTCTGAATGAATTCCACTTGACACTATCTCACCTCCTGCTCCACATATTGAAGGAGGTATGTCCAGCCTGTGAAGTCTCCTGGGTTGTCCCTGACAGCCTTCCAGTACTTATCTAACTCAGTATTTACGACTTCCTCCTCCACCTCAACCCCCTGTACCTCACCTAAATCATTTCATGTTCATTTTAAAAGTATCGTTTAAAAGTTCCTTGTTTGCGATAAGATAACGTAGGTCTGTTGGTCCCGCAAACAACAGTATTCTCATAGCTATTGATAATCGCACACTTACTATAACGATTTATATTTTGCACAGTAATTAGATATCAAACCCATATTATGTAGATATTCGTGAAGTCCATCAACTTATCTCATTGCTGAAATTTCAAATCGTAACATTTTTCACCAACCGAAAGTAAATGTTCGAACATCTATATTTTTAATTGCAAGGTATAAATGCTATTTAAATAATATGCATTTTTCCAACAGGTATTTAGATTATGTAGTTTTTATGAAATGCAAGTTCTAAAATATTTCATTACCCTGATGTTCCTCGATTTCTTTCTTCTCTTCGTCTCCCAATACCATCGACATTTTTGTAAACACCGGAAGTGGTCTAGTGGAACTCTTCAATGTTTGTGACTCAAGATTTGTGATGTTGTGGTTGTGATACTGTAGTGACTGTTTACTTGTAATTTTAACAATGGGTATGGGCAATGTACTCCTCCTGTCGCAAGTAATTGCCTTTTTAGTATCATTCTTGGGGTCATTCTTCATTTTCATCCCAATGGCAATGAATTTGCAGGAATTTGATGGACACTGTTTACTTGGAGCAAAAGGGGTTTGGAACTACAGTTCAGCTACGAAGAGTGTGATCTTGATGGACATAAAATGGGGTCTACACAGTGACTGTGGATTCTCAGTATTTGTTGGAGTAATTATCATGATAGCATCCGTATTTTACATCATTTGGCAATCTGTGTATTTGTTTAAAAACACAGACAGGTGCGTTACCAAATTGGTGGATCCAACTTTATTTGATTTTTTATTATTATTATTATTTTTTTACGTACATCGTATCGAGTAGAGGCAATATGACTAATATACAATATAAGAAAACAGTCCAGATATAAATCAGACTAAAATCATGAATTGACAATTTTTCCCCCTCCATTGTTTTTTTTTTTTTTCTTTAAATTTATTTTTAGACTTGGTCTTGTGATGGTTTGATGATGTTTGGCATTGACATTTAACAATGACATTAAATTTTACATGTGCTAAACAATAGAAAGGTTATGAAGGACAAATGTTTTTAACTGCTATTTACAAACATTCTAATTCATGACAATGTATATAATAATGTAAGTAAATATATAGGCAAACATGCAGTCCAAGAAACACTTCAATTTCTAAATATGTAACAGGTAAATATGTTTGTTTTGTTTAATACAATCTGTGTAATCATTTCTTAGTCAATATAATAAGGACACTTAATTCAAAAACATGGAAATATAGACACATGCTGTCATATCTTAATACTTTTCTATCTGTAAAATTTGGTTGGTTGGAATTTTAATACATTCCTTTGAGAGTATCATATGGATATGTCATCAGCTTTAGGTGAAGTGCCACAGAGTTTTACCTATATGCTATATGTAAGGGAAGATGCTGTGTGCTAATGAGCAGTGGCAATATTTCTGTCTTGTAATCAATACCCTTTTCTGCTCAATGTATGGCTGAAAACGGGCAACATTTCTAACTATGTATCAGCATCCTCCTCAAAATCACAATACTATTTATTAAAAATCAGTATTTATTTAAGTATTTAATGTTGCAATGCTACCAAGTTAAATTCATCTGAAATTTCCCCTAATTTTCTAGAATATGTTGCACTAACTAACTCTAATTTCATCAGCATCATCTTTTCACTTCCCAAATAAGGTGAGAAAAGCTGGTAACTATGATGT
Source organism: Ostrea denselamellosa (assembly GCA_024699665.1). Taxonomy (NCBI): domain Eukaryota; kingdom Metazoa; phylum Mollusca; class Bivalvia; order Ostreida; family Ostreidae; genus Ostrea; species Ostrea denselamellosa. The sequence goes on from JAMZEH010000014.1 coordinate 3,799,252, forward strand.
AGCCTCAGTGTTTAGGGTCTCATCAGAAAGACCTACAAATTTTACTTGTAATACTGATCAGTAACATTCCTTATAGTTTTTCTGAAGTCTTTCTGAGGATTATGACAGGTAGGCCTAGAAGTTGCCATCTCTCAATTCTGAAATATATATATTCTACTGTAACAGTAGAAAATTATTGTACTGTAAAATGCACTTATAAAGTCTGTTAGTATGAACAGGTTAACTTAGATGAATGACATACATTGTAGTTTTGATTGCAAAAGATATTAGCCATTATAGTTTCAATTCAATGAATATCATGTATAACGTGAAATATAGGTTTGTATTTCCCGTACTATTTCATTCACAAGTTTGACTGTACCTATGTGTATGTAATAATTAGCAAGTTTTCACACTGAGTTGCAGAATTATTGTAATATGATGTGACCTTGTGCTTTTAGTTCTTGGCTGGATGCCTTTGTCACCTGTATGATCTGTATTATTGGCTGTCTGCTGTTATTTATCTGTTCCATGGTTCTCAGTGTGGGCTTTAATAGATGGTGCCACACATTGACTAAAGAAGCATCACCATATAACAAGTAAGAATGGCTTCTATTGATGCTTGCTCATTGCTATACTTGATCATAAACATCTGTTAGCTCACTTGAACAAAAATCTCAAATTATCTGTCTATTGCAAGTAAACTTTTCACATTTTCAGCTATAATTCAAGAACTACATGGCAAATATCAGCCAAACTTGGCACCTTCTAAAGGGAATAATTAAGGAGGTACTCTAAATCACCATAATGACTGACTTCCTTTAAAACCATGAATGAAAATGTAAATATTACCAATATTTGTCTATTCATTTTAAAGTCCATTACCTAGCCGAGTAGCTCAGTAGGTTAGCATGTCGAGTACTGAATTGCAGATTGTAGGTTTGAGTCCAGCAGGGGTTTTAAATTCTTTTCAGATAACTTTCTATTAAAACTGTATTTTTTGAGTAAATAAAGTTAATTTGAAAGTTTTAAGAAAAGTTGAATTTTATATCTAAACTCTTCTTAAGAACCACTGGGACAATTTCAGCCAAATTTGGCATAAAGCATCCTTGGGTGAAGGGCTACATGTTACATTTGTTCAAACTTAATACTGCAGGGGATGAGTTTAGGCCAAAGGAAGGATTTCTGTATAAATTCATTTATCTTAACAAATTGTCTAGCATCTTGAAAACAATTAAAATCCTTAGTCTTCTGCTATGTATCTTCTTGTTTCTTGTGACAAGACAAATTCAATGAAGTTTAACAGAAAAATCAAAGGGACTGTCTCCAGCTCCACCATTTTGGATATGTCCAGTATTTTGTAAACTGCAAAGATTGTCACCCCTAGACGATATGCGTTTTTTTGTGACAAAGCAAGTTCTATGGTATACAATGATTTGTTAAACAATAGAGGGCCTGGGAGGGGGAATACAATCTCTAGCCTCGCTCAATCTAAAATGTTTCAATATCTTAAAACTTGCTGAAATCCCCATCCCTAATTATGGCTATATTTTCTGTTCCTTATGACAAGGTGAATTTGATGGTATATAACAGAAATGCCAGAGAGCCCCCAACTCTAGTCCTGCTCATTCAAAAATGGTCCAGTGTCTTGAAAATAATTGAGATCTCCACCCCTAAAGGATATAAACCATACCTTACCTTATTGCACCTAAAACCCAAAGTATGAATCCTGATTGTTGTCTTGTTATCAGGAAAGAACAAACGTCCTTTAAATACTACATGCATCAACATTCCTGGAATGCAGAAGATCATATGAAACAGCTTTCCTTTCCATCTAACATGATTATTTTTCAGATAGAAGAAAGTATTGTTATTTTTCTCTCTTGTAGGTGTGAAGACACTGAGATGAATGAAGTTATTATAGACTCTAACATCTCCACAAAAAACATGTTCTCAGAACTAAACATGGCTCAGGCAAGTGCAATGTTTGATCCCTGACATAAATACAATTTGCAATTCAAAACATCCACAAACACACACACACACACACATATCATACCAATGATGTATGTGTATAATTCTAGCATGGTAAATTTCTGGTGATCTATATGCAAGTTATATGACTAAAACTGTGTCATGTTACTGTAGCGATTTGGCCTGTGTGGTCCATGGATATCAAGTCTGGATAGCTGAGTGGTTAGAGCACTGACTAGTTATGCATGGGAATCCTGGGTTCAATTCCCAGTCCAGTCATAGAATTTCTTCATACAATATCTCACATAAAAACAAAACATTGCACATCATTCCAGAAATATATTGACACATGTCTAAATGTTCATTCTACTAAGCCTAAATTGATACCTCTGTTATTGATACTTTTTAACCAGACATATATTCTTTGGATGAAGGAAAGAGCTCATACCAAATTATAATAATTTTAAATGTACAAAGTTTCTACTTTATATTAATGTATACTTGAAATTACTGCTGGGCACAAATGGGACTATGTTGGAACTGAAAAATTAAAACAGCCATTTTATGCATAGAGAGAATCTATTTATGAATGGTGGTTTGCTCCACACATCATCAATTTTAAGGAAGGATACATCAACTACAGTTTTGTGGGTAATTAGCAAGATGTTTGCTGTCTTTGTAGTTTGGTGCATGGTTGTGCTGGATTTGTTGGCTGGTTCTGTCAGTATTGTCAGTCATCAAGGTGTACCAGTATCACAAGAAAGAGACCTTCCTGTCCAGCATGAACCGTGAGCGCCAGCGGCTGTTACAGAGTGTCGGCCATCGAGAGCCCATGGTGCTGTAGTTATAGGGACCTTTTATGATTAGGGATCAAACTTACTGAAAGTGCTATCTCTCAACAGAGGATTGTAATTGATGTATACTCCTTTATTTGTATTTGTAACTGTCTGGGTCTGTTCCATATATGGCTTCAAATTTCACACACAATGTCTTTCTGAGATGTTACATTTCAGTTTGTATTTATCACTACCAAAGAGATTATGTTTTCAGTGAGTGTGTATTATGCATTGTGTGGTAAGCTGTGGGCAAGATTGCATAAACACTACAGCTGTTAATTCATTTAAATTTTGATAAAAGATAGCTAATTGGACAGAGATTGGGGAGTCTTGGTGGAGGTTTTCAGTCTCAATTTACTTATTGTATTTCAAATATTACAGACAGTAACTGAATATTAGTATTTCCTTTAAAAGTTTCTGTAAAATGTTTCATTTCCTATAATTAATTTGACATGAAGTATGAGAAATATTATGAGGCATGTTCTGCATATGATCAATATTTAAATCAAGACAGGATACTGAAAAATAAGTTGATGTTACAGGAGTTTCAAGAGTCATGTTTAAAGTAAGCATTTGGCAAATTCTGTGGTCTGTAAACTAATCGAATTTGCAAATACAACCTGTCATCAAGTTGAATGCTGTTTGACATGTTTCATGCCAATTGTTAGGCCATTCTTTACATACTAATTTTAAGGATTACTCCATTTACCTGATGGAGAGATAGGGCTTATGGCAGATGTGACCAGTCAACAGGGGATGCTCACTCCTCTTAAGCACCTGATACCACCTCTGGCTGACCAGGGATCTTACTTTTGTATATTTAGGAGATTGATCACTGTTTATTATCTTCAATTTTTTCATGCAAAGGCAACAATGTTCAGAACATCTAATCTGAACTCAACTGCTAGATCTTGATTTTAAATCACGATTGTACTCTACATGTCCAATCCAGTATGTTGATGGCACTTTGTGTAGGACACGATCATCACATTTTGTGTACATATTGCAAAATGAATATCTGAATGTAAAGACACTGTACTCTGTATCCACATTATTTTCATGGAATAGATGGTGTGTATTTTTTCATGCAAGGTGGAGGTTTTTCCCATGCAATTTACAAATATAGAGATCTGAAGTGTAAAACAAGTGTGATGATCACACACATTTCAAAACCTTTTGACAGGATATGCATAAGAAAATTTAAAAGCAGTTGCATTTATATCACACCAGGACTTGGTTATAAACATTTTTTTCATTTTATATTATTTATTCCTTTATGAAGTTCTTTTCTATTAGTAATACCAGTGATATTTAAATGTCTCTTGTATAACAAGACGATGTTTATGCTTATACATGTACACATTTCTTTATAAAATTAATTGTGATTTATTCTTGATGATTGACACTTTATATCCTAGGATACAGGATGATGAATTTAAATAATTCTTGATGACATGCAGTGGGGTCTACCATTCATTTTGTGCATATAAATGAAGCCTTCTTTTCTCTTATTATAAATTACTTGATAAGAATTTATTGAATTAGATTCCGGCAGTAAGAGGCCATGCTTGCAGAGATGGTGGAGATGAAGGCTGCATTGCACAAATAATACTCAAAGTAAAGACAGCTCGTGTCTGTATGAATGTACTACCCTTCACTACTGTATCCTCATCTTGTTAGTTTGTCACATCACTTCAAATTCATGTAGCATTGCCCACAATTGCAGGGTTATAAATTTTTACTCCATAACTGATAAGCAGTGGGTTCTTGTGCTGTATTTGGTGGTATATCAAAATGCTGTTTCAGAATCATGAAATTTCATTCACTTACTGTAGATTCCTTGTATTTTATGTGTGTTTACTGCAGTATTTTTGTGTCCATTCTTTTCAACAGGAACATATATTTATTTATGGTGACATTCAGCAAATGGTGAAGTAAAATAGAGAAAATACATGAACAATGAATATCACAATGTATGCATAAATGTATTTCTCAACTCTTCTCATCTATAAAGAATCAACTGCGGTCATTTCTCATATTACAAATATTAACATACAGTATCTTGAAATGATTGTCAATGTCAAATATTTATTAGCCATCAATAAAAAAATTAATAAAGTTCAATTAATTTTGTGTGCACAAGTTATTTTGCTTTATTACCACAATGAGCCATGCATCTAACTGATAGACATTTCATAGCCATTGTGGAGCAGTCATTTTATTACTTCATCCACAAATAAAAATTGAGATATTTTTGATGACAATTAAATCTACTCCCCCCAAGTTTACATATTGTGTATTGGGATCAACCTATCTAGTCTCCAATACTAACAAAACTGCTCAGCTAGGTAATGCTATGAAGTTACTATATCTGATTCCCATTAACCTAAATTTGAGAAATACATTTCGTTTTTAGCTCACCTGAGCTCAAGTAAGCTTTTTTGATCACCCATCATCATTCTGTCTGTAAACTTTCACCTTTTTGGCTTCTTCAGAACCACTTAGCCAATTTCAACCAAACTTGGCAACAAGAATCCTTGGGTGAAGGGGATTCAAGTTTGTTTAAATGAAGGGCAATGCCCTGCTCCAAAGTGAGGTAATAGCAAAATTACACTGGCAAATTTTAAAAATCTTCTCCAGAACTTGGTACAATTTATCCTTAGGTGAACGAGATTCAAGTTCAAATGAAGGGCCAGACTTCTTTCAAAGGGGAGATAATCACAAAAATAGGATGGGGTCATTTAAGTCTTTTCAGGAAGCATTGGGACAGAATTTTCAAATCTACATGGCAGCTTCCCTAAATAGTGCAAATTCAAGTTTAAAAATCATGGCCCCTGGGGTAGGGTGGGCCACAAAAGGGGATCAAAGTTTTAAATGTGAAAGTATAGGAGAAAATCTTCTTGAGAACCACTACACCAAAAGAGTTTAAATTTACATGGCAGCTTTCTGACATTGTGCATATTCAAGTTTGTTAAAATAATGGCTCCCAAGGGGTAGGGTGGGGCCACAATAGGGGATCAAAGTTTTACATGTGAATATATAAGGAAAATTTTTTTAAATATGGACCAAGGTAACTCAGGAGAGCTATGTGGTGCATGGGCCTCTTGTTGAAAATACATGAGGGTAAGAACTGCACTGTTATACAACAGCATACTTCATGAAGCATTTTGGCAGTTCATGAAAAATATGCTGGTGTAAAACATTGCACATCATACTGCATTATGTATTTCAAGAAATGAAATATATTTTTTTATATTTACATTCTACTATCATTTTTGTCTGAATTGCCAGCTGTTGAAATAGACATACTATATTTATCAAGATTCATATGTCATTTTTCACAACTGCATCACATTCATTGGCAAATGGCTATCATTACAATTTGTAGAGATATCAATGGCAAAAACATTGAAAATGTAATATTTAAATATAGACTATGACAAGCATATAAATAAGAAATTGTCAGAAGTTGGTTTTGGTCTTTACTGAGAGTATATATTTTACTTTAGTTTGTTACTGCCCATGATTATTAATGCACTAGACATATATATATCTAACACCCTGTGAAATTAAAAATCACTGTAATGCCTTTCTTGATATTTCAGACTCTTGATGGCCACATGACTTTCTATCCCCCTAGGACGTTTTATATGATGTAATTGTTATCAGGTAAATGTGAGTACTTGTACAAGCAGTGCAACAAATAATTCATGAGAGGTAACATATATTATCAACTGCACAAATGGTAAATATTTCTATCCATTATATACAATCAGTGGTATGTATCATAATAAATAAAAACAGAACATCGGAAATTTGTCATGAAACATCCTTAGTAGAAAGATATGGCAGGTATTTCTGGACACTAACCACTGCCTGCAGTCACTTAAAGCAGTAACACAATCAACAGCAATCCTGTAGTAAGACTGTGACGGAAGGAACATTCTGTGAGATGGTTTTTCAAGTCTTTTCTGAATCTGCCTGCTGATGAGATTGGTCTGAGGAACTCTGTTTTGTATACAAACTATCATGGACTGTATTTTCTGGTGCTTGTGAATTTTCAGTCATGTAGTCAAGTGCCTCTAGATCCACTCCTAAAACTGTCAGATCAGGGTTATCTTCCTGAAGAAGTAAGCTCACCAACGACTTGTTCCCAACGTTAGGTAAATCATTAATGCGTAAATATTTCAGATTTCTGAAATAAACCAAAAAAGATGAATGAATTGATGAATGTTATCTGTATGTTTAATTTGCTTCAATGTAACTTTAGCCCTGATGAAGTGTTCTTCAGAGAAAATGAGCTGTGAAATTGAAACTTCCAAGTCATCTATAATTAAAGAGAATATTTCAAACTATTTCACTTATTGTTTCTATGTTTTATACAAAGGTATGGGAGAGGGGACTTATGCATCTGACTCTTAACTAAGTAAGAAAACTTGCCTCATAAATATCATTTCTGGCCCTAACGTTTACTTGATTTTTTGATTGCCCCTTCCACAGTCAGCTGTAGAGTGGGTCAGAGATCTGAGAAGTGCTACATGTGCACTGTTTTCCGGTAAGGAAGTTACATTCTCAAATAGAGATGATTCATACAATTTTACTTCCATTCAAAACTGATAAAAGTACTTTGACAATTTTCTTCTAATTGACACAAATTAAACCAATGTCAGTTTTGGATCCCTTTTTATTCAATATACTGTACTAGAAAATGTCTTAATTGGTGCAAAAGACACACATAATAGATTTCTGGACCATCCTCTCATCAAATTCATAAACTAACTTGAGCAGCTAGTAAACCAGTGTATAAATGTTTCAATTTTTTTCTTAAAATTCAGAATAGCACTTTGAACAAAAATATATGCTATCAGAGCCCAATTCAACAAAAGTTAGTTAAATTTAAACGACAGTTCATTTCCAGTTAATGCTCTGTATAAATCAAAGAGTTTAATTATCAGTTCAACTAACTTTTGTGCAACTGGGTCCAAGCATTTATTCAACAGATAATTAATGACCAAAAATGCAAACTTCCTTACTTTAATTTTTGTAGCGCCCCAAGGCCATTGTCTGTCACCAGTGAACAGCCACTGATATCCAAGAATTCAAGTGTATCACTGAGCACATACAATCTGGAGAGACAGAAGTCATCAATATTCTTGCAGTCCTTTAGAATCAGCATTTTTAATGAGGTTCCTTCTGAAATAGATATTAATTAGAAATTATCATGGCTTTCAACACTAAGTTGAAATAGGCAAAGTCACAGAGCATAGAATCACATAGCGTAAAAAGTGAATTTTCAGTAGTTGATGACACTGCACATTGAAGATATCCAATGTGAACTTTCTTATAATCTTATCAAGAGATACCTGTGCTTCCCTAATGACTTGCTAACTCTGAGAATAGGCTTTTTATTCTTGTCACATTGAAAAGGTGCAGTGTATGTACAATGGAGTGAATTCTTATAAAACAAAGATGAAATATGTTTCGAGTTTGCAAGGTCTATCACTATGCACTTAATTCATTTCCTAGATGCCAAGCCAAATCCACCATTTTGATAGATGTCTCAAATTCAGGCACCATGAAATTCACCGTTACTTTCTCTAATTCTTTAGATGTTATATATGAAATACAGTAAAAAAAATTAGTTAAAAAGAATTTTTAAATATTAATGCACAATAGGAACACACTGAGAGACAAAAATAGATTGCAATAGGTCACCTGAGTGACCTACAGTAAAGTGGACCAGACACTTTTCTAGTGAAGTTTGATTACTAAAGCTCAAATTATATTACAGTTTCCACCAAGAAATCATTTCTTACAATAGATGAACAAGTAACCTTAATCTTCTCACATTTAATAGTGACTCTTCATGTAAAGTTTTATTACCAAAGCTCAAAAACTATTTGAGAAATTGTTCAGAAACCATTTCTCATACCATCAATTGGGATATTCATTGACAATTTGGTCTCAGAATGATAGGAGTCGATCTTTAGAGATAGAAGCTTTTATTTGTTATCTGAAGTTTTCACAGTTAAAACTTAAAACAGCATTTGAAATATATGGAAAGCATTTCATTATTATGTGCCCTGGTGGCCTTGATCTTAGTAGGCCTTATAACCTACATAAAAAATTAAAAGAGGTGGTCTGTTTCACTGCTAAAGCTCAAATGGAAATAACATCCAGAATACAAGGCATTACAGGCATACAAACAAGACAGATGGACCTAAAGTTGTCTCTGGATCAATATACCCCACTTTCATCTTTTGAAACATCTAAGTGCTTACAGTCAATTTGCCAGTGTCACAATAATATCCAGGATTAAGTTCCCAACATCCACCTTACCAAGACATTCTAGCCCTTCATATAAAACTTTGGTTCCTGTGAAATCTGCTACTTGTAAGTGAAGGTTGTCCACTTTGTAATTTGGTAATGGCATACGGTCTCCTTTTGCTTCAATCCATTTGTCAAAACCAGCAAATTGTACCCGTCCTCTTAGTCTAACAACTGTATGAGCTGCTGTCAAGTCAGCACCAAGCCTTGCTAACTTTTCTGTATCCAAGCTGAAAAAAGTACATGTACTTGTTTGTACACTTGAATGATATTTAAGCCTCCTTAGTTGCTTTTGTGTACATTGCACGTATACTACATAGAATTTTATATCATCAACAACTAAAATCAATTGTCTTGGTCATAACCTACAGTAATTTTGAATACATTCTCCCCTATAGCTGAGTCAACATCATGATATCATATATTGGTTTTTTTTATTAAACAAATTAGTTTTGATAAAGACATTTCTTTCATTTTGTAATCAAAAATTTTTTTAGGCACATTGTTTGATTTGTCTGCATTGGTGTCTGTCAATAAAAGTTAGCTGAAAATAATTTCATATTGGAGATCTCAGAATTTCCCTTATTCCCTAACATAATTCTGAAGTGCTTCAGAAAGTACCATGGTTTGACACAAAACTATAATTCAGTATAAAAAATTGTTTTGATTAATAAATTTTGTAAACAAGAAGCTTCATGTACTTGCCAATACCTTTAGCAATAATGACTCAATAATATATAATTTTTCATAAATTTTCATGGACAATTCACTTGCATTCTATCTGTTTCTACTAAAAAAAATTGGGGTATGTTACCATGTCTGTTTTGGAGTTAGTATATTTTGATAATTCTTGGTTGTTGCAAGGAAAATTGTAATTTCAGCTCTATTGTATAAATGGATATTACCATAATAAAGAAGCAGAGAAAAATCTTTGACAGAATTGGGTATTGAACCCTGGACCTTTTACATGTCATGTGACCTAACCACTGAGCTACGCAGACTAATGTAAAAGATCTGGTAATATTAGTACATTACTAAATCTAAACCTATTATACAAGTACTTTTCATATCGAAGAGATGAAAAAATAATTTTACAGAAAATGTCAGAAATGTCGCATATGTCTTTATCACTTTATAGTAAACTGTTATGGGACTTATACATTTCATCAAGAATTAGAAATAAATTGAAATGGTAAAATTTGCTCTAATGGAGACATTCTTAATTTACATAATTATCAGAAAAAGACAAGAGTTTGTCTAATCCTAAATAAGGAAAAATCTACAAAGTAGTATGGTTTGTAGAAAATAGCAACACTAACCTTTGTGCAGTAACTTCCTGTCTATTAATTGCATGTTGGATGTAGTGTCTCATGCTATTTAATGAATAATCAATGTCAAACAGGTTCATAAATCTGTTGAAGTTTACAAATGGTGACTTTCCATCATCAGGAAAGTTCCTTATGTATTCTGGTTCCAACATTGGTTTCCCCATTTTATGTTTTCTTCCATCTGATGCATATCCTTTTGAATGGCATATAGATAATCCTGAGTAAAGGGTACTGGTTTGTCGAAGAGACTTCTGTATGACATAAAAAATAAATCATGTAAGGCAATTACATTACCATGCATGTATATGAATCAAGAACTCCTTGAAGTCAATTTAAAAGTTAATTCCAAGACATGAAGATATGTATGAAAATCAAAGGTATCATTGAAATTGTCAATGCTGTATCAATAATCAATGCATATTATATATATATATACAGCTCTCTAATATTAGAAAATAAGAATCTGATAAATTTTAATGACTTTTTTGCATGGGTAATAACTTCAGTTTCTTGCTGTGTATTGACCACAGGTGCTTGGATTTTAACATATGAATACACATTTAGTCTTATCCACATGTTGATTATTTATAATACGTATATAAGATTAGATGTGTTTGTTTGTTATGGTTGTTTGTTTGTTTTACGTCCCATCGAGAATTTTCCACTCATATTGAGACGTCACCAACTGTAAGTGATGTACCACAAATTTCGACCTATGCTTTGCGCTCAGGGCCGTAGCATTGAGGGTTCTTTAACGTACCAACGCCTACCGTGGCAGGGGGCCTCCGTTTTTAAGGTCATATCCGAAAGATCCGTGTATTCATAAGTTAAAACACAAGCACCTGTGGTATTAACTTAATTATTTTAAATTTTAACATCACATCCTGTTTCTTAATTATGTCCCGCTGAAAAGGTACATGCTCCTTCATTTCAACAATATCTTGTACAAGTATGAGTAAAAAATAGCTTGTGTTTCTGGAGAAAAAGAAAGAAAAAAACGACAGAAGCCATATAGGGAAAGTTATTCCGTGGATTTATATGGTCATCAAATATGCTGGTGCATTAATTTATCATTCGTGTATTACCCTAAGATAGGACATAATAGAAACAGTATCCTTTCTGTCTTTGAATCTGCTAGCAGCTGCGATTGTGTTTTTCTCGCTTAGCACAAATACAAGGCACAAAGGTCAAGGCCATTTGCTATTTTTTTTTTCTCTCTCACAAAAATTTAAAATTTCAAGGTGTACTTATTCACTTCCTGTATAACTCAACTGTACAACTTGAAAGGGTTGGTTATTTTGATAATGCTGGTAGCATTTATCATTATTGTTAATGATATAAGTAATTTGATACGTCATACGATGTATTAGTCGTAGTGAAAAAAAAAGGTAATGACAGTAATGACTAAGTTCCTGATTTTATTTTTTGTGTTCATTGTTTTTTAGAATAAACATTAAACTTATCCATATTATTGTTCTAGAAATTAACCATGGTACAAACTATTGAATATACCTGTTTTTGTTTTGTACTTTCATTTTCCCCTTTGAAGGGTTGCAGATAAATTATAAAGAAAACCATTACGATGGCATCTCTAAATAGGAGACGGGTGAATATTTCTGTGATTTAAATTTCCCACATGGTGTATTCCAATGAAGTTAAAACACTATTTTTTTTTGTCAGTGTGAAAATAAAAAATTTCACAACTAACGTTAGGCCTGTGTATGGGGGTGGGGGTAGGATTACCAATATTAAAGGTCATCGAAAGGTGTGTCATTTCAGAGCCACCTAACGTTATATCATATATTATATATATCTCTGGTCGTTTGAAATAATTGTCATGCTATAGAGACCTGGCTGAGGCCAATATAAATTATTTGTGTAATGGCTGTAGCTCAGTGTGAATGACAATGTTGCTTAGTCCTGAGAAATTCTGAGCATTTCTTCATCCTAATAAAATGACTTGAAAATAAGATTCTTCTAACTAATATGTGATAATTATATGTGTAAATAAATTAAGTAAATGAGCTTTTTTATTTTTTTTAACCGTTATTATAATACATTCAAACAAATCAACACAAGCTCTGAAGAACTTTTTAACTATCTCAAATATTAAAGATGAGTGACACATACATGCACATATATACAAACATATCACAGATTAACAAGAAACATTTCATGCAAGAATATACAGATTAAAAAGGGATAAGATTTAGTGTGAAAAATAAACACAAAAGCAAATCTACATGTATGTAGTTGTGTGAAAGTATGTCTTCCTGATAAGCCTAACAAAACATCTTGAGAAATATAAATGATATACAATGGCAAATTACATTGCTTCACCATCATTATTTTATTTAATATCCTCTAGAAAGTTCCTTAAAATTGGTTTCTTTGTCCATAAATATGTCCCAGTTTAACCTTTAAAAATACAACATGGTTAATGTATATCTACCTTTTGACAAAAATGCCATTCATTAAGTCAAAGTACTTTATTTAACAAGATATTGCATTTAAAGAGTGTGAGTTGTCAAATTTACAAAGCAAAGATATTTTTAACAGGAATCACAAGATGATCAAGAAGAATATTGGATGAAATCAGCAGCAAATAAAAACAAATTCAACATTTTTGATGATGATGCAAGTATACTTTTATTTTATCATATGAAGTGATTGACATCTTTTATCTTATTTTTAAGAATTATGTGCTTTGACAATAAGAATGTCTGTATTGCGTTTGTCTGCATTTTATGTGAGTAGTTATAAATTAAATATAGAGTGTAACAAAAGGTCTCAATAAGAATGAGATGTATCTTGAAATTATAAATATAGTGGATTCTCACATACTCTAGCTTGTCCATGCATATAATTCTGTAGTGGGCATGTATGTCATGATCACATATGCATCAAGGCTATGAAGAAACTTTCAGTGCAGATACAGTGTTCCCTTGATATATGGCCCCCTGTTATAATGCCACCCTCGCTAACAATCCTAATTTAAAAGAACAGACTTCTGCCTGTGTTAACACCCCAGTTATAATGTCAACCCCACATAATGCCATATGCTACTAATCACAAACAAATAGTCAAATTTTTATAGGATTCACCCTTGATGATAATGCTAATTACTAATGCCCATCAGTAATCATGCACACCTGTGTTTTAAGAGTGGTGTGATCGACTTGACAAGGTATTCAGGTGGTCAGGAATTGCTAAATAAAACTCAAGATTATCCAAATGTTGATACAAACTGTAGCCCTAATAAATTACGCAACTAAATTTCTTTTGACTGCTCAGTGAATTGTCAGTAATGGTGAATTCGTCATATTACCATCCCGGCTCTATTGCTGAAATTGGTTTGGAACAAAAGTTGGCAATATATCAAGGAAGCTCTGTTTTTAAAATAAATGATTTATTGAAAGATTATACTTCTGCATGGTGTGATTATAATAATTATATTGGTTAATAATTGTGCTTGACATAGAGTGTTCAGTTTTGACTATAACATCACAAAATTTCTTCATGCATTGCTTACTGAAAATGTCAACTTCAGCACAAGGGCATACACTATATAATTTGAAAACAAAATTAGTATGAGAAGAAGCAGAATATTGTACCCAATGTAGGTATTGCTGCACACATATCACCAGTTCATCAGGTAAGTAATAATTGATAAATTTCATGCATAATACAAAGCAAAATGCATAAACTGATATTGTATACTCAAAATAACTTTTAAACAAGGTAATATACAAGATTTGCGCAGCAATTACATTGATATGTTATTCTACATTACCATATGTAAGAATTAATGAAATTTTCCTATGACATGCCCTTGTTCTAGATTGATTCAGTGTAAAAGTGATATTTGAAGACCATGTGATGTCATCACAAGACATAATGTTCTCCGTGAGTCACTCAGGAATCTGTGTAAACACTGTTTAGTGGATTGTAAATTGTTGATTTGTAATTTAACATTGAGAATTTCCATTTGCATTGAATTGCCCCTACCCAACATACAACTGTAATTGTTTAAAAATTTAAAGGGAGGTCAGTCAATGTTATGAAAAGCCTCTCTTACTGAAGTTATTTTGTATATAAATTTTGAAGCTTCTTAGTCCTTTAATTGCAGGTAACTGTGGAAACAGCTGAGGAATTAGCTAAATCAAAGAAGCTTCTCACTCAATATGATGATGTGGACACAATCAACTGGGATGACACACCAGTATCCTCAGCAATTAGTGGTGAGAGAATCAGCCATTAGTCATTCCTGGCATGAAGCTCATGATAATTTGAAAAGGGCTCACTAACAGATCAAAAGTGCTGTCCCTGAGAACAATAAATCAGTTCAAATTAAAATCAAAGTCTGTACTGTGTGCTGAAATCAAATAAGATTTAAACAGTCCACAATAAAGTATTTTGCAGTATCAAATCATGAAAAAAGTGTTTCATATTTAGCTCACCTGGGCCATTGACTCAGGTGACCTTCTCTGATCAAAATTTGTTGGTCATCATTGTCTTAGATATTGAATTTTCACAGTTTCAACTTCTTCAAAACCAATATCAACCAAACAGGCACAAAGTACCCTCTAGTAAAAAGATTTTTTGTATGTTCAAATAAAGAGTCATGCTCTATTGAAGGGAAGATAAGTGGGAAATTGTAAAATAGGGTATAGAGTGTGTAAAAAAACCACTTTTAAATTGAATTCTAAAAAACTGTAAGGATGATATTTGCCAAATTAATTGGATTCTGATTTGTTCACACCTTGACCCCCTGGGTCAGGAAGGGAGCACATCAGGAATTATTTATTTTTGAAATCTTGAAAACTCTTTAGACACAATTATCCAATCTAATTAAAATTTGCTTTTTGCATTTGTTTCCTTTTCCCCATTGTTGCTGCATTCTGTATATAACTGATAAAGACCAAACTTTGCATGTTACTAGTACATGGAATTAATATTGACCAGACTTGGTACTGCATGGGATTGCTGTTTAAAGAATTTGGGGGCTATATGGGATTGATATTAACCAGAGTTTGTGTACTACATGGGAATAATATTTACCAGAGTTTGTGTGCTGCATGAGATTAATATTGACCAGACTTTAGGTGCTATATTGGATTGATATTTACCAGATTTTGTGTGCTATATGGGATTGATATTAGCCAGGCTTTAGTTGCTACATGGGGTGGATATTGACAAGACTTTGTTCTATATGGAATTAATATTGACCATGTTATGAGTGCTACATGGGGTTGATACATATATTTATCAGTGAAGTTTAGTGACCAATTTATATGAAGACATACCAGCCTACATGTACATTGCCCAAGCTTACAAGTCCTAAGTGATTGATTCATATAGGAATAATACTCCATGTGACCTATGTAATGAAAAAATCAATATCCTTACTTGTAGAGATTGATCTTACTTGGAATAAGACTTTCTTTATTTATAGATGAAATTCATCAAGGTGAGCTGTTATCTTTGAATGCACCACAATTCTTGACACAGCTTGAAAATGTTACTTTATGTTGCTGGTATAATACATAAAAGCTGCACTGGTGTCACTCAGTTGCATGTTTTTAATATGCAATGTAAGCTTCTCACAAACAAGGCCGAGAAAAGTGTCATTTTTACAAATTTCATTGTATGCAGAAGACATTGTTACCCCAGATTCCAGCTCTTCTTTTCCTAAACCCTCCTCTGTGCCTGACACCAGAAATATACAACCTTATATGACACATTCCAGATCCCAGAGTGAAAGCTTTGGTAAGCATGCATTTATCCACTTCTTTATAACCATCCAGGAGAGAGCTTTTTATCTTGTGTGTAACACATGTAAGTCTGTCATTTACAACTTTATTCTGTCAGGTGCATTTGCTTGATATTGAAAATAAATGCAGTTAAATACTGATCATAAATCTTTAACCATAATTCTATAAAAACAATGTATTTATTGACAGCAACATGATATATATATTCACATTGTGTAATTAGAAATATATCAACTACTGTACAGTAATTTATAGGTAATTTTTGATCAAAATTAATTGACAAATGACTTATATTTAGGTGTTATTGATTGATAATACTTAATGAATCATTAGAGTATTTTATCATGGTAGATATTATGTAGGAGTTGACCTTGAATTCAACAGGTGTGTCAGCTCGAGTGTCCTTCAAACCTTCACAGGAGTCGTCTGTGCCATCTATACAGTACAGCAAATCTCAGGAGAAACTCCACACTGTTACTCAGACAGCCAGTGATCTTAGTCTGGAGGATGGTAAGAAAGATCTCAATAAAGTGAGGAAGTCACACACATTAAATTACAGTTGTTCTTTATTTTTGGATATCATAGAGTATGCAGAATAGACAATAAATGTATTGTATGATAGGAAAAATTTGCCAACAATTTATTTTTGCCTATTGTTCTTTATTTTTGGATATCATAGAATATGCAGAATAGACAATAAATGTATTGTATGATAGGAAAAATTTGCCAACAATTTATTTTTGCCTATTTGTTCTTTTACTTAATGGGGAAAATTCAACATTGAGTGAATTCAAAACTGAATGGATTGATATAGAAATCAAAATGTATATATGATAATCAGTAGTTTGTGCCTGCATTGACAGAAGGTAATAACAATTCCTCCTTGGGTGTCTTGGCAAAGAAAGGAATCTGTTCATGTGTCATCTTTGAAGATATCATTTAAATATCTGAAACACAGTATTAAAAATGTTTATAGTTAAAACAGCTGACTTACTATTGTCTTCATAGCCGGTAAACATTGTCTTCATAGCCGGTAAACATTGTCTTCATAGCCGGTAAACATTGTCTTCATAGCCGGTAAACATTGTCTTCATAGCCGGTAAACATTGTCTTCATAGCCGGTAAACAGGTGCCAGTACTGTTTACCACTATTATATCACAAGATCTTACTTTCACAAGGATACAATGTTATATTGACTCACAAGATGTAACTTTCATGATTGCGTAAGCCTTCTAACTGTAAGAGTTTCTTTGTGAGAACTATATATACTGGACAAAAAAAGTTAAGGATCATGATTTCAGAATTATTTTATTCATAACAAAACCAAATAAATTATATTAAATATATACTTAAAATGTTCAACGACAATCGAACAATACATTTTAAACCTGTTTTTACAAATTCATCAATACGTTAAGCAGCCAGAGCAACCATTGTCAGGTAACCCCCCAAAACAGTTTGAAAATCAGTATGAGCAACAATAACAAATTTCATTACAAATGATTGAATCTTTATAAAGGCAATATCAATAGGGTGTATGTCCAGCCTGTATAATGGCACGACAACGCCTCTGCATATTTCTGATGAGCCTGCGGAATGCAATTTGTGGCAACCTTGCCCATTCCTGCTGTAAAGCTAACGTAAGCTCCTGGCGGTTTGTCGGAAGTACAGGGCGTCTGGAAACAGCTTGCTGCAACATGTCCTAGGCATGTTCTATTGTGACAGTTTATGTGATTTTGAGCCCAATTGAGTCGTGCTACACGATGTCTTCTAATCAAAATGGGACGAACAGCAGGTCGATGAGCCCGAAGGTTAGCAGCATGAAGTCTCTTTCTGAGAGTTTGTGGTGTTATGTGCATCCCACTTGCTGCATGAAAGTCAGTACTGAGTTGGACAGCACTCTGAAACCTGTGTCTACGAGCCATAAGTGACATATAGCGATCCTGGCGAGTGGTTGTGGACCTTGGACGACCTGATCTCGGTCTCTCAGAAACATTACCTGTCTGCCTAAAACGATTCCACAACCTTGAAATCACACTTTGGGACACATTAAAATGTCTGGAGACAGTTCTCTGGACTTGGCCAGCTTGAAGCATACCTACTGCCTGACCAGCTTCCAGAGCAGTTAAATGGCACCTCATGACTTTTAATGTCAATAATTGTTCACCTAAGAGTCGATTAGAGCAATAAGTACCCACAATAAAATGAAAATCACAATTTTTCAATTTCAATATACACGTTGGCACACTTTGATTTTGACCCCTTGCTTGTGTTTGGGAGAAAAAATCGTGCACTTATGATGTCAATATGAAACCAGGTAAATCTATTGTGTTAAGGAAACATTGGAGAAACTATACATGTTAAAATTTGTCAAAATAATTATTTGGTCAATAAAAGTTTTTGAGGTCAAAATTATGATCCTTAACTTTTTTTATCCAGTATATTTGCAAATTGCTAGTCTTGCAATATTATATGTTTATAATGTTCTTGGGAATAAAATGTGACTTACAGTACATTGTAGATTCTTGGTCATCACATTTTTTTATCATGATAACGTAACAAGAATGCAGTGCATAAATATTTCTTAGGTAATTACTGATAACTGTATATATGAGGGTTGATCCAAACGTTTGTAGAATTTCTCTTTAACTTTTTATTTTTCAAATCAAAATTTACAGGATGATATTAAACCTAATTTGAATTTATTTACAAAATGTTTTTGATAAACTCCAGACAGTACTGCTTTGACAGTTGCCATGGAAACAGATGTTGAGACTTGATATATGTTCCTGATATTTTGTTTTTTCTGTGGTTAGTTGTGAGGAAAGTATGCATAATGTAAAATGACATAATATCAATTGTTGGAACAATAAAAAACTTTGAATGTAAATTCTATCAATTTTACTTAGTATTTAGATATTCTGTTTGTGATTATGACATCATTAGAAAACATTAAAAATCGATCAGTTATTAAGTTTTGAAAATCTTGGAAATACCCTGATTCAGCCACATATTAAATGATGACAAAGGCAGCACAAAAATATAATCAGTAACTTGTGTTCAAGTGGCACAAGAGTTTGGAGGCGGAAAAAACTTCATTGTAAGGTGATAAATTCATAAAAGGTCTGGCTAGCTGGTGAAGGTTGTCCCTTCCTTGCTGAAAGAATGAGGACATTAATGATCCTGGACTACTGGCACATTGTGCTGGAGATTGTTGGAAAAATTGGAAGCTCATATGAATGGGGAAGCACATTTTGAAATATGAAGAAAATTTGTGCAGGATGAGTGCCTGTCTTTCTAAGGCAGAGATGGAGAAGAAGGGCTAATGTTCTAGTGCATTTTTATGACAAAGCAGCTGAATGTAACACAACATTTTAACGTAATATGGCATCAAAGACACCCCCCCCCCCCTCCAGATTTTGCAACACACCATGTTCAAACTGCTTGTATGACTTTAAATGTTGTCATGAAGTTATAAAATGTTCTAGCCATATTAGATAAAGTCTGTAACTCATAACTATATAGGGGGGCCTCCATGGCCGAGTGGTTAGAGCATCGGGCTCAAAATCACAAAGCCTCTCACCTCTGTCGGCGCGCGTTCGAATCTCGGCCGCGGCGTTATGTGTGCAAGTTTGCCAGTTTACTTGCGGAATGTCGGTGGTCTCTTCCCAGGTACATTGTATCTGGGTTCTCTCCTCCACCAACAAAAACTGGACGCCACCAGATAACTTAAAAATTGTTGAGTGTGGTGGAAAGCAATAAATAATCAATCAATCAATCATAACTATATATGTTTTATATCAGTGCTTCATCACATAAAGTCTAGAAAAAATGTCCACAAACTTTGGGATCAATCCTCATACAATGTATCATATACAAGTCCATGGTTTTTTAAATGTAATTTCACATAAATATTTCTTTTTTCTAGCAATTTCTAGTCATAAACCCACAGCCTCTGGTTCCAGAACCCAAGAGGAGGAAATTCAGTACCTGAGACGAGCTTTAAAGGTACACAGATGAAATTGTAGGATAGTCAAGCCTGGTTATTATTTGCTTCTTATCTCAATGTTTAAGAAAGCTAATGTGAAGTCTCCCAATAAATGCAAATTGTGAAATAATTAGGAAGTAAATAATACAAAAGCAATATGCAGATACATTTTTAAAAAAATGCTTTTGTTTTGATATAGATGCTACTTGATAGTAATATTAAATTCAGCTTGTTATGAATTTGTCCATTTAGGACAAGGGCTAAATAGAAATAAGTAAAATTTCTCTGTGTACTATGTCTCATTTGATGATTCTGATATTTCAAACTTGTATGCAAGATTATACATGTATAAAAATTTTCAAATTCAAAGTTTTCTATATTAGAATACTAGATATAAACATTTTATAGTCATAAAATGTAGATACATGTAGTTGCAAAGAGATGTATATAGAATTTTGCTCATGTAACAGATGTTCACAATTTCAGAAAGCTAAGGAACTGAAATTCTCCCCAGAAGACACCATAAGGAGGATGTTGTTAGGGGAGGTAATGTTATCACTCTTCACAGTCAGTCTTCATGATTATAACAAATTGCAGTTTTGTAGTTATTGAAGTTGACAACTTAAAAAAAAAAGGTCAGTTTTCATGGATTTTGAAAACATGAGTTCAGTTTGACATTACTCATAATTAAGACACTTCTCACTGTGTAGATATGTAAATACAGTGAATATATGTACATAAACATTATGCAATTTTCATGGTGAATATTCAACCTTTCTGTGATGACCTATCCATACAGAGTGGAATTCATTGCCAACATGGGCAAAGTTTTTTTTTTACATTTGTTTATTTCAGCCATATAGTTTAGAAGTGTTTCACTCCAAAGAGGAAAAATTGCAGCTTTTAGACAAAGCAATACAAGTGCATGATGGGAATTCTATTACTGCTGTGAGTAGTTAAAACAGTTTCAACTCAGGAAATTTTGAACATTGGTCTGTTTATGTTTGATTTTAAAACCATTGTAAAATTTTGCTCCAGATTGTCAGCAGATGTGATGTAAAGACTACTCATGGAATTTTATTCCTTGTATATTGGATACAGTGTCTATCTTTTATAGGTGATTTTATTTCTGAAACAAACTGTCAAACCATCGCTATTCAACCTGGAGCTCCAGAGACGTCCTGTTGCAGTCAGTCACTATCTGAGCTACCTCAGGGCCCATTATGACTTCAAAGAGCTTGGAAATGTTCTGGGGTGAGTACACTTCTATCTGATTCAGTAACTTGGTTATTTCCCATCAGAAGCCACTAACCAAGTGCAGTTTATAGTTGAAGTGATGCAATATACAGTGTTCATGTGTGTGCCTTATCCCAATCTGATTAAACTCTGATTATTTGATCTGCTTATGTAGATCACCACTACTTGTGTAGCAATCTATGTGAGTGGATTAAAGGATCTGGTTTTAATCAGATTGTGCCCTGGCAATGAGTTAACAGCATTCTATATTAATTGGTCAAAAGTAGATTTGAACTACAATCAAGCTCGTGGACATGGTTTTGAGGACATGCCTAAGATATTAAACAATGTAAACATTCATAGAACTGGAGATACTGCTTTGAAATATTTCTATTTCATTCATATTAAATTACCATTATCAATTCTAATATTGAGATCTTCTTGTTGAGAAATACATGTGAATTTGTGGCAATGCAATGTTCGTAATGTGTTACATCTCCTCTTTTTCTCGTAGGATGTTGAACCGGACAGAAGAAGCGGCAGTAAGACATGTGGCCCCTTCTATCAAATACTAAACGGTCCCTCAAATTAGAGGCTAGGCCCCTTCTATCAAATACTAAATGGTCCCTCAAATTAGAGGCTAAATATCTGCTTTGACACCAAATTTAGTATATGACATAAGTTTTTGAGCTGTGAAATGAATTGTTTTCAATATCTGATGTTTTGCTTTGTTGTAGATCTTAAAGTACAGACAGGCAATCAGTGCACCAGATGTCAGGGGAAAGATATCTGCTCTAAGAGGCTGCTTAAAGTAAGTATTTTATGTTACAAACACCCCCTCCCATTCTGCTGGTGTAGACTGCATGAAATAATATCAGTATCAACACGTACAGTCAAAACCTTGTTATATCAACCTCATTGGAGCCAAGAAAAATTTAGAAATATCCAAGAGTTCATTATATTGGATTAAAAACATAAATAAAATGCAGTTGGGGGACTTCCAACTCAATTTGTCATATCCATGGAATTTGAGATATCAATGTTTGAGATACTTAAGTTCAACTGTATATGTATTTGAAAGCATGGCAAGTGCTATATCTACTATGCACCTGAACACAGTCACTTGCATTACAATGTCTAACATTCATCCTGCATAATATTTTCAGAACATTGTTCCAAGAACCAAAGAACCATTAGATTATGGATAGATTTCACTTCAGTTTGGTTGAATACAGGGTGAAATAAATGCAATTCAAATACAGAATTCAATAGCAAAAACAAGTACAGCACAAAATGTCTATTATTATGGGTTGACTTATGTTTAGTAGCTGTAAAAATGAAAAGTCAAATCAAATCCAAGCTAAACAAGCAAACACTTAAAGTCCGCTAAATATCGAACACTCCAAATATGATACATTTGCAGTATTAGTTTCTTTAGGACAGATCTAGTTTGACATTGATAATAGATTAGCACCTACCATCTGCTCTTAACACATCAGACTATCATTGTTACTACAGTTATAGAGACACATACAGTAATAACACCAAGTCAGGACTAGGCAGTTCTTGTTTCAGCCTAGGCCCTTAACAATCACAGAAGGGTTTAGACAGGTGATTGATTATTACATGCAGTGCAACTTCTCTTTTTACAGAGCCCATTTTATTCCTGAGCCTGATTTATCTCATGAGGCGAATTTAGTAGAACAGCATGCTTCCCTGCTGGAAAGACAGTGGCCAATAGAGGTACAGGACTTAATTTTCATTATAGCTTGTAGTTAGTGATGTTAAATGGAGATGATAGTGTGTAGTTAGTGATGTTGACTGAAAAGGATACTGAGTAATTAGTGATGTTGACTGGAGAGGATAGTGTGTAACTAGTGATGATGACTGGAGATGATAGTGTGTAGCTAGTGATGTTGTCTGGAGAGAATAGTGTGTAACTAGTGATGATGACTGGAGAGGGTAGTGTGAAGCTAGTGATGTTGACTGGGGAGATAGTGTGCAGCTAGTGATGTTGACTGGAAAGGATAGTGAGTAATTAGTGATGTTGACTGGAGAGGATACTTTGTAACTATTGATGCTGACTGGAGAAAATAGTGTGTTAGTAGTGATGTTGACTAGAGAGAATAGAGTGTAGCTATTGATGTTGACTAGAGAGGATAGTGTGTAGCTAGTGATGTTGACTGGGGAGATAGTGTGTAGCTAGTGATGTTGACTGGGGAGATAGTGTGCAGCTAGTGATGTTGACTGGGGGGATAGTGTGCAGCTAGTGATGTTGACTGGAAAGGATAGTGAGTAATTAGTGATGTTGACTGGAGAGGATACTTTGTAACTATTGATGCTGACTGGAGAAAATAGTGATGTTGAGTGGAGAGAATAGAGTGTAGCTAGTGATGTTGACTAGAGAGGATAGTGTGTAGCTAGTGATGTTGACTAGAGAGGATTAGTGTGTAGTTAGTGATGTTGACTGGGGAGATAGTGTGTAGCTAGTGATGTTGACTAGAGAGGATTAGTGTGTAGTTAGTGATGTTGACTGGGGAGATAGTGTGTAGCTAGTGATGTTGACTAGAGAGGATTAGTGTGTAGTTAGTGATGTTGACTGGGTAGATAGTGTGTAGCTAGTGATGTTGACTGGAGAGAATACTGTGTAACTAGTGATGTTGACTGGAGAGGATAGTGTAGTGTTGACTGGAGAGAATATGTAATTAGTGAAGATGACTAGAGAATACATCTACGTACATCAAGCATAATGATTTCTTTATCTTCCAAAAACAGTACACCAGTGAAATAATTCAAAATACATGTACCTGGTTTTTCTTCATGTAATGTTAGGTACATGTAAATTATCAGAGTTAATTGGGAAATTGAATTAAATCCAGAGTTCATACAGACAACTAAACATTATGACATCATACACATATTTACAATGGATGATATATTCCAAACTATGATTGTCATAACTCATATGAGAGTGACAATATGGCATGCTGATTTGTTACAGGATGCGGACAGTAAAGCTGAGGCCCAGGGTAATCCCATATTTAAGCAGTACCCACGGAAGGTCAGCATCCTCAACATGCCCCTGATAACAACCCTGTATTACAACTGTTTCTACCATGGGCGTGATGCTGAGGTGAGTTATCTTGTTATCAATAGAGACTGTCTTCATGTCAGGATCTAAAGATAGAAGTAAAGAGTATATAGTGTGGCCTGCTTATCTCACAGGGTATTGGGGGATTACTTCACTGAGTGGTTTACTGATAAAACAATATCTGCCTTCTGTCTTTTTGTGTGTAGCTCCTATGTGAGTACTTTTGTCACATGGTGTAGAATTGTCCAATGATGGGGTCACTTCAATGTCTGCCTTCTGTCTTTTTGTGTGTAGCTCCTGTGTGAGTACTTTTGTCACATGGTGTAGAATTATCCAATGATGGGGTCACTGCAATGTTTGCCTTCTGTCTTTTTGTTTGTAGCTCCTATGTGAGTACTTTGTCACAGGATGTAGAATTATCCAATGATGGGGTCACTGCAATGTTTGCCTTCTGTCTTTTTGTTTGTAGCTCCTATGTGAGTACTTTGTCACAGGATGTAGAATTATCCAATGATGGGGTCACTGCAATGTCTGCCTTCTGTCTTTTTGTTTGTAGCTCCTATGTGAGTACTTTGTCACAGGATGTAGAATTATCCAATGATGGGGTCACTGCAATGTCTGCCTTCTGTCTTTTTGTTTGTAGCTCCTATGTGAGTACTTTGTCACAGGATGTAGAATTATCCAATGATTGGGTCACTGCTTTGACAGTGTGGAGCCACAGTTAGAGCTCCTATACTTGTATGCCTGTATCTTTGTAAGAGCAAGGATACTTAGTTTGGCAATGTGGCCCATTTGCCTCTTGTTAGAATTCAATTAGTAAATAATGTTGTCATGAGAGGGATTCTTTGCTTTGCAGTAGTTTTTAGCTTAGTGATACTTTTAGATATTTAATGCTTGTTTATTTGTTCAATGGAGATCATCTTTCAGTTTCTAGACAAGTTTGTCAGTTTCTCTGTGACAGTCTTCTCCATGTTATGACTGCGTATTTTCAGTTCTCATTCTGTTTTATAAGGTAGGTGACATTGCCTGGAAAGTATTGTTTTATTTAATTCAGTATGTTTCTTACTGATCTTTCCTTTCTTTCATCCAGAACTTGCTATACAGTAAATCATTAACCATCAGGGCCAGTGAAAAGCAGTTCGTTATAACCAAATTTCATTATAACCAATATAATTTTTGTTATTTTCTGCTGATATTTTCAAATATCACTTTGCAATAATTCATTATAAGTTTGTTATATGTGTGTTTTACTGTATTTTCAATACATGTTATTTGTGACCAGCACTTAATGTTGATCTGATAGCAGGTGAGAAATGAGTATGTTACACTGATTTTATTACATTTCACATTGTTCTTTGTCATGAGACATACATCCAGGGTAAATTAAAGAGGATTTTCTCACCGTGATGTTGATAATTTTATGAGACTTGGAGTTGACAGAATCCACTCAGGCTTTATGCAGATTGTCGAGGCATGTATCACAGTGCATCTGCACCATGATGGTTTCACACAGGTTACATTGCATCATGTTCTGCATGCTAGAGTGGGGCTCCATAATCAGATTGTAACTATGAAGGAAATTCAGCATTTGATATTACGAGTATTGTATCAAAACACTAAAAGTGCATTTGTCAAGACAAAGAATCTTTCTGTTCAAATTATATCAATAAAAATCTAAAATTGCATACTCATACAGACACTTTTTCTTATTCCCAAGATCATGAATTATTAATTTTTAGGTCACCTGAATTATTCAGGTGACGTATTGCTGTCTGTTTTTATAGTTGTCATGCAATGAGCATCTTGTGGAGGTTGTAAACTTCTGAAAATTTTCAACATCTTCAGCTTTTTCCTTTGAATGTCTTAACCAATTATAACCAATTTTGGTATATGACATCAATGAGTAAAAAGGAACAAAATTTTTGAATTTCATGGACCCTGCCTCCCTGGAGCATGACAGGTTGGGCCTAAATCATTAAAATTAATGCAGTCTTCAAAAATCTTTACTCCTTGACATCAAGCAGTCAAACTGTTTATATGGTTATGATAAGCAATGAGCCCTTTATTAAAATTGTGAAATTCATGACCCCTGGGTGTTGTGTCCATGCCTCAGGTTGGGGATAAGTTGGTCATATATTGAAAATGCATTATATCTTAGAAAAACTTCTCCTTTCCTTTTGGACATTTTGGAGCAAAATGCTTTCATGATTATAATGAGCATTGAGTGTATACTAAAATTGAAAAAAATATGACTCAAGGGTTTAACTTATATAATTATTATGTGAGCAAGCAAGCATAAAAGTTTTTCTGTTGAATATTCCTAGAGTAGGAGATTTGGGCAAATGTGATGCATGGCATTCAGGAGACCATTAAGGTCCATAGGCCTCCTGTTCAGAATTTATTTTTGGACATGTAATACAGGTTTTGATTTTTTTAAAGATTATCTTAAACAAACAGAAAAGAAACTTTTGAGACAGGTTACAATGCTTTCATAAAACATTGGAAGTTTTTTATATATATTGTTGATATATAAAATTTACAGAAAAAGTGTTCTGTTTCTTAAACTGATTTCGTGTGTGAAGAGTTGTGAATCATTGAAGTTTCACTTTCTCTGTTTGTGGAGAGTGGAAAATAGATTTGTACTGAAAGTGTCCTTGTGCAGGTACTATATTTTTTTAAGGACAATGCATTGACATGAAATGTTTTAAAATCTGAATTATGTAAAAAGTGTCAAGGTATGGCTGCACACTCTACCAATGAAATGTACGAGGGACACTTTTTAAGCTCGTAGAGTAAGCCTATAACTTTTTAACGCGATTATGAAGTTGCACGATTTTTTACACAGAACTTGCGTAATCATTCTTCTCTCGAACGGTATCACGGTATGCGGCACACGAGGTCCATGTGCGTGCTGTGCTGGGTATTTTCAACACGTGATTTTATACACTGTAGTAAAATATAGCGTTCAATATGGATGGAAAAATCTCTGAACAAGGGGTATATTGTAAGATTCGAGCACACCTTGGAAATTCATGCTGATTTGCAAAAGGTTTATGGGAATGGTGCTTTAAAATATGCTACAGTCTGCAAGTGGGTACGTCGTTTTAATGACGGTCGGGAGTCAATTGAAAATGACCCTCGATTGGGTAGGCTGGTTTCCGTTTTGACGGAAAAGAACGTTGCTACTGTGAAAACGTTAATTGAGGAAGGCGCACATTATACTGTGCAAGAGATAGAAGAATTAAGTGGCATTCATTCGTCAAGTGTTTTGAAGATCTTACGTGAACGACTTGGGCTACGTAAGATCTGCATGCACTGGGTGCCCCATTTGCTCACTGATGAGCAGAAACAAAGTCGGGTTAGACTTGCATCGCAAGTTATAAAAAAATATGATAAATGTGACCCACGATTCTAAGGCTAAAAATAAGGTTTGGGTTTCATCTGAGGGCAACAGACCTGTCATTGCACGTGGTTGCAAAACATCAAATCGCATGTTTTATGCGATATTCTTTGAGTTGAAAGGTCCAGTCCTTCAAATTCCAGTCCCGAAAGGTAGTTCTGTCACTGGAAAGTTTTACAGAGAAAGTGTTCTTACTCAACTTGTTGATTTCCATCAGAAATGCAGACCGCGCACCGGTGTCCGTGGCATCAAATTACTCCATGATAACGCACTGGCCCATAAATCCGCTACGGTACAGGAATATCTGAAAGAATCTGGGCTCGATGTCTTAGATCATCCCCCATACAGCCCTGACCTGTCCCCCTGTGACTTTTGGTTGTTCCCAAGACTAACGGAAATGCTGGCAGGGCACCATTTTGAATCCCGTTGTCGTATTGGCAGTGCAATCTACCAGTGTCTGCAACATATACCTAAAGAGGAGTTCCGTGCGGTGTTCTGGAAATGGGTAGATCGGTGTAAAATGTGTGTTGAGGCAGACGGGGCATATTTCGAAGGTCTTAGATAAACAAAATTTTGATATTTCAAGCAGTTTTTAAAAGACCGCCCTACTATACAAACTTAAAAAGTGTCCCTCGTATATATATTAAAAGGCCATTGGTGTTTTCTTGTGGAAATCTATGTCTTGATTGCAAGTACTTAAGGTACGATTGTTAAAAGACTGTATGTATCCATATTTGGTATCATACAGCTGTTCAAGCTGTTAGAGATTAATTGCCCTGTAAAATCAATTCTGTGAGCATGGTCACTTGTAGGCCTCTACTTCTAGCGAGAGTATAACAATCAGGAGATTTATGTTTGCAAAACTTATTTTTTGTCAAAGAGGGCAAATCTTGGTTACACTTCAAATTTCATATCATATACATCAATATAAGATGAAAAATTTTATACCGAATTGTAAAAGATCTTTTTACTTGAATTTCAGAATCTTCTGACATCTCCCTTAGCTATAAAGACGCAACACCAGGTAATGTGTCATCATCGTAAGCATTTTGTTTTGATTTAAAAATAATATACTGGAAGTTAAAAAAGGTCATAATTCATAACACATAATGTGTATTTTTGAAATAGTAATGTGATGTAAAAATAATGTACTGGAAGTAAAAAATACTTCATAATACATATATGTGTTTTTGCATAGCTATCTGACAAACAGTACATGTGGACTGCCCTGTCAGCAAGGTCCAGGTTAAAACACTGGAGTGGCATCGAGGAACTCCTCACAGCAAAGGTAGGATGTGACCTTCATATAAACAATCTCACTAGTGTGACAGTATAAATGTTTCTGAGTTATTAGATTTTCTGTGAGATACTACATAATGAAGCATTTTGATGTCATCCAAAGTTTCATACTTTCAGTAAATTCATAAAAAAACTAAAAAGATATCAGAAAAACTCACTTTAATCAAAACTATATTATATAATCATTTGATTTGATTCCATTGCAATTGAATGTCATCAACAGCTCATGACAAACATGGGGTCCCATATTATTTCATCCAACTTTATTGATTGCTTGTTTCAATTATGTACTCATTATTGATACTGAACATGTTAAGGGGGAAGAGGGGGGGGGGTAAACATTCTTATACAGAGATTCCAAAACCTACCAGTCCAAAGGTTTTCATAACGAAAGATTCTTCTTGACTTATCAAAGGTGGCTGCAGAATCATGATGATATTGTCAATATCAAGATCAGTTTTCTCTTAATTATTGTCAGAATCATGATGATATTGTCGATATCAACATCAGTTTTCTCTTGATCAGTGTCAGAATCATGATGATATTGTCGATATCAACATCAGTTTTCTCTTGATCAGTGTCAGAATCATGATGATATTGTCGATATCAACATCAGTTTTCTCTTGATCAGTGTCAGAATCATGATGATATTGTCGATATCAACATCAGTTTTCTCTTGATCAGTGTCAGAATCATGATGATATTGTCGATATCAACATCAGTTTTCTCTTGATCAGTGTCAAAATCATGATGATATGATATCTTGATCAATATAAATGTTGACTTCAACGTATTAAAGTCACCGTTAATGTTTCATGAATTATATGCCTGTGTGAAACATCTCACATTTATATTCAAACTTGTAAACTATCTAAAAATAAAAAAAATGTTTTACTTAAATTTCCCAGTGCTTACTTCAGTTCTCATAGTACCCAGTCATGGCATTTTTCATGTTTGCTATACTAAATACATGTGGTGTGAGTTTCACAGTGTACACAATACTATTAATATCAAACTTTCTAACAATGCCGAAGGAATTCTATAGACTGAGATACTGCTAATTTAACTGTTGATATATTTACTTTGGATCTTGCATAAGATCACAGAACCCGTTAATGAGTTTTAGAGTAGATTCTAACGATTTATTAGTTTGAACATTGATTGTTAAATCATAAGCAAGTGGAATATCTTTAATATCAGTATTATTTATGCTTATACAAGTTAAATCTGTTTCATTATTGATTTTATGGCAAAACGTTTTGCAACAAAAAGATATAAAGGAGCTAATATTGGACAGCAGTGTCTGATCCTTCTTCATACAGAACATATTTTCATAATGAAATATTGTTTTTCATTTTTAAGACTAGTTTTTTTGGTTTTTCTATAAAAAATGTTTTGTGACATAACAAAGGAAATTATTTCTGAAGTTTAATTTTCAAGAACTTCAAAGGATAAGTTTCATTCAGTAGAGTATGTTGAATGCCTCTCAAAATTTAAAAACAATCAGACATCATCTACATTTTCGGAGTCACAATATTCTGGGATATTGACTAAGATTCTGAACTTTTTCACCTATTGATCTGTCTTCATTAAAGTGGACAAAATCTTTTATAATCTTTTTGCACAAAGTCGAAAATGATTATTTTGTATGCATGGTCACATGTTTGTTAAAGTATTGGCCTTCAATATTCAATAAATGCTTTCTCCTTTTTAAAAGACTTATCATATAATTCATAGTATTAATGATTTGTAAAGCTTG
Organism: Ostrea denselamellosa; assembly: GCA_024699665.1. Classification (NCBI taxonomy): domain Eukaryota; kingdom Metazoa; phylum Mollusca; class Bivalvia; order Ostreida; family Ostreidae; genus Ostrea; species Ostrea denselamellosa. The sequence continues at coordinate 3,830,244 of JAMZEH010000014.1, forward strand.
TTCAAACATCTGTTTTAGTGCTGAGTAAACCAACTGCAAAAGTACTCATAAAACTATTGCCCATTTTACTTATGAGATTATCTTTTACATTGCACTAAGCATTTTCTTTCAGATCAGGGTGTTCTTTTGGCAACACATAAAAATATCTAGACAATTCAATATATTAACTAAATATGTTTGTTTTTGTCCTGTTTATCATATAGCTGATGATTAAAGTCACATTATAGTATAACATTTTCATGTACACATTTTATCAATATTAATGTTTGCAGTCTTTTGATTGATTCTAGCTCTGTTCTATTTTAAAAGTTTATATTAAGCATAACATATATAAACAAAGTTACCATTGTAATTATGTTCCCATCTGTTTCAACATTTACAAACCAAATTTAAGGAATGAAAGTAATTTTGACTCAGTTTATATGATGTAAATCGAAATGATTTAAAAGAGTGTGAACTGTCCAAGTTTACTTATTTCGTATAAAATGAGTAGAAATGACTTTTATTCCTAATAATATCTAATTTAGAAAAATGAATTTGTCATAATTTGATAAACAGTTATATAGAAAATATGATTTTTTTATGATGCTCCTTTGATGTTAAGCCAGGGATGTCATCTGGTGCAACTAAACAACAACTTTGTTTATATGATATAAAGAATGTTGGTAAAGTCAGATGAACCCATCAAATTATGTTTTACAAGGGAAATTGAATTATTCCACTGTCAATTGATTTTTTATTTTTTCTTTGAAAAAAAAAAGGGGGCATATTGTTTTGTACCTGTATGTTGGTTGGTCAGTTTATCCAGTATTGACTAAGTCTTGTCCACTTAATATCTAAAGAATCCTTTGCTTGACAATTACTAATCTTGGTACAGTGGTTTTCTGTAGAGAGCAGATAGGCCCTATAGGTTTTCAGGTCACAAGGTCAAAGGGCTAAGGTCAGCGTTGGTCTGTAGACCAAGTCTTGTTTGCTCAATATCTGAAGAACCCTTTGCTTTACATTTACTAAACTTAATACATTGGTTGCCCCTAGAGAGTAGATGACTCCAATTGTTTTCAGGTCACAAGGTCAAATGTCAAGGATGAAACTGGACATATAAGATATTGTCCACTCAATATCTTTAGAATGCTTTGCTTGACAGAAATCAAACTTGGTACACTGATTCTGCCTAAGGAGTAGATGATGTGTATCCATTTTGAGATCACAAGGTCAAAGGTCAAACTGGACATGATGAAATATTGTCTGCTCAATATTTTGAGAACGCTTTGCTTGACAGACAGATATTGATTTTAAGGTCACAAGGTACATAGTAAGATATTGTTTGCTCAATATCTTGAGAAACCATTGCTTGACAGACATCAAACTTGGTTCACTGATTCTACATAAGGAGTAGATGACTTCTGTTGATTGTAAGGTCAAAAGTCAATGGTCAAACTTTTCTGGACATAAGATATTGTCAGCTCAATATTTAGAGAACCCTTTGCTTAACAGTTACAAACTTGGTACATTGGTTACTCCTAGAGAATAAATGACCGCTATTGGTTTTCAGGTCAAAGGTCACAGTTCAAACTAAACATAGTAAAGGTATTTTCAGCTCAGTATTTTAAGAACACTTTGCTTGAGAGATATTGAACTTGATACACTGGTTCTATTGAAGGAGCAGATGATACATATCAATTTTGAGATAACAAGGTCAGGGGTTATCTTTAGAAGTATTTTCTTGACAGACATCAAACTTAAGAGGTAGATGGCCCCCATTGGTTTTCAGATCACGTCAAAGATCATGATTTAAATGACTGGTTATTAAAACTGTCTGCACAGTATCTTGAGCTATCAACTTTTTATGTTACCCCTGACTTGTAGATAACCCGTATTTTACTCAATCACTAAAACATTCTTAATCATTATTAATATAAAGTTGATCCGATTCAATATTGCCACACTGTGGGAGGGAAAAATATGTTTCTAAAACATTTCTTGTCCCCCCCCCCCCAAAAAAAATTTTCAGCACATATTTTATGATTTTTTATAATATGAATTAATTTCTAATTTTCTCTAGCTTATTTCTTTCATAGTTTTAATTGTTCATGGTACGATATTGATATCTGGCATTATTAAGTATTTTATGTATTCTGTATAATTTTGATTTGCATTTTAGTGTAGTGTAAAGCGCTTTAGAGTATATTTAGATAAGGCACTATACAGTCCATTATTATTATTATATTTAGGACCACAGTTTCTTGGTATATTCTTAATAAAATGGTCACAGTTCTACTAAATGGAGAGTTATTAAAAGAATGGAATAAATTATTTTACCATCCTATGATTAATTTTTTACTTATATCTTTTATTATCATACCTAATAAGGGCATTTTAAGCCACTTATGTATTTTTTTTTGCTTTTCATCAGAGTTCAGACCCTGTACATTTACTGAAACTGATGTCAGTTTTTCCATAATTGATATAAAAATAAGATACAATAATGATTACATAAATAGAATACTATGTGACTGTCTACCTTTCATCTTAGTCAAGTCTGTTTTCTGTCTATTATGCTACTTGAAACAAAGGTTGCTTGTCATCTGTGCTTGTCATAATAATGTGTTGATTCCAGACCAAGGTCACTATGACAACAGCAAGGTCACTAGAAGAAATATTTTAGAATTTTGTATGGACAAAATCTTTGTAATGTAGAAACATAATATATAGTGATATTGATCAAATGGTTGATGTTGACAGCTAGTATATATTATGATTCTGCATCAAGTTCTTTTATAAATGTTATTTTATATTTGTTAATATTTTTCTTTTTTTTAACTCTATACAGAGTCATATCTATATCGTGTCTTGATTATATACAGATGAACTTCGGTATCTCAAACACTGACATCTCAAATACTATTTGAAATGAGTTAGAAGTCCCAACTACATTTAACCTCAAAATCTTGAATCCACAGATACCTTGGAAGATTTTCCTCAGGCCCCATCAAGTTTGAGATAATGAGTAGCTAGTAATTTTCCAGTAATGAAATGTTGCTAATTCTAGAGAATTTTAGCTTGCAATATACCTGCATGGGCTATTATTAATGCCAACTATTCATGAAATAATACTATCATCACCAAAATGTTCTGGGTACAAGTTAATGTTATTGCACTCTAGATGACAAACCAGCTATCATTTGGTAAGCTCCAGAAGGCGGTTTTAATATTTAGCTATGAAGTAATAGTTTATTAGTGTAAGAGTTCAACCCTGATTTACAGTTAAGGAAAGCAAGTATTATTCGCAATTTGAAACCCTTCACTAGCATTGATCGATTCATTGATAAAGTGCATAACATAGCCGTGATGCATGTATTGTAGGCATTCATATCCACGCCAATAATGCTGAAGTTTCTTAACTAGAAAATTAATAAATTATATCCACATAAAACAACTGAAATATGGTTTACTCTATAATAAAGGAGTTATTGAACTTACATTGTTGAATATTGGCACTTGGATGTAAATATTTGCTCACAAGTGTGTGGATTTTGACACCCAACTTGACCAATATTCAACAATATAAGCTTAATTACCTTATAAATTGTAATGATACATTCTCAGGTCAAGACGTTTTGGATGCATGAGTCATTCAACCTTGATATCATGATCGAGCATTAATATTGATATTCTAATGAACAGAAATAATGATTTTTTTTTTTATCTTGGTCTAAAACTTGAGTTTCTGCAAGATGATGACATATTGTTCTCTAGTGGTTACAAATGTAAATACTAGAAATAAGGTATGGTTTTTGAAAAAAAAAATCTATACAGTAGATCTAGATACAGTTTTACATCATTATTTTTATCATAAAGTCCTTCCAACCAGGATACCTACCTGCATTTATATATGTATACACAATTATTTAGAAATAAAATGAAAGTACTGAATAGCACTTAGCAAGTGAATTCTGGCATTTACATGAAATATGGCTTTACTTTTACATTAACTGGGTGTAATTGTAGTTCTAGTATTTTTTGTTTGCTAGCAGTTTTGAATGTGCAATCTATCACTAACTTCATTAAAAGGGGAAATGAATATTAAAATATTAGCTCATATATGTTTATGTTGACATAGGGTTTTCTTTGAGTCCACTTTCTATAAGGTTGGGTCTTTAGGTTCTACAGATAAATATCCACCAGTTGAACAGCTAATGACCTTGACTGCAGACAGATTTGACATTCAACTCCCGCAGAAATAAGGCTAGACTGGTCCCCTATTTGATATCTCTTCAGGAGAGAGCAGACAGGCAGACTAATTGTTCTTATAGGTACCATGGCAATTATCCAAAAATGTGGGAAATGAAGGTCACGAAATTCAACTGGTGACAAAGAAGTGCTGCAGCTTAGTGCTTTAAGCAATGGTGGCAGTGTGTTATGAGTATTCACTAAACTTTACCTCTGCAGCCTGACACTGCTATAACCTTGGACATCTTTTTACAGGGTTGGTTTGGTAACACTAAGAATGTATCTGTTATTGGTTTTGACAAAGTCTGTGAAATCCTGCACAAAACTTCAGCTCCTGAAGAGGTGAGTGTCAAAAAAGTTTTCTTTTAGAAATGACTCGCTTTGTTTAAGTACTTTTTTTTCCTGATTCTCCCAAGGCATCCAATTACTAATGAAGTTAACTGGGCCCAGCCACAGTGGTTGCCTATTTACAAATGAGACAGTTCTGAGTCACTGGCCCAGTGTGTACCAATTGTACATGTATCTTAATTAATAATGCTGGTTGATATTGAGAAGGCAATTCAAAAACAAAAATGAAATAGTGTTTCCCCAAACAAATTCTTTATTTTGAAATAAAATATCACAAAGTTACACTTTCCTCAGAATATATCAAGTTTTAAGACAGTTTTGTCATGGCATAAAAATCATAGGCTACATAAGGCTATGCATATACATTTCCAGTGTATCTTACAAATCATAATATCCATTTTCTCAGATCATGAATGTGATGCAGTTGCACATGTGAATCATGATAAATATAATATATCTATTTCAATGGCAAGAAATTCCAACGCTAGAAATCAATGTAAATATTAAATTTGAAAATACATGAGGGTGTGAGCTGTAATGCTTTATGCCAACAACTTTTCAGGAAGCATGAATGCACTTCATGAAATATCTGGAGTGAAGTGTTGTAGTTCATACCCTTATGTATTTTCAAAAACAAAATTTATTTCTTAAATATATTTTCTATGTTAGATATCAATAAAAATAATATTGTTGTGGTTGATGTATGTGGCTCATCCTTTTGAAGGCAAAAAGTTTGGAAAAATTGTGAATTATGGCCCTTTGAAATAAAATGTTGAGTAATGGTTTTATCTGTGTTCCTTTTTGAGTTTCCATTGTCTTGTTATAAAAGTCCATTTCCACAAAACGGAAAGTGAACAGAACAGGTAAAAATATCCCAGTAAAAGTAGATGGTTATTGTATCAATAAATATGGTTTCTTTTCAATAGATATTGTCAAAGTATTTGAGAATGATAGATGGTTCAGAGAGACGACTTAACTTGGCCAAGAAGTATAAATGTCATGAAGTTGTAGTGGAGGTGAGCTTAATTTACGTAATTGTCAAAACTAATGAAAACATACATTACCTTCTTGGGATGAGTGTTTTGAGGGTTATAAAATTAAATGTAACTCCAAAGGGCATCAATTCATTATTTTTATTTTACCACAACTTATGGTATGCAAAATTATATTTGTCATTTATTTCAAAGAATGTACCCTCATGGCATAAAATATTCTGCATCTCGCTGACCTCTAGTAAATAACTGCATGCATGTTGTTTTACTGTTTACAACATTGTAGGAAAGCTGATGCTGTTGAATATTTTAGCAGTTTATTTAATACTAAGTTATTAGTAAAATATACAAAAGAATATATCAGTCATCGTTCATTGCCCAGGTTATTTCTTACGTATTTAGTGCTAATTACCCCATGTAATGAAGAAGAGTTTATATTAAAGGAAATAAAATCCATCCTTTTGAGATTTTTAATATCGACTCTGTGTATTGTTCTTTATGTAGACATTGGTACATTTACGAGATCGAGCTGAACTGCAGGCTTATGCCAGTAAGTTATCACCGGGGTCTCATGGATTGAAGACAACGCAGGATGCCTTACGATCTACAGTAAGTTTTCTTGTCAATATCCATCTGTTTTTGTGACATTCCTATAACTATCTTCATCATTTACATCTTGTAATTCATGTGACTGTCCATCTTGTAAAATCATTTAGGTTACAGAAAGAAGAGGGGGATAGAATTAGCTATAGTGGTACTCTGTTACTATGGTCGCAGTTTATGAAGTTAGATCATTTATTGAGTTGGAATTTCAAAGCAGAAAAAAATTCATAATTGACTTCTACAAAATGGACATAAGTTTTACATTGTCCAAAAATGCTTGAATTTGGTTTTATGTAAAAATTTGGCAAAACATAATAATCCCCTGTATATTTAATGTTGATTAAGATAAGCACACTATAATTAACATCTGGACTGCCCCTGGCTGTCTGCAGTTAAATTTCCTGGTCTCTTAGGGGACTCTCTCTCTCTCTCTCTCTCTCTCTCTCTCTCTCTCTCTCTCTCTCTCGCAAAAGCACTCACTCCAACAACACTCAATGCCTATAAGTATTGGATCCACAAAGTTAAGTACTAAATTATATAAAGCACTAACATGATACATTAGATTTTAACAGTGTGGTGAGAATCCCATTGTCATCAAAAGCAAGTTTCAAGACTTGCTTAGATGATTGAGCGATCTAGCACACTGGTCGCATGCTGCTGGAAGATTTGGTAGATATAGCACTAACATGACTAATGACATGAACAAGTAGATTCAGGATAATCTGTCCCTTCCTGTTAACAAATGAAACAGTTTACACAGTCTAAAGATATTTAAAAAAACAACCTAGCACTCAAACTACACTAAATCTGCAAATTACATGTTTACTGTTTTTGGCTTGCAAATCAATGTTTGGTACGGAGAGAATTAGGACAGGTCCTATTCATCCAGTGGAGTGATCCACAATGCGTAAAGTAGTAATGATAGATTTAATTGATCTCTGATAGGGTGAGTTAACTATGTTTAATCAGTGCAAAAGTCAACTTTACTCAGCGAAATTCACTTGTTACCGTGCATTAATAATAAATAAAAATATTTTTAATAAATAATGTGGACCAAGTCATGAAACAGAGAATTAGGAGCCTAGAAAGTCAAATAAGCATTAGGTATTCCATAACTAATGATGTCTGGTTTAGAAGGGTAGAGTAAACTATTACAGAATTACCACGGAAAACTGATAAATAATCGAGTTTTGAATTTGTCGGATATAATGGCCAAGGTCAAATAGTGGGTGATTCTGGCACTACACAGTCTTGTAAACCAGTATGTCATCTAGTAAATTAGCATGTGAAAGTAGTCAACAGGGATTTAAGCTAGCAATAAAATGGGAAATATGGCTGAAGTGTTAAGGATATGATCAAATGAGTAGATGAAGTTCAAAATCTGGTAAAGGTTTAGCAGCCTGTTCGTCCTGGTGAAGTCAGTGGATTTGCTGATACCTTGAGGGTGGATTGACTTCAGCCTGTGCATTCAGAATTTTTCCTTTTGCTTTCTGACCAACTTGAGTCGTAGTCAGTAACATGTCCTTACATTGGTGATTACTACCACTGAAATGTGTACTGGCAAATCTTTCTTTGTTTCAACAGAGGACCAGTGGTTGTCAACCCATTTGTGAAGTAAAATGAAAATATATATATATGTATGCCTAACTTCTTTTGTATTTCAGACCATTAAGTGGAAGACATGACAAAATGGAATGATGATGATATTGATGATGATAAACCAACAATCCAACTGTCCAACTGTGATATGTCTTTGGGAATACTGAAGTTGTCTGGAAGAGTAATGAATTAAATTATTTGTTTGACTAAACTGAATCTGTTAGTCAAAGTATAGACTACCACAAAACTATAAGACAGTGTTGAAGACTGTACTTCTAGAGAATTTCCTGTGAAGACAAAATGTCCACTGTTTGACTATGTCCAAATTTGTTTACTGTCATGAAAATGAAATTCATGAGGCATGAGATAGTAGCATTCAGTGATGAACATATCTATTTTTGTTAGAGCTATTTTCCATAACTTTATGTACTAAATCAAAGGCACCTCTAAAGCTACTGTAATTAATATTTTCTACAAAATAAAACAAAAAGTTGCCATATTTATAGAACAAACCCTAAGATTTGTTATTTTTGGTAAGTTTGATTTCTTGGTGCTGCTTTACAGAGAGTAAATTTGTTGTATGATAATTTCATATTACATTAATCTAATCATTGCAATTGGTTTTGTATATATATATATATAAGTATAGATGAGAACCTTAAGTTTCTAGTAATACATGGATATAACAATATTTAGTATACAAACATGTTGTATTTACATGTATGTTAAACTACCAGGTTTTGATTGGGGGAAGGGGATGATTCTGAAGTACAGTCATATATTTTTAACAAACTGAATATCATTCCACTCTATGATTCTATAGTATGTATCATTTGCTCTGTATACTGCATGTGTATTTATCTGTCATTTCATTATTTGTTATTCATTATTTATAAAAGTTTTTTGCAATAGTTTTGTTCTGTATTATGTACATCTTATTAATTTAGCAGCTGTAAAAATTTCACCAACACTAGTAATAAATGGTGGGTGTGATCAAATTTATTTCCATAATAATGATAACTTAACACATTCTAAATTGTTGCCTAACAGAGTATTTTTACCTGGAAACCATGCTTAATAGAGTAAAATAACTAGAAGTTATTATCAATAGACTTGTATTCCAAAATAAAAAAAAAAAAAAAAAATTATTGGGTTCCATAGATGTTTCCTTTGCATAACAGTGTAAATCCAATCTATATCTACAGTGGCACTTGAAAGTTCTGTAGCACATACAGGGTGTTTCATAATATATGAGGGGGGCCTCCGTGGCCGAGTGGTTAGAACATCACACTCAAATTCACAAGGTCTCTCACCTGTAGTCGGCGCGGGTTTGAATCTCGCTCGCACTGATATATGTGAGAGTGAGAAAGTTTGCCAGTTTACTTTTGGAAGGTCGGTGGTCTCTTCCCGGGTATATTGTATCTGGATTCTCTCCTCCACTAATAAAAAACTGGATGCCACCAGATAACTGAAAAATTGTTGAGTGTGGTGGAAAACAACAAATAATCAATCAATCATAATATATGTCCCCACTACAAATATCTGTAAAATCTTTAATTTTTATCATATCTTAAAAATTAAAACTTTGCTTTTGAGAAGAAAGAAATTAATTTTACATTATGAAAAAATATGGAATTGTCTTTACACTATGTCATATATGATGTCATAATGAAATGTTGAAATATGTCCCTGTTCAAAGAACAATGTATTGAAGTGCAGAAGTTATATTTTTAATGTAATTCACCAATAACAATAATTAGGATGATGCAAAGAAAGTATCCAAATCAGGAAAAACTTCAAAAAAAACCCCAAAAAACAGATTCAGCTTTTTTGAGAAGTGAAAAAAATAACTTTGGTCATTTGTGCTGCAGTGATACAGAATTTCAGAGATGGAACCTGTCTTATCACAAAGAGGGCATCATGTAGAACATGTGTTGTAAAACAAATCATGGTTTAATATGGCACAGTTTAAAAAATTGTACAGAAAAACTAAATGTTTGAACAAAAAATAGTTGTTAAAGTAATATTTTCTAAATTTGTTCAAACCATTTGAATTAATTAATCTTATATATTTTTTATACCATTCTGTAAGAGGGACAGATATAATGAAACACCCTGTATATGCGTGATTCTGGATTAGAATCATTTCACGAGTCCATGCCAGATGCTCAAAAGGTATGATTCTACCCCAGATGTTCACATGGTATGAATTCACCACAGATGTTCACAAGAGGTTTGAATTCACCCCAGATGTTCACAAGATATGAATTTACCCTAGGTGTTTATAATGTATGATTCCACCCCAGACATTAACAAGATATGGATTCACCCCAAATGTTAACAAGATATGACTCCAGCCCCAAAGTTTTACAAGGTATGACTTCAGCACAGAAAGTCAGTTTTCGTCTCTTTCAAGCCGATATTAAATGGAATTCATACCAAACTTCACACACTTTCACTTCTCAGTACATTCCTACCCTCTCATTGAACATTTGGAATTCTTAAAATTTCAGGGGAATTTCTTTCCAAGACAGGGTTACAAGAGTTATAGACCCTTGTATTGACGCCCACTTCCCCTCCAAAACAGGGTTACAAGAGTTATAGACCCTTGTATTGACACCCACTTCCCCTCCAAGACAGGGTTACAAGAGTTATAGACCCTTGTATTGACGCCCACATCCCCTCCAAAACAGGGTTACAAGAGTTATAGACCCTTGTATTGACACCCACTTCCCCTCCAAGACAGGGTTACAAGAGTTATAGACCCTTGTATTGACGCCCACTTCCCCTCCAAGACAGGGTTACAAGAGTTATAGACCCTTGTATTGACACCCACTTCCCCTCCAAGACAGGGTTACAAGAGTTATAGACCCTTATATTGACACCCACTTCCCCTCCAAAACAGGGTTACAAGAGTTATAGACCCTTGTATTGACACCCACTTCCCCTCCAAAACAGGGTTACAAGAGTTATAGACCCTTGTATTGACGCCCACTTCCCCTTCAAGACAGGGTTACAAGAGTTATAGACCCTTATATTGACACCCACTTCCCCTTCAAGACAGGATTACAAGAGTTATAGACCCTTATATTGACACCCACTTCCCCTTCAAGACAGGGTTACAAGAGTTATAGACCCTTGTATTGACGCCCACTTCCCCTCCAAGACAGGGTTACAAGAGTTATAGACCCTTATATTGACACCCACTTCCCCTCCAAGACAGGGTTACAAGAGTTATAGACCCTTGTATTGACGCCCACTTCCCCTCCAAGACAGGGTTACAAGAGTTATAGACCCTTGTATTGACGCCCACTTCCCCTACAAGACAGGGTTACAAGAGTTATAGACCCTTGTATTGACGCCCACTTCCCAAGAGCACATGGTTGTCTGACGTTCTATAAAGAATGGTGTATTCTAGTAACGTAGCACCATACTCGTGGAGAATAACAAACATTCAGAATTATTTACTTTCAATATATACTCTTAGGGTTTGAAATAATAAAATTCTAGCTGTTGGGTACAAAATTAATTAAAAGGTTGCTGCAGTTAAAACGTTAATGAAATCTTACTGTTAGGATGTGTGGCTATGCACTCTGCTTGAAATTGCATTGGCCGAAAACACAAGACGATAAACATTTAAACAATATTTAATAAAGAAAATAAACAAAATTATAAACCCAGCTAAAAAGTAGTAAACAATTTAAAAGTTTTGGAAATTAAATGCCAATAAACACTGAACTGGAATGAGTGGTCACCGGGCACGAGAATGAAAGTCAAGGTTTCTATTGGTCCAAAACGTTCTTGCGAGTACGGTACGGTCCAGTTAAACACGTTCCAGATGTTTCATCCAGTTATACACGTTCCAGATGCTTCAGGAAGTGAACTATAAGCTTGAAAATGTCTGTTGATGATACATAACACAGATAAAATACATTATAATAATAAGTAGATCATGCAAACTTTCACAATTTTGTAATTGAAATGGCAGAATATTTATCTTTAAATTTATTCCAAGCACACATGAAGATATGATAAATATTAACTAAAATTGCTTAAATATGCGTCGGTGTTGTATAGTGAGACTTCCCCCATGCAGGAAGACTGGCCAAGCGCGGATCTAGAGGGGGGGGGGGGGGGGTCTGGACCCACCCCTCCCCTGGAATTTCCAACTGAAAGAAAATATAGCATCGCGTTTAATATTGCTTCATCAACTCTCTCGATCGACTTCATTCGCTCACTGGGGACGATTTCAAAATTCAAGGTCATAATATAATATGAAAATTACCGTACCGCAATTTTGGGTGCAGATTTCTCATACTCTACTATCTGTAAAAGTGTGGAAATTCCAGAGGCTTTGCCTTGGAACCATGTCCCAGATCCGCCGCCTTTTGGACCCCCGCCCCCTCCCGATGAAAGAAGCTGGATCAGCGCTTGCTGGCTTTTTAGTGAGACTTCCTTGGTAGAAGGCTCCCTATATAGCCAGACTTCCGGGGAGAAGTCTCACTATTTTGCCAATCTTCCTGGAGAAACTCACTATAAAACCAGACTTCCAGGGAGAAGTCTCACTATATAGCCTACCTTCCTGGAGAAACTCGCCATATAGCCAGACTTCCGGGGAGAAGTCTCACTGTATAGCCAGACTTCCGGGGAGAAGTCTCACTGTATAGCCAGAGTTCCTGGAGAAGTCTCACTGTATAGCCAGACTTCCTGGAGAAACTCGCTGTATTACACAGGTTGGGCTTCCATTGTTCACGTCATACCTCTCTAAAGCACAAGATCCCAACAATACCCAACCTGTAAGCTTAAAGTGGATGCGATGTTGAACACAAAAAATATATAAGCATTAAAATGACCAACGATATGAACTACTGTATTGTCGAATTTTCGGGACGGCCTGTCCCTTCCCCAGAACTAACAAAAAGGTTTTAATGGAAAAAATGATGTACAAGAAAACTAGCATACAAACGTCCAACGGGCTGATCCACAAAAACATTTCACGAATAGGACGTTTCTTAATTCGCTCACAAGAACACCAAGAACAAGCCAGAACAATACAATGTGATTTACAACGTATATACCACGTTTGTAGATTTAGTGCTACCTTTTTTTATACATGGTTTATTTTTGTTATTTATGATAGACCTTTTCATTTGACCTGAGGGAGGGACAGGTCTCATAATATCAGTTTGGTAATACACAGACACATACACACACACACACACACAATAAAAGTTAAGAAACACAAAATTCGAATAACAATTCACTGCTAGCGCTTTCGGATTTACTGCTTTTTCAGACAGTTATAAATGAAATGGAATGAACAGTATATATATATATATATATATATATATATATATAGACACACACACACAGACGTTCGCGCACGCGCTGTTAGCTGGAAACTAAGCTGAATGAATTCTGTTGAGCTTATTCAAAGTAAAATGTCTGAGTAAATTACACTGAACTGTATTTTCTTTCACAATGGGTATCAGAGCACTGCTTTCAGCTGGACAAGAGGCAAGAAATTTGGCAAGGAACCTGGCCGCAGAGGCATGAAATTTAGACAAACTCACTTTTGATCGCAGTCTCACTTTATAAAAGTAACAAGTAGTGTTATTGTAAAAAAAAAAAAAAAATTGAGATTTAAATGTAAAATGAGAACATCTTAGTTTTATGTCCACTGAGCCAGCTCTAGAATATTTGGGTACTAAAAAATGGGTACTCTGTTTGAAAAACAAAATATAATACCAGTATTTATTTCTCGCATGCCTAGGATTATTTGCTACAAAATATCATTTCATCCAGTAATATGTATGGTCTTGAATTTACCCTGGTGTGAACTTTACCAATTATTATGAAGTTACCATTCATTGTGTACTTGGCACTAGACCCTTAATGAATAAAGGTGAGGCGAAAGGTGAAGGAGTTAAACAAATGTTTCTGATCTTCACATTTACAAGGTCTTATATCGATCTGTGTAGTCGTTTATTGAAAGCCTTGTCCAGGTCTAGTGGAAGAGAATGATTTAGTACCTACCAGACCACTTCCTTTCTTTCTGATCTTCTAGATGAACTGTTTTAACGACTTGATGAAAGCAATCAAAAACGAGTCTATCAATGATATATACACTGTACATGTAGTTGTTTGTGTATAGGTTCTACAAAGCTAAATGGAAAATAAATGGAAAAGTTTTTATTAAACATCAAAATAATCTTGTTGACTCCAACAACACATAAGAAAACCTGATGGATTAGCTTGGCCAACGAGAGAGAGAGAGAGAGAGAGAGAGAGAGTTCGAGTTCATGTAACATTTCAGGGGAAAATATACACCAAAGAGAAATTCACAGACTGTATCATTTCATTCACAGAACGTAACGCATCAATCAGATCTACGTCATACATCATCAAAATAATATGCAAATTCACAGAACGTAACACTTCATTCAGATCTACGTCATATATCATCAAAATACAAGAGATGTTAAAGAACTGGTTCGCAGCGAGAAATATTCGCACGCGAAGAAATCTTGGTTTATAAAAATTTGAAAATGCACATTTGCATTTATTTAATTTGATTTCTTTTGAGAAATTAAGGTAAGTGGTAAAGAAAAAAGACCGAGAAAATCATTTATCTAGATTGTGTGATAGCAAGCATCACAAAAGGGCCCTACTTTGTGGCATTATATGCTAAGTCAAGGTACATAACTTTTTCCAAAATAGGCCAAGAAACAGGATCTGTAACTCTGATATAAGTCAATGTATAAATTTTCAATTAAATAGCTGCAGGGATACCAAATTTTACAGAGAATCATAATCCTCCACTTTAACTGTCTGGCCAGTGTGAATAAGAAAAATGAACCCCATAGAATAATGACCCTTACCAATTAACCCAGAATCTCTTTATAACGAGACTATTATCTCGATAGAACTATATACTCGTAATAATGAGACAACTCGTTATGGCTAGATAATTATCGCGGTACAACGAGTCAGTAAGTTGTTTGTTTATTTTACGTCCCGTCGAGAATTTTTCACTCATATTGAGACGTCACCAGCTGTAGGTGAAGTACCACAAATTTAGACCTATGCTGAGCGCTCAGGGCCGTAGCAGTGAGGGTTCTTTAACGTGCTAACGCCTACCGTGACACGGGACCTCCGTTTTTAAGGTCATATCCGAAAGACCCGTGATTCTCACTTCTAAATGTCGAGCGTTTGGCGAAGGAGCAATTACTACCTATTTTTCGTCTTAGGCTTGACGCGGCCATGGCACGAGCGGGGCTCGAACTCACGACCTCCCGGTTACGAAGCGAACGCTCTAACCACTGAGTAAATTCGCGTTAGCGTTATTCAGTTTGTTTGCACACGTCGTCTGATTTATCACACTATATTTCACAAAAAGTAACAATTTATTGCTTATATTTACACTAGAATTTTTCATTCAGCTCTGATTTTTATTATGAATTTCAAATTTCCTGCTCATCACGGAGGTAAAAGTGCAAGTAATGGAACAACCATTCATTTGCATAAGAAAATAGTCCACAATGTAAAATATTGTAACTTCCCTATTACTTCATTTTTTTTAAAGATGAAAGATTAAAAATGATCAAGTTTAAGAGTTTTAATGATAATTAAGCATTTAAAACAATTCAGACAGTTAAACAACAACAATACACAATCGACGTAAGCGCATCCGGTCTATTACCACCATGTTTATTTCTGTAAGTTGATGGTGCATGGTTAGGGCGTATGAATACCATCGGATTTATAGCTTGATAAATCCGACAAGTACCTAGTGCTTTTTATAAAAAAAAACCAAAAAACAAACAAACAAACAAAACAAAAAACAAAAAACCAAAAAAAACCAACAAAAAAACAAACAAACAAACAAAAAAAAACCAAAAAAAAAAACCAAAACAAAAACAAAACAAAACCCCAATAAACTCACCCTCCCAGTTGAATGTAAATATAATTTCATAATCATTATAGTTATTAATTTGTACTGCGTTGTTTCGGGATCAATTAATTTCATTTCTATCCTATTTGCTCATGAAATACGAAAAGGGTGTACAGTGTTTTGTAGATTTAAGACTATTTTTGCGGATTCAGGCAACTAACAATATATTTAAGTGGTTATGAAGTGATAAGGGGAGTCGAGTCTGTATTCTTTATAGGAGTTATGAGATTGATCACTGTTCGTTATCTTTACCTTTTTTCATACGGGATCTGCTCCAAAAACACCGAAGCCGGAAGTATAGCATAAGCTCCCCCGACTTCGTCTCGGTGAGCTAAAAATGAACTAAAAATCTGAACACTGGTGTAATTTTAAGGTTGGAGTGGGGTGTAGAGTTGTAACGTAACTCAGAATTATAATAGAAAGTATAATTACATTTTAATTCACTTTCCGTACATGATAAATAGAGCCCGCCCTAATACCAGATCCCACAAAGGAACATTTCTATGTAAATATATCGTTGACCTATAGGGCTGTCATTGGTTTCAGTTTTACAAAAAGCATATTAATTTCCGTTCCGGTCGATGACTTTAGGCCACATGCATGTAGTTATTCGTTTTCAAGCATCGCTTTAGTTCTAGTCAATATACGTAATTTGCACAGATAGAAGACACCATTTCACAGTCGCTATCTGAGCAGCATGAATTGTGGACGCATTTTTAGTTCCTTATCTTGAAATTTCATTTCGTAATTCTCAGTTTTTTTTACCAATGCAGTTACTTCATATGCGTTTACTTACAACTCATTTCTTTGGAAATAATATTTAAAAAAAGTCATTGGTGTAAGAAATACAAATTTTGAAAATGAAATTCTAGAAATTTACTGTCGTTACTGAAATGTAATCCTACAGCTTAAAAACCTGATCAGGGAATAGAGTATCGTCTTCAAGGTATACAATTTTTAATGTAATTTTAATATATTTAGCATCAACTTTGTATTTATCTGAACCCCCCCCCCCCCCCCCCCCCTCAGTATTTACAGATACATCCTTTGTATGAGGGTCCTTACCTGATGCCTGGATAATGGCAACGGGACATAACACCTTAACTGACCCAACCTCACTCTTTTCTAATCTACAAACCTTCCTCCTGCATTTTCGGCATAAAATATCGCCAATGAACACATTTTTCCCGCGGAATGAACTGCATCTACTCTGCAGTATCTCAACGATTTAGATGGTGGCAAAGTTGTACCAGGTCCCATAGTTTGTGAGTAAATCACTTTCAATGTTCAACCTCTTGACACGGCTGATTCACTTCATAAAATTGACCTCAGTGACACTTTTCTGTTTGTCCTTGATGGCAGTTCACATGAAAACACACATTCATATAATAGTTAGTCTCCACTGAAATTCAGTGACGATGATGGTCTTAATCTGCAGTTTGACCAGGACAAAGACAGCCTCAGTCGAGAACAGCTACTTTCAGAACAGAATAAAGACCCTGACACTGTACAACTCAGAGACAGAGAGAGGGTGCTTCCAGCAGATGAGACGACCAAAGAAGGAGAATGCTACTCTCTGAAAGACGACATCCTTATGCGAAAATGGCGACCACCTGACAACACCCCACCCCTCCGGATGAAGTATGGCGTGTTATTCACCAGATAATTGTCTCAGTGGTGTATCGTAGGGACACCGAGTTTGGCTCACGACACATCCATGGCATGTCATTTAGGTGTCAGGAAAACTTATAATATGATTTTTAATTACTTCATTGGTCCAAATTGAGAAGGGATGTTTCTGAATTTTGCAAATCTTCTCATGTCTGCCATAGAGCAGATAAACCGAATCAGAAAATTCCATCTGCCCTCTCCAACCCATTCCAGAATTTGAAGCGCCTTTAAGTCGAGTGTTGGTGGATTGTGAAGGACCTTTGCATAAGACTAGGTCAGGGAACCAGTATTTACTCTCTGTTATGTGCATGCCCACTTCATTCTCCGAAGCTATATCTCTTAGGAACATTAAGGCCACAATTAAAGCCCTTACCATTTTTGTTTTAGTTTTGTAAGAGTACCTAAGGCCAATCAGGTAGATAAAGGTTTGAATTTATATCAGGGTTTTCAGTAGGTCATGTGTAAATTAATTAAGATGTTAGACAGTATAAGTTCACTGCTTATCATCCTGAGTCTCGGAAACCCTTAAAGCTACGATGAAGACATATTGTTATCAGTATAATAAAGACCGAGATGAAGCGGTTCACCTTGTTCTATTCCTGCATGAGAAGCGGTTCAAGAATCTCTTGCATTCAGTCTCTTTGAGTTAGTGTTTGGTCATACGGTTAGAAGTCCTTTAAAATTGTTGAAACAAAAGTGGTTGACTGACACTAGTGATCTTAATCTTTTACATTACGTATCTAATTTTGAAGAGAGACTTACAATGTTAACAAATTGCATGGGAAAATCTCAAGAGTTCTCAAGCCAAAATGAAAGCTAGGTATGACAAAAATGCCGGAAAGTGAGTTTTTAAACCAGGTGATAAGGTTCTTGTACATTTGCCGGTACATGGAGATCCTTTATAGGCCAGATATTATGACCCTTATGAAATTGAAAGTAATTTTAGTGATGTGAAGTATGTTGTTAAGACACCAGACCAACGTAAAGAAAAACAAGTTTGTCACGTTAACGTGTTGAAAGATGATCATTTTCCGCTTTAGCCAATGTTAAGACATTTCAAAATTGGACTGAAAATGCCATTAGAGTAGAGACTAAGGAAAAAAAGAATTCAATCAGAGCGTCTGTTCAAGGAACTCCAAAATTCTTGCCAATCTTGATGCCAAGCTTGGACATTTGAATATTCATGAGAAAGAAGTTCAACGTCTCATGGCTAATTATCATTCAATCTTTCTGGATGATCCAAGAAAAAAGATCAATGCTGCTTGTCATGATGTTATAGTGGGTGACGCTTTGTCCATCAAGCAGCATCTTTATTCAAGTGATTAGAGCTCACCTTGCATTCTCGTGAAGAAATATGACGTTACCTTCCGATTGTGTAGTGACTTCAGAAAAGTGAATTCTGTCACTAAGGCTGACTCATATCTGATCCCCAAAATTGATGACTGTATTGACAAAATCGGAAATGCAATATGTGTCAATAAATTTGACCTGTTGAAAGGTTACTGACAAGTACCATTAATTGAAAGAGCCAAAGAAATGTCTGCACTTGTAACTCTCGATGGGCTGTTTCAATATAAAGTAATGCATTTCGGCATGAAAAATGCTCCAGAAACCTTTCAACTGATGATTCACTCCCTTCTTGGTTATCATCTACAGAGACATATGGGACGAACGTCTCCGAATTGTGCGAGAGTTCTTCGACATTCTGGCTAAATCGAACTTGACTGTGAACCTCGCAAAGAGCGACTTTTGTCATGCTACTGTAGAATACTTAGGTCATAAAGTAGGTCAAGGTTATGTAACACCTATTATGGTAAAGTGGAAGTGGTAACAAAGTTCCCGATTCCTACAAAGAAGAAAGAGTTGACAAGATTTTTGGGCATGACTGGTTATTACATAAAATTTTGTCGAAATTTTCCTCAATAGTTGGTCCATTTACCAACTTACTGCAAACAAGGGTTAGATTTGAATGGACAAAGGGATGCAAGGAGTCGGTGCTGCTTTATTTCAAGAACATTAGTGACAATGTAGATAGAGTTGTTTCTTATTTTTCAAAGAAACGTACAAAATGTCAACAAAATTATTCTACCATTTAAAAAGAGAAAAGAGTGCCTTGCTTTGTTGTTAGCTTTATATCATTTTGATGTTTATTTGAATGTTACTGTGTATCGCATTCTCGTTTTCAAGTATCAACCCCCCCCCCCAACTTTTTCGCATAACATGTCAAACAAAACTCACAAAACTGAATTTATTGTTACAGGAGTATGATATCGATATTAAGGAAATTGAAGGCATAAACAATTTTATTGCAGGTGCCTTGTCAAGAATATTATAGATATACTGTACATTATTTCAGTTTTATTTTTATTGCTTTGATTTGATGTATTTTGGTCTTGTGTTTTGAAAAATTAAGTTTTCTTTTACATTCAAATCCTTTTAAAGGGGGGAGGTGTTGTGTAATACTTTGTACTTAATTGACACCTGTAACCTAGACAAAATTATAGACATTCCATTTTAGAACGATGTTTGCCAGAGTTCTAAAGAAAGATGATGGAACACTTGTTTACTCTAACATTGTATGCTCTAGAAGAGAATTCTCCAGAACATTGTGTTAGTATAAATAGACTGTAAATTTTGTGATGATAAGCACTCTATAAAAATGAATTTGGACTTTTAAATCTAGGGATTGGATTGCACTTAACGGTCGATTTGTGATAGTTTATATTGTCGTGTGTGAATCACCATCAAACACTGCTTTTGTGAACTTTAATCAAATCTACTCTGAGTCAGTAATTCATTTATTCACATACTATTCTGTAAATAGTCCTGGAATTCTTTGTTGTTGATTTCTGCTTGTCATGGGATATTCTGATCCATAACATTATATTTACCTTTTTTCATCTCTTAACATACGTGTTTACGAAGGAAAAACAAGTACTTCAATATACTTATTGAAGTGCACATTTGAATTAGTGGGTCTGCTTCTGTACTCAGTGTTGTCATACAGTGATGAAAAGACGTCAAATCTAATTCGCTAACTGATAAATCAATTTCATATCTGGAATAAAAGTAAAATACAAAAATGTATTACCTTTTATTTCATGAATACAACATGAATTTAATTCACAAAGAAAAGAATGAATACATCTTGATGACATTAAAAAACTAACAATGCAGCGATGAGTTTGAAGGAAATGCAGAACTTTAGACAACAATAATTATACACAGTAACCCACCCCTAGCATGGTCATTTATATTTTGGTAGACATAGTATAGATTACCCAATAATAAAGATAATGTGTAGTTGAGCCATCCCTTCACAACAACTGCTAAATCCAAGAATTTCCTTAAGTATATACTTTAAACCTGATTACAGATACAACACTCAGCTATCTTTGAAACAACGTTCTGCTGACGATTAGAAGAATGTACGTTTTTGGAGGAGTTGACACATAATAATGATCTCTCAATAACTGCAATGAAATAATGACTTAAAATGTTTCTTAAATGCTTGGTCACAAAATGCATAAATGACTGGATTGACAACGTGGTTTATGAGAGGAAACCGTATTGCAATTCTATATATCGCTTCCTGATAAATGGATAAGTTTTCTTTGAAGTCCCTCCGTAGAGTAAGGACCACTCCAATAGAGACATACGGGAGATAAGCCAAGATGAAAAGAAGTGTAATCAAAAACAGCACTTTCGTTTTCCTATTCTTTAGTTTGTAACTTTTCTTGGAATCTTTCGTTGGCTCTGTACGGATGTTGTGGAACGTTTGCTCTAATTGACATTTCATTGCTTCGGTCATGGGCTGAACATTTGTGTTTCTTGGAGTAAAATATGTTTCGTTCTGCAGCTGCATGCGCTCAATGTGTGCCTTTCTGATAGTTTTACCGATGATCAGGTAAGTAATGCTTAAAATGATTACAGATGTACAGTAAACTAGCCAGTAAAAACCAAGATAGAGAGCCGGAAATATTGTTGTCAGTGCCTCGTCCGAAATATAACATATTGTGGCTGTTGAATTTCCATTAGTAATTGAATAGTTCCCATTAAAAAGAAAAGCTGGAACCGCGCTAAAAATGGAAAACACAAAGACTGTCCCGCAACAACGTTTTGCTGTGGTTATGGACATTTTCTTTTTTAGAGGATGAACGATATGACGATATCGCGAAACGGCAATCACCAACAGCGTCGTCAGAGACCCCATGAACAACCAACCGTTATTGAATCGAAAACATTTACACAACCACTCTGGAATATCAAAAGGAAACACGAGGTCTATGAGTTCTACAGGCATGTGCACTGCGCAGGTCAAAACATCGAACATAGCCAAGACTGACACAAAGATGACATAAGTGGATTTCTTTTCCATGCGAAATAGGAATATGTATAAAGAGATGCTGTTTCCAGGCAACCCGAAGAGAATGGTCGTAATAATGAACACGGCAGCTGGTAATCGACCTGTCTCTAGTCCGCGAAACCCGTCCAATTCCGCCGTGCCCTGTGTAAAATTCATGGTCCAGCAGCTGAAATAAGAATATACATGGAGCAATTTGACAAGAAAGACAGGGAGAGGGTTTTATAATTTCAAATACCGGGAGGCTTGTACTGCACGATAGTTTATTTTTTCCACCTGAATAAACATCACTATTCAACATGTAGGTACCGGGAGGTGCTTTTTTTGTATTTTTTTTTTTAGTGTTTTCATATATGTAATAGGGTAATCCCTATGGAGAAGTGGAGAACTCTGGTTTAACACAGTTTTTTTGGCGGTCGGAAAGTTTTTGAAAATGGTGTCAATGTTCTCTGTTTCTATCGCACGTATAACTACCATTTTAGTATAGATTTGTTCCTGGGAAAAATTCGTCAAATGTTGAAATAAGTTATGTGACCATTTCTTATTGATAAAGGTGTTATTTACCCGTTTGAAATTTCCTTTGTGTTGACTTTAGTAGCCATTTCTTATGTAATTAGTCATGTCAAAGTCACGTGATTCGCCACCGTGAATCTTCAAAACAGTGACACTTGATGTAGTGATGTACTTATTTATAGGACTTGATATGCACGCTTTTATTGATTGATTGATTAAATATTATTTAACGTCCCGTTCGAGAATCTTTCACTCACATGGAGACGTCGCTATTGCTGGTGAAGGGCTGCAAATTTAGGCCTATGCTAGGCGCTTATGGCATTTGAGCAGGAAGGGATCTTTTACGTGCCACACCTGCTGTGACACGAGACCTCGGCTTTAGCGGTCTCGTCCAAAGGACCGCCCCATTTAGTCGCCTCTTACGACAAGCAAGGGGTACTGAGGATCTATTCTAACAACCCGGATCCACATGGGGTTGCACGCTTTTAAGGTTAGGTCAGCGAATCAATATATGCTAGATCAACTATAATATCAATACGATTTGGATTACATAGATTTTTTTCAAATATCTTACTAGTGAGACATTATAAATGACAGCGATTTTAAAGCCGCTAACGAGATACTTACCGCTTGTTTGGTGAAAATAAAGTCAGGTATTCAAACGCGGATCCCCATGGGGTTGCAAGCTTTTATGTTAGGTTAGCGAATCAAACAAGTATAAAGAACATAGAATATTTACATTTCCAATGGTTTTGCCTTTGATATTTTTACCGTATTTAATGATGTCATTTCTTCATGGATGCGAAGCAGATGTGAATAATATGCGCATGAATCTTGATAAATATAGTACGCCTAATTTATTCGCTGGGAATTCTCACGGAAATGAAAGTAGAATGTAAATTACAGTTTTGAAAATACAAGCTTCACGTCGGCGTACTTTTCACAAATCGCTAACTTCATGAAGTGTGCTGGCAAAAAGCGCCACAGTTCATGCCCTTATTTAATTTCAAAAATGAATTTTTTAAAGTGTTTATAGTTTAATAATATGACGGGTATATGTGAAAGGAAACAGTGGGCCTTATTTCAACTTTAATTCCCCGTGGGGATCCGGGTTGTTAGAATAGATCTTCAGTACCCCTTGCTTGTCGTAAGAGGCGACTAAATGGGGCGGTCCCTCGGATGAGATCGCAAAAACCGAGGTCCCGTGTCACAGCAGGTGTGGCACGTAAAAGATCCCTCCCTGCTCAAAGGCCATAATCGCCGAGCATAGGCCTAAATTTGCAGCCCTTCGCCGGCAATGGTGACGTCTCTATATGAGTGAAAGATTCTCGAGCGTGACCTTAAACAATATATAATCAATCAATCAACTTTAATATGCAAATATCTATGCCACACACTAGTGATGTAGATACAAGTTTTATTCACACTCTTATCAACATGCACTCAATAATTGTAGCTCTCTTAAATTATTTGAAGATATCTACAAATAATTAGATATACCTTTTAATGAAATTAGCATATCTTCAATGCTAATTAAAATGCTTTTTTGAAATAGACTTGGAGATATCTCTAACTTTCATACCGAACTAATTCTCTTTCTAATAAATTTAAAGACTTCTCTAATTGCGTTGAAACTCTCTTTAATTGAGCTGCTGCACTCTTTGTATGAACTAGAGCTTAAAACAACGTGAATTAAAGATAATCTCCGATTCATGATTAATCGTTGCACTTGTCAAAGGACGTAGACCACACCTGAATTGAACTCATTATATTCATATCAGGAGTCCTATTTTTCCAAATATATACATATATATATAAATGACTTAGTTATCGATAATAAATGTATTAGTACCGTAAACATTTTGCAGACGATTATCACAATACAAAATTGCAGAAAACCCGTACAGTTCTAGTAAACTTATTGATAAATATTTAGACAAAATTAATGTTTGGTCCAAAAATGTTTAGATTCTAGTACAGTACACTTCAATCTAAATAAAATAGAGTAATAGACAGTTTCTAGGAAAAAACCCACCCCTTTTCCACCCTTCTCTCCTTTCTAGTGACATTTTACAGGACTCCACAAACACTTGGGTGTTATACCATCATATAATTAATCAAAGATGCACACACCCGAGTACGTTTGATACGGAAAATTTAATTTACTCTTGTTGATATGGAAACTCGGCAAAGTCTATACTTCTCATTAGTTAGAACACATGCTAGAATATGCTGATTTTATGTGGGATATGAAAGAAAAAAGTTGGAAGTATATAATTAGAAACCGCAAGAATAGCTACAGACGGATAATTTACAAAAAAAAACCGGGATGTCAGCGTCCTAAAAGCATGATACAATTAGTCATCAGATATATCATCAGTAGTAGCTTACACAAAGTTATAGCACAAGACATCCCCACAAGAACACAGACGCATCATGTCATTTCTTTCCATTAACTATTCGCCTTTGAAATAAATTACAAACAACAACAGAAAATAATTCATCATTACAGTCCTTCAAAAAGCGTCTGAATTTAATCTCTCTAAAGTACCAGACTATTTTTACATAGGAACAAAATTAGTTAGATACAAAGTTAAGACTCGAACGCCGCAAACCTAAAATTACGTCGACGTTCACTTTAATTTGTGTGTCGATTCGGTGTATCCCAGTGGACTCGCAGGGTCGTCCATGGCTGTTTAGTGTTTGGACGTTTTATTCGGCATGGACGTTAACGGTGAACTGACAGCTCGGCTTTGTGGCATATGTGGTATATAAAATCACCGGACCCAACCTTACAGAAAACGGACTCAAAGAGAACCCTGTATCCGCATCTCCTTTTTATCGAGTTTGTGATTAGTTCCACATTCAGAACTGCTATAGCTAATAATACAAGGTCCATGGGCCATAATGCTTACCTGAGTCAACCTGGTCTTGCTCTTCTCATCAGAAAATTACTTGAAAAATTGTCCCCTTTATTTCCACGAAAAAAAATCGAACCCATTTTATGACCCCACCTAAACCAAACAGGGTTATGATTTAACACAACTTAAATCCACACATGTAGGGATGCCCTTTCTTCCCTATATTCGTGGATCATGTTAAATTTTATCCCCAATTCTAGCCCACCCTAATTTGATACGTGCATCAATTCATTGATGCACGTTTAAAATTAATTATTGTGCACAGTAACTAAATTGATGTGCACATTAAATCAATTATTGCTTTTATCAATTGAATTGACGCGAGCATCAATGTGGTGGAATTATTGCTCGCAAAATTTAATATGGAGCATAAATGATTTAAATTAATTGGAGACCTTTAATTATTTACAAAGAATTAATGCACCTATCAATTCTTTAAAAGAAAGAAATAATTCAATTAAAGAGATCATTAATTCAGTTGTGCATATGTTGAATTGTCTATGTCTATGATTAAATTATTGCTCTTGTTTCTTTGAAATATAGTGCGCATCAATGCAATTTTTGATATCATTAATTCATTTCGCGTCAAATGAATTGATGATATCTTCAAATAATCAAAGATATCTTCATTTAATTATAGTGTATTATTTGACGCGCCATACTGGTGAGCGATGTGGTAGAAGGGCCTCTTAAGTCTCTGTGTTAGTGAATCGAAGTGACTGCGTGTAAGCTATTTCTTAATACAGGCCCACAAGAGCGCGGTCTGTTCTGATATAAGGGTTTTCAAACTTTTCATGTGTTTTTGCGGAATTAATGTTTTCGTTTCTGCGGGATTGATGTAAATGTATATATATTTTTTAACATTTCCAAAATTAATTTAATACGTAATTAATTAGGAATTGAAGTTACTGATAATATTAGACATCGAGTTGTCTAATCTCTAGAAATAATTCAAGCGTATTTAGGAGGAACGCTACATCGACGTAACGACCAACTTCCTTTTGAAACTTGATTGAAAATATGAATATAAACTATACATGTATATCCCTTTTAAATATAATCGCCTAGCTGAGAAGTTCAGTATGTTTATGTATTGACTGTTGATCTGTAGTTCCAGTGTAGCATGGGTTTTACTTTCTTTTTTCCAGATATCTTTCTATTAAAACTGGATTTTTACTTAATGAAGTAAATTTTACAATTTGAAAATATTATTGTACATATCCTCCACTTTCCATCCATACCAGATTTCTTTGGCGTATTATTCCTCTTTGACATAGGTATCAGGGAATTGAACTACTGTAGACGTATTTAATTTCGTTAGAAAAAAAATCATTTTTTTTATAGTGAATACGATTTCGTGTGGATTAATTTTCGTTGTTTGTGATCACTTAAGAATTACATTTTTATGATTACCAACAACATCTGCAATCCTATCTTGCGTAACGAGCGTTACGATCTACACACCTCCGTGGCCGAGTGGTTAGAGCATCGCGTTCATTCATTTATTCAAATCTCATCACTATTTTACATTGGTATACAGAGATTATAAATATATTTGTTACATATAGTGTAATGAAAATATACATGCACAATGGAAATCTAAAGTGGTGTTTTATAAATGTGAAATATGGGAATTCTATGCTGGGGAGCAAATTCCATTAATTTTCCTTATAATAGAACATAATTTTCTTTAAAAAAAAACCCCAGTGTTTGTTATTAGACATAATTTGCTTAAAGCTGATATTTGTATTCTGTATTTGAGTTACTTTTAAACATTTCTTTCTTTTTTCAATAGATTGTTCTTACAGTTTAGCATATAACGAAATTCATCTCCAATTTCTTTCAAATCACAGTAATTATATATTCTTTCATTTTTTTTTTTTTGTATATTCATCCACCGTCCACTTTCTATTGGTAAATGGTGATTACATGTCCGAAATCTACAGAAAGTGTATGCATCCTTTCTTGATAAGATATTAAAGTAGTTTTCAAATAATAATTCATTTTTGTATATTCTGTAATTTGAAGCTTTTGGCGAAGTTTGTGGAGTAGTTTGCCAACTTTGCTTAAATTGGTCAGTCAATGTTAAGTTAACTTTTGCTTTTAACCATTTTATATTATCAATGCGCCGATTAGCCCAGACATGAGAAATTCCACAATGATTCATGATACTCTTTATATTTTCAAACCATTCTATCTTCCCACCAGTTTTTTGATTTACAATAAATCCTAATCTATAAATTAATTGAGCAATGTTTGTTTCTTTTCCAGACAGTACCTTTGACCACTAAGAGATCATACGGATTTTTATTTGAATTTCCATAGGATATCGACCAAGTTCCCCATATATTATGAAATCTGGAGTTGATTGTTTTAAATGTAGTAGAAGTTTACAAAATTTGAGATGAACCCGCTCTATTATTGCAATATTTGAGAATCCCCATATTTCACATCCATATAACAATATAGGTTGAACAATCTTGTCAAATAAATGAAGTTGACACCTTATTGATGGATTATGCAATCTTCCCTTTTTTAAAACAATGCGTTTGTTGCTTCATCAGCTAGTTTCTGTTTTGCATCTTTAAAAGAACCTGATCTACTTAATATAACCCCTAAGTAATTACATTCTGTCACTACTTCTATTAGTTTATCACCATATCTTAACTGATAGTTGTCTTTGCATCTACCTCTACTAAATACTACTAATTTTGATTTGTGAATATTGATTTTAAGTTCCATTTATTACAATAAATATAGAATTTATCTAATTGTTTTTGTAGCTCTGCAGAAGTTTCTGCTATCAACATCATGTCATCTGCATACAGAATCGCAAAATAATTTGAAAAAGATGTTTAACTTATTTTCAAACATTTCAGATATTGTTGGTAAGTTTTCAATGTTCGAGGCATCTAAGAAATCATGTATTTCATTTAAATACATTGGAAAAAAAGCTGATATATTTTCACCTTGTGTAACTCCGTTTGCACATGGGGAAAATCTGAAGTCTCATTATTACTCACAATTCTGAAATTGATCGGACTATACATATTAAAAATAACATCAAACATTTTGCCATTAATATTATGAGACAATACCTTAAACCACAATGCTTTCCGCCAGACATTATCAAAAGCTTTTTCGAAATCTACAAACATACAATACAATTTATGATTCTTTAGCTTCAAAAGCTCAAATAATATATGAACCGAGAACAAATTGTCAATAGTTGAGTACTCTTTTCTAAATCTTGTTTGATTTTCGTGTAATATTTCAAATTCATCAGAGAATACATTTAATCTTTCATTAAGAATTGATGTGAGCAGTTTTCCTATGCAACTTAAGATAGTAATTGGTCTATAATTCTCTGGTTTATTTTTTTTCACCCTTATTTTTATACATAGGCATTATATTTCCTTCTAGCCACTGAGGCAGAATTTTACCAGATGAAAAAATTAAACAGTTTTTCATAAATTGGTAACATTAACTGCTGTGTTGATTTAAAACATTCATTTTTAATTCCATCACCTCCAAAGCATTTATTATTTTTTAGATTCTTGATGCACCATTTTATTTCATCTTGAGTAATCATTAAGCTCCTGGTTTGTATCTTTATACTGTAGATTAGCAATGCCATTTTCAACCATTTCATTAATCCCTTCATTAATTTCAGGAGCTTTATTTAACGCTTTATAATACTTATACAGTGTATCTACATCTATTGCTGCTTTTTCTTGGCTTTTATTTTTATTATGCCTATTTATTATTTTCCAATATTCTTTAGGATTTTTGTTTTGTATTTCTGTAAGATATTTGCTAATTTTATTTCTGTCTAATAATTGTTCTTTATCAGAATCTTTTTATATATTTTCTCATTGTCTCAATATTTCCTTCTAACATTTTCTGTACGTTTTCTAAAATAATATACTTTACTATTTCGGAATTTTCTACGAGCTTTTTTACAAGCGTTTGTGAACCAAGGTTTTATGTTTTATTTGATTTTGGGATTTGTTTCCTACCACTAGTACTTACACTGAAGGTGGTTTTAGCTGCATCTATGTATATTGTGTTTAGTTGATTAATAATATCATTAAGTGAGCTTTCCGTAGTGTTTTCTGAATTAGTATAATTTAATGATGTTAAAAATCTATTAATTCAGTATCCATAGATTGCACATATAATTGTTCTTTAGAACGATCCCATGATATAAGTTTTTCCGCACATTCAATTACTGACGTTGATGAATCTATATTGCTATTTTTTTGCAAATTCAAATGCAACATTATAGGAGTATGAACATCAGAAAATAATATGCTATGTTCTAGTACTAGCATATTTGAAATGTACTTATAAATCAGAAGGCCTCTCACCTCTAGTCGACGCGGGTTCGATTCTCGCTCTCGCCGATGTATGTGAGAAAGTTTGCAAGTTTACTTTCGGAAGGTCGGTGGTCTCTTCCCGGGTACATTGTATCTGGGTTCTCCCTTCCACCAATTATAACTGGACGCCACCAGTAAACCGAAAAATTGTTGAGAGTGGCGGAAAACAACGACAAACAATATACACGCCATTGATATACTGTTTCGTCGACGAAGCGTCTCGTCATTATCACAAACAACCCCCCACTCGGCGATTACTTAAATCTAATCGAGTAGTGTAAGCTTAGGTCATTAATTTGTTTCACTCAAGCCATTATAATAATGTATTTGGAAATTCGTAAAAAAAAAAAAAATAAATAAATAAATAAAAATCGGACGTGCCGGTAAAAATAAGGCTAGTGTCCTTGCTGTGGTCGATGTTCATTGGGCATATAGGACACAAATGTTCTCGACCTGATACAAAATATCCATATTCAAACAATGTTTAACACCCCCGGCTGGACGGAAGAACACCATCCACGTGAGAGTACATTATACAGCTAACATTAAATTGGAAAAGTAGGCGTACGCATAGAAGATAAGGATGTGGTGGCGATTCATAGGATCCAGGGACAAAAAGACCGTCCACGACCCATCGTTATCAAACTTAGAAACCCGGAATCAAAGGCCATAGTGATGAGAAAAAGATCAGAAATTAAAGCACTACAGAAAAATGTAAAGGTGACGGATGATGTTATGAAAGTCAATTCCGATTTAATTTCCAGGCTCTTGACAAACAAAAAGATAACTCTTCGTGGTATTTCAACGGATCTGTGTAAGGTCAGTACGGTAGTCGTAGAATCAACTTCGACTTCTTCGACGATATTGAAAAAAAAAAAAAAACCTACGGAAAAAGTAACTCACTCCGTGCCGGTTTTTCAGTTTACTCTTTCTGTATATTTCCGGTGACATTTCGACTCGTGAGGTAAAGGTATCACATCGGTAATTATTTTCACTATATATTACTATAGAGGGAAAAAAATCATTAAAAATCAATTTACAAAATTGATACCAAATAACGCACTCGTAAATGTTCTATGTTACCTCTCTCGTCTGCTGACACCTGAAAAAGACACCCTACACGGCATTTTCTAAAACATTTTACCCGCAATCAAGATTACCCTCAAATCCAAGTGTTTTTCACATGTGTGTAAACAGTCCGAGTGCTCCTCAGGAAGTAGCCTCAGCTACCAACATCAAATAGTTCCACTGTAAACAATTGATTATTTCTACAAATTACACAAAATTTCCTAATCAAGGGTACCAAAAATAAGAAAAACGAAGATAGGGAAATGAGAAAAATCACACATAAAAAAAAAATTTTTTTTAAATATACGGAACTACAATTGACCAAGTTCATTTTGATTGGACAATTACCGGTGTGATACCTTGAACACTTGCCGACTTGGCAGCGAGTTGGCTAGCTTGTGCTTGAAAAACCATAAAGGAATTAACTTTATTTAATGTTTCTTGTGCTTTTTGTATGCCTATATTTATATTTGTGTGAAAGATGTGTGAATGTTTGTTCTATTAGAAGCTACATATATGTTCAACCATATTTTTCTTACATGACACAATGTCTTGCAATCCTCTAATTCAAAGCTCGGTATATATTATATATACTTCATATTCTTCCAAAGTTGATGACCATTATAAATGTGAAATGTGCTCTATTAGAGAGTGCATGCATGTTCAGATATATTTTTCTTGTGCTTGGTAGAAAATGCATACATGTATATTCAGTTATATTTTTCTTGTGTAGACGTAAGATATGAGCTTTATTGTTGTGACATATAATTGTAGAGGTCTTGGAGGAATTGAAAAAAGAAGGAATGTACTTAAATACTTAAAACAAAAAATTCTCTGTGTATTTTGTACAAGATACTCATTTTACTCTTGATGACTACTATCAAGTTAGATCTTTTTGGGGGTATGATGTTTACATATCTCCTGTTCAATCAAAATGCAAGAGGCACTGCAATTCTATTTAATAATACTTTTGAATACACAGTATTGAATGAACATAAAGATAAAGATGGTAATCTACTTGTTTTAGAAATTAACATTTTTAAAAAATATGATATCTTGTTAGTAAATGTATATGGGCCATATAATAACGACCCAAATTTCTTTCAATCAATAACAGACATAACGTCAAATTTCCAAGGTGAAATTATTATTATGGCAGGAGACTAATCTTGTACAAGATACAAATTTAGATTACTATAACTACAATAATGTTAATAATAAAAAGGCAAGAGAAAAGGCCTTGGGTATGAAGGATGTATATAGTTTGAAAGATCCTTGGAGAGTGAAACATGAACAAAAGAAAAGATACACATGGTTTAAAACTAATCCAAACAAAAACAGCCAGACTTGATTTTTTTCTTGGGATCAATTGAATTAATGGCATAATAGACAATATTGATATTAATCCTGGTTATAAAGCTGACCATTCTTTGGTTCATATAGAAATTAAGCCAACAAAATTTGAAAAGGGTAAAGGATTCTGGAAGTTCAATAGTTCACTCCTTGGGGATCAAACTTATGTAAACAATATCAAAAATATTATACAAAAGGTCAAAGAACAAGATGCTGTCTTGTCTTATAATCATGCTCACATACATATGATTAACAATAATGAATTACAACTACTAATAAACGATCAATTATTTTTCGAACAACTTTTGCTGAGCACAAGAGGTGCTACTATTCAGTACTGTTCCATAAAAAAGAAATTTAAAAAAACCAAAAACATAAATTCGGTTGAAGAAGACATAAAGCATTTAGAATCACTGAGAAACGATTTAGTCTCATTTGCACAACATAATAAAAAAAGCCAGTCTCACTTACACAACATTTCTAATTATCGTCCAGGTAAATGTTTTGGTTATAGTCTGTTTCACGAAAGCTATGATATAATATAAAATGAAAGTATTCAATATCAAAACATATATCAAGTTTAGCTAGTTCTTTTAAAAAGTGTGTAAGTATTTTCTTTTAAAAAGTGTCCAAACTGATTATCTGTGAACTAAGATAATTATCTTTGATGTTCCTTAGATTGGGATGATTGTGTCTTTTATGTTTCTTCAATTGAGATGATAATTGTTTTTTTTTTTTAAGTTTCTTTGAATGAGTTGATTGTTTCTTTAATGTTTCGTTGATTGAGATGGTTGTTTTTGGTTTTTTTAAGTTAGAAATTTCTTTGAGTGAGTTGATTGTTTCTTTAATGTTTCGTTGATTGAGATGGCTGTATTTTAATGTATCTTCAATTGAGTTGCCGGGAATTCAATGACTTCAGTTATGGAGCTATATAGTTTCTGGACAGAGTAAGAATGTACATGTAAAAAAAAAAATCATGGCGAATGTCCAAGTGCAGATAGATTTCCTAGATAATGGCAGAGGGGGTCATTTTTTACTTCACAATGGCTATAAGTTTTCAGTCCGAACAAGTAGGAAAGACCGTCGCTACTGGAGATGTGTTGTTCGCGAATGTGGTTCCACATTAGTCACTAAAAACAACATTGCCATCAATTTTGGTAAGGATCACAACCATGAAGCTGACCATACCGCTTTGGCTGCTGAAGCATTCGTATCTGCTGTCAAGAAACGATGTAGAGATGAATTATGCCCAGTGCCTACAATATATACTGAGCAAAATAAGTTTAGCAATTGTTTTTACAAAGGTTTCATTTTACAATATTTTTCTCGAATGTTAAATTATGTTTCTCCTTAAAATCAGGACAAAGAAACTTAAGAAAACAATTTTTTCTCTCGATTTGACACGTAGAAAACGTGCCGTCCAGCGTTGTGACAATTCAACATTACAATGGGATATGCTCGAATGATCACGGCCTGGGAAGAATTGTCTACTCAAACAACTTTTCGAATACGCTTGTTAAAGAAAACCGGAGAGAAACTGCGAAAACGTCTAATGGGGACACGACCAGCAATCTCTGAAAAAGAACGTCAAAGGGCTATAGGGATGCTAACAGCTGGATGCTCACAGAAAGATGTCTCCCAACACTTTAATGTGCATCCATCCACCATATGCCGTCTTTTGAACCGATTTCGGACCACTGGACACGTTAGTGATCGGCAACGTTCAGGACGTCCACGGAAAACGACTGTTAGACAAGATCGTTTTATTGTTACAACGTCGAGACGTAATCGTTTCATGTCATCTCCTAAAGTTGCAGAAGAGTTGCGCTGCGCTACTAGAGTAAGGTTATGTGGGCAAAGTGTAAGAAACAGGTTCCATTCAGCAGGTTTGCACGCTCGAAGACCTCTAACTGCAGTGCCACTAACTCAACGTCATCAACAATCCCGTCTTGCATGGGCCAACACGCATCGTCGCTGGATTCAACGGCAATGGAATGAGGTACTTTTTACCGATGAGTCACGTTCTAACGTTGATTTTGCAGATGGAAGAGTTCGTGTTTGGAGACGCAGAAATGAGCGATATATATGACCAAGAAAACATCATCCAACGTGATCGCTACGGCGGCGGAAGTGTTATGGTTTGGGGTGGAATAAGCCAACAGAGTAAAACTGACCTCGTGAAAATAAATGGAACATTAAATGCTCAGAGATACTGTAACGAGATCGTCGTTCCTGTTGTTGTTCCCTTCTTGCGTCAAGGAAATGCGACCATTTTCCAGCAAGACAATGCCCGTCCGCACACTGCACAGCATACACAAGGCATTCTCCATCAGAATAATGTTGAGGTATTGAATTGGCCCGCTAGATCGCCGGATTTGTCACATATTGAACACGTTTGGGACATTCTTGGTCGTCGTTTAAGACAACGACATAATGTCAACAACGTTGCCGAACTGACCCTTGCGCTGCAGCAGGAGTGGGACCAGATCACCATGGTTGAGATAAGGAACCTGATACGGGGCATGAGGCGCCGTTGTATGGCTGTTATTGCTGCAAATGGAGGTCATACAAAATACTGAAATTGAATGTGACTTTACGACCCTACCCTTTATCAGTTTAACGTTCTTTTCATGCGTAACGGAACAAGATTTGTCGATCAAATTGGACCTTTTTTGTTTTGTGATGAGAACCCCATGTATCAATCTCATTATGAATGATATATATTATTTTCATTACTGTGTGTTTCATTCGATATTTTAAATTGCTAAACTTATTTTGCTCAGTATATGATGAAGAACTTGCTAAGCTCCGAGATGATGGTTTTGATGAAACTGTTGAGGAAATGATAAAGAAAATACCAACGTTCGATAGCTGCAGATCGTCCCTTTTTAGAAACCGATCAAAACTTGTTCCAAAATTGCCTAGAACACAGGAAGAAATAAACTTATACGAGACTTTGCGAAAAACTGCTGCCGGTGATGAATTTCTCTTGTGCGATGATACAGAGAACCACCTTAGGATTTTAACCTTCGCAACTACAGAAAATTGGTGGCATTTATGTACTTCAGACTTTGTGTTTGCGGATGGAACCTTTTATTTTTGCCCGGGCTTATTTACGCAGCTGTACACACTTCATGGGCATGTCAATGGGGCCGTTTTCCCATTTGTTTATGCTCTGTTACCGAATAAGTCTGAACCCACATACCGACGATTTTTTCGCTATTGCATGGTGCTTTCGAACAGAGAAACTTGATATTTAGGCCGGAGAACATCTTAATGGACTTTGAAGTTGCGGCAAGAGATGGTTTGGAATCTTCTTTCCCAATGTTAAAAGTGAGACGATGTTTCTTCCATTTTACTCAGTGTGTTTGGCGTAAAACACAAGAGTATGGCTTAGCTGTGCGGTATAGAGATGATGATGAACTGAAAAAATTAGTTTGTCGTGCTGCGGTTCTGCCGTTAGTGCCTCTTCAATGTGTATCTGACGCGTGGTTCTATGCTTTGGATGAAAATGAGGACATCACACCAGAAGTGACTAGATTTAAAGATTATATCACTTCAACATGGGTAGAAGGCCAGCCTCTTCAGCTATGGAACCACTTCGACAATGATGGGCCTCGAACAACAAACAACGTAGAGGGGTGGCACAGCAAAGTCAACAAGCTCTGCCGTCGAGCTCATCCCAACATCTTCGCCCTCTTGTCCTTAATTCGTGGGATTCAAAGTGCAAATGAAGCAAAACTTATTCAACTTTTAGCCGGAGGAAAAAAGCGACAAAAACGGAGGAAATACCGCAATTTGGGCTCTCGATTACTTGAACTCAAAGGACGATATAATCTTAATGAAATTAGCGTGATCGAATATGCAGATGCAGCATCATATTTGCTTCACTTTGAACAGACTGTGACTGTCGGTGAAATTTTCACATGTCAAAATATAAATATGTTGTACGAAGGTGATGGGATTAAAAATAATATGCTATCTATGGATCTTTTTTATTTAATATTTCTATCATATTTATTGTTTTATATAGTTTATATAACTGAAATTATTCTGATACTTATGCACTTCTAGAAACAGACTATAGTAGAAAGTCCTTTGTTCTACCCTGGTCAGTAATTATCTGTTAGTCTCACTTACACAACATAAAATTTCTTACCTGTGGCTAATTATTTTCCAAATGTTGTGTAAGTGAGACTACATGCTGAGAAACAGTGATGATTCATTAGAAATTACACACAAATTAATAGCCGCTCAAAATAGTTTAGAAGATCCCAGAAAAGACTATATCAAGGGTGTATTTGTCCGAACAAAACTAAAATGGATTGAACAAGGTGAAAAACCAACAAAATACTTTCTTAGTCTAGAAAAAAGAAATTAAATAAATAAAACGGTAAACATACTTGTGCTCAGCAATGGTAGCACTATTTCTTTACAGGCTGATATTTAGCAGAAATTGAGAAATTTTTACAAAACTCTTTATTCTAGCTATGATAATAAATTACAAGATTGTAAATATTGATACCCTTATTGATAAGAATGAAATTAGAGTACTTGTTGGTAACATCTCTAAAAAACTAGAGGGATCTATAAATAGTGAAGAAGCCCTTTTAGTACTGAAAAATATGACTAACGGTAAAAGCCCTCGCAGTGATGGTTTCACTGTGGAATTTTTCAAATTCTTTTGGAAGGATCTTGGATATTTTTTGAATAGGTCAATAAATTATGGATTTTATGTGGGAGAACTATATACAACTCAAAAACAGGGCATTATATCCATATTGCCCAAAGGAGACAAACCTAGAAAATTACTTACAAATTGGTGGCCGACGTAACATACAAATTGCATCAGCATGTATAGCTAATGGGATTAAAAATGTTCTTGATTTTCTAATTCACAATAATCAAAAGGGCTTCCTCAAAGATAGGTTTATCGGAGAAAATATGTGAATGATTTATGATGTTATAAATTCTGTACAAGAAAAACATAACTCTGGTATGCTCTTACTAGTAGATTTTGAAAAAAACATTTGACTCTTTATCATGAAACTTTATGTTCAAAGTATTAAAGTTTTCAAGTGTGGCCCTGGTCTTATTAAATGGGTATCAGTATTGTACAACAAAGCTAAATTATGTGTTATTGAAAACGGTATTTTTTCACAATTCTTTGAAATTGCAGGGGTTGTCGTCAAGGCAATCCAATATCCCCTTATTTATTCAACCTCTGTGTTGAACTTATGATACCATATGATACGACAAAACAAAACTATTAAGGGCATTAGAATAGGGAAAGAATTTGTTTAATACAGTACGCAGATGACACAGTTTTATTTTTAGACGGATCAGAAAAAAGTCTCAAAAGTGCTCTTGGTCTCCTCCTTCAATTCTCTAAATTCCCTGGATTAAAACCCAATATTTCCAAAACTAAAGCAGTCTGGATTGGTTCAAAACTTAATACTAAAGATACTTCTTGTAGTGATACTGTTTTGCAATGGACAACAGAACCATTCACAGTTTTAGGTATAACATACACTGTAAATCTTAAGAACACGGAAAACCTCAATTTTCACCATAACAGGCTTAATACTATCCAGAAAGAAATACCCTATTGGTCAAAGAGAAATATTTCTCCATTGGGAAAAATTACAGTAGTGAAAAGTTTGTTCTTATCAAAATTTACTCATTCATTTCTCGCCCCAAACCAAGCACACAGTGGATACAGCAACTTACAAAAATTCTGTATAAATTTGTATGGGGTAGCAAAATGGAGAAAATCTCTAGAAAACATTAGAATTGGATTTTAAGGACGGTGGGTTTAGAATGACCAAAATAGAAACATTTATCAGATTAGTAACGCGGACTAAAAAACACGAACATATTACGCCTGTTCTTGTCAAACTACACTGGTTTCCAGTTAACTACCGTATACAGTACAAGATACTGATGTATGTCTTTAAGTGCCTCAACAGTCTGGCAGCAGCATATCTGTCAGAACTTATTTTACCATAGAAACCCGCCAGGTCTCTAAGATCGGAATCTGCATCTGATAGATATGCCGGTAACCAAGACAAAGACGAACGGAGAACGCAGGTTTGATAAAGCAGCGGCCACCCTATGGAACAGTCTTCCATCTAAAATCAGGAAGATTCAGAAACTTGACTGTTCTAAAAAGATCTAAAAACCCATCTCTTTCGTCAGAAATTTAATGTGTGATCTTTTTGATTTGATGTATTTTAAGATTTCTATCACATATTTTATATTTTATGATTTTTACAATATGAATTAATTCCTAATTTCCTCTACCTTATTTCTTTCATAGTTTCAATTGTTCATTGTGTGATATTGATATCTGGCAATTATAAGTGATTTTATGTATTCCGTATAATTTGATTTGCATTTTAGTATATTGTAAAGGGATTTAGAGTATATTTAGATAAGGCGCTATATAAGTGCATTATTATTATTAAAAAAATTGTTAAGACGTGATTTTTATTTTCTTTTTTTGATAATTTTTCTATAATTTCACCGCCATGTATCTTTAGAATTTGATTATTAGAAAGAATAAATGTACTTTTTATAGTTTTTTGAAATTTTCAAATATCGATAGTAAGTTTTGAAGTATTGGAAGTGCCGTTTAGTATATACATGTAATTTGATGATGAAAGACAGTTACTGTTGTACGATAACACAAATTTAAATATCGTCGAAATTAGTATTGAGGAAAACTTGAGTACTTCATATTCCTATGGTGTATTAAGTCGATAAAAATATTTTATTTAATGCGTTTTGAAAAAAAAATCATTGGCACATTTTATTCATAAAATCAGGTAAATGTGTCTGGTGGCCACGGAGATTAACGTAGTAATTTTTTCATGCATTATTAATAATAATTTATCTAAAACAAAAGCTGGAAAAACACTTGAAAAAAATATTGAAAAGGCATTCATTCCCTATAGTCTGTGTGAATTTCAGAGAGTCAAAGCAGGATCATGATGTAATGTTAATCAGATGCACTGCTTTTCAGGGAAGTTACTCTTCCATGTTCATAAAATCTCTACAATAAGAACCCTCACACGACCAAATATCAGTAAGATTCAGTGACCTTTTTTCATGCCACTGTCCTGCTTATCCTTAACAAAGGCACTGACACTCTGAGCCAATGTTACACCACTTATAAATGTTTTGTTTGTTTTTGTTTTGTTTTGTGTTGTTCTTTAGTTGTTCTTGGTTTTGTTGTAATTGCCACAAGTCAAATTATTGCTGTTTAAATGAAAAGAAGATTTCTGTTTTCGCAAATTTTGAATCTAATTCTTCAAAAATCGAAAATAACAATTATTTGACAACAGTAAATTGCTACTTAATTTCAAATTGGCTGCGTACCCCTTGGATATTTAGTCTACAAAAATCCCCTTAATCAGAAGAGCATATAAACAACTTACCTATTTCAGCTGTGTCTGTCGTGCAAGCGTTTTCCGACGGGCTTTTAAATCAATTGGCGGTTGATGAGGCGGGACCATTTTCAATCTCCACCTGGGCTTGCTATTGACGAGAATTTTACAATATAACATATACATTATTAGTTATACACGTATTCGATGTACATGTAATTGCTGCGTTGTGAAAACATTTTGTATGGTTAGATATTTTCTTCTTCTTTTTACAGATTCATGACGATACGATTAAGAGTTCTAAAGGATAATACTTTTCTGTAGAAGAAGTAATATAATTGTAATTTATAAATCATTTTACTGCATTACCAACTT